>OX411308.1:85957009-87157009 GCA_948150685.1 Rhaphigaster nebulosa | reverse complement strand
CCTAGAAACATGATAACCACACCAAATTTTAACAGCTAAAAGTTTAATGGCAATCAGAATCCACCAAACCCTTTAATACCCTATCCTCCTTGTGCCCTTGTAAGGTATATGCGTTGCCAAATAACAGAAATTTCTACAATTAACTAGTTTAACAAATAAAAATATATAACAATACAACGACGGTTTCGTCCATCAATACACGCCAAACTAATACAATGCATGGGCGAAATAATAGACCCCGCCTCCGATACGGTAGACAATTACATAAACGGAAGCAAATAAGAGCACAATGCGGGCTGCGCATTAACAACATGGCAAAATATCTGATTTGGGCAACACATGACTTCCTTGTACGCCTATTAAATTATAAATCCGTGGCTCAAAAAGTGATACTGAATTTGGTTACAAGTTTCCGAAGATTGCAGTAAAAACTACACTCCATCCATTGACACACACACTCTTGTTACTGGAGGTCTCATTCCATTATTATATGTCGTTTTCCTTCAGTAGGTAACTAGTTTCCAAGATATTTCTTCATGTTCCGTGACAACAATAAAACTGTCAAAATCACTAGATAAAGCATTAGAAATCGACAGTTTCGACATTTTGAGCGGAAAAACCCACATAACTAATATCTTATTCTCATGCTGCAGACTTGTTGATCTCACAAATGGGAAGGAAAACTAGTATTTTACACTCAATTTTAACACTTAAAACAAGTAATAAAATGTTTAATTGTATTGGAAAACAAATTGCGTTTGTAACCTTTATTACCGAAACATATGATTTCTCTTTTAATTTAAATATAATTTTTGATGTAAGGTTATTATGACCTTCAAGTAAAGTACCCTTTTCGGCTCACCAATTTTAACCAAAATACAGTAAATACATTCACATCAATATAAAAGTCCTATTTACCAAATTTGAGATGTTTTACATTATATTTTAATATAACTTTTGATGAAAGTCTAATATGATCTAAAGTACCGCTTCCGGTTTTCCAATTTAGACCAATATCTAGTATGTTATTTAAAGGTTCACAACTAGATTTTATAACAATCCTAAATACAAAATTTCAACTTTCTACGGCTAACCGTTTCTGAGTAATGCGGAATACGAACGTACGTACGCCACGACGAAACTAGTCAAAATGGATTCAGGGATGGTCAAAATGGATATTTCCGTTGAAATCTGAAAACCGAAAATTTTCGCGATTACAATACTTCCTTTACTTCGTACAAGAAAGTAAAAAAAACTCTCGAATAACGAAGAAGAAATCAACGGATTACATTATATGATAGATAAATCTACTTACAATTAGTTTAATTTGTTAATAGATATGAAGAGTCCAGGGAAGAATGGGGGGGGGAGTCACATTTTTCCGAAATGGAGTTATACACGTCAGTATGTTCTTATCGTCCAGTAGAATGAGATGGTATAAAGAAACAGCCCGAAATGTGGTTTGTCGGTTAGTTAGAAGCGTTTGACGAATACCCACACACAGAAGAAGGTAGAATCTCGAAACTTAAAAACTTTAAAATTACGGGTGGCTGTCCACCTTTCTTTCCCGTGGAATCTAACATGTAACATTTATGCTAATAATAAGATGTTGATTTACGCAATACATATAGCTTACCAACATAAAAAATAGAAACATTTTTATCAAATTAAAGGGTCAAGACCTAAAGTATTTGTTTTGGTTAATGGGGCACAGCTTCATTAAAGAATATGAAAGAGCGAACCCAATGGCCAACGTTGCCATTAGTGAATGCAAAGAGCACTCACTGTGAATGTAGTGCAGTTCTTTTTACCTATGTTAAAAAATATAGGAACATAGGTATATATTTATATTAATATATTAAATAATAATTAATATAAACTGATTTAATCAAGCATTGGAACAAATATTGTTATATTCAGTTGACATACGCACGATCGTATAGAAGGAGCAATCTAATCAGGGATTGATAAATTATTTGTCACTTCTATAAATTTCTTTGTAATGAAAACTAGTTTAAAATGTTATACGTTCATCTTCCACCTGGCCTTTCTCCCATTACTAGTTCAGTGCGAGAACAAGCCAATGTAACCTATTCTGTTTGATATAATCTTCTTAAACCTTGGTGAGTACCAACATGTATTTGATCTCTTCCCGTAATTAAATAATGTAATAATTCATAAATGTTTTATGATACCAATTTACATTAAAGTTAATTTAATATGTATAAGTATATGTATTTTGACGGCATATAATTTAATATGTATAATTATACCAAACTGTATTTAAAAGTGCTGATTTTTGAATTTTTGTGTGTTTTTAGATCTGAAGATGTATGGCATTTGAAACTAGTTTTCAATAAGAACTAATTTATAGAATTAGCAAATAATTTATTAATCCCTACTTGTTATATATATATATATATATATATATATATATATATATATATATATATATATATATATATATATATATATATTCAAATGTATTAATTACATTCTTGTATGGGCCTCCCTTACGATTCTCTTATACACTAAGGAATCTTGAATCTTGTTTCAAATATTGAAATTTTTTAATAAAATAATTATGACAGTAATTGAATTTCATGAACATTTTTCTGAAGTTTTACTTTTATTATTATTTATATTCACTATTTCAATTTTTTTTTAATAAAAAAACATTAGTAACCAAAATTACAATTATTGGAATTAGACTGTGTATTCTGTAGAAATGTACCTGCGAATTTTCTGCACTAGGATTCAATTTTATTTAATTTAATATTTTCCTGATCGGGTTGAAACACTACTGATGGTATTTATTAAAGTTTTAATATAAATTTATTAATGTGCATATATTGTTTTAAATATTTGATTAGGCTATATATTTCAGACTTAGAACGGAGATATCTATTTTTTTTTTAAATTTTGAAAAAAATTACAGTGTCACAACCTTTAACTATACTATTGTTTCGTATTAAATGAAAGCAGCTCGTACAACTTTAAATTCAAATTTAAAATTTATTGGACAAATTTCCTTAGAAGTGCTGTGAATGATGGTAACATAAGTCACATAATTGTTTTTTTAATTCAAATAATTTTCTGGGAAGGAATGTTATATCATCAATAATTTTAATAGCTAGCAGTTAATTTAATTAAATAGTAGTTCATTTTGATAAATTTACGATGGCTAAATAATTAGCAAAAGAACTGAAAAAAATATGTGAATTGAATTTTTTTTTCCTTTGAATAATAATTACAAATTACTTTATATTTTTTTCTCAATATTCATAAATGGCTGGAATATGGACAAATGAAACATCAAATCGGCCGCCTATTTCGGGCAAAACGGCTTATAGTAATGTCGAGTTCCGAGTATCATCCTGGGGCTAAGTGTGACTTTGGTGTCAAATTTAAAAATAAATTGGCCCTATAGTCTCGGAGAAAAGCCGCGGATGGTGAACGTACGGATTTTCATTTAATTTTATTCGGTTTTTGGATTCGAATTTTCTTGATTCAAATCTTCAGGAGAAGAGGGATTAATTTTTTTTTGTTTTTCTTGGTCGTTTACAAAAGTTCATTATTGAAAGCAATTAAACAAAACGAACAAAAAGTACATTTTATACTTTTATTTTTTAATATTGATACACAAAAATCCCTTCATAACTCAAAACTCACACCGATTTCCCTCTAATCGGCTTATTTGAACTTGGAATTAAACTTAAATGGCTCATGATACCATCTGTTAATCAGAACTTTAATATGAAAAGCAGGATAGAAACCTGCATTAATTGAGCCCTCACATATTTATGTACTTACTCTACTGATCCAATTATCATCGAAGGCTTAACAGAAGTTTAGAGAATTAATTTGCAAATTGAATCAATCTTAGGATTATGTAAATAGACTAGTGGCAATTAAAACGACAGTTGGTAAGAAGCATTAGGAGGCCCTGAGTCGTTGCCTGGATCCAATGACCAAGTTGGATTGAGAAGTTGTCGCCTAGAGACGTATTAACATCTATTTAATCTCAGTTTTTACCCTAGTTACCGCAACTAGTTGCAATTACTTGATAATATCATGAGGCCCACAGTTTAGAGGTAAATAGTACACATTACTTGATCCTGCAAACAACCCGGGCTATCCCCCTTCCAATGATTATCTTATAATTAGCTCTGCGATCGCTTTCGCTTCTAGCATTGTGCGTTATAATTGGAGAAATATTAATTAAGCAATGAATCGAATATAACATTATTTAAATTTCCAAACTTATTTCTCCATTAAAAAAAATAAATAATATATTCCTTAATTAAAAATATTTCGACCAATACATTACAATACAAAATTTTCAAATACATACTAAATATTACACCACAATTCAATATATAATTACATAAGTTGCATGTATTAGCCGTAAACTCGGCAATTTGTCAAACATGATACAGTTGTATTATTCACCGATTCTAATGATACAGTTCTATTATTCAATTTTTTCGCTAATTTTATGTGTGTTATATATATATATATATATATATATATATATATATATATATATATATATATATATATATATATACATAAAGATATATATATATATATATATATATATATATATATATATATATATATATAGATATATATATAGATATATATATATAGATTATACATATAGATATAAATACATATAAATAAAGTATTTTTTTAAATACATATAAAGTATTTTTTAGAACGATTTATTAAATAAAAATATATATAGGTATGTATGTTTTTTAACTAAATTGTAAAAAATATTTTTTTTAAATTTATAATTAAAATTTGAACCAAACTTTCTTTAATATTTATTGTTCATTCTTATATTTTTCAATGTTTCGAGGCTCTCAACCTCATACCGAAGGTCTGACCTGAAGAAGACCATGAGGATTAATATATATATATTAATCCTCATGGTCTTCTTTTAATAGATAAAAAAAGGAAAGGCCATTATTACATTTATATCTAAAAATTCGCATAATGAGAATTAATCTAAAGCTGTATTTTGCGTGATTCACTATCACATTATATTTGACTAAAGCCAAAATGATATAGAAACACCGAAAATTGTTGATATTATAAACAATAAATATAAATATACAATTAATATTAAAGGAAAATTAGTACCCATATTATTTATAATTGAACTTTTAAATACTTTCTTAAGTAATAAAATTATTATCAGAACTTTTTAATAGTATATTTGTAAAAATATTGCAAAAAAATGTCTAACAAATTTAGGATTAATAAATTAAGCAAGATGAAATATAGCATACAAAATAGAATCTCGAAAATTTAGAGCATCTTAAATACATTTTTTCTCAACTCCATTTACGATTCATTTTTCGCTGATTTTTTTTTTTCAAATTATATTTTCTATTGCCAATACCAATGAATTCTACAAGATATTTTCAATTAATACCGTATAACTTTTAAAATTTAAAAACTTCACCAAGCCATTATTCCTTTTCTAATCAGAAGAAAAATAAAAAAAAAAGTATTATTTTATTGGCATTATGATTACTATTTCCAAGTTTTTATAATACTTCCTCATGTCTGACATGCCATTATTCTTTTTCTAGTCAGACTAAAATTAAAAATATATATTATTTTTCGGTTATTATGGTTATTATTATTTTTCAAAGTTTTTTGTAGCTAACGCGATGGGCCGTTAATATAATGTTACTAATATAATGAAAACATTTAAATGTTGAAATATTTTTTGGTTACAACGTTTTACATTTAACCAGCAGTTACTTATAACAACTTAATGTCATTATTATTCTTACAAAATAAATAAATTTCCTTCTGATTCTTTCTACAGTCAGCAGTAAGGAATCCTGTGTTGCCAAAAACTTCTTTTCATAAAAGATATTAGATACTATGTTTATTAACTCATTAGTATCCAGAACATTTTTCACTCGTTATCTATTTTGGAAAGTACCAAGTTACCCTCCCAATCAAATTGTAATCTGATGTCAGATGAGAAACCAATGATACATTCTGTACCTGAGAGGTCACTTTACACGCTGACAGTACACCATACTGGCAATAATTGTAATTCTTTTACAAGCCAAATTTTTAATCATATGTAAGTTAAGTTGCGCCTGGTCAATAATAGGTTAAAAGTGTTATCATATTTGGTTTTGTATTAAAAGAAAAATAAAATATTTTTTCTCTAATTAAAAAAAATATCTCAAACTCTAATACCAAGGTCTGATCCTGATTACTGATTTGAAGTGTTACTGGTTATTTATTATTTTATATATTATCATTACTTATGCATTTAAAGCTGATTACTGATTATTTATAGATGTTTAACATTTTTATTGCTAATTCGTAAATGATTATATGCTTGTAATAAAAGGAAAGTAGCCTTATATAATTGCATTAAAATCACAAACTTTAGTTATTTCACCAGTTTCGTTATGAGTGTGTTGTTGCTCTACCAACTCCAAAAAGCCTCTTTATATCCTATATTTTTTTTATATTTGTTTTATTTATCTATTTTATAATACTCCGCATCAACCCAAACCTGTCATTAGCGGCTTTAATAATAATTATGAATTTGAATATACTTTGATTTTTTGTCTTCATTGTCTATGTTTCTCCCCCCCCCCTCCTCCTCCCTCTCCGAAAGGTAGACCAAAGAGCATTTATATCACGGGTGATTTTAAAAACAGTTATATTGAAAAGCAGAGTTTGCTTCACTTGATTCACTCTGAATGTTACAAACCAGGTGATGAGTTTAATCTGTAGCCGAATCAAAATGGAAATGCCAAATACACCATATAGAACTTCCAGGAAATTTTCAATTACCACATTAATTCTGGATGAATGTTTTACTACCCAAAATGTACCGTTTCGAGGAAAAAGTAATAAATGTTTTCAGCATTCCTAAAAACCTTATTGCGGTTATTTTGGAAACTTTGAAATTTTCATTTTTTTTTCTCCTTAATAGGTGTAGTTTTACTCTCAACGATCAGGCGCATTAGATTATCATTGCATAGAACAGTATTTTTTTCTTGAAATTTTTATTTTTGTTTATTTTTTAGGATTTTGTTTTGTCCCTAGTTATAGGTTGAGAACCGTTGTTACTCCCTTCTTTCAAGATTGCAGCTGATTCTGGAAGCAATTGCGTATATGAAATGAAATTTGAAAAAATGTAAAAAGATGAGTAAGAGTAAATACAAGAATACGCAACCTTTCAGTACCTTTCTTTAACAACAAAAATATTGGTTTTTACATTATCATTGATCTTATTAATATTCTCCAGTCTTTTCCTGGAATATAAAAGTTGCTTTCTATACAAAAAAAAAGCAAATTTCATCCCAAACATAACTACGAAATCATTCAATTTAGTTCTCTCAAAAATAAAAAAAAAATAATTATTTAAAAATTAATACTCCAATTTTCTTGATTTTTGAAATCTTTCTTAAATTTTAACTAGTTGAAATTGTCACTTAACATAAAATATCTAATAAACGAAAACAAGGGCGGAGTAATATACCAAAATTATTTCAAATGCCCTTATTTTAATTAAACTAATTATTTTCCAGGTGAGGTTATAATTTAAATTAAAAAAAAAATTTGAATTGGAAACGGTTTCAATAGAAATGGAAAATATTATAAATATCGACTTGGATACTTATGAATATACAATTATATATATTCCTTTTTTTTATTAGAAGGTTTTTTTCTTATTACTTTTTTGTTTTGTATTATTTTATTTTAGTTATATTATAAATTGTTGGTTATATACTGAAAGAGAGTGTATAAAATAAAGGTTTTGAACATCATATCTTCGCCACCATGCATAACTAACGAATTTGAATAATTAAATTTTTGGAATTGCTCAGTTTTATTAATTTAAGGGAAGCATATTTGCAAAATAAAATCTTATAAACACAAATCTAGGTCATGGAGAAATAACAAGGCCGAGAGATATAAAAAATATTCGCAATGGTGAATTTAAAAGTAAACTGTAAATTTCTTTTTTGATTTCTTGGTAAGTAGCTATTTTCACATTCGTCACAATCGTGGCGGCGATATCCTGAGAAAATTGAAATGAAATATAAAAGAAATGAAAAGAAAGATAAAATATTAGCTGTGAAAAAAAAAAATTAATCATTCAGATTAAATTTGTGTGTGTAAACTCCTGGTGCAAAAGCATTGCATAAGTTGTGTTTCTGTCTCTAAAATCATTGATACAGTAAAATATAAATACACATTTTCTTGCAAATGCATAAGGTATAACTGTTTACTGGGTGTAACTGTTTGCCAATCTACAAAAGATTTAATATCTCTGGGAAGATCAACTCTCTCTGTATATTTTATGTTTTTCACTAGGCGATTAATTTCTCTTTCTGTTAATTGTATAGTTTTTAAAAGCGGTTTTTTCATCTAAAATGAATACTTATAACTATTAATTTTAATATATATATATATATATATATATATATATATATATATATATATATATATATATGTATAAAATTATAAACACAATAGTGTTTGGTACTCTGTAAAATTTATGCATAACTCTCAAATCTATTATTCAACCAGCAGCTGAAAAACAGACATTATGTAGACAATTATTTATGTCTGTAAACATAATATGGACCTCAGCTACGCGTCTAGCGTATATTAAATAATTTATGGGCCGTAATAAATTTCATTTAAGTCAGGCCAGTGGAAAATTTAAGAGAACGGTTTTCGCACACAAGACAGGCCGGGAAATTTAGAGATCACACTTAATTCTAATGATGAGGAGTGCCTTAATTCCGTCGAGGAGGTTTAAGACCGCCTAATGGGATGTCGTCTTAAGGCCTATTCCAAAGCTCGGTTTGACACCCTTCTTAACTGTGATCATACGTAATGGGTAATTCATTATTATAATACCGTTATAATATCAATTAGTATTTAGTTTTTAATTTATTTATATGTATAATAAATAAAATACAAACGACATATCCTTTCTAAGTTTGGCCATAATTCTATTGAATTTTTATTATATTACCTGTTATTAATCAAATATTATCTGAAAAAAACAAAACCCTTCCTAACGCGAAAATATAGGATAGAATAGAAAAAAAATATTTTGGAACAAAAGAAATAAATATAAAATAACTTCTGGCCTGTAACAAATTTAACATAAATAAATAAAAATTATATATACATTCCTCAGGTAGAATAAAACCAACAATAATAAATAAATATAAAATCAAAAAATGTATGCATAATTATTAAGGTATATATATATATATATATATATATATATATATATATATATATATATATATATATATATATATATATATATAAACCCTCATTTAAATGTACAGAAATTTTTTAAAATAGAATATTAGTTGTAAAAAAAATAATTTTAAAATCAAATATATTCAGAAATTGTTTAACTTTTATCAGGATTGCGTTAAAGCTGATCATACCTTCCATCACGTACATTTTATGTACTAAATTGTTGTAATTTGAGTTACCTCTGTCTTACACTACTAATCAAATATTTGAACACTTGGATATTTAAAAGAGAAAGGCTCTCTAAATCAAATTTTTGAAAGATAATTAAAATATATTTTTAACTATAATCGTTACACGTTGCTTAATTTTTAAGAATCACGTGTTTTTAGGATCGTTGCAGCTTAACATTTGAGAGTTTAAACAAATAAAAATTAGCGGTGCAATTTAAATTAAAATTTAATGGGCATTAACAAAAATATCTTTTTAAGAAATGTGGCAATTTAGATTATTTTTCTTTAGCTGGTATTAGTAATTAATGCTAGAATAATTAATTAACTAGAATAATAAAAGTCATCGACAATTAAATATGTATTTTGGTTCATTATTTACAATAATGAGCCTTTGTAATCGATCAAGAAAAAAAAATTAGCACCCACGTAATTGGAAGTATAACGTTTCAAGATACGTAGAATCGAAAAATCGAAATTGAAAAACTCCGCCTTTCCGCCTTCCGCGGCTTCTCTCCCAACTATTTTTGAAATTTGTCACCGAAGTCACAGGTCATCCCAAGATAATCTCCGGAGTTCGACATTAACATCCACCATTTCATTGCAAAATAGCCGCCGATTGGAGGTTTCATACGCCCATTTCTCGGCCATTTATGAAGGGGAAACATTTAAAGACTATACTAAGATCATTATACTAATGCCTTATTTTATATTTATATTCTTATTATATATATATTTTTTTTTGGTTTTATATATGTTTTTTGGGGGGTTCTATATATTTGTCCTTACAGTTAGGCAATGTTTATTATTTTATTAGACGCAGGATCTTCCTTCCTTTTCCGAACACATATTTAAAAATAAGTTTATAAAATATTGATACATGTATTATTTCACTACCTCTTGAGTTAAAAATTTACTATCCTCTGAAGTATCTTTCTATTTCTATCTTTCTTTCTTTTCTGTACCTTAGCTTTGTAGAGGAGATAAAGGGTTAAGGATTCCATTCCTGGACTAATAACGGTTCAAGTTTTATTGTACCTATTGTGTACCCAATTTCAATTGAGCAATTGGCATAGCCTATAGGATTCCCAGAGGACAGTTTCTCTACCTCCATTATTCCTGGCAGCCGCATTGTCGGGAAGAGCATTTGTATACTGCAGATTGTTTGGAGTGGTCTGAGAGAGAGAGAGAGAGAGAGAGAGAGAGAGAAACCCTTCGGAGGGAAAAGGAACCAATAATTTCCCTTCGTGCAATAGAGAGTGGGGGCACTTTGGCGGCAGGTGATTGGTTCGACAAAAGGACATCATTATCCTTCCTCTTCTTTATCGATATGACCCGGTAGCGAGTAGCTGGGGATATTGAAAGCAGTCTCAAGAGATTACCCTTCTCGGCCAGTCCACTGTTTGCCCATAACACACAGGCCAACCACCCTGGGTAGATATCATTCCTTATTGCCAACTTTTATTTTGCAATTCTCCTAGACTGCTATATGTTCCTTATTCAGTCCTAGTTTTTGTGTAACGCTATATGGAATAGTAACATGTAAAAATAAGTAATAATGAGGAAACATATGCAACATGTGGAATCCTTAAGAGTAATCAACTTGATTGTACAAATTAGTTGTCATTACGCTAGATTGTTTCTTTAAAAAATATTATAGCTATATTCTCAATACCGGAAATAGAGGCTACAATCAATGATTATTTCATACGGTCTCATAGGTTTTTTTTTAGCATTTTAATTGTCAAATTTCAATTACGAATGTTCCGATCACATTTATTAATTCATGTTATTTAAACTGAATTATTTTTACTAATAAATATTTTTCATCCATTTTGGTTTATTATTTTCAATAATAGACCTTTGGAATCGACCAAGGAAAAAATTTTTGTAACCCTCCCTCAAAATTTGGGGTTTTATGTTTCAAGATACGTAGAATCCAAATATCGAATAAAAAAAAATCCGTCCGTCCACCGTCCGGCGTATGTCGTCCCCCGCTTTTCTCCGAGACTACCGGGCCGATTTTCTTGAGATTCGGTACCAATGTCACAGGCCACTCCAGGGTGATCCTAGGAACTCGACATTACCATCCGTCTGTTTGTTTCAAAATGGCGGCCGATTAGAGATCTCATAAGCAAATAACTCGGTCATTTAAAAGATAGAGAGGAAAAGTAAAGTGTTTTAAAATCAGCATAACAAGGCATTAAAAAAAAAAAAAAATCTGGATAATTACCGATCAAAGATCTTATATACCCATAATTCGGCCATTTATAAAGATGGAGAGGAAATGTAAGATGTTTGGTGCTTTTATTGTATTTAAAGGAAAGCTAATGGAATTCCCTACAAAACGAAATAAAAATCGTTTAAATCGGACCATTATTAGCTGAGATATTGCGTAAGGAACTTCTGAGACTGATTCTCTTGGGGGCTAGTCATCCGGCTTCCTGACTTATCTATTGGGCTTCTGACTTACTCGTATCTCTATGCTTTATTCTTCCTTGGATTATTTCTTTACTTCCTTTAGCTTCCTTAAATGAACACTCCCAGTTCAGCACTCTCGCGTCGGTCATCTTGTGAAAATCTTCAAATTTCTTTCCCTTTGGTGCCTACTGCATAATTTTTTTTACTTGGACAGAATAGAAATTTTTGAAATATTACTAATTGAAAATAATAAACCATTGTGTAATAATTTGCAGCGTTTTTTAGTTATCTTCGTGTAATACTCTTACTGTCAATATTTGCTCCCCCTCCTCTCTCCAACATTTTTATTTCAAAATGTTTGCGTTGTTTACTTCTCTTAGCTAACAGCTACCAAAGTTTAAAGAAAGACTATATAGTCCTTTTAGAATCGATGACCATTAAGCAGTAAGTATGCAGCATAAGCTATTTAGTTTAAATTTATATCCTGTTACACATAATGTTGCAACTTGATGCTTTTGAACCAGCAGTTCGCATCACTAAACTGTTTCTATACTTAACTGGCCGTGCCCCGTGCTATCGCTCGCGTTAAATTTGGATTAATTCCTAAAATATATAATAACCTTTTTAAAAATAACCTATAAAATGTTGCTCAATCTCATTTCTTGTAGACATTTTCAAGGAACAGGGTCAAAGCGACAATACATTTTTTTTAAACGGCAATAAAGTTTCAGTTAAGTAACTTTTTTTCTGATTTTATTTACAAAACAACGTTTTCACACTCATTAAAAAGTTTGTGTGGTCGAGTTGCTTCCATGGGTATGAAGTTGTCTTGAGATTGAAACGTACTCAAGTAGGACACGTTTTAGCAATTAGCAATTTATTTATGGTTACTGCTCCGATTCTACAGTTCGTAGCGTGATTTTATAAAGTCTTCCTCAATAAACGTTTTATATAACGCAAAAAATAATTTTTCAAATCGGACTGTTAGTTCCTGAAATATAGCGCGTTCAAACAAACTCTTCATATTTATTTATTAGTATAGATTTTATACTATAAAGAAAAAAATTAGGAGATGTAAGAGAAAAACATCGAATAAAATAAGGATGTATTTCTTTTTTTAAAAATGACTGCTTACAATTTAAAGATTCCTGAATAATGTATAGATTTAAAAATTTTAATTATAATTATCAACCATATCTGAAATTTAAGGGCCTACTTTCAATTTATTATTTATTTATCTGTTAAAAAAGAATCAAAAAATATCAGATTTAATTTAGTTTCTTGAGCTTCATTTTGTACATCATTCATACTTCATATTGAAAACTGTTTAATATTTTAAGCAAACGGGAGAAATTGAAGACGACGGCATTTTTTTATTGTAAATTTTTATATGTAAATATTTTTATCGTAATTGGTATATGTAAATGAAGAAGAACAAAACAAAATAAATACAAATTAATACAGTCTATAAGAAAACCTTCAGATTTATAAAAAGCTTCTCTACAAAAAACGCCTGAGGTTTACTAGCATAATAATACGTTGGGGTAGATTATCAAGATCTCAAGGCGTTTTATGTAAAATTAAGCCATTGTCGTAGAAAAGTAATAATATGTCACTAGATTAATATCTAACATAAAACTCCCGCCAGATTAAAGTTAGGCACTATTAGCTTGAGATTTCAATCTTAAATAAACATCATAGTAATTATTTTTGTGCCCTTATTTAGTTTAAAAGCTCTGTTTGTAATTCTTCTCTAACTTTTAAATCAAGAGCCATTTCTGGTTTTCGTAATTTGAGCTAAAAATGAATATCAAATATACTCAATTATCTTAAATATTTTTGTCAGTGATTTTACATCTAGGCATGGAAGAAAATAAACTTCTAATATCCTTGATTAAATTTAATGATTAAAGATTTTTAAATGAATTCAAAATTTAATTATTAACATTATCAAAAGTATCGAAACCTTACCTTAAGTAGGCAGTTGAGGTATTAAAATAGATTATAGATTAGACCCAAGCTTTCTAACCTCAAAAACGCTGCAAATTATTACATTATGGTTTGTTATTTTCAAATAGTTATGTTAAAAAAATTAAAATCTTAATTCGATGGTATATAGGAATACTTTATATGTTTATCTATCTTTATAAATGGTCGATGTATCTGGAAACCTGAAACCGCAAATTTTTATTGTGAATTAAATTTTTCTTTTTTACTTAGTCGGTTATAAAGGTTAATTTTTTTTGTATTTCAATCCTTTAGTATTTCTTGGTATTATTCGGAAATATTTTTTCAAATCTGCTTGCGTTTTTTTTTAATAAACATTTATCACATTTCTGAAAAGAAAGCGGAAGTCAATACATTTAATTGGTAATCTTATCTGTATTTATTAATTTTTATGGGAGAAAGTTCTCTTGAAATCGGCAATTATTTGAATTAGAATAAATAAAGAAAAAGGAAAAGAAAAAGTTTAATTTGTATTTTCCATCTAAATTTAAATAAACTCTCTAAATCCATAAGGCTCCTGGAATAATGTTAACATAAACTGTTCAGTGGCATGAGGAATAGAAAGTGAAAAATTAATTGATTTTTATGGTTTATAAAATGTTTATTCATTCCGTTTTATCCATTTCTTTTGAATGAATATTGGTTATTAATTTTTTTAATGAAAAGGTAAACATAGAACTTTTAATGAGACAGTCTTCCAGATACCGAAATTCTTCTTTTTTTTTTAAACAAAAGTTTTCAGATTCCTCGAATTCCTTTCGGAGTTTCCATATCCTTTGAGCCGTTGAAGAGTGATTGTCTCATTCTTTGTAGAGTTGAGAACTGGCAAGTTGGTCAGGATTGCCTTGATCGACGAATGGCCTTGTCTCCGTGGATTAACAAATGAGCTACCGTGGTGCACTCTATTTTGCTAAACGTCAATTTACGGGATCCTTTGTCGAGCTGGTGGGAGTTTGAGGAAACTTATAGTCCGTTCCTCTGCAACTACATCCATTGTCGGCTTTGTCCTAACTTTTAATGAAACGTAAAAGTTTCCCTGGCGCGCACACTGGAAGGATTGTGGGGGTGAGTAGCTCCTGACTTGAGGGAGAAGGAGAACTTTTTTTTTTACTCGTTTTTTATCATCATGGAAGTTGAACTTGGACACTATCTTTTGAGAGGGATACGGCCCTTTATATCTCATCCCGGTCACAGTTTGATTTATTAAATTTCTTTTAAATAAGGTAGTAATGGCTTTTTGTTTTATTTATTTTGTTTTTACTGACTTTCTCATCGACAGAAAGATCTTTTTATAAAAATAGTCTACTCTACTGTATTTAATTAACGGGTTGTTAATGGTCCCTACAGCTTTTTCCAACAATGGGATATAATATTACTCTTTTCACTGAAACTTCCAACCATCCTTTCTATTCACTCATTTAGCTATATCAAAATTACCTCGATTTTGTATTATATCTCATAAATAAATCCCATTAAAGATTTAAGATCCTACTTACTGTACATTCATAGTGATTAAAAATGTTGAATATTCTGTGACTCAACTACAGAAATTATTTCGCTGTAGTTCGAGGTGATCTTAAGACCTTTGGTAAAGAACGAAACTAAAATTGATGTACTGATCCTTTGGGTCTTTTTTGTAGATGGCTGTTAGACCTGACATATCACAGCAAATAAAATTTTTGTTTACTGGCCATTATTGCAACGAATTTGTTTAGTTCTATAGACATTCTAAATGCTGAATGCAATAGAGGAATGGAATCACTAAGAGAATATGATCAAGATATGAAATGAGTTTTTCAATCCATGAAAAAACTCGGAGACACCATCAAGAACTGTTGATTCCTGAATGAAAGGCTCATCTGCTGGTGCAGATATAGTAAACGATTTGTTGACGATGCTATAAGCGTGAAAATGTTAATATGGAGGACTATTAATGGTAGAGAAAAATGAAATAAGAAACAACGTCCTGGTACTTTAGAAATTCAGGAAGATTTTCTAATTAGTAACTGCAGGGGCGTACGCACAATTTTTTTTCGGGGGAATTTAAATTTTTATTCGAGGGAGTGCGGATTTAGTAATAAGAAGACAATTAATCACCTAAATGTCTATAATCGCCAAATTAGAGGTAAGTTTTAAGAATAAGCATGGAAATTGGATAATCAATTATTGTTAAAAATTACCAAAAATACAAACCTTATGTTGGTGGGATCGAGAATTATATTTTTCCTTCATTTCAAGGAGGAATAGGGTTTCCTTCCCCTCCCCCTAATCCCTCTCCTTGCGTACGCCACTGGATAACTGACAAAGAATATTATTAACTACTTCGTCTCCGATTTTGGGATGACTTGCTCTTAGATTCCTGAATCCTGGATTCTGATTCATGAGAGAGGTAAAGATTAAAAAAAGAAAGTTATACACAGTACCTGAAATAAATCGAAGTGATTTTTAGTCTAACCATTCCTACAGTCGACAGGAATTGATTTCAACGCACAGATTATTACAGACAAGCAGACGCACTGATTATTTTTTATCCTTACATTACGATTATCAAAAATATTATAGACAAAGTGGTGACTTCAAATTAATTAGTAAATAAAATGCAGATCTCAAGGATCTGCTAAACCTTTTTTTCTTTTTTTTTTTTGTTAAAAGCTCTTATTATAAGTTAAGAGACTATTGCATCATTCAAATTAAACTATTTTTAACAGACAATTAATGAAAAAATAGTATTTCTTTATTATTAACCTTAATCAAATACTTGTGGTCGGTTCATTTATTTATTTTAATTACTTTTATATTTAAAAATTCAACAATAATCATATACATATTCATTTTATCCACAACTTTAAGCAAGAGAGAAAAAAAAAACAAATTTACAAGATGCACATAACCCACAGTGGTGAATTTTATAAAATATGTTGTGTGTATATATATATATATATATATACATATATATATATATATATATATATATATATATATATATATATATATATATATATTCGGTTGGCTCTTTAGACCTTGTAGATCTTTGGCCGCGCGATGTGGTGTTCTTACAGACATTTATTGCTTGCGAGAACACAGACAGCCTGGAGAGGGTCACCCAACCTCTCGTTGCTGCGAACCATGGTTTCCATGCTGCAACGTCAGGCTACCTATTGCTCCATAACCGGTCCCTTTGGGGCCAATTCGGCAGTTTCCTTCCCACCGTCTCACTCGGGTTTAAGGACAGTGACAAATCGATCTAGATCCACGGATTATGGCTGTTCGGAGTCAGTAGGCGCACGAGGACCTATATTTTTTTCCCCGAGACCGACCGTCTATGGACCAAACATCCGGGTGGCTATTTTATATCCTGGAAAACTACAACGCGATTCACAATTAAGATACACGGGGTAGGGTCATCACTCCTACGCCCGATATACACACATATATATATATATATATAGGTAGGTGTTTGGTTAGCTTAATTATACAATTTGTTTAATGTTCATATTGCCTAAGAAAACAGGAAACACTCTTGTTACTATGAATTGTATAAAATTTAGTCATAGTATGAAAAGTCATTTTTCTTGTTTTTAATTCGAGGGCCATATTTGTAATTATATGGAGTCAGATATTCATTTTGAAAATTAAATCTCGATGTTAAACAGTTCCATTTTTAATTTGCTAAATTACTGTTCAAAGCTTCGATTGAGTTTGACCCGAAGAAAGCAATTTATTATAGAAATTCTCAGAAGTGATGTAGAAATTGATGGGTCAATTCTCAAAGTGTCAGTCGAACTTCCCATGAACAGAAATAATTGAAAAATAATTATACATCTATATTATTTTATTTCTTTCGTGTCACGGCCCTTCACGTCTCCATAAGCCATCATCCGTAACAGTATTTTATTGTATAATACAATAATTATATATATAAATAAATAGGTACGATTAAACCAAAAAATAACTTATTTTAAAAAGTGGTATATAACAGGGTATTTACAAAATGAAATTAAGATAACTGGAATAAATTCATTAAAATTTGTTTGGTCTAAATTATATTATCTACCTACTTATGTAGCTAATACGTTAGCACTTCTCTTGTTGAATAAAGACACTAAAAAGTTAGATTATTATAAAAGTATAAGACCAAGATGACGTAATTTAATAAGTCATGCTTAATCGAAATATGTCTCTTCTGCTTCATCGCAGCTGTCTGGAAGATCACAGAGATTTGGGAACAATATTAAAATTCCTGGCCATATCTTTTTCGGCTTTTGGTTTTCAACTATTGTTGATCTTATTATTAGTGAGGAATGTAGGATCTGTTGTCTGCAAAATATGCTGTAAATCGTCTTCCCTACTTTTATTTCTTGTGTGAGATTCCCGAAATTTTTTTAAATTCTTATTCCTGGCATCCTGGGCCTCCTTGGTATATCCTGGTTTATAATTTCCTTGCCATCAATTGGCAATAAAATCTCGCAGATAAAGTGCATGACATATTTTGACACTTTTTTCAGTAAAATTATTGTATAAATTGAACAGTTGTACGCGATCGGATGGAGTTCCTTGATAATAAAATAGGACAGTTACTGTTTAACGGCTTATATTTAAATTTACGATCAAATTCAAACTTTTTTGTAATAATGAATACGCGACGACCTTAACTAACAATAAGATTTGAAAAAAAAAATCCTAATTTGTCATACAAAAATGATTACGACGGGTCCAATCTTTCGAAATCGAGTGAAATCTTTCAAAAGAGTCCAAAAAAAAAACGGAAAACATGAATTTCGGATAGTGAAGTTCTAGTTCTAGTCCGAAGGTGGAGAAGAGTGGCTGTGGACAGGGGCGAATGGCGAAAGATTGTGAAGGAGACCATGATTCTACAAGGACCGTAGTGCCATCGAATAATAATAATAAATGTAGTTCTAGTTAAATTTGCTTCCAGAAAAATATATGAAAAAAATATAATTTTGGTTTATTATTTTCAATAGACCTTTGTAATCGACCAAGAAAAAAAACATCAATTAGGTTTCTGACTTCCTCGCATCTCTCTATATTATCCTTCTTTGGATTATTTCTTTAGCTTCTTGGTCTTTTCTTTTTCTTTTGCCAGTTAAGTGCACACCCAATATTTCCTCTGTGCCATTTTACCCACTGATTACATGTCCTAACCATCTCAGCCTACTTGCATTGACAGAGTTTCTTCTTAACACTCCCAGTTCGGCACTCTCACGGCGATCATCTTGGGACAAGCTTCAAATTTCTGTTCCTTTGCTGCCTACTGTTTAATTTCTTTGCTGAACTTGGTAGTTATGTTTTATAAAGTATTCTGCACATGTTCCTTTCCCAAAACACTCCAAATGTTCATTTGAAAGATTATCTAATTATCTGAACTGTAAACCAAATCAGTACTGAAAGTCCTGTGAATAGACAGACCAGATATTTTTTAAATATTACTTTTTGGAAATAATAAACTATTGTGCAATAATTTGTAGCGTTTTACGTCTTAGTATTGTATGCGTATACTAACAAATTTGCTTCAGTAAAAAAGTTTCATTTCCAATTATTTTTATTTTTATTTTTTTTTTCATCCCAGGAAAATTCCGTATCATCCTAAAGTGCCCCCGGTTATTTTTTAATATTGATTTTGAAAATTCTGGGTGACTTGGTCAGTCTTCAATTATTAGCACTTATCGACTGTCTCAACTTTAAATATTATTGTTTTTATTTTACTATTTATATTCAATAGTGCTCTGTGTCTCAGCAAGGACAATGGCAATAGTGATCAAAGCGTTCATTCACACCGTATTTACAGACAATAACAAGAGAAATCATAGCAAAATTAAAAAGAAGCTTCAAAAAAATAAATAAATAAACTTATATAAAATAAAATAAATATAAGATCTTAAATGCAGTAGTGTATGTGAGTATGCACATACACTATTTACTATCGGCCTAGGGAACCCCGAGCCAGGCTTGTCTCCCCACTTATGGATGGAAAAGCGGGACTCCGGGATATACCAGTGATTCTCACTCAATCGCGTCATTGAAAGCCAGCGGAGACTGAGCGAGGCCGCTTTAGTTATTATAATAATGAAACATATATGTACTAGTAATTTTATCAAAATATGTTATATTGTCAATTTTAATGTAATACAGGATAATACATGAATACACAATATTTTTTTTTTTAAACCCTGATATTACTAATAATTTCAAGAATTAATGAATAGCAAATGTGATTGATTAAGGGAGCGGGGTAGCTCAGTGGGTAAAGTACTGCGCTACTAATCTCAAGGTCCCGTGTTCGAGACCGGCTGAGGCAGATAATTATGTATTCTGTATTCAGCCGTGGATCAACCCTGTGGGATCGGGGCTCACCCAGCCTCTATAAAGTGGCTACCCTTAATTGGGGGAAAAACCTGGCGGTTGAGCGTAATCTTGGCCGAATCACCTCCTTGCACAACCGTTGGCCTAGAAACAGTATGGTCCTTACCAAGTACTGAACCCAAGAGCCTTATCGGGTTGTAGTGGTACAGCTTTAAATGTGATTGAACAGAAAAAAAATCTATTATATAAATTATAATTAAAATAAGAAATAATTGAATTTAAATAGGAATGATAATTCTAAAACAATAATATAATGTAAATCTAAAATTATTGTTGAGTTTATATAATTAAAGTATATCTATGTCTAATGTGTATGTCTTGGTCCATTATAATATTTATATTTTTACTTCCTTGTACGAAGTAAAGAAAGTATTGTAATCGCGAAAATTTTCGGTTTTCAGATTTCAACGGAAATATCCATTTTGACCATCTCTGAATCCATTTTGACTGAATCTATTTTCGTATGTTCGTTCGTATTTGGCATAATTCAAAAAAGGTTAGCCGTAGAAAGTTGAAATTTTGTATTTAGGATTGATGTAAAATCTAGTTGTGAACCTCCCTTTTTGGTTACTGTTTGATCACCGAAAGTGGTACTTTACTTGAAGGTCATAATTGGTTTCCATAAAAAATTATATTAAAATAATATGCAAAACTTCTCAAATTTAGCATGTATTACTTACATATTGATTTAAATAACCTACTAGATTTTGGTCTAAATTGGAAAACCGGAAGCGGTACTTTACTTGAAGGTCATAATAGATTTTCACCAAAAATTATATTAAAATATAATGTAAAATATCTCAAATTTGGTAAATAGGTCTTTAAATCGATATAAATGTATTTACTATATTTTGGTTCAAATTGGTGAGCCGAAAAGGGTACTTTACTTGAAGGTCATAACAAGCTTACATCAAAAATTATATTTAAATGAAATGCATAAATCATATGTTTCGGTAATAAAGGTTACAAACGCAATTTGGTTTCCAATCCAATTAAACATTTTTATTACTTGTTTTAAGTGTTAAAATTGAGTGTAAAATACTGGTTTTCCTCCCCATTTGTTTGTGTCTGTGTCGTTTTTGAGATACTGCAATATTCGGAAACTAGTCACCAAATTCAGAATCATTTTTTGAGGCACCGATTTATAGTTTAATAGCCGTACAAGGAAGTCATGTGTTGTCCACATCAGATATTTTTTATTTGAAAAACAGCGTAATCAAAGTTTATAAAGAGACCCCACAGTCCTTTCAAATACTATAACAATCAGGCTTAACGAACCCTAAGGTTCGATGCCGACACTACCAAACAATCTTTACCATCCATCTTCCACTAAACATCGTCAAACGCAGTCTGATGGGTCAACCTTGGCACAACCTTCCTACCTATGTCTTAATGTAACACCCCGGACGTTTACTGGTCGGTCTAGTGCTGATTAGCTTTTTATGAATTCATTCATTATCCGGTCTAGCAACTTCACGTGTCCAATTCAACCGTCGTGATATTATTTTTGAATAACTTTCACCGACTGCATGTCCTGATACCCTCATTGATATATTTAAAAATATATATTTGTATTCACCTCCTTTACTAATAAAAAAAAAAAAGGAAAAAGAAAAAAAAAGCTTCAAAATAAACAGTTTACATATAGCACAATCGTAGATAACATATAAATGGAATCTATAACGTAAAGGCTTGAATATATCTTTTGAGATCGTGACTCCGGTAAAAATATTGGGGGGTATAGAAGGAAGGTTGTCAATCGTATGCCTGGTCTTGTCAATCCCGTTCCATTTCTTTCACGTCAACACACACCTGCCATTTTAGTCCCTTATTCTTTACAGGAAACAGTTTATAATACTGTGTTCTATTTCTTCCATTCAAGCAATGATAAATTCCGTCACTAGATGATTTAACATCGTATTACAATGTTATCTGTATTTGCTATTGCTTTTTGGAGCGTTTTTACTTTCCCTTACCTATATACGAAGTATATAGTAAGGGGAAGTATTGCGATCGTGAAAATTTTAGAATTCGAGTTTTTAACGGAAATATATGTTTTAAGGTCCCCTGAGTCCAAATGACCAAGTCTCGCAAAATGGTCTGTGTGTCTGTGTGTCCGTGTGTCTGTGTGTCTGTATATATGTGATCAGTCTAGCTCAAAAACGGAAAGCTGTACGATACTGAAATTACATATTTAAGGTTAGCACTTGCATGTGATGTTACAGCAACATTTTCGTCAAAATCGACTTACCGGAAGTGCCACTTTATATAATCGATTTTAAACATTTTTACAATTTTCTCGAAAACGGCTCTAACGATTTTGATTAAACTAGCCTAAATTATTCTTCATAAAGGTCTTTAACTTTTCATAAATATGGTACATCACCGAGGAATTGCAGGGAAAAAGTTATGATGAAAAGAATATTTTATTTACGCATAACTTCAAAAGCGTGCAATTTATGGTAAATCATCTATAGACTTGTATGAAAGATTATTAAATTATCTAAAAAACAATAAAAGAATCATCAAAATCGGACCAATAATAGCAAAGATGCAGCGCATCGGACTAACCGGAAATAGCTATTATATCATGGATTTTACACTTTTTTACATTTTTCTCAAAAACGGCTCTAACGATTTTGATGAAACTTGCCAAAATTATTCTTCATAAAGGCCTTTAACTTTTCATTTGTGTAGTAAATCACCGAGAAAATGCAGGAAAAAAAGTTATGAAGAAAAGAATATTTTATTTTCGCATTGCTTAAAAAATATGCAATTTATAATAAACTCTGTACAGAATTATTTGAAAGGTTATTAAAATATCTAAAAAAAAAAATCATCAAAATCGGACAAGTGTTAGCAAAGATACAGTGTATTTTATGAGGAGCATAAAATAGATGGATAACCAAGCGCATCTGAAAGGAGATAGAAGCGACCGAACCTCCTCCCACCAATCCGCCAATCTGTTGTAAACAATACGCTCTGTAATAAAGTAATTTAAGAATACAAAAGCGAAAATTAACTTAATAATTTCTATTTTCACATTATTTAATGGAAAGAAAATGTTTCCATAGGAACTAAACCAGCAACTTTTAAAATATATTTGCAACTTGACAAAGTTAAAATATAGAGGTAGTGTACAGAATTGTTGTACTAAAATTGTTTTAAAAACTATTTTATTATACTTAAGTGGGAGAAGAATTGAATGCTGCTGAGTTTATTTCAAGTATTGTTTATGTAAACTCTTTAGAATTATATTAAAAAGATAATTATTATATTGCGGTAAGGGAAAGTTGTGTGATGCGCCCACCGCACCAGATATTTTATTTTTTAGTCGTACGAAAATACTCTTAAGAATATTGTCACAATAATGAATTTAAAAAAAAAAACTAACAGAAATTGATGCTTGAAATTTTAAAATTGATCTTACTTGGATTCATTAAGGAGAAACAATTGTACTTTAATCCATTGTTTTCCAACCTTTTCACTCTTCTGGGATGACAATGTAAGAATATTAAAGTTCTTGAGAACCATAGCTTCCATGTAGCAATATTTTTTATAGAATTTTTATGAACGATTATAAATGAAAACAACAAAAATTACTACTATTTTGTTCGTTTATTTAAAAATAAAATCATCCAATTACGTACAATTGGAGTAGTTTTAAATACTATTAAAAATAGATAAATTATACATTTTTTTAGTATAACAAATATTAATCTGAAATCTGAGCCTGTTTTTTGGAACATAAATATTGAATTCGGGGTCTGATTTTCGATATGCATACGCTGATTTCACTTCCACAGAAAGGAAAGAGACAATTTCCATGTTTACTCTTAATACTTTTTGAATAAAAAAAAAATGCTTGTTCACCCATCTATGTTGTTTAAAACTGTATCTATATATTAATTGCTTTGCTTGTGAACTTTTGGATGCTCACTTTCAACAGAAATTCAGAGTTTGTCCAGAACCATGAATATGTTTTTTTAATGAACCATACTATTGTAAATCACAAAGTTCTTCTTCTTTTAAAGTTAGATTCATAAGATGAACAGAAGTGCGAGAGAATGGATTCCTCACCCAGTCGTATAGAGTTGTTGGTAGTGGTGGAAAATAACTATCTTCTTCAACATCTCCTCAATGATACAATAAAACTTGAAATTTGTTGGCATTCATCTTCACTTTTTAGTTCCGCCAGTAATTCAAACAAATCAAGATTCCCTTTTACAGCATGACCTTTCCGTATGTTTTAAATCCAAGAATTTCGTCACGGGAAGTTAGTATATTTTCGAGTCTAACCGACCATAGCCGAACAGCCAAAGGCAGCTTTTCAATTTTCATCGGCTAGACTCACGTCACAATCATACCCGCTTGCTCTCACCAAAGTTATCCGAGTATGGTGCCGAAGCGGGGGAGGGGAGAAGGAAAAAGGCACAGATTTATTTTCTTTTATATGATGTATTTCCTTGTTTCTTGCAGAAGGAAAGTTTCAAGGTTTCTGGGGAACTGGGAAACAGTCAGTCGTCTTTGAGGAAAATCCTCTCTGTATGTGGACGAAGGTTCGGAAGAGGAAATCTCGGAGGCTTGATGAGATTTCCTTAATAATCGTTTAATCTGGTTGTTTGTCATAGTTTATGTTGCTTAGCATGCATCTTTATAGTTATGAAAAAGTCCGTTAAGATTCTGTTAACATTACAGTTTCTTTATCACTCGTGAATTATATGGCTGTTAATATTTAAGAAAATACTGTTTTAGTAACAACCAATACCGCAATGTTTATATTATTTATGCATAGTTGTAAAAAAAAATTATATATTTACTTTAATTGTTCACTATAATACTGTTCGCAGGGGGATGGCACCTACGATACAATCAGCAAGCTGGTCTTCATCGCGACCAGATTCGAAAACGAACAAACGCTTGGCTGCGAAGCAAGCAACGAGATTATGGTAGAACGAAAAGAGGAACCGATGAGGGAAATACTCACGCTGGAGGTCTTATGTAAGTACATCCAAATTTGAATTACGCTTGCCTTTTAAAATTTTGAGCAACAGAGTTCCAGAGTTGCAGACAATCTTAATAATTTCCAAGTAAAAGAAAACTATCACAAATTAATTTGTTAGTATTTTTAATTTAACAACTGCATATGTTAGTCTTTAAATAATTTCCATCAAGCCATTGTGACTTGATTATACAGATTGCGACAAAAAAATATCTTGTGTAACACTGGCCCTAGGGAAAACTCTGATAGCTACAATGTCAAAAAAAAAGTAGTTTCAATTTTTAAACTGTGGGTTATTATCTGTAAGCATATTTATTATTATTTTTGTGATACATTTCATTTCATTTGAAATGCATTTATTCAGAAAATGTATCAATTCTCAAGCAATTTCCTAAATTAATATGAACGTGGTGAATTTTGAAATATTTTAACTGGTGTTCTGAAAAAATCAATTTTTTGTTTTAATGTCAGCCCTATACTTAATATAGTCAGTATTTTGTTTGGTTGTCATTAAGATGAAATAAACTAAAAACTAAATATAATTTTGATACTTTTAAGTTTTCATCCTTGAAATATTCATAAGTTCATAAGATGATTCCTAATATAATCATTCAAAAATATCGAAGTTGTGTTGGGCTGCCAGAATATGAAAGCTGTCATATATTTATCGAAAAGCATACCTTTAAAAGTGAGAAGGTAATACCACCCGGAAAATCGGGCATTACAAAGAGTTCGCAGAATCGTACCGATTTTTTTCTGATGCCTATATGCAGGGCAGTGAAACGGGATGATTTCACGTTCGCCAAATATCCTTGAAATGGAAATTTTTGGACCTCAAAGGACCTCATGCAGCATATTGGCGGTTATTGCTTCATTATCGCCCCCAATGCGTTGTTTTAGGGCTTGGATAGTTCTGGGGGGATCGGCTTTAAACTTGTTTGCTTTTGTTTAAAGGCGTAAAATCCTTAGGTCGTCAACGTCTAAGGTTGTTTGATTTACTGAGATTTGGAACATATTTGGAACAAAAAAATATATATAAATAAAATTACAATAATAATAATAATAATAAATTAAATGAAATAGATAATTAAAAAATAAATTAGGGTTTGAAAAATTATTTTTCACTTCTATAAATTTGTTTTATTGAAAATTAGTTTCGAATGTTATGCATTCATCCTCAGTTCTAAAAACACACAAAAAATTTAAAAATAAGCAATTCAAAATATAGTTTGGTATATTATACATATTGATATAAATCAGTATTATAAAACATTTATGAATTATGAATTTAAGTAAGACAAGAAATCAAATACATGTTGGTACTCACCAAGGTTAAAATGGATTATATCAAACAGAAAAGTTTGTACTGGTTTCTTCTCGCATTGAACTAACAATGAACGAATGGTAGGTAGGATGTTTTTAGGTAAACGGTTTAAGGGTCAGTGTTTTTCCAGTAATGGCGGTAAGTAATTGTTTTTTATGTTATTGATGGGAATAAATTTAAGATTGGACTATTGGAGATATTTATTTGGTCATTTAAGCAAAAATCTGGATTGGATTTGAAGGATTTTATTATTTCAAGTGCTTCATATATATTTTATTTGAGGCTGTTTTCAACGTGATGTATTAATTTAACTCCTGAATCTTTGATGAATTTATGATTATTTTCATTTAAATGAATTGAAAAGTTGGAATTATCTGTCTTATTATTATTTGCACGTATATGTTCCTTTAATCTCTGATTTAGCGATCTTACAGTTTTTCTCGTGTATTTGGCTGCACAATCAACTAAATTGTACACGTATATACTAATGTGTAACATACGGACTAAATTGTAAAGATGAATTCTTGCTGCACAAGTTCTATATTTAGAGCATTTGTGGCCTGCACCATTTGTCAAGGGAACTCAGTAGGTATGCACATTTGATCTTTCGCATTAAAAAAAATAATCTAAGTCGCATAATGCACTCCGTTGATTTGTTTATGACATTCTTTAAACACGTTCTATTATAATATAAAAATTGTTTTGGTATTGAGAAATCCCTTTTAGCTTTGCTAAAAAATCAAAACATATCACATTGCTGCAAACTGCTTCACATACAAGTCCCTCAATGCGTTCAGAGATGCTAGGAATAAAAGAGCACCTGTTTAATAACTGCGCGAATAAGTTCAGCGATAATAAGCGGTAATAAATAAGGCTAACGGTGAAGGCTAAGGTAGCTACCTTCAGGAATTGCAACATAAACGGAACTTGGTGACAGAATAAATGTTAAAAGCGATTTATGTTTATGTCTTTGGGAATCTTTTTCATTCCCCTCTAATGCTGATTTATTTCGCTTTATTAAAACCTGGTATTATCACTTACTTCAAAGCTTTCTCGTTTTTTTTTTTATTTTTATTTATTCATTTCAGTAAACTTACGAATTCATATATTCCTATTTTCATCTAAACCAGTTGTAAACTTTAGAGCCTGCTTTAACTCCATAGATAATCTTGCACAGAGTTAATATCATGATATATTTTATTACATTGTGGTTAGTTTTATGAAGTAAAAATTTATTCCTAATCTTAAATTTTATTTTAAGATTTTTGGCATTATTTTTTCGACATTTCGATGAATTATCCCATCTTCAGGTCAATCTCTAAATTACAGGGCAGCACAGTAAATAACAAACAAAATAAATAACAAACATTGCAAATATATAAGTATTTATACTATTTTTAAAAGCATGCTTAAAAATTATCAATTAACAATTCATTTATTATTTTATCTTATGTATTTCATGTCTTCAATTACAATTGTCATTCTTCACTCTTTTTCTCATGATTTTATCCATAATTTAATTTCGTCTTAATTTTATGTTAATAGTCACAATGTTTTAAAAAAACTTTTTAAATATTACTTTTTAAAAATTATTATATTATATATATATTTTTTTTTTTTATTACATTATATTGATCATCAGAATGGCTCTACAGCCCGGTCTCGACTCCTGGCCTCCTCCAGCAGCTTCCGCCCTTTGTCCCTGTCTTTTGCGGATCCCATCCCATTCCTCATTCCCAGAATACTCAGCCATCTCAATCTAGGCCTTCATCTCTTTCTTGTGTCATATAGAGCTTCTTCAGCATTTCCTCCTCCCACATTCTTGAGCAATGTCTTTTGGATCGTCTCCTCCATTGCCCAGCAGTTTGGGTTCCTCCTTATAATTTTCGAAGAATTTTCCTTTCAAAGATCAGGAGATCGTTTTCTTCATTTTTATAGAGTGCTCTTGTCTCAAAACTATAGAGTAGGTTTTCGTAGAGCTGGACCAAAGTTTGTCTAGATAAAAGATATATTAAAAGGTATCTATCAAGAAATTCTATCATATGTTAAGAGAATTTGAACTATAAGTTTTTGTTCTTTCTATACTTTGGCTTTTATTCACTTTTTTTTTTCAAATTAATCTCAAAATATTAGAATTTTTCAAAGTTATGATGTTCATTGTAGGGGAGTGGAGATGTATTTTATATCCTTTTCATAACCACCCGAACACGATATTGGTCAGTATATACATATTGGATTGTATACATATTGATCACTACATTACACTTCCTGCGACGACCCCTTTCAGATGGAATGAGCTGAAATTCGGTTAGTATGATTTTTTTTATTTTCAGGATAATACCATTGGAGTGGAGGAAAATTTCAGACAAAATTTCGGCTATGATTACGACATTAACCGGTTTTTAGTGATTTTTAAAGTTTTGCGCACCTCTGCAGCGCCACCAAATTGAGTTGGAGGATTGAAAATATGTATGTGATTGTGTTGGTGTTAGAGAAATGTCTTTTGGGGCCTTCAACTTTTTTCTTCTATTGAACTTTGAGTGCTCAGCATAACCTCTTTTATCGAAAATTATTCTTTGATGTAAAAAGGTTATACTACCAGGAAAATCGGATTTGTATATTAAAAATAGCTGTATATAAAAACACTGTAAACATTTTTGGCGGTCCTTCACCTATTTATCTGCATTTACCTGCGTATTTTGTCCATATTTTTTTTAATACACTATTTGTTAAATGGGGTATTCGCGTTTGAACTGGAAGGATATTATCCGCTAAACAGCCTGAGGGCAGAGCTGAGATCACAACAAGCTGAATAGCTTTGTGAGAGATGCAGGTTAACTGAGCCCTCTAAGACATGAAATCAGTTTGAGGTTTGTTTTAATGAGATTTATCGTGAAGAGAGTGTGGCGCTAAGTGGTTAATGGGATAGGCAAACAGAACAGGAGTCTCCTCCCTCTCCCCTCCCCCCCCCTCTCACTCTGTTAATATTTCACTAGGCTCTTTGTCATTCCTTCCTCTCTCTGGCAAACTGTGATTTTTCACTTTCACTTAAGTGGCTTTGATGTCCCTTTCCAATTCGGTATACCTTTGATCTCATGATTTACACGGTTATATTTGTATAACTTTCAATGCGTATATTCAATAATAATTATAAGTAATGATTTTTCACCACATTAGTTAAACTCGTGATATTTTCGAATTCCTTAACACAAAATTAAATTCACATTGCTTATAATCTTAATAAAATAAAAAAAAAAAAATGCATCGTTTTTGAAGCATAATTCTGGCACATTCAGGACAAAATGCATGCTATTTATTATCTGATTAATGGAAAAAAAAATTCTCAAATAATTGGTCTTTTGTATAATATTAGACGTTGTCTAATTGGGTCGTCTGATTTGTGTTCGAATTTTGAAAAAATGTAGAGAAATTATTGATCAGATTGCATTGTTTCGATCGAGTAATTTTGATTTATTATTTTCAATAATAGACCTTTGGAATCGACCAAAGAAAATTTTTTTGTAACCCCCCTCAAAATTTGAGGTTTTACGTTTCAAGATACGTAGAATCCAAATATCGAATAAAAAAAAATCCGTCCGTCCGCCGTCCGCCGTACGCCGTACGCCGTCCGCGGCTTTTCTCCAAGACTACTGGACCGATTTTCTTGAGATTCGGTACCAAAGTCACAAGTCACCCGGGATGATCCTCGGAACTCGACATTATAATCTGTCTGTTTGTTTCAAAATGGCGGCCGATTAGAGATCTCATAAGTCCATAACTCGGTCATTTATAAAGATAGAGAGAAATGTAAGGTGTTTTGGAATCAGCATAACGAGACATGAAAAAAAAAAAAAAAAAAAAATTGAAAAGCAAAAAATCTGTATAATTACCGATTAAATATCTAATAAGCCCATAACTCGGTCATTTATAAAGATAGAGAGAAAATGTAAGGTGTTTTGGAATCAGCATAACGAGAAATCAAAAAAAAAAAAAAAAAAAAAGTTTGCAAAACAAAAAATCTATAATAATTGCCGATTAAAGATCTAATAAGCCCATAACTCGGTCATTTATAAAAATAGAGAGAAAATGTAAGGTGTTTTATAATCAGCATAACGAGCTAACGAAAATCCCTACAATGCGAACTAGAAATCACCTAAATCGGACCATTATTAGCTGAGATATAGCTTAATGAACTTCGTTTTTATTTTTTCCTAGTGAAGTGCACATCAAATATTTCCTCTGTATCATTTTACATCACAGCCTACTTGCATTGACGCAGTTTTTTTAATTAACACAGTTCGGCACTCTCACGGCGGACATCTTGTGACAACCTTCAAATTTCTTTTCCTTTGGTACATACTGCTTCATATTTTTTACTTTGACAGAATAGATATTTTTGTGGAATAATAAACAAGTGGAATAACTAAGTGGAAATAATAAACCATTGTGTAATAATTTGCAGCGTTTTTTAAAGTAGAATTTACGTTCCTTCACCTGGGGTGTTAGGAAAGAAAAGTTTTCAGGCGCTTTGGAGTCATTTTTAAACGTTGATAGCTTCGCTTCTATAAATGCTATAAATCAAGAATTGGTAACAAAGAAAATGCGTCATTGGAGATTGCAAAAAGAATTTTGGATTTGGACAAACGGCGGAAGTACAGTAGACGACTAATGTTGATGTCATCGCTCGTAGCATACCGAGCGGCAATAAGAGAATATTCATTCGCTGCGTGTCCTTTATGTTGGCCGTACCCAAATAGATTAGTCATATTTTTTGCAAAAAAAGCAAACGAATATTCACTTAAATAAATAAATTTTGTTTTGTTATAGGTAGTATTCGCCCAAGCATATTAGTATAATAATTCTACGTCTTTGACTTTTTTTTTTTTTTATAAAAAACAAATTATTTTTAATTAAAAGAAATATTATAAACACTTTTTTAACGATTTTTGTAGTATAATAGTAGGGATAGGAGTGAAATAAACGACCACCAAAAAAAAAAAAAAAAAAAACATACTTCTTTATCATGTTTTAAAGGAGTTATATAAATGTGAGAAAAAAAGTAGAAATCATATTTTTTAAGCCGATTTAGTATGATATTTTTTACTTTATCCGGTCTATTCTTTCAATATTCTAATTTAATTATCCAGAAAGCTGATCAAAGGTTCCAATAGTTCAGGTGCAAAAATTGGTTATTATATTTTTAAAAATAAATTTAATAACCTAAACATTATTTGTTATTTATTTTTGTTGTATTATTTCTGACATATTCTTTATTTTAATGCTCACATCCAACTTTTTTTGTCACCTCTTCAGCCATATTTTTCATATTTTACTACCGATGGTGTTATGTGCTTAACTCATTCCTTGAGCTTTTGTTGGATTTTTATTTGAAATCTTAAAAAGTAATTAACAAACTCGTTCAATTACAGTATAGTTTTAACTTGAATATCAAACTTTGTGGCAGCACTCTTAGATTCACTGGCCTGTGTGAATGATGTTCTCGTTCAAAAGAGTTATGTTTTAGTTTGTGTTTCCCATTTCTCTTTGTTTTCTCCAAAGAAAAGCTCTTTTTATTTGAATATTTGATCTGGACTGTCCCAGAGTGTTTAAGAAGTGTATTCAAATTAAACGGTCGTCCCTAGGCGGTGTAATTATTAAACGTAGGCTCCAACAACCGTATTAAATTATGATTCGTTTTATTTTTACTTCCTTGTACGAAGTAAAGGAAGTATTGTAATCGCGAAAATTTTCGGTTTTCAGATTATATATCCATTTTGACCATCCCTGAATCCGTTTTGACTAGTTTCGTCGTGGCGTCTGAAAGTACTTTCGTACATTCGTACGTTCGTATTTCTCATAACTCAAAAATGATTTGCCGTAGAAAGTTCAAATTTTGTATTTAGGATTGTTGTAAAATCTAGTTGTAAACCTCTCTTTTTGGTCACTGTTTGATTACCGGAAGTGGTACTTTACTTGAAGGTCATAATTGATTTCCATTAAAAATTGTATTAAAATACGATGTAAAACTTCTCAAATTTAGTATTCAGAACTTATATATTGATTTGAATAACATACTAGATTTTGGTCTAAATTGGAAAACCGGAAGCGGTACTTTACTTGAAGGTCATATTAGACTTTCATCAAATATTATATTAAAATATAATGTAAAACATCTCAAATTTGGTAAATAGGACTTTTATATCGATATGAATGTATTTATTATATTTTGGTTAAAATTAGTGAGCCGAAAAGGGTACTTTACTTGAAGGTCATAATAAGCTTACATAAAAAATTATATTAAAATTAAATACATAAATCATATGTTCCGGTAATAAAGATTACAAACGCGATTTGGTTTCCAATCAAATTAAACAATTTTATTACTTGTTTTAATTGTTAAAATTGAATGTAAAATACTGGTTTTCCTCCACATTTGTGAGATCAACAAGTTTGCAGCAGGATATAGTAGTTAAATGGGTTTTCCGCTTGAAATGTCGAAACTGTCGATTTCCAATGGTTTATCTCGTAATGCGTGATATTGACAGTTTTAATGTTGTTACGGAACACGAAGGAAACTAGTTACCTATTAAAGGAAAACGACATATAAATAACGGAATGAGACCTCGAGAAACAAGAATGTGTCTGTGTGTGTGTGTGTGTGTGGGGGTGTCAATAGATGGATGTCGCGACGTCGAGTGTCGTTTTTAATGCAATCTTTGGAAGCTAGTAACCAAATTGAGGATCATTTTTTGAGCCACCGATTTATAGTTTAATTAGACGTAGGCCTTGTAGGCGTACAAGGAAATAATGTGTTTTCCACATCAGATATTTTAAATAAGTATTTTCTTTCAATCTTCTATATCTGTCGGAATCAAGGAAAAACAAGTCACTTTATGGCCTAAAAACAAAAAGGGCAAATTCCCTTGGGCCTTAGGTATTCATCAGATTCAGAGACAGGTGGAGTGAGGTATGTTTATGTATTACTGATGTCCCGGAGGAAGTGGCTTTATGGAAATGTTACATAACTTATCGGTCCTTCTAAGCAGTGCCTCTTCGATCTACCGCAGTGAAATAGTAATCAGCCCTTCTCCAGTTTCCGCCTCCTTACTATTTATCTTCTATTAGATTCTGCCGTAAAATTATAGCAATCGGTTCTCTTGGTTAGTGATGTTTTATTCATAGCTCGATAAACATTTTTTTTAATTATGTTTGATAATAATTAATTCTAAATTATGGGTTGTTCTCTCGGTGTAGCAATACCGGCTAGATGCTAAGATGCTAGCTTTCAAGGTCGGTCAATTATGCGAAATCAGGGTATCTGTATGATGTTTCTCGGAAAAGAAAAATGAATAGGGATCCTTATTTGAGGAAAGCTATATTTAAAAACCATTGGCGTTATCCAAATCGATAACTGACTTGGCGACATGAGATTGACGGAATTAGGCTGCTCTGGATTTCCCCGGAAAGCATAAAACCGCGTGGAGGTATAATAATTCGACAATAGCCAGAAACCGTCTTCAATATAAACAAAAGTTCATCAACCCCCCCCGAATGAACAATGCTACTTTATTCATTTTTTTACCGCGTTATTGATTTTATCGGACTTACTGTGGTAGCATAAGCGACGATATGTAATCATCCATACCGTATTTGGAGACTAAAGTAAAAAAAATAAAAAGAATGATAATAAAAATAAAATAAATAAATAACAGATCATCAAAGTGAATAAATTAAATAATATCAAAAGTAAAGAATTAAGATAAAGAAAATCAAAGTTAAAATAAATCATCTTCAACACATTTATACTTATAATATATTAAATTTAAAAAAACATATATTTGAATTTAATCTGAACCAAGTTAGAAAAAAATACGTCACATATATTCATTTTTGGTTTATTATTTTCAATAATAGACCTTTGGAATCGACCAAAGAAAATTTTTTTGTAACCCCCCCCCCCTCAAAATTTGAGGTTTTACGTTTCAAGATACGTAGAATCCAAATATCGAATAAAAAAAAATCCGTCCGTCCGCCGTCCGCCGTACGCCGTCCGCGGCTTTTCTCCGAGACTACTGGACCGATTTTCTTGAGATTCGGTACCAAAGTCACAGGTCACCCCGGGATGATCCTCGGAACTAGACATTATAATCCGTCTGTTTGTTTCAAAATGGCGGCCGATTAAATATCTAATAAGCCCATAACTCGGTAATTTATAAAGATAGAGAGAAATGTAAGGTGTTTTGGAATCAGCATAACAAGGCATTAAAATAACAAAAAAGAAAAAAAACGAGAAATAAAAACTCTATAATAATTGCCGATTAAATATCTAATAAGCCCATAACTCGGTCATTTATAAAGATAGAGAGAAAATGTAATGTGTTTTGGAATCAGCATAACGAGCTAACGAAAATCCCTACAATGCGAACTAGAAATCACCTAAATCGGACCATTATTAGCTGAGATATAGCTTAATGAACTTCGTTTTTATTTTTTTTTATTTTTTCCTAGTGAAGTGCACATCAAATATTTTCTCTGTATCATTTTACATCACAGCCTACTTGCATTGACGCAGTTTTTTTAATTAACTCAGTTGCGCACTCTCACGGCGAACATCTTGTGACAAGCTTCAAATTTCTTTTCCTTTGGTACCTACTGCTTCATATTTTTTACTTTGACAGAATAGATATTTTTGTGGAATAATAAACAAGTGGAATAAATAAGTGGAAATAATAAACCATTGTGTAATAATTTGCAGCGTTTTGTTTGTTTGGCATTTGGTGAATTTTTTAAATTTTGAAATATAACATTTAAATTTTTAATACTATCAATAACAAAAAAAAATCTAATTGTAATAATTGAGCTTTTTACTTTTTATTTTTATTTTTTGTATTTATTTTTAAGAAATATTGTTGTGGATTGTGAATTTTGTTTTACATTTGATTGTCTTTTCAAAGATAAAAACATTTTGAAATCAATTTTAAAAGTAATTACTAATATGTGCGAAATTGTTAATTAAACAATAATTTATATATATATATATATATATATATATATATATATATATATATATATATATATATATATATATATTCAAAAATAATTCGAGAAATTAATAAATAATAATTACGAAACTTTGGCAACTGATTCACTATATCTAGTCTCTTTCTCTTCCATCATGCTTGAGAATTTGGTGTAGAGGTGGAAGGTCTAATTTTGTTAACCGGTTTAAAGTTTTGTCTGTGAGTGTTCATCATATTGCTTCTAAAAAGCATCCTTATATCTTTTGTACTATTATACAATATATCTCTCTGATATTATTACATGGATACTTTTTGAAAAATGTTTGTTTACAGTCACAGACGAAACAGCAAACCGGTTATAAAAATTTGACTTCGCTACTCACGCAGCTTTTTAATTGAATGAGGCTCTTGAATGAAACAATGTAAAAATATTATTTTTCAATTTCATCATTTAACCAGCTAAATGATTAACTTAAAAGGATATTTCAATATTGATACAGACCAAGATTTTTTTATGAGTATATATAATACCAACCGAGCCCAAGGCAGGAGCGAAAGGGTGCCCTGGTTGGCTCTTCGCTTGAATAAGTTCTAATGGTATTAAAAAGTCTCCTGTCTCCGAATATGAACAGGTGGCCCTCCTTTTTTTCCTCTGTCGGGTTTTTGTTTGCTTTTTGTCTCCCTTTCTGTTTCTTTCCGTTTTATGATTATTTCTACTCCGTTCTCTTTGATCTTTTCCCACCATATTTGTCATTCTCTTCTTACCATCAGGGCGAGGATAGTCTCCCTGTGTATAGCCCAAATAAAGTTTTACCACCATGTCCCTTTAGAAGGTATTCATCTTTCTTATGTGGGGGAAGAGCGTGGTTTTATTTCGAGTTCTTTGTAGCGTCCGCTGTCTATTATTTGGATTTAAAACATCGGAATGATTAAAGTTCTAAAATATATTTCTCATAGATATTTGTGTAAAATCATAATTTTATATTATTTGCGATATTAAACAAAAAAATATAATACTTAAGTAATTAATATAATTTACATAATTTTTTATAATGCAATGTTTAAAATTCTGATTCATATTACTATGTCCGAAAAACTAATTGTTCTAAAAACTAATAATATCTAATGTTATTTAATAAGTCCGGGGGCGATACTTACTTACTGGAATTTATTTGGAAGAAATATTTAGAACTTGTGCGCTTGTGTTAGTATGGAATTTATAATCAATCGATGCTTATTTATCGACGAAAAGCAAAAACGATTATTGTTTGTATTATTTGTATATTGTCATTTGTTCTTAACGGAGTTTAACTGTGTTAAAATTGCAATAAAAAAATATACCGTGAGAACCTAATGCTTCTTGACTCCCCGAATACCTACTACTGATGAAGATAAAAAATATTTTACTTACCTGTACTCAATAATAAATTTTTGTCACAACCTCTATGCGGGTATGTCAAGTTTCATCAAACTCTGCCTTGTTCAAAAGTATCTAAATGTCGGCAAAAAATCAGGCATTGTCAGGACAGAAGAATTTATAGCACAACTCACATCAACAGTCTTAAAGAAGCTCGGTTTGTTTATATTTAATTTTAAGGGAATTTTTGATGTCTGTAATAGAAATCTTGATCAAAAACGTATTTTTATCTCTGGAATAATCACTGACTACAAATAACTGAATCCAGGTTTTATATTAAGGGCGTGAGGATTCGTCAAGGTTAAGAATTTGTGTTTTTCGTGAATATTCCCTAAAATAATGTGCTAGTTTGACACAACAACTTCTATTAAATATATAAATATCTTGGAGTCCGTATCGACCAGTAATTTCTAATGGCATTAAATGTTTTATCCCTCTTTGACTCTCAGCTCTAGCGTGAAATCGTCCTTACTCTATTATTTTTTTCTGAATGAATTTAATTTGTATTTTATTTTATTGAAAAAAAAACTATAAATAAGTTATACCGAGGGAAATAAAGCCGTGTTGATGATAAAGAGACTGTGAACAGGTGCAGGCTACCCGCAGACATCGGTTTAAGAATTGCCTTTTCCGAACCCGAAGAGATTGATTATTTTGCCACCGGATGCGGTAACGCATCACAAGCCCTGTTAGCGCGGGCTTTGTGTCCCGTTTGTCCGCGTTGTTTATTCTGTACTCCCCCTTCCCTGACCCCATTCATCCGTTGTCTACTGCGTGGAGGGCTCTTCAAGGTGCATCACTCTCTGTTGTTACCGCGCTTCTCTACTCCAACCTTGTTGTACTCATGAGCTCCGTTTTGTTAAAAAAAAAGATCTTCATATCATGCCTGTATATTACCTATTTCATATCATTTGTAGATTTTATAAATGATTAAAATTTCATTTAAATCATGTTGTAAAAAATATTTTGTAGTTCCAAAAAAAAAATTATTGTATTAAAATAAGAATTTGTTTATTTTTTTTTAAGTATTTTTTAAATTAAATTCCTGAAAATTTCTCTAACAATCAGATCAAAATCTTGTTGATGTGAAATAAACATCATAGATAATATATTATAACGTTGTAAAAATGAAAAAACAGAAAAACAAAGTAAAATAAGAAAAAAAGAAATTCTTGTAAAATACATAAAAAAAAGAAATATGCATTAAGAGAAATATATATATTCATATTTTAAAAAAAAAAAAAGTTATGATTGGAACCAGATTCTTATAACATAGTATATGCATGATTAGCCAGTGTTGGTATTGTGAGGAGGAACTGGAATAAGAAAGTTTTGAATATGGATACGGAGGGGGTATGCCGGATTTTAAGAGGCAGGAAATTCTATTGTTGAAATAAGGCAGATTTGTAGAAAGGGTTAAAAGATCAAAAGGTCGAGCGAGATCTTGTGGTAAGGGAATGGATAGAGGACTTGAATTGTAACAGATTGTAGACACAGGAAGGGCAATGGTTGTTGATTACTTGGCAAAGGAATGTGCCTAGGAAATATTGTCTAAGAGCCACACCAACTTAGCATAGTGGTGGGAAACACGAGAACGTAATAATTCTTTTTAGTCTATCCCCGAGATCCACTGAGAGGCCACAATATGAAAGGCAGCCGTTGTCAAAGAGGGGGAAGTGAGCCAGACATGTATATATATATATATATATATATATATATATATATATATATATATATATATATATATATAGATAGATAGGTATATGTGTATATCTATACATAAGTTCACTCAAATTTTACCGCTCTCCGAAAATCACCGCCTCAGGCAAGTGCCTAGCCTATATGTAAATCCGCAACTGCAATTAATTACAATTATTTGTAAGTAATTTATCAGAGGGAGAGACCGGGACATAGATCGGAGGATGTGTGGAACTGATCTTATAATATATATTTAGGTTTTAGGGGTTTTACTGGAAAAAAGTAAGTATAGGTAGTTGTTGACGGTATCGACACAGGACTCACGTACGGTTTCGCTAATCCAATTAGTAGATTCTTGCAAAAGAGATGAGCATTGTAATTATATAGATTCCATATATTTAAACGATTTTCCATATACAAAAATCTTATTTTAAATAAATAGTTTCTTTTCTAATTATTATATCTTAAAATAACTTAATGGTGTAATGGGTTTTTTTCTCCCTTTTGTCTGAAAATAGATTATTCCTCGTTATTAGTGGGAATGAGGGTGATAAAGAACAGGATTTAGCAGCAAGATTATCCTGATGTCTGAATAGAAAGGAAAAGGATCTAAGAGAAAAATATTATCTCTTTTATCCGAAACGTGCTCGGTACTGGACGTGAACACAAACCCTCCGTGAAATAAAAGCAAGAACAAAAGAGGAAAAACCGAAAGGCTCCAGGCTTTATCTTAACACTTTATAAGTATCATCTACCGCTCTCTCTTAAATCATACCAAAAACAACAAATGTTTTATTTTTGCCCTCAGCAAATTATTATTTATCTGAATTCATTAAAAATACTAATAAATAAGTAAATACTATGAAATTCGAAAATTAAAATTTTTAGAATGATGCTTAATTTTAGAAACGTTTTAGCAGAGCTCAATGCTTTAAAAAATTTGAAGGTATTTTTTAATAAAAAATGAAATGAAAATAAATTGTAAAAATGGTTGTTTAATTTAAAATTTGTGAAACGGACTAACTTTTTTACTATATGTTTTATTTAATTATTCCAACCTTGTATTGCTAATATTGTTTATATTGATTGTTTATAATAAATCGCTGAGTAAAAAAAAAATACGTTTCAAGATCTGACATTTTTGGGAAATTTATAACAAGATTAATTCATTCAACGATATGTGCTTTTTCATATAGTGATCCCAGATATTCATCCTAGTCAGAAATTAATTAAACCTTTTCATATGAAACGCATCTGTCCATCCAGAGCAAAATAATTCATAAAAATTAAAATGGGCTTCTGCGATTTTACACCCGCAGTATTAGTTCACGTTGAATGATGTCTTTATGAGATTTTGATTTTCTAATGGCTATTTCGACTTCCTCCTTGCTCGGTTCTTTAATTAACGGTTCAGCACACTGATATTTAGAAGGAGGCTATTGACTATTATTTCTAGAATTCAAAATACTTTAAAAAGTGTTTCTTTAATTTATTCAAAATGTCCTCCCGATCGGCCAAGATATTCTCATCTCTAATTCCATTCATTGCGGGTTCAAACCCGTTTACGCGATCTGTTTATACTCTTGTACATGTCTCTTACGTTTTTTTCGATTCTATTAGTTTCTATCTCTATTATTTTGTTTTTAAGATTATAAAAGATCATATCTATATTAATATTTATTATTAAGATCTATAAGATATTAAGATATATAGATTATATATCATACTGAGAGAAGCAGCCCGTTCATTGAGTTGTTTTTCAAAAAAATAGAAAAATATTAACATTTGAAACAATAAAGTTTATGACAGAACAATTTAAAATTATGCTTATTGACCTTTTTAATAGAAATCATTGTTTGATTATTTTTTTTTTTGTATTTTATTTAAATATATGGCTTAAAAAAAGTGATAATATTGGTTATACTATATTTCATTTAATTACACCGGAATAGAAGAGGAGGACACATATTATTAAGAAACAAAATATAAATATATAAATCCGTATTTAAAACAGGACGTAAAAGAATAGTTGACAAATAAACTTCTATAGTTTAGGATAACAAAAATTAAAACAACGATAATACATACATATATATCAAGTACTGTTATTCTACATAAAGAGGGATGTGAAATTTAATTTGGTTAAAAGATGGGATCAAATATGGGTGACCTCTGCCAAATCACATAGCTCACCTAGATTTATACCCCATATTACATTACACAATTACAGAACTATACACAGTAATGACTACAAATTAACGCAACTACTGACAGAACATTGTAGCACAAAACAATATCTCAAACGATTCAACATTATACAAACAGACTCATGCGAAGAAGACGGGCAAATCCACAATTTTAGACATATACTTTATGACTGTAAATTATTTGACAGGCAACGTTTTCATTTTATTAAAATTAAAAATGGACAATGGCCTGAAATGGAAAAAAAAAATTGCTTTCTAAATTCATTACATACTTAAATTTATTAAAAATATAGACTTCGACTCACTGACCAAAAATGGACTCCAGTAGATTGAAGGAGGCTGTAGATGTAGGAATGGTGTTAATGGTTTGGTAAAGTTAAGATCCAAGGAAATATTGTCTGCGAGCGAAAGGAAAGAGCCACTTTGGCTCGCCGCAAAGGTTTGAAACGTGAGACCGCCTCCGAGATACCGAAGACAAAACTTAAAAATCAGTTTAAAAGTGTTCTCGAGTAGAACCGAATTAAATTTCTTCATTAGATTATTACATAAATCTATGTATAAGCAAACAAAAAAATGCATAATAAACTTTTAAGATAACTTCTTATGTATTTATTAAGGAATTCATTTTAGGATAATACTGATGGCTGCCCGAACCTTAATAATATTCAACTGGAGGAGATTTAGCCATACAACCACAGGATCATGCTCAACCGCCAGTTTTTTTCTCCACCATTTAAAGGTTTTTGGTTCAGAGTTAAGCCATGTCTGGTAGAACGGAAAATATATTAATATGAATAGCTTGGGTTGAAACCATTTTTGAATGCTGATAGTTTCATAAAGAATTTATTATTATAAGGAATTGCCACTTAGTCGTAAACTTCAATATTGTGGTATTTTGTTGATTTGATGAAATTGCAGGCCGACATTTGCTGAATAAATTGGCAAAACATGACAACAGAAACTATATAGTGCTATTGAGACTTTAGTAGTATACCTTTTCATATCAGTAAAATAAATTCGAATTAGAGCTCAAAGTGCATTATTTTACATTCTGAGAGATATGTTTTTTTTTTTTATTTTACATTTTTACTTAATTATGTTGACTTGGATAAGTGGATAAAAACTTCCAGGATAAAAATTATCAGTTTTTCTCGAATTTAATTTTAGAATGATTTTTAAAAAAATAATGACATTCATCGTAGAACCAAAAATTTGAATGGATTTACAATTGATCTTTTTGAACTCTGTGCAAACATCCGAGGTCATGCACCGCCCCAATGATTCTCACTCGTCCGGGATCGAGGGGCGGCTGTTCCGACCCCATTATTATTAATTCAGACAGGTCTGGCAAAAAGTGGAGAGCACCTCAAAATTTTATAGGCCCGATAACCTACCTTGTCCAAACTTTTCTTCTCTACCATTATTCGCTGTCATTCTGATTTGCTAATTCTGAAACACTGTTGGAGTTCGCGGCAATATCCGCCCACTTGAATACACGTATGTTAGAGAGAAAATATAGATTGCGGGGCATACACGCTATAATTGCAATTGAAGTAAAAACAGTACGACCGTTCAACAGGGCATCTTCAGGTAATTTGTTTGGGCTGCGTTATGAATAAAAATCTCTAAAAAGCTAAGCAGTGCTGAACCGACGATTTATCGTCCGAGAGGATCGAGACGTCAGTGGGAGAATTGAGTTAGGTCTGGCCTTGCAGGTTTGTTTTTTAACAGGTCCAGTGAAGGAATTATATAAATCTGCCCTAAGAAGCTAAAAGGCCGTAACTCCGAATAATTTTTCTAAATAAATGTATGTACTGTACAGGAAGTGTACATAAAATTATAGCTATTTATGAATTAAGAAAACTCCAAATTCAATGTTTGGATCCAAATCATTGGTTTAAGGGCTTTCATATGTCATAAAAAGGTGTATTTTTTAAACAAAAAAGTCTTAAGAAAAATAATTTGGAGTTTGGGCTTTTTAGCTTATCACGGCAAGAGATATATAGACAATTTTTGATTATCGGAGTTGAAACCTAGGATGCACTATGTTTTATCATTAATGTTATCTTGACTAAAATTTAAAAGTTGAAAATGTTATACTCTAGCTCCAATGATGATGGTAACATCCCGAAGCGTTGGTGATAGAACAAGTAAATAACATGTTTTAAATCTAATCTTAGTAGCCTTTATTAAAAAATAGTTATTATGTTTTTAGCGTACTTACGGTTTCGAAAGTAGTTCATTGCGGTTAGTTTATTGCGTAATTTCTTCTTTATATTCCTTAATAACAATCATGTTTTGGGAGAAAAATACCGCGATCGCATAAATAATGCCGTAACACCGACAGGTAGCCTCGTTGAAAGCACCTGTCTCGTATCCCTAACGAGTTAATTTAGACAGATTTTCTAAAGTACGGAACATAACAGTGAACATAAGAGGGAATCACCACTGAGCCCTGCAGTACTCCAGCCACCTTAAGCTGTACCAATAGAGCTCATTACCCGTCCGAGGGAGGGATGACAGTTCGTTCTAATCGGTTTAGGCTCATTACAAAATCCGTTTGGAAAATTCCATTCTTGAAGGGGCGCCCCAGGTGGGCTCCTCCCACGGGTCTCACGGCTCCCTCCTTCTTCTCTGCCCGTCCATATTAAGCTATCGATAGCATCCCTAATCGAATCTCCCACAACCATCGATATTGTACAGATGGTACTATCGCGGTCGCTAATGGTCCCAGGCCCCTCCTTCCGTTAATGAACAGTGCCTCCTCTATCTGTGACTTTATGGTCTAGCGCTTTGTTCCCAAGTTCCAACTCTAAACCTAATGGTATTAAGTTTTATCATAAATATTACACAGCATATATTTCCCCAATCACATTTCAACACATGTGCAAATTTTATAAGCTTAACTACCTTGTGAATATTATTTATACAATTGAAATAATGTTTTGTTTTTTTTCCCCTGATCGACAGTTTTATTCCTAGTTCAGGTTTCTATTCTTTAAAAACCTGTGAAGATTATTTTAACATGTATACGTAAAATACTATTCATTCGTAATCACAGATTGTAGAATAACTAGTAAGTTAACTATAACTAGTAATATTAAAATGATACAGTAGTAGTAAACTATCATTTTTACATCTTCGAATACCTGAAATAGAAAAAAGATCAATCATTTTTTTTTTTTTTTTTTTATCAGTTTGGTTAAAAACGCCTTTTTTGTTTTATTTATCGTTTCTTAAATATTTAAAAATTGGGAAAATTTTCAATTCACTTTAACGTTCAAACACAAAATATTAGTATTGAAAATAACTGTTTTGACTTATGCAACTATTATTTGTCTAAAACAGTATTATATAACTAATTAACTTATATTAAATAAATATATATATTTCTCATTGAAAAAACTAATTAATATATCACAATTGGACTCCATCAGTACGGCGTAAGAGAATTCTATTTTGCATGACTCGTAGGTATTGAAAGAAGGAACCTGCATAGTTCGCCGTAAGCCCACTTAACACGGCCAATATTATTTAATAAATATCGTCAGTCATTCCGTCAATATATTGACAGTCTAAGGGGTATATTGTAGCAATTATATTGACACATGCAATATATGCATCACGTTAATTAATATAGCTTTTATAATATTGATGTGTAAGGCAGACATTGAGGTATGACGTGAGGGGTTTGAGGTATATGTTGTCATTTTACTTCAATTACAAATACAAAGGTCTAACAATAATCGGTTAAGAAAAAAAAAAATAAATGGCACTCATTTGTTTCCATTTCTTCTACCTTTTCTAATATGACATTGATATGTATTGATATTGGGCAATATTATCCTTATATTATTTAACCAGCATCAGGTGCGAACAAAAGATAATAAGGGACGAGCAGGTAGAAAGAAGGGTAACTGACAGGCGATTACAGATGTCACCCCAGCTCTTACCCTCAGAGATAAGAAATAAGTTCATTTAAAATCCTACCGAGAAGTTGGCAGTGTGACAAACCCAAAGCTCGGAATACTTAATCAATTTTAAGAACAGTCCCCTTAGGTTCCGGCTGGCCTCGAGGAAAAAGTGGAGGACAGCCTGAGAAAGGTGTGATTAAATTAGAGCTAATTAATGGATTCGCGGACACCGGACCAGCCAGGGGATGTCAGGAAAAGGGATGGAGCCATCCGATGAAATCCCAGAATTTCCTTCCTCTATAAAACTAGTCGGCCAATGATAACAAGAGTTTCGGGGATCTAACCAATGAACAACATCTTCGACCCCCTCTTAGGAAGAACAGGAGAGAAAGGGGAAGAGAAGCCGAGGAGGCAGAAAAAGAGGGGCTTGCTCTCTGATCTCGCCTGACGCAGGACTTCCTCTCTGATCTGGCTTGACCAGGGACTTCTCCGCTGATCTCGATTGAGGGCGGAACAACGACTAGATCTGACTCTGAAGATGAGAGATGCGCTCTGGCTCCATGACTGAAGATATGCAGGAGAACCCGAGGGAGAGATGCTGAGGAACCATCAACACCAATTATTACAGATAAGAGATTTATGTTAGAACAGTTAATGGCTAAGTCTTGGCTGAATCATTTCATGGTTAACTTTTTATTGTAATATTTCATTATTTTAATTTTGAGGAATAAAGATAAATGTTAGCAAGGAGGTTGTTATTTAGTAACCATGCCTATTATTAATTTGAATATATTTCATTAAGTATGATAGAAGTAAATTTGATTAGCATTAGTATTAAACTTAAAAGTAGGAATATTATCTTGGTTAATTATTAAATTATGGTAACCACAAATCAGACCCTTGGAAGGGTATCGAATTTAGAGGACAAAGTAAGTAATTCTAAAGTATTCATAAGCTTACATAATTTTGGCATAATCATCCTCAATGATTGCCCAATGGCACCCCTGTATATATAGACTAATACATTAGCAGCTAAATAGATATCAAGCTCAACTCAACCTAGATAAAACATAGCAACATTGCATAATTCCTAATTTTCCGAACCGTCTTCGAATAAAATGGTTCCAATGCTTGTTAATCCAAAAAAAATTTACTGCCGCTTATTTTTCGCAAGTAATTTTTGTGTGATGCAATTATTTGTATGCAAAAATTTATATTTTATTAGATTTTTTTAAAATGTTGGCTTAAATTAGATATAATTTTATTATTTTGTGAAATCATATTTTCTTTTAAATATTTTTTCTGTTCGACTTTTGAAGATTTTAAAAATTTATTTTATTTTTTTGTTTATTCTTTTGAAATAAAAGGAGCGGAACAGTTCAGTGCTTAAGGCACTGAAATTCGCCTTATCGGATTAGGAATACCTCCACTCTGTCTATAATTTGTGTACCTTGATCTTCATTAGTTTAGAGAAAAAAATGGCGGCTACGCGTGGATGCTAACCACATCAACTCCTTGTATAACCACTGGTCAAGAAAATTAGTTCCTAAGTGCAGAACCGATGATCTTACAGAGTTGTTGAGATAAACTTTTTAAATCATTCATATTTTTTAAGATGTTATTATTACTGATTGCATTATGAAAATTCTGCTCGTTCTCCATTGATTAGTGATTTCAAAAGATCAACTTAAAAAAAATGTTTTTTTTTTTTTTCTTACAGCTTAAATACTTGCATACTTTACATGATCAGTATTTATTTCAGGATTTTTTTTCTTCAAATTAATTTTAATTATTTTCTATTTTCTTCATCTTTTTTTTTTTTTGCATTTCACTTTTTAAAAAAACAAGGCTGCCCCATCAGAGGGAGAAAGCTATTAAGCGATATAAATTATTCAGATTGTGTGTTAGAGCTGAACTAGGCGCTTGCGAGTTCCTAGACCCTTTAGCGATTTTGAATTAATTTTAATGACATTCTGTCAATAAATCGTAATTAAACATTTAATGAGGTTGAGTTAAAACCTTTTATGATTTTAATATGTAATTTTGTAATTATTAAACTATTTATTCAAATATAATTTTTTTGTTTTGTTTTGTTAAAAATAGATATTTTGTTATATATCTTTTATTATATATTGATATATGTTTATATATCTTTAGTGCATACTTTGTATAAATTCAAAATATAATTTATTAATAACATTAATTTCAGTTTTACTGATTAAAAAAAAATACGAAAATTATAATTAAGTTATTTTTTGAAGAGTCCAAACCAAACCTTTAATCATTCATATTTTAGTTGCCCACTGATCGACCAAAGCTTGGATAATTCAAGCATTATCAAGACAACAAATCGCTGCATCTTATGCTAGACTAAATAAATAGAGATAACAAATACATCTCATTTCAGCAGCCTAAAAATTGTAAGTTACTTCAATCTGTTTAAAAATTCATAAATATTTCATGAATTGTATAGATGAATGCACGGTATTCATTCTATTTTGATATCGATTCAATGTCAAGATAAGAACTGTAGACCTGGCAAATATTATCTATAGTACATTCGTTTTATTTGTAAACATATTTAATTTATTATATTCTGGAATGAATGCCTTTAAAACGAACTGACCGTGATGCATATACTCACTGAGTATATAGCTTATGAACAGCATAGACTATTTATAAATCGGAAGAAATGTTAAGGGAAGATCCCAAAATAACATCAGAACTAATACAGTTTTTAAAAAGTATTAAAATATATTTAAAAATATAAGAGTAGCAAGAAGGCGTAAGTAACTTCAGTGTAAATGGTCCTAGTTGTCGACACACTTCAATAAATGAATAAAACTGAAATAAGTTTTAAGTTACATCGCTTGGAATGATACCACTTTACGAAAATTCACAACTGATCCGACAGGCTGTATTGCTTTTACAATAATGTCTAGCCAGGCCTGAATGTTCGACAATTTTAAGGGAGGCATGCAGACAAGAGGGCCCGATCTTTAGCGTGACGTGGATATACGGGAAAATGATCGTCAAGCTTCTTTAAGTATTTATTTTCAACTATAAAACAAATATTTTTGGATTACAAAAAAAAAAAAATTGTTAATATCGATAGTTACAAATTATGGAATGACTGAAGTCAATATTTGGCTGGGGTATTGCTACTTAGAGACCCGAGCTAAAATCTTTTGGAGGCCAGAAACTTCTATGGGCGGCTACGATGTCTAGTCAAAATATCTCAAGCCTGACTGCGTTCGTAAAGTGGACTATACTAGATGATTTAGTTTATATTTTTTCAGGAAAAAAAATTAAAAAATGTGAGCGTGCTTAGGACTACACCCTGGAAGTGTAAACTTCTTTGACCGATCAATATTCCCAAATAAATCTAAAGATAAAATGAGAGAAGAATAAGATGAATTATTTATTTTAAATGAATATTCCATTCAAGTGAATTTAATTTTTTGATGAAATTGGTATATATCACTTATTTACATCACTTACCTTGTCAGAAGAAAACAAAACTAGAAAGAGAATGGGTTCTACGGGCCTAAGGCCAATAGGGATAAACATCAGTGTTTCTTGGATAATAGATCCCAGCACTGAAATACATAATCTTCGGCCGATCGTCACTTCTCACAAGTATACTATTTTTAAAATTTGAAAAATGGAGTGAATTCAGAGAGCTGCTATTTTAAATTATTTTTATTTTGCTTACTTGTAAAGAAACCATCAAATAAATGGCGTGATAAACTGCCAGTAGTTGCGCATCGCGTATCCCGACAAATCTTGTTTCTTAGAATATCTCCGGAAATACTTATCCGATTTTGAAGATCAACGAGTCATTCGATCAACCATTAACCCCTTTAGTTTTTATAGTGGTCGTATTTTAAAAAACACAAGTCGCCCGACCGGTGCCAACGGATAATGTTTAGAAAATCCGATTTTTCCTTTCCTATCGCCGTTCTTGAATTCATAGCTTCTCAAAGGATTGAGCTACAATTTTCTATGGCATATCGTTTTAAATAGGATTAACCAGGCTTCATTTTGGCTAACTCACAATTTACCTAGTCGTTTTAGTTTGCGAAAAAAATTAATCCAAAGTTTCACAGAGGTGATTTCCGAATTCGTATTGAAATATTAGAAAAAGTGAAAGTGCTAGAACTAATACTATGATTGAACGAAATATAGCAGGATTCTTCCTTTCAAGGAAAAGAACGGACGAAGATGTCAAAAGTCGTCGTCCGAGAGTGTTCTAAGGGCTGCGCACTGCCCATTGTGATCCCTACTCCTGTTATTGTTGCATTGTCATCCACCCCTAAGATATGTTCCAAATTTTAAGTCTCTAGCTCATCGGGAAGATAATAACAGATGAGAAATTTTAGGATGGATTTAGGTAGGGTACGGTATGGTACGGTACGTGATGCGAGTTTGCTTATTTTACCCCATCCCAAATTTGTGCCCAACGAGCCAAAAGAAGTTTACACTTCAAAAATACGGCTTTTCCTGATTTTCTTCACAGTACTTTTACCCCACGAGTTAACAGCTATGGATGGGAAATCTTTTTTCCTGAAAAGATGACGCTTGATAACAATAGTGAGGTGTTATGAGAGGTCGAAGAGAAATAAGAGAGACCGCGAAAAGTAATGTTTTCCCGCCACTAACTCAGGCCTATTTCCTCGCTACAGGCTCCGCCGGGAGTTATGTGACGTCAGAACGGAAAAAGTGGGTGAAGCACTTCCAGCGCGTGGATCTTCTGGCCACTTTGATACCTGAGTTATTTCATACCGACCGGAATGTGCAACAACAATTTGTTGTAACTGCTAATGTCCCGGTGGCAATAAAACCCGAAATAAATTTACCGGACTCATTCGCAGGGCAGTTGAGGGTAGTATTTTAGGAAATGATACCGTGTACCCTTGTCATACCACCAATAATTTCAAATACCAAATGACCAAAATAATTTTTACAAAATATATATGAAATGATATGAAATTAAAAAAAAAAATGGTTTTCATTTATATATTTTTAGTCTGTATTTTTGTCGGTTGTGAATGAAAAGATAATGGCCAAATATAATATAATATATTATACGGTTTTAACCGAGTTCAATTCGGGATTAACTCCCAAAATACCAAATAATCTTTAAAATAATTACCTATAATATGTTGTTCAGTCCCATTTTTTCTGATATTTTCAAGAAACACGGTCAAGACAACAATATTTTTTTATAAATTTTCACTTAAATAAATAGCACGTTTTACACCTTCGTTTTACTTTATCCTCTCATTTTATTTGTTGGCTAGATGAAGTTGGTGTTAATATGGGCGCCTTTCCTTGCTGTAAATGTGAGCCCCCGTTTGAAGGGCTCAAGCTATGCCAATTAAAGCTTCTGCTGAAACACGGTAATGCTCTCCGGGAACTATAAATGTAGTTTCTCCGTTCGACAGACAGTCCCCTAACAATAAACAGAGAACCACTACTCGGGGACAAAAAGTAGCAACAACCAACTTCATCAAGTTGCTCTTAATTAGTCTATCAGCTACTGGGTAGACTTGACTCACTTTTGCGGTGCCATTTTATTAGCGTAGATTACGAATATCATAATCCGGAAATCTAAATCGGTAGGTGTATTATGAGTTTAGCCAAAATAAAATCTAAAAAAAAGCCTTTCTTTAATTTCTTCCACCCTTTTTCAGGAAATATGCATTTTATTAAAAAAAGTTTTAAACTTAAGATAACCTACAAAAAAGGTCAGTTACATTGTAAGCTAAAACTGACGGTAAGAGATCTACGGAGCGTCAAATCTGTGAAATTTTCGGTATTTTAATAAAAAACATGTTGTACGCGGGCTTTCTTTTTCCTAGAAATACGCCTTTTATCAAAAACAGTTACAAACAAAAGTTGTTTAACTTAAGATCATCTACAAAAAAGGTCCAGTTACTTTTTAAGCTAAAACTGCCGAAAACGGTTCAACGGAGCGACAAATCTGTGAAATTTTTGGTATTTTAGAAAAACCTGCTTTTCACAAGTTTACACTCAGTTCTTTGTGCAGATTACGAGCATGATGATCCGGAAATTGAAATTAGTTTCAGCTTTAGATCACCTAATATTAACAAAGAAGTTAAAGTGAATTAAAAAAACCTACATATTGGTCAGCTTGAAATTGGAAGGGCCCCTTATTGGAAAGAATAGATTGTTCATGAAATTTAGCATACTAATATTTCACTTGAGATTAAAAAAATAAAAAAAACAAATTGGTTCTAATTCTAACCTGAGTGAATTTCAAATTCGACAGAGAGTTTCCATATATATATACATGTATATATATATATATATATATATATATATATATATATATATATATATATATATATATAAGTTAAGAGCCCAGACCTAGCTAATAATAGAACTTAATCCTACTAGGAATATAAACAATTCCCTAAGAGAATATAAGTAGGATTGCTTGGTGAATAAAGTTAGTTACTAACCAGCTCTTGTTACGTTATTATTTAAAAACCTTTCTTTTTTTAAAGTTATCTAACCCGTACACGGTGGTGCCGAAACCCGGAGAATTCGAAAAGCGGAGTATTCGTAGCGGAAGATTTTTTTTTGGTTACGGCTTACTATGAATGGAGAAATGCAGGAGGTCGGACCGCCAACCGGACCACAAGGAATTCTTCGAGCGGCTACGTTGACGTTACCTAATGACGTTCCGCCTCAACCGACACCTACGCTGGCCCAGGAGCACGCAAATCTTGCCGCGGCAGAAGCTAATGTCATAAAGCGACTAAAATTGAAGAGAGCAAATACCCAAGATATTAGGTACACGATAGGTGAGTTAGACAAGTTCAATGGGGAAGTGGGGGAATTGAACCACTTTCTGAAAGGAGGAGACAGGATCATATCCCTAATTGACTCAATGGCCGCGGAAGTTGCTAGGCTTTGGTGTGTCAAGTGAAAAGGAGTGTGCTGAACCTGATTCAGACAGATGAGGACCCGCGATGGGATACTGTGAAGGCTCGGCTGAAGAAGGCATTTGGAGGGGGTCGGTGGGCCTCGGAGGAGGACATGCTGCAAATTTTTAGAGAAATGGGGAAGCCTCACTAGAGCAGCGGCCAGTATTGGCACGATTTAATAAAATCACTGAGAAGCTGAGGGAGACCATGAGTGCGGAGCAGGCAGAAGCAAGGATGGCATTCTTGGCCACAATCCTGAAGGTGCAATTGGCTCGAGACACGGAAAGGAAAGACGGCTTGCCCCAAGAAAAGAGCTTTCTAGAATGTGCACAAGGCATGGTGGATGCCAGCGCCAGAGACGAAAAGGCGAAGTATAGCGGAGAGGCAGAGGTAGGCTGGACCAGAGTCCCATTGTGTAGTATCTCACTCTATCCATTCGGCAACTGGTTTTTCACAATTCGAGGTCTTTTTTGGGTTGCGCGGACCAGGAGGGGACTGTGCGGGGACGGCGGAGGACTCGCCGGAGGAACGCGGCATCATTACGAACCAGATACAAGTCCGGGGGTTATGGAAAAAGTGCGTGAGCGAATTGTTAAAGAGAAACGAACCAGGGTAGCGCGGGAAAATTTGAAGGTTAGGGACCGTCTGGGGGACATCAAAATCGGGTCGATCGTATATCGCCGCATTCAGTCGAATAGGAGAAAGGAGACACGGCGATACGAGGGTTCATTTCGCGTAGTCGTTATCCGGGAGCATAACATCGTGACCATCGAAGCCCAAAAAAGAGGCGAACCGTTCATATAGGGCAACTTAAATTACCTGTAGGTGAATTGGGATCTGGAGCGTCTTCGAGCGGGAGACAACTACGTGTAATCAGTTTTTTTTTTTTTTTTATTGTATTCAACGTTAAGTATATATATATATATATATATATATATATATATATATATATATATATATATATATGGAAACTCTCTGTCGAATATAGTATATATATCATAAATTTGTATTATTACTATAATTGCTACTGTGTTAAGCTATTCAAGTTTTATTCCTCTGGTTCGTTTATTTAATTAATATTCGGCTTGATTATAACGAGTCAGCGCTACTAATTGCAATTAAGACAGGGAAGTTCATAGCTGTTGGCACAAAATAGCTAATGTCTGTTAGTTTATAATTCATCACCGAAGTCATGTTTAGGAGAAATGTGCACAACAAGAGAGGCATAGTTAAGCTGAATTTAAAATGAAAATTTCATTCTACGCTATGAAAGAGATTCAGAGAATTTAGATACTCCTGTGCTTTTTCTGAAACAAGCCCTTCCATGAATTTCCACTGCATTGCAAACCAGTGAAACATTTTTTTTCTTATTTAATTATTACCCATTCTTATGTACGTAAACTAAGAGCTCTTTTTGATGACATTCACATATTATATTTTTTTAAATTGGAATTTTTTGTTCGATATATAGAAATTGTAATCGGTATTTATTCTAATAAAAATTCAAGGTTCCTAAAAAAAGTTCGATATATAGAGATTTTCGATACATGGAAGTTCAATATATAGAAGTTCGACTGTATATGTATATATATATATATATATATACATATATATATATATATATATATATATATATATATATATATATATATATATATATATCGACGTCGTTTTTTGAAAAAGGCTTGAGCGCTACAAGTCAAAATTCAGGTTTCAATTTATTATGGGACGCAAACACCACCTCTATCGATTCCCACTCACTATGTATCGAAAAAAAATTGGAAATGGTCTAACAATCAACTATTGATGACTTAAGCACCAAAAACTGACGGCTCTCGGTCGCCACTCTCTCCTTAATCAGTGCTAAAATCCTTAACAATATATTGTAATTATAAACGTTTTGCCACCTTAATAAACTCCAAATGTCTACAGGGAAGAATAAAACATTTTCTCCAAATGACAATAAAAGGTATATTGTCATTTGGGGAAAATGTTTTTTGTGTTTCCTGTAAAGTTTGCTGAATGGCGCTTACGCCTTTTTCAAAAACCTACGTCAATATATATTTGTGTGTGTGTCTGTTTCTATGCACTTATTGTAATGAAGCATCACAGTCGAGAGATTTTTGTGAAGTAATATTAACGGTGGCATTAATTACAATGTTAACTTGGAAAGTTTCTTATTCCTAATTTGATTTGCGTTCAACAAACGTGGTTCCCTATTCGTCTCGTTCCGCTGTAGAAAATTTCAGTGGTATTCAGTTTATAAATGAAATTCATCCGAAGGGAATGAGGAAAAGAGCTCACCTTTATTAAAAGATTTATGATTTTATTTTCAACGGCACATTGGCCCCCAGTACAATGGGAAGTAATTACAAAATTTCATATGGTTACAATGGAGCCATCTTGAATTTTGTCAAAATTTCAATCATTTAATATCTCAATAAAAATAAAAATGTTAGCTAGTTTTACTTTGGTTATTATTTATTCGTTTTACGGCAATATTTATTCACTTAACTTTAATTTTCATAATATATTTTCTTATTTTAATTTATATTTAAAAATTACAAAATTGACTAGTAATTATTGATAATTTCATCAACACTAAAGTGAAATACTGAGAGCAAAAAACCTCATATGAGGGTGTTTTTTGTCGTTTACCAAAAATTTTGTACTTTGTAAATTTTGTAAACTGGAGTTCGTCTGTATTGTTCCTGGCCTATTTATATCTTAGTTTTTCAATTCATAATGAAAAAAAAAACCATAAACTCATCAAAGACTCATGAGTTAAATTAATTCATCACGTTGAAAACTGCCTCAAATTAAATATATATGAAGCACTTGAAATAATAAAATCCTTCAAATCCAATCCAGATGTTTGTTTAAATGACCAAATAAATATCTCTAATAGTCCAATCTTAAATTTATTCCCATCAATAACAGAAAAACCAATTACTCATCGGCATTACTGGAAAATCCCGAAGCTTAAAACCTTTTACCTATAAACATCCCACCTTTCTGTCATTGTTAGTTCAGTGCGAAAAGAAACCAGTACAAACTTTTCTGTTTGATATAACGCATTTAAACCTTGGTTAGTACCAACATGCATTTGATTTCTTGTCTCAATTAAATTCATAATTCATAAATGTTTTATAATAATGATTTATATTACATCTAATTCAATATGTACATTAATACCAAACTATATTTTGAATTACTTATTTTTGAATTTGTTTGTGTGTTTTTAGAAGTGAGGATGAATGTATGACATTCGAAACTGGTTTTCAATAAAACAAATTTATAGAAGTGGCAAATAATTTATCAATCCCTAATTATTCTCATTGTAACCACTTGCTACGTAAGAAATCTTATATCATGCAATAGCATGATGGTGGAGCATCAGCAATAGAACCCACAAAAAATTGGTTAGGGTTTTTTCCTCTGGGATAGTTATTCATAGGGCCTGATCCAGTGCATAAAGAATCAATCCATATACTCGTATTCCACCATGTTACAAGTTCTAGCCCCGTCCAAGGAGAAGAAGTGTTCGCCTCTGGTCGTAAAACCTAGACCCGCCGTTCAGTCGATGCTTCTGGAATTTATGTTACTAAGAGGTGTATATATGTAGTCACACAGCCATAGAGATTATATTTCAACTTCTAGAGGCGTCGGATTTCCTCTTTGGTTTGTAATTTTCAAACCCATACATTTTATGCTTTCACTTAGCTATGTATCAAATATTTCATCTTTATAATAAACTTGTCATAGCGCGTTCATGGTTCTTATGCGAGAGAACCTCGAAATTTATCTTATCAGAACTATTCAAATTAAAAAATAAAGAAGAATTAAGGGAAAGGTACCGTTAGTGCAGTTGAAATGCAGGAAGGATTAAGGAAATTTGGATTGTTTTTTTTCTGATCCAATGGTTTCTCTAAGTACTTTTGAGATTTAAAACTTATCCAATGATACCACCAGCTATCCCTCTTTGAAATCATGAATAATAAAATTTTAATTTATGGTAGTTAGAATATTTTTCTTACTTTTCCTAAAGAACAAATTTTCACTAGTGGTGGACAAACATTTTAGCAACTTTTTCTTGGATACAAGTCTAATTTTTTATTATTTGAAAGACATTAATCTGATTTTTTTCTAATTGCGCAATGCTTAGGGCCTCATAAATGATAATTAAAGGGAAAAACAAGGAATGTTGCAACAAATTCAAAGTTATAACTTCAGAACATAATAACGTATATTTATAAAAACGTGTGATTATGTAATTCATTTGTAATGCCTTTTTTGGTCTCAACTATCACAGTAAGATTTGTCTCTGTTAAAGGACTGTCGTGCACAAGGTTGAATGAAATGTTTATGAACATTTTTTTTTTCACTTTATGTTTTCTTATTTTTGTTATTATGAAGAGATCCGAATCGTTAGACTAATGAATGTAAACCATCCTATGACGATATTAGTCATTATGTTTTTAAAAACAATTGTTTTGATTTCGTTGAGATTTGATAAAGATATCTTTAGTGAATTTATGGTTCCATAGCTTCAGATTAGTTCATCTTGAAATTTATATTTATTAATTATACAGTTCACTGTGTAATATAACCTTAAGATTAGTTTCAGGAACTGAAATATGAGACTCAAAATTTGAATACATCTGGAAAAATCAGAGTATTGCTTACTTACCTACTCATTCAACATCTTGCCTTCCTTTACAATGTTTTTACATATTGTGAACAATAAGTTAATGAAAGGGTAATGAAAAAAGAAAACTATTTCAAACATAAATAAAAAAAATATTAATTTTTTTTTATTGACAGAAATTTTGTTTTAAAACTTTTGAAATCAAATATGAGGACAGAACAGGACAGACAGTCCATGCGAGCATCATAATTGTTAGTACAAAATGAATTTACCTCTCTGTGAGCGGGCATTATCGTCGACGCAAACGAAATTTTCATAAATTTCTTGATCGAGGGGTAGTACTAGAGGGAGAAGAACTTCGTTCAGGTAGTTGACCTCATAACCAAAGGATACATCTGCTCAAAAACAGTATTCCATCTGCTATCATTGCTAATATTACTATTATTACTAATCATTTGCTAGCATTTTAAGGCAATAAAAGTCGCTTGAAAATATTTAAAGAATCACAAATACATTGTCTTATATCGCAAATTTAAATTGACCTAGTGGAGTCCGATTTGTGCCATTTCGCATATTTTAACGTCCTTTTAGTACAACACAAATTTGAAATTGAACCGTTGAGTTCTCTAGGAGCGATGAAAGATTTTCATGATTCCTGGAAACAATTGTGTTCAAATGGAGTTTTGGTGATAACAATTTTTATTTTTAGATTTCTTTGAAAACTGATATTGTCTTAAAAAAAAAAAAAAGAACACATCTGTATGTGTTTTTTTGCAGATGCAGAATAATAGGAGTAAAAAATATTTTAAAAATCTAGAGCTCAATTGAACGAACGCCGCTTCAGGTATCCAATATTATTAAATATAGTTTGACCAAGAAAAAAAAAATAATAATAAAATAAAATCGGTGACCCGTTGACTGCGTCCTACCTCCCCTTGTTAGCGTGCTAACGAAATTTTGAGAAAAAAATTCAAATAAACAAAGCAAAAGCCTTTTTACTTCCTTGTACGAAGTAAAGGAAGTATTGTAATCGCGAAAATTTTCGGTTTTCAGATTTCGACGGAAATATCCATTTTGACCATCCCTGAATCCATTTTGACTAGTTTCGTTGTGGCGTCTGTACGTACGAGCGTACGTACGTTCGAACGTTCGTATCTCGCATAACTCATTAGCCGTAGAAAGTTGAAATTTTGTATTTAGGATTGTGCTAAAATCTAGTTGTGAACCTCCCTTTTTGGTTTCACTTGATCATAAATGATTTCCATCAAAAATTATATTAAAATACTTTGCAAAACTTCTCAAATTTAGTATTTATAATTTATATATTGATTGAAATAACATACTAGATTTTGGTCTAAATTGGAAAATCGGAAGCGGTACTTTACTTGAAGGTCACATTAGACATTCAAAAATTATATGAAAATATAATGTAAAACATCTCAAATTTGGTAAATAGAACTTTTATATCGATATAAATGTATTTACTAGATTTTAGTTAAGATTCGTGAGCCGAAAAGGGTACTTTACTTGAAGGTCATAATAAGCTTACTTCAAAAATTATATTTAAATTAAAAGAGAAATCATATGTTTCGGTAATAAAGGTTACAAACGCAATTTGTTTTCCAATACAATTAAACATTTTTATTACTTGTTTTAAGTGGTAAAATTGAGTGTAAAATACTAGTTTTCCTCCCCATTTGTGAGATCAACAAGTCTGCAGCATGAGAATAAGATATCAGTTATGTGGGTTTTTCCGCTTAAAATGTCGAAACTGTCGATTTCTAATGCTTTATCCAGTGATAATGACAGTTTTATTGTTGTCACGGAACATGAAGAGATATCTTGGAAACTACTTACCTACTGAAGGAAAACGATATATAACAACGGAACGAGACCTCCAGTAACAAGAGCGTGTGTTTGTGTGTGTGTGTGTCAATAGATGGATGTCGGGACGCCGAGTATCGTTTTTACTGCAATCCTCGGAAACTAGTAACCAAATTCAGTATCACTTTCAGTATCACCACTGATTTATAATTTAATAGGCGTACAAGGAAGTCATGTGTTGCCTACATCAGATATTTTTTTATTATTAAGCTAAAAACCTAGTAAGCGTAACAGTTAAAAATTTATTTGTTTTTTCATTCCCTCTTACATTTCTGACTACTGTATTGTGTGAATATTCCTCTTTTTCTGCAGATGTGCATTTTAAGGAGTTCTATTATACAACTTTAATTTTTATTAATATTTCATACTTTCTAATAATTGCTTAGGTGCCCATCAATGCACCATGCTCACCTTTCATTTTGGGTCGATCTTAGGATCCAAAACTAAATTTTAAGGTTTAAAATAAATTGTTGCCAACGCTGGGGTACTTCAGAAGGTATGAGTCCACTGCATATGAGGTTTATTATTTGTTTTAAAGAATCGTAATTTTTTTTATTTCTCACGGTTAGGAATTCCGCAATCCTTGGCATTTTAAATTCCTCATGGAACCTGGATGTTTTCACTCTTTGCAGTGCAGAGACCTTTATTATTCTTCACAATACTCGATATGGAAATGATTGTAAAAGCTTTTCTTTCGACTTCGCAACGTGTAAAAATAACACAATTGGGTGGGAGGTTAAATAGTTTTATACAATAAAGCTTTTAAGCGTATTTGTGGTTAGGGAGATTTAATAACGAAAATCGTTTATCTTTTTCACGATATATTTCAAATAGAACTTCACTGTATAAATATTAATCGCTTGCATACCCTACTAATAAGCATTGCTTGCATCTTGTGGTTTATCGTTGAGTAAACTTTATTTCTGGAAACCTTTGGATATATTTTTAAAATATTATAGGACAAAGCTCAAGTCTCTTAAATATATCTTAACAGATATGCATTACTTACTATTAGGTTTTAAAATTTCTTGAAGTGATTTACTCCAATAATTTGTCTTTTTTATTTTATTTAAAATAGTTATTTAAATTATTAAATTATTAAATAGTTAATTTGTATTTTTAGATTGTAGGTTGATGTGAGATTTGTTGTATTTTGTCTGCATCAGTGCGATCTTGTTTTTTCTATCCTGAAGGTGCCTGAATTGGCTAACCTTTGACAAGTTAGTAACTCTATATTTTTGGAGACCTTAAGCTTTATTTTTTTTGAATCATCCAATTATATAATTTTTTTTTTCTTTTCGAGTTTTTTCTGCTTTATACTGACATATTTTCAATTGATCGAATTCCGCGAACCTTCTTCTTTGAACATTCCGATTTCAAAGATTTCAAACATCCCCATCACAATGGCTATTTTTAGCGATATTTCGAAATAATTAATATATCGAAACGCCCCTTGAGAAACGGAGCATTACATTTGTATTGAGGCAATCACTTAGGCAGGCCATTGCTCAACCAGAGAACTGAAGGTTTATTTAGGAAATGGTGCCATTTCGGTTTGGAGCGGGGAGCTAACCTCCCGACCATTAGATAACTAATCGTTCTACCGCTCTGTCATTATTAATTTACCTATAGCCTACCTGTCCCACTTAGCTTAAATAGCAATCTTAATTAATCAAACTACAATTAATTTTATTTAAAGATGTTATCATTTGATCGATATATGTTATGCTTAGGCATTTTTCATGTTCCATTGATTGTTAAAATTTGATTAAATACCTGCTATGTTTTGTTTTGCTATTTTAAATGATGAGCCTTCATAATCGAACATGAAAAAAAATGTTTTTGATCCCACCCTTCTTCCCTCAAAATAGGAAGTTTTACGTTTCAAGATACGTAGAATCCAAAAATCGAATAAAAAAAAATCCGCTCGTGGCTTTTCTCTGGCTCCACTGGACCGATATTTTTTTTTTTAGATTTGATTATCATCCACCGTTTATTTTTAAAATAGCGGCCGATTAAAGGTTTAATACAGCCATTTATGAAGATAAAGGAAAGCTGTTAAAATGTTTTTGAATCATTATATCCAAACCTCAAAAATGATAATATATTTAAATATTATTATATTTTTATAAATATTAATATATATATATATATATATATATATATATATATATATATATATATATATATATATATATATATATATATATATAAATATAAATAATTTTTTTTTGGATATATAACTGTTTGAAAATAAAAATATTAGATTAGATTATATTAAAAATATTAGATTGTTTGAATATAAATATTATTCGTAATATTAGATATTTTGCATATGTAGTATAAAATAGAAGGGTGAGTAGGGTTGTTCAGTGGATAAGGCACTAGGGTTTTTAATTTTTTATATCTGCAGTGGATCCACTCTAAGTTCTGAAGACCCTCATGCGGCTTGCCCCCGTGTAAAGTGGGTATCTGGACTAGTGTTGGAATATCGAAACGCGATATATCCACATATCGGTGTTGAAAAACCGATATTTTCTATCGATATATCAACATCCGATATATCGATAATACAGATATTTTTACAACGATATATCGATGCACACATATGTTAAACTATATAACAGTAGAATCTCGATAATTCATATTTCCATAATTCTTTATCCCGATGGATTTTCTTGTCTCTTGAAAATCCCCCTTTATTTCCTTTAAAAACACTGAAATTCGGTCCCCTCGATAATTCGTATTTATTTTCATCTTCCAAGTAATGTAAACGACTTACAATTCGCATTTCCAAATATAAGATCTGGTTAACACTTAATATTTTCATGAGGAGAAATGAGTGAGTGAGAGAGGAATCCTTTCTATGAATTTCGGTCGGTTTACCCTTTTTTTTTCTATTCATCTCTCTTTAAAAAAAATTGTAAAAACCTGTAACCATATTGTTTTCCGCCAACATGGAATGATCTGAAAAATTAATTTCGTCATGATTGGCAAATCTGCGAATGCATTATGTTTTAAAAACAAAAACGTTACCGAGAGCCAATCGTGCAAACACAAAAGCATTTACTACAAGGGAAATTTTCTACGAATGGACACAGATATAGAATAAAAAACTGAGAAAATTGTCAATTATTTATTGATAATTGTACGGTCCACAACATTACCACATCACGCAGCGATGTTAATGTTCTGTTTTTGTATCTCAGCACCACCTCTAAGCTGCAGTCTCTAGACGTGGCCATAATTAAACGATTTAAGACATTTAACGCTAAGAAGTAGTGATGCAACTCTTAGATAGCATCGAGCATGGGAATTACCTACCTCAAAATTAAGAAACTCCCACAACGTTTCGAGATTTCGCCTATTTTAACGAAAGTTTAGGCTGTAGCTACTAGTATATCCTAACTGATGAAGAAATTTTGACTCCGTATGAAAAGGAGATGAAGAAGAAATCGATGGGCCGACGATTTGTTCTAAAATGGTGAAATAATACATCTACAACGTGTGTCATTTCTTAGCAAAATCGGATGTTCGTGTAAACGTATTTTCTGCTCTGAACATGCTTAACGAAGCCATCGATAAGACCCGTCTTCCAGGATTGCACCAAAAGGAAATAGCCGAATTTTTTTCAAATGTGCTATATTAAGGTTTTGTTGATCTAGCTATACCGTTTGTATGCCCCTTAATATTAATACAATTTTGTATTATTGGAACCATTGATTATCGGAAATCTCGATAATTCATAATTAACTTTCGAACCCTTAACCATACGAACTATCGATATTCCACTGTATTTTATTTAAAATAACAATATCCTTTATTCGGTAAAATTCCAGAATCGTAACTCCAACATAGCAGAGGTATCAATTTTTATAAGATTAGTCAGGTCCTAAAAATCTAGAAGTCCGCTATGTCGGGGTCGAGATTTTGGAGCTTCACCAATAAATATAACAATAAAAAATATTTAATTTCCAAGCATTAGTAGATTAGATTTATATACAAATAATGGTAATTAATCCCATGTAAAGATAAATTGATGATTATATAAAAGATGATTGTACTGAGATGTATATCAAATGAATTACATGATTTTAGATGAATGTTGCATGAATGAGAATGCACAATATAGTCGGGGACGTTATTAGATAAATAATTTTTTTAGGTTCTAGTATTGAAAAACTTCTAGAAGACTATAACGCATGAAATATCGCTAAAAGTCTTCAAAATAAAAATATGTTATAATAATTTTTTTTAAGTATAATTCTTTTCTATCATTTTTTACAATGATTCATGGCTAATAAAAATAATGTTTTATAAATAGTAATAATTATATTATTTCATAACCTTCTTCAGAATTTAACATTATACTCATTTAATACACTTTTCTTTTTTTATCCATTTCCTTTCGATGTATCGATATATCGATATTTTTCTAGCAATTATCTCTGGATATCGATATTTGATTTTGCGATATTGCAAAATATCGAGTATCAATATTTTACTTTCGATGTTCCAACCCTAACGATTGTGGTATTAATATGACGGTTGAGAGTAGATGCAAACCATTCCACCTCCTTATATAAAAATTATTAGTCCTTGCCAACTACTGAACCCAACAAACACTTCCTAGGTTTTATTAAATTTTTTTTATTATAAAAAAATTAATCTTTGAAAAAAAAATCTCTTTGAGCACTCATGAACGGACAATGAACAACAAAGGAGACTGAAAAGTAGACTGATATAAAAATTTAATGAAGTAGAGGATTATGCAGTAATATGAAAAACTAACTATTATGAATGTTAATATTTTTTTGGGAGGAATTCCAGTAATTAATTAATTAATGAAATTATTGATTATTATTATGTTGACTTTACCTCCCACCGCTTCAAAAAAATAATAGTTTATCCAAATACAATAAATGTCCAAAATTATTTATGACGATATGCGACATGTTAGCCCGTTACTTTGTCTAGGCGTTCTCCTAGAAAATGCAACTCTTCAGTAACTCTTTCTGCTAACCTTGAGGAGCTGTACTATCTGACCGCCTCGGTCTTCGAACCATTGTTTTTCCAATCAGTCCCTTCAACAACCTTTTCGATATCGGTGTAAGGAATCTTCACCGCACGTTATGCCTTTCCAAGTCATCAGAACGTTATACAATTTTACAATAATCATATTAAAATATAATTCATAGAGTTCTGTGTTTTTTCTTCTCCTTCACGAATCTACTACCTTCAGAGTGCCGATAAATCCTTCGAGTACCACCTCTCTAAACTTTCCCGGTTTCATTTTTGATTAATGCTAAATATTATTTGAAATGGAGTTTCTGTTTTTGTTGTGTGTTTTTATTTTGATCATTATGGAACAGATTTTTGAGATGGTTGATTTCCTAGGAAGAATTAATTTAGAGTATCCTGCTTTCGTATTACTTTTTCAACGTTTGAAGACTATTTGGGTAAGGTGGGGCTACTGTATTAGCTTATCCCTACTATAATTTTTTTCCACATCAGATTTTGTTTTTCTTTTTTTGTGTTGCTATTTATAAAAAATGTATGGCTTATAAAAATCTTATAGAAAACATTTTTGAAATAGTTGATGTCCAGTGAAAAATTAATTTCAGCTACCCTGCTGTGGTATTCTTGCCTCACGTTTGAAGCCGTTTTACTGTTGCAATTAAATAAGAATATTTTAAATGTAGTCATTTGAAGAATTATATTTTTTTTTTTAATTTAGTGTTTCTCATATCTAAATAAAATATCCATGAACCTGTATTGAAGATATAATAGTGGTGTGCGCAGGGGAAATTAGAAGGATATATTTCCTCCGAAATGTGCGAAAACATTTAATTTTCATACCAAGCAACATAACATTTGTATTTTGAGCAATATTTTTGGTAATTTTAACAATCGTTTTTGATCCAAATTTCATTCTTATACTTAAATCTTAGACCAAATTTGGCGATTATAGACATTTATTGTTCTTCATATTAAATATCGTCCCCAAAAAAAAATTTAAATCCCCTTCCGACAAAAACTTACGCCGTACGCCTCTGGACATAATCCACTATTCAGTAATTAACTGTACAGTAAAATTGATAAATAAAGAGCTAGAGTGGCTAATGGAGAAGAACTATAGGAATTAAGAGAGACCTGGGGACTGATGGGCGATAGATCACACTTATTTACAGCCAATCAGCGGATCCATTATTCAAGGAGCCACCTGCACTTTCCAATCCGGCTTAGAGCATCGAAGGCTATATTGATATTTATGGAATCGTCCCTTTTCACTTTGGGCCCATTTGTTATCTGACGGTCCAAGGCTAATATTTTTGAGGGCTTCCTTCCAGCCATTAGGCCCACCCCGTGTCTTAGGCATTTATTTCCATATTTTCTCATCCAGGCTTCGGGTCGATCGATTTTAGATTAGTCGTTAAATGGCCCAAACCTGGTAGCCCAGGGATTCTACTCCGATGCAAACTGTTGCTTCTAATCTAGTTTCCTTTTTTTTTTTTTTTTTTTTTTTAGAAATAAATTTTAAATGGTTTGAATTGTTTTTAAAGTCATTTAATCTTTTTTTTACCCTACTTTTTATTTACTACTTATTAATCATTCTCTAATTTTTGTTTCCTTGTACGCAGTACAGTATTGTTATCGCGAAATTTTTTTGTTTTCAGATTTCAACTGAAATATCCATTTTGAGCATCCATGAATCCATTTTGACAGCTTCATCGTGGCGTCTGTAATTACGCATAACGCAAAAACGGCTAGCCGTGTACAGTTGAAATTTTGTAATTGGGATCGCTTCAACATCTTGTTTTTATTTCCCCTGCAACTACATGCAACTAGATACAACTACATACAACTAGATTTTTTTGAATTAGCAAACCGAAAATGGTACTGTACTTGAAGGTCATAATAGACTTTCATCAAAAATTATCTTAAATGCTAAAATTCTGTATATAAGATTTTGATGTCAATATAAATAACAAACTAGAATTTCGTTAATAATCAGATTTTTTGTTGGATGACCGAAAATGGTACTTTACTTGAAGTTCATAATAGACTTTTTTTTTTTAATTTTCAAAATAAATTTTTTAAATGGTTTCCTATCTATTTTAGAAATAAAAGTTTCAGAAAATAAAATTCTGAGTATAGTATATTCAGAATTACGACTCAGGACACCGTCACAAGTAACCGACCCCAATAGATGTGGCGATGCACAGTTCTTAGAGAATTTTGTTTCATATATAAATTATTTATGTTATATGTTGTGTTGGTATGTTTTATTGTTTGATTTTCAGCAATATGTTCTGATGATGAAGGCACATTCCCGAAACGCCGGCATTATTGCAATATTATGATATGAACATAATAACTAATTTGTTGGAAAGTCAATATTAATTAACAACGGACTTCCTATTTAATTTGGATAGAAGAAAGTATATTTTCCTTTTCCGATTCTTTTCAACTGATGAGGAATTTAATGAAGAATTAAATAAAGAAATAAAAATAGGTTGAACATTAATAAACCGTGCATTTTTTTTTTTTTTTTTTGGGGGGGGGGGGTTTATTTAATTTTTACAAAATAAGGATATTTTAATAATTATAAATTATTTTCTTGTAATCATTCATCTTACTTATTTAAAATTTTATTTATTCAATGCATCTAATCAAAACTAAATCTAACATCATTGCTCTTAGTCCGTAAAAAAATTCATTTATGAGTATTCTTTTCTTTTCCCAAGAATAAGTTTTAATGCTAGTAGACCAAATATTAACTAACCGAATTTAATTAGCATTAGCATTAGTTAGCATTAATTAGCATTAGCATTTAATTAGAATTAGCATTAATTAGCATTACTTTAAAAAAATAAATTTTTATGGATTATTTTTGGTATTCTCATCAAGTACTTCTATAAAATGAAGATTGTTATTGCCCCATTATATAAAGCAAAAAATAAATATAAAACTGTTAGTTTACAAGAGGCAGTGATAAATGAGTTATGACTTACTATAGGTACCAACTAAAATTTTCTTTTCCGTTAATTTGATTTGTCCATTAGACTTTAAAAAAAATAATTTCTTTTTATATGTAACAATAATAGAGTCCATAATTTTAACCTAAAAGTGGGTTTTAATGATAACAGTAAATCATAATTAATAAATGTACAGGCAAATAAAAAATAACACTCAATTACTAATTCAATACAATACCTGTTTCATTTAATAAGAAAAGTACTTACTCATTAAAAGTAAGTACTCATTTCACTTAAGATACTTACGTTGCGTTGGCATTTGTTCTGGATACCCTTAAATATCCATCGGTGACTTCTTACCATTGATCTAAAATCGTATAACATACATTGCTAGATCAGCATATATTATATATCGGTGTAGGCCATGTAATTCTGTCGATTTATTTGGTTACTAGACAGTAACCAAATAAATAGAAAGCTAGACAGCTTCCATATTCGAACCAAATATTTTATGCACCGCTTAATTTTCAAAAACCTTCAGTTCTCTTCGTAACTTTATCAGTCACGTTTCGCATTATTAATAAACTGTGGAGAGAATTATAGTGTTGTAAATTCTTTCTTTGAGGATTTTTGGCAGTATTAATTTTATGGAGCCTCCACAATCTCTTATTTCCTCTTGTATTTCGTAATATACGCCCATGTAAACTGTATACGCCAAATAAATTTTCAGTTATATCCAGAGTTGTGTTTTTATTTATTTTTGTTTTTACTTCTAATTGTATTTTATTTTATATATATATATAGTACATGTATGATGAATTTAAATCAATTAGAACTATTACTAAGGCCCACAAATGTCAGATTTTAATGTTTTAAAATAAAAGTTCGAATGGGTCACTATTCACAGATATAGTATTGCCAGGAGACAGTAAAATGCTCAAACGTCAATTTGATAAATGCCTTACTCGATATTACGCTCAGTTAATAAATTGACTGGATAAAACGCAAGGCTCCAAAGAGATAAATTTGCCGCTAATGTGAATGAAAAATATACCCCTCAGAGGAGCTAAAATGCTGACAGATTGAGTGAAGGAAGAGATCTAGGAAGGGAACGTCCAGGATGTAGTCGCTCAGTCATAACCACACACTCAGATACCCCGATTTAATTTCTGCGCCGGCTTTCCCTCTTTTTTTCTCCTTCCCGTATTTTTTCCGTTTTTTTTTTCTATTTTGTTTTTAAATTTAACTAACTGCGCGCAGGAAAAGGCGGCTGTTTGTCAAATCAGAATAAATTCCTGTGACTACAACCACCCTATCCTCTATTTGAAAAGTTCTAACAGAAACATTAATTTAAAAAACTGGGAACTGGATTATTTAATTGAAAATGGACATAAATCAAACCTTCAAAAACACTGTTTTCCTCATTTATTTCCTCATTATGACAACAATTCTTCCCCCCCCCCTCCTCCTCTCCCTCAGGCTTCCTCTTTGACTTGCAGAGCTGACTTCCTCCACCTATTCCTAGAGAAGTTATGTTAGTAATGTAATTGATTTTCAACAATTTCAATACCATCATTGAAAGGTCATCTTTTCTAAGACATACCAGGCTTAAAAGGTCTACGATGTACCTTCGATGTAAATTTTTGTATAGGCTTGACAGGCCTACCGTGTTCTTTAAGCGTGTTTTAGGTCTCATAATCCTAGATTATTTATTTTTGTTGTATATTAAGTCCAACTTTTCGAGTTGATTTAGTTACTTAGTTTGAGAAGCGAAAACATGTCTAACTAATTTTTTAATTACCGGAAATAAAAACAGTTAAAGAAACAAAGTGTTTAATATATTTTTATGCGATCATTGAAGGAACTATTGCTCATTTTCCAGTTACAAAAAAACAGAGAAAATCTAAAATGGCATGTGTTAGTTGTGAAAGTTCTGTTTTTGGAGAAAATCGCCAAAAATGTGACCAAATTGTTCATATAATTATTATTGCATAAGTATAACTGAAAATATTTTTTGAACATAAATTTAATGTTTCGATTAAATTAAAGTAATATTATGTTAGTACTAACTAATTCAAAAATATATATTCAATTCACTTTTGTTATGAACTGTTTATACTTATTTTCTTCGTCCAATAATAAGGTAAAAAAGTTGAAAAATTATATTACAATGTGAGAAAAATTAAACATTGTTTAAAACAGATACTTTTTAATTTTTTTATCTTATGGTCACTCGAGCTGAAAGGCCTTGGATGTCTAATAGCGATTCAAAATTTGATGGTGTTAATGTGAGGTTTAATATTTTCCGCAAGAAAAATATTTGATCCATAGTTGAACGGTTACGTCTAAAACCACGTAAATAGTCTCCGATGTTTTCTCAGCTTATTCTGTTCGACCAGTTATAATATTTTATAACATGTTGGTAGGAATAAGACTCCTCGATAGTTGCTACAATCCGTCCTCAGTCTTTTTGTATGAATCGGAATCAGTGTATATTCTTTTCATTCATTAGGCGTTTAACGTTTTCCCAGATCTTTTGAATCAAAGGACATACATCAGAAACACTAGCTTCACGTCTGTATTAATTCGTTGAGAATATTATGGGTTCCTTCTGCTTTATATCCTTTTAATTTTCTCATGGATGCTTCGACTTCTTCCTTACTGGGTTCCTTGATTAAGTTCAATACTATGGTTTTCAGAAGTAGGAGATATTATTTCCCTTATTCATAATGGCGTGTAGTATAAACGTGTCCAATATGCCCGCAGCGTCTATCAGGATATTGTTATCATTATATCTAATTACAACAGCTACGGCTTCAAAACGTTTACGTGGATATGTACTTGGTACATTTCTTTCTATTTCATTTTTTTGCATGAAATTCATCATCATCATCGCTGGCGCGCTAACCCGTCACTGGGTCTGCGTTGCCTCCAAAAGTCTCCCCTATTTGGCTGATAATGCTGATGTGTAGCCAATTCCAATGTTTAGGCGGTCTCTCGAGTACATAGAAACTCCGTCCAGCCAACTTTCCCTGAGACTTTCACTTTTCCTGTCCTGTGCAATTACTCTGACAAGAAGATCTCGGGATTCCTGGAATCATCTATTCGAGAGACGTGGCTTGCACAGCTCAGCCTTCCAATCTTAATGAACATAACCACGTCTGTCTCGATATGGAGCTCATAAAGTTCCCCATTCTTTCTTCGGTGCCAGACAGTTCTGTCTTTTACGGGTCCAAACATTCTCCGAAGAATCCTATGCTCAAATGTGTGAAATTTCCGTTAGTTTGCCTCGGTGGTAGCCCAAACTTCTGAGTCGTAGGACAACATAAGACGCTAATATGCTCAGTATTAGCGTCTTATAGAGGTGAATTTTAGTTTTCGAAGTCATACAATCCTTTATCCGCACTCACCAAAACCAACTAATTAGTAACATTGCTAAATAATAGTAATACTTATAAGAAGATGTCGGAAAAGAAGATGCAACAAGAGCACTTTATATTAATCTATACACAATACTTACTTATTTTTTTGTAAATACCGATGTAAATCTATAAATATATGTTTAAAAAAATTTAAGAATGACTATATCAAAATCTAAACTGGATATTTCTTTCGGAATTCATTATGTTGAGTGATGACATGAGCTGACCACTCTCCAATTTTAGGTATATTCTCACCTTCTCCTAATTAATATGGCGTGGCATAGCGTGTAAAACAAGTATGATAATTTCTATTGCTTTTAGTCTGTTGGTTTTGGCGGTTGTATCATCAATAATTAATCAATCAATCAAATATGCTTCCCGTTTCCTTCCAACAAAATTGAACCTGAATTATTCTACTACAGTGAGGCCGATGTAGTTCAATATCCAATTGCATGTGCCCCTTGTGTGATCACATTTTACTACACCATGTCAATAAATGATTTGGTGATGCTTTATATATACAACAAGATAACCCCAAATAAAAATGATTCTTCGTATAAAGAAAAAGAATCGATATTTCGACATATTTAATTAATAAATCATATTTTTTTATTATTTAGCTGATTATTTTTTCACCATGCGTTGCGATAGATGTAGAAATAAATAAAAACCAAAATATATTGCATTGTTTTTTTGTTGGCCATTGACTGACCACTAACAATATATAATATTTAATGAATTAACACAACATCTTTGTCATTTACGCAATACAAATATATATTTATATGAATAATCGTTGGTGCGTCTGATTGATCGTGTAACTTCTGAAAGACTTGACCGATTTATTCCATATTCTCACAATATATTATTTTATTCGAGACATTTTATAGCTATTCTAGGATCCGATAGATAGAGCAGGAATCGTTCTATTTATAGTTTAATGTAATTTAATGTAAATACATAAAATACACAAGTTCCTTCAAACATTATTTAGCGTTGAGGTAAACAAAAATTAAATAATATGTCGACGTCGTTTTTTGAAAAAGGCAAGAGCAAATTTAGCAAATTTCATAGGAAACACATGAAACGATTTTTCTCCAAATGACCAAACCTTTATAATTACAATATATTTTTAAGACTTCTATCGCTGGTCAAGGCCAGAGTGACAACTGAGAATCGTTAGTTTTTGTCTCTTACGTCATCAATAATAGATTTTTTAGACCATTTACAATTTTTTGTCTCGATACATCGTAAGTGGGAATGGGTAGATGCGGTGTTTAGGTCCCATAATAAGCCGAAACCTGAATTTCGAATTTTTGGCACTTTAGCCTTTTTCGATAAACGACGTCGATATCACTAATCTACATTTATTACATTATCATGTATTTAAAGTTTCGTCCTTAAATAAATATGTTTATATAGTATGAATCAGATGTATATATCTTTAACTTATTTTACACGAAATCATTGTAGTGATGGTGGAAACATTTCCCTTTGAACTTGCATTTCTTAATACTCTAAACTCTTAATACTCTTCGGAGAAAGAAATATAGGGCCTCGTGCGCCTGTTGACCCCGAACAGCCATAATCCGTGGATCTTGACCGGTTTGTATTATCTATATATATATATATATATATATATATATATATATATATATATATATATATATATATATATAACTAATTTCACTATAAAATAACTTAAATATTATATATACAAACATACATATACATATGTATATGTCTAATATGTATATGTATGTATGCATATATAATATTTAAGTTATTTTTATAATGAAATTAGTTTGTAAGGTTTTTCAGGTACGTTCGGCATTGTCATTTGCGAGTAAAATTGTAATTTTGTGAAAATAAATTTAAAGAATTTTTACTTCCTTGTACGAAGTAAAGGAAGTATTGTAATCGCGAAAATTTTCGGTTTACAGATTTCAACGGAAATATCCATTTTGACCATCCCTGAATCCATTTTGACTAGTTTCGTCGTGGCGTCTGTACGTACGTACGTTCGTTCATATTTCGCATAACTCAAAAACGGTTAGCCGTAGAAAGTTGAAAGTTTGTATTTAGGATTGTTGTAAAATCTTGTTGTGAACCTACCTTTTTGGTCACTGCTTAATCACCGGAAGTGGTACTTTACTTGAAGGTCATAATTGATTTCCATCAAAAATGATATTAAAATATTATGCAAAACTTCTCAAATTTAGTATTTATAGTTTGTATATTGATTTAAATAACATACTAGATTTTGGTCTAAATTGGAAAATCGGAAGAGGTACTTTATTTGAAGGTCATATTAGACTTTCATCAAATATTAAAATATAATCAAAATATTAAAATATAATGTAAAACATTTAAAATTTAGTAAATAGGACTTTTATATCAATATGAATGTATTTTCTAGATTTTGGTTAAAATTGGTGAGCCGAAAAGGGTACTTTACTTGAAGGTACTTACATTATACTTACATCAAAAATTATATTAAAATTAAATGGAGAAATCATATGGTTCGGTAATAAAGGTTATAAACGCGATTTTGTTTATACTCTAATTAAATATTTTTATTACTTATTTCAAGTATTAATATTGGGCATATAATAATAGTTTTCCTCCCCATTTGTGCGATGGACAAGTCTGCAGCAGGAGAATAAGATATAAGCTAAGTGGGTTCTTCCGTTTAAAATTTAGAAACTGTCGATTTCTAATGCTTTATCTAGTGATATTGACAGTTTTAATGTTGTCACGGAATAGAAACTAGTTATCTACTGAAAAAAAAACGACATTTAATAACGGAATGAGACCTCCAGAAACAAGAGTATGTGTATGTGCCAATAGATGGGTGTCGCGACACCGAATTTCGTTTTTGACATATTGCAATTTTCGGAAATTAGTAACCAAATTGAGGATCACTTTTTGAGCCAACGATTTATAGTTTAATAGGAGTACGAGAAAGTCATGTGTTGTCCACATCACATATTTTAATTCTGTATCTTAAAACATGAAGGACTCATTCTTAGAAATTAAGAGTGATTGCACTAGTAAAATCAGAGTAGGATATATACAGTAATCGTTAAAAGTTCAATTGGCGTACCATGCAACTCTTTCTATCCCATGGATGGCCAATTACCCTTTTAAGAACTAATGTATGTATATATCCTACCCTGATTTTACTAAAGTAATCAATCTAATTTCTAAGATTTGGACATTGGCTCTTTTTGTTCAAAGGCACTGAATTATTGGAAGCCTGAATAATCGAGGCAATAAAATTGAAGAACGGTACTCTACAAATCGGGGGAAAATGCAATTGGTTTCGGATGAATAAAAATGAAGTAAATCGGATTTTCTATTTCGAGGGATATTTTAAATTCGGCTCCGGCATCCAGATATGCTGGCGGTAGACTACCTGTCAGGTCATCACCGGCAGGCTCTTAGCTGCCCCGGGCTCCTATGCAAATGCCGGTTCGATTGTATTGCCACCGGTTCACAGATTTGATAGTACTCCTTTTCATCGACATGATTTAAAATCGGTTAACTTTTGGAATACTAGGCGTTCTATTAGAAAATACTGCAAATTATTACAGAATGGTTTATTATGATTTGTTGTTAACTTTATTAATTGATGGATAACAGAGGGGAAAAAAAAGAGGTGTCACTTTTTTTCCACTATATTTGGATGAAAAGGTACATTTTTTCAGGGCATTAAATAGTGGGGAAAAATTTTGGAAGTATTTTCCATTGAAGTTCCATCCATACAGTAACACTATATTTTACTATATTTCTATAAACATGCTTTATTTCCACTCTCTGACGCCTTGGAAAAGTACACTTTTTCATTCTGATCCCTTTTTTAAAAAAAATGACACCCGTTTTCTTTCTCCTTTACTCTTTTATTATTAATAACATTATTAAAACATTTTCGGAATCATTATCATTTAATTTTATTATTAAATTTATTTATGGTTTACAAAATACTTTTTATTTTTCCTCTATCTTAATAAAATAGACTTTCTAGCCTAGTCCACTTTTGAAAAAGAGCGTTATGTATATATACGAAAATGCAGAATATCTGAATTTTTATTTCATTTTTTTGTCGACAATAATTTCGTTTATCTACTGTTACAGAAGATAGGTTGGTATTCTTTAAACTTGTGACCAAATATAGTTGAGCAGTCACTGTCAATTTAATTAACAGCTTTTTTTTTTCGTTTAAATAATGAATAAAATATAATGGAATGAGATCAGTCTTGATAGAAAATCATAACTTTCTCACCATTTCATTTAATGCTTCGTCGTATAATTATCATTATAAAAAATAGATATCTTACAATAGCAGTTTTATTTATTTCATGTGTGTTTATATGTGTATATATAAATATATATATATATATATATATATATATATATATATATATATATATATATATATATATATATATATATATATATATAATCTTTAAATCAGTCATAAAAGAAAGAAAAAAACATTTTTTTTTATTTATATATTATTTATATATATTTTTTATATATTTTCCCCCTTTGCTTGCATATTTGCTTATTTATTTAGCAGATGGCTAATTTTAATATGGTAAAAAATATTACCGATGTTATAATTAAAAAAAAAAAAATTAATTCGATTTTTTATTTATGTTCCAATTACTTTTATTTTTTCTCAACAACTATGCTATGAATGAATAAATTCATTTCTCGCCCATTAAGTTGGCAGACTAATGTTCGATATTAAATACAGTTTCCTAAAGCGAAAAAAAAATTATGTAAATTCTTTTATTAACTTTTTAAACAATTATTTCAAACATTTTTTTATTATTACTTAAATTTATTGAGAAAACTTCTCATTTTTACTTCTTCCTACATTCTAGGTAGAGAAATGATCAGTCGTATTTTTCTAACTTTGTTTAAAACCAATTTTTTTTATTATTATTTCTAGTTAATCCATTTTACTAGTCATTTTATCTTTTAAACATAAAACAATATTATTAAAAATAAATCTTCTAATCAATTAACTAATATTTGTCCAATCAAACATTGATATATATTTAATCAGTTGTTTTTAGGCTAATAAATATTTTTAGACATAGAAAATCTTTTAGGATTCAGTTTTTTTTATACCTAAAAATATTTATTATGTTAAAAACAACTGATTAGTTATATATCATTGCTTGATTGTGCAACTAGTAGTTTCGAAAAGGGCTCATCTCGAGGTTTATTGAAAATGGGTTTTTTCGTTTGTTTTTTTTAACTCGTATTTCATGAGCGATAACGGTTGTCCTACTGGTGAATTACATGATGAATATAAAATCTGTTCAAATAAGTCTAATCGTTCAACATTAATTAATCAGCAATAATCAGTGTACCGTGCAACAGAATACCATTTTGCTAGACGCGTAGGTATTGAATACAAAAAAAACTGTATATCGACATCGTTTTTTGAAAAAGGAGTAAGCACCATTTAGCAAACTTTACAGGAAAAACATGAAACTATTTTTCCCCAGACAATTTTTTTTTATTTTATTTTTTATCGTATACTGTAGGACTTTATTTATCCGCCAAAATCTTTAAAATTACAATATATATTTTTAAGGCTTCTAATACTAGTTTAGGCCAGAGTGACAACTGAGAGCCGTCAGTATTTTGTGCTTACACAATCAACATTCGGTGCTTAGACCATTTCCAATTTTGTTTTCGATATATAGTGGGAGAGAATCGATATAGATGGTGTTTATGTCCATTAATCAATTGAAACCTAAATTACGAATTTTTGGCGCTTAAGCCTTTTTAAAAAAACGACGTCGTTATAATGTATACTTTGCTTTCGTTGTGTGGTTTGGAATATTTAATGTTCTTTACTTTAGGTAACTTCTAATTGAAGAGGTCAGTGGAAGAATATGCTATGTTAAAATGATTTTAATAATGATTGCTATGACAATGATTTTTGTTTCCTATTTTAGACACATTTTTGAACTTCTGAAAGTTACCACAATTTAAGGTTTAGAAAAATCAAACAATGTAGAAAGGAGTATTTAAAATATTCTTCCTAGTAAAAAATCCCAATTTTTCCTAAAATGTCCCATTACGGTCCTCCTCTTTACTTTTTATTGGGCCCCAGGGGACTTTGTGTTAATCTTGTAAAACCTCAAAGAGATTTCCGAAGATTACTATTCTTCTATTCTGATTGTTGATGTGAAAGTGTAAATCTAAAACAAATAAATATATCTCTCTGATTTTCTGTATCCTTTCACCCAATCCTGCTTATTACTTATTAGCTTATTATTTTTCCTAGGATAAATATTAGACTAACTTTGAAGTTTCATACAACACTCAAAGTACCAAAAAAATAAAAACACTCTTAAATTCCCGAAAGCTTTATACTATATCCAGTACCTACAACCGCAAATACCTTTTAATTTAATTATTCAATTGTTATCAGAAATCTAAATTCAAGATGACTTTCAACATTCCGTATATTACAGGCAATTCTCGGAGCATAAGCCTGTTTTCCTTCGCCATTTCTAAAAATTTTATCCTGTAATCATGCTTCTCACTCATTTTACGGTAAACAGTCCTTTGAAGTTGATAGCTTTTTCCTAGAGCCACCCATTGCATTCAATTTAATTAAGGGTTTTATTTACAATATCATATTGAGTTACTATTAAGGGGTATATCATAGGTAGATCAAACTATTCGAACTACAAGATAAGGAAATACCCCCGCAGATCTCCAGTTCTGGAGCGGATATCGATCCAGAGAACCAATAACAATAAGCCACGGAACTTAAATAGAGCATGTTCTAGTTCTGAACTAGATTGTGGGGATCTTATTTCCCATGGGATGCGTTCCTCAGGTCGCCATCTGCGACACCTATCCCATCATCATCTCGCAAATCCTATCTAACTATACTCTCTGGTCATCAGTTCATAACGGGTCAAAAGTGGATACGGTTTGTGCGCCATCGTTTTGTCAAATGAGTCAATGAATTCTTGGAATACCGAGATTAAAGAATTGGTCTTTTACTTAAAAATTTGATCAGATATTTAGAAAGTTTTTTCGTTTTATAACAGCAAAGATGCGAAATTAATTTAATTTTTCCAATGTCACACTAATAACATTAGAATTATTTCAAAAGAACACCTTGCATAATCGAAATTTTAAAGACTAATAATAAATAGTTTTCTTCACAAGCTCGAAAATATATCATAATGCTCTTTGCATTATAAAACATTTTTTCTTCGCTCTGTTACTTTCCCTATAGTAAAGGGGAGTACTGCGATTGTGTAAATTTTCAGATTCGAGTTTTCAACGGAAGATCTCCTGAGTCCAAATAACCAAGTATCGCAAAATGGTCTGTGTTTTTCTGAACAGCCTACCTCAAAAACGAAAAGTTGTACGATACTGAAATTACGTATTTAAGGTAGGTATTATCCTGTGATGTTACAGCAATTTTTTTTCAAAATCGACTAACCGGAAGTGTCACTTTATATCACCGATTTTATACTTATTTACAAATTCCTCGAAAACGGCTCTGATGATTTTGATGAAACTTGCCTAAATTCTTTTCCTTAAAGCCTTTTAACTTTTCATATTTAGTATATCATCGAGGAAATGCAATGAAAAAAGTTATGATGGGAAGAATATTTTATTTGCGCATAACTCAAAAAGTATGTATTTTATGGTAAATTATGTTAAGATCATATGAAAGGTAATTGAATTATCTAAAAAACACAAAAGGAATAACCGAAATTAGACCAGTATTAGCAAAGATACAGCGTATCTTCTAAGGACTACAAGACCCTACATGGAAAGCCAAGAGTTTCCGGAAGAAGACGGATGCGACCGAACCTCCTCCTACCATGCCACCAACCTTTTGCCAACAATATGCTCTGTAATAATGCAAGAACGTAAAAGTATAAATTAAGGTGATAATTTCTTCTTTTATATTATTTTATAAAGACAAAATATTTCCATGAAAACTGAATGGAATTTCCCACGAACAAAACTGAGACTTTTAAAATAAATTTTCATCTTGATAAACCTAAAATAGATAGTGTACAGAATTGCCGAACTAAAATTGTTGTACTTTTGTGAGAGAAGACGTGAAGAAGGAAGTGAGTGCTGCTGATTTTATTTCAAGGAATGTTTAGGCGAACTCTTTAAGCTTGTGTTAATTATATAATATTATAATATAAGAATATAATATTATTATAGGGCGATAAGGGAAAGTTGTGTGATGCGCGCACAGCAGTATATTTTTTTTTTCAATTCTGACAGAATTCTTTCTTTATTTTTTTAATATATAAATAGCAAAAAAAAATCTGTTTGAATTGAAACAAAAAACACCGTATAATAATATTTTTTTAAATAAGTTTAAAGAGTCACATTTGGGACTATATTTAATAGGACTGTATAGACACTTGGATATGCGGATGATCTGAACATAGTTTAATGATACCTCAGAGAGATCTCAGACGCTTTTCTTGCTCTTGAAGGTCCAGCAAGAAGACTAGGACTTGTGATCAATGGACAGAAGACGGAGTATAATGGTAACGGAGCAGAAGGCAATGCAAAATGAGACGATCCGGAGAGGAACATTCATATTTGATTAGGTGAATGAATTTGTTTACTTAGGTAGCCAAGTGAATATAGATGGGGATGCAACAACAAAAATTAAAAAAAAGATTCGAAAAAAGAAAGCTGCTTCTAACAGGTGTTATTATGCCCTTCGAAGACATTTTAGGAGCAATATCCTTGCTAAAAGTAACAAACTTCTCCTATATAAAACACTAATCCTCCCAGTCCTGATTTATGGCTCAGATACATGGACCTTAACCAAGAAAAATAAGCAAAACCTTCTCGTTCATGCTCGCAAAATCCTCCGCAGCATCTATGATCCAATCTATATTGATGGCGAATGGAAAAGAAAGGCCAATAATGAATTAAGTTCTCTCCTAAATGAGGTAGATATAGTCATGGTCGTGCGTCTGGGAAGGTTTAGGTTGGCTGGGCTGATGAGAATGGAAGATTGCGCAAACTCCAAAAAAGCATTGACGGAGCGCTTACATGTTACAAGACTTGTCCTAGGCTTCCTTGGGAGGACGGTGTGGCATGCGAAGTACGAGAGCTATTTATGGTCCGGAACTGGAAGACAGCAACTCAAGATCGGGACAACAGGCGAAGGCTAATAAAGGAGGCCCTGACTCGGCAACGGATTGTCGCGCCGCTGTAAGTAAGTAATAGCATTAAAAATTAAAGAGTATATTTAGTTGTTTTTTTTAAATAATATTTTAACATTCAATAATGAGTTTTCTCCCACCAAGGCCCTTTATTTTTTCTTTAAAAAATTATATGCATTGAAAAATTCTCTTTCTGCAGCGTTGCATTTTTAGGAGGCATATTATCGTAATCATAACTTCTGTTAATTTTTAATGAATAATTAGCTGATGGGGCTCACCTAACTAGACACCAGACTCCAGGAGGACCTGTGTCCCGTAACAGCCGCCGCATCCCAGTCCATGAGAAAGGGCCCATTAAGTATTATCTAGCCTGAAAATAATGTGCCATACAAGTTTTTGACCCTACTGCAAGGTTATTTTCAAATTTGGTAAATTCAATGTATAGCTAGTGAACAAAAAAAAAAATGAATGAGACATATAGTTTAATTCTGACTGGCCGGTATTGGTTTTCTAGTTCTTTATTCGATCAGCTTCACAGTTCTGAATTCTAATGTAAATTAGCAAGTATAAGCAGTCTGTAAGTGCTCTCAAACCCATAAAAGAGGTATCAAAAATAAATTTTATAGGCTATTTACGTTACACTAAATAACTGTTGTACAATAAAACGGATACTAGGCCAGACGGTGAGGTAGAAGCTCAAATGCCTCTCTATGGCATGTTTGAGATTTTATTGCTCTTACCTTATAACCTTGCTCTTATTGCTATCGTCAGCTCATCTCTTTTTTACGATTTCTTCTTCGATCTGATTGTTTCTCGCTGCAGCCCGCGTATTTTTATTTCCATTTGTTTCCTATAGTTCTGAGCATTCGTGCTTAGTAGTGCGAAGAACGAGTTATGAATTTCATCAATTTTAGTGTGGTCATGTTATAAATAATTATTATTATCTCTATAAAGTTTATTTATAAAACTGTCCTATTCGAAAAGTAGCAAATCGACCCTTTGGAATGGAAAAGGTCCCAACTGACAAAATCGAAGAAAATGAAATGTTAGTGTGATATGGTTTTATCCGATATCTGCTACAAGTAGAACCTACTTTTGCTGCAATATGTGGAGAAATAGCCGATTTACCAGAACGCATGATCAGATATCAATTTCTTTTAGTTTTCACAGGTAGTTTGCTGTAGGAATTTTACAAAGAACGAGGTAGGAGAAAGGTTAACAGCTATTTTTCAATGTTATAATGTTTAACACGACACTTCTCACAATGTTTACAGAGCTTTCAATCGAAACGTAATTTCGTGGGTTAAAAATTTTGTGCACCTTGGGATATGAAAAAAAAATCTTTTTTTTTTGTTTTTGATGATATTTTCAACATTAAATTTGTTTGAGTACTGAATCAAAATCTGCTATTGTTTGTGGTGTGAAAAAAATCTGTAAGGCATCTAATTATACTTAGCAATCTAATTATAATTTAAATCTAAAAAATTATAAATTAAAAAATCTAAATATATTTAGCAATTTAAAAACTTTTCTTATTTGACCAGCAATCAATTATTTTTTAATGTTTATAGTTTATATTTGCTGTACATACTGTGACTATATCCTTTTTCAAATGCGAGGTATAAAATAAAGCAGTTTCATTTTGCTTTTTTTTTTTTTTTTTCTCAGTTCCTTGGGCCTATTGAAAGGCCATTTGTTGACTTATTTCAATGTAAACCAAAAAGATTTGATCAAAATCGGCGAGGGACACATCGTGCATTCCTCTTGTAAGCGCAGCTAGTTTACCCTAGAGGTTATTCCATATTAATTATTTTTAAAAATAATTCTTAAATAGCTGAACAAGATTTATCATTAAAAATGTCACTATCGTATAAGAACAGAACTGTATTAATAATGTTTTTAAGGGAGGGTTCTTCCGTTTGAACTTTTTCTTGGGAATGGTTAAAACACCTTTATCTGTTTACTAAACACCTTTATTCATAATTAAATTTTTGTGGAATCGTTTTTAACAAATAAAAGTTACAATTTTACAGCAAAGTATATATAATGTAACTGGCTGTTATACGTAAAGATTAAAGATGTGAATATCGATATGTGTATATATATATATATATATATATATATATATATATATATATATATATATATATATATATATAAACATCGTATCTAGTTTTTGAACATATCGAAATAGCACTTCGATATATCGAAAAACATATACCGGTATTTCGATATATCGGGCCTCGATATTATTTATCTTTTAGAGGATCTTTTAAAGAGACACATACATTTCTGTGCCAATATTATTTAGATATTTTTATATAATATAGATATTTCTATGCCAATATAATCAAGATATTGTTTTTATAATATCGATATTTCTGTGTCCATATAATTAAGATACTGTTTTTATAATATCGATATTTCTTTGCTGATATAATTACACTATTGTTTTTATAATATAGAGATTTCTGGAACGATATAATTAAGATATTGTTTTATAATATCGATATTTCTGTGTCTATATAATTAAGATACTGTTTTTATAATATCGATATTTCTTTGCCGATATAATTACACTAATGTTTTTATAATATAGAGATTTCTGGAACGATATAATTAAGATATTGTTTGTATAATATCGATATTTCTTTGCCGATACAATGAAGAAATCGTTTTTATAATATCGATATTTCTGGGACGATATAACTGAGATATTGTTTGGATAATATAGATATTTCTGGAACGATATAATTAAGATTTGTTTTTATTAAGTTCGTTTCTAGCAGAATTTAAATATCAAGAAACATGCTATCTCTTAACCTTCCTCCAATTCGTTTAGACTTTTTTTTTTTAATTTTATAAAAATATTTACAATATTTTTAATATCAATATTTTTCTAGTGATATTATCGAAATATCGATATTGTTAACCGATATCGATATTTTGCTTTAGACATCCAGTCCCTAAAACATAGCCATTAAAGATAGTTTCACGAACATACAACACCTCAAATTTTTATGGTTCTTTGTCTTTGTTTGTCGAACCCTCCGTTATAATATATCGGTTTTCGATACTCAAATTTTGATATCGATATTACGATTTATCGGACAAAAATATTGGTGTATTAAAAAAAGGTATATCTTTATATCGATATTTTTCAACATCTCTAGTAGAGATTCGACATCTTGCATTATATCTTTGACAGTACTTCTCAATTCAGAATATGAAGCTGGACCAAACCCTCCAAATCGTGGAGAGCTGTCTTGGAGCTTACTGGGATCCCTTGAGCAGAACGAGAGGTAACAAAACAGAGTAGCCAAGCGTCGAGATAAGAGTAAGATAATATAAGCTGAAAATGTAACAAATTCGATAGAGGCAAAGGTTATCTGGAATTAAATCTCTATTGGTTAAGGCTCATCTTTGTTTCTCCGCTACCGGTTCCATCAGCCCCCTCCTCCCTCCGTTCTGATCCATCATCAAACAGTTCACTCCACTCTCGGTTCGCAGTAAATTAAGTACGTGACTCCGATGAGATTTCCTAGTCTGCCCCTTCCTTTTGCCCTGTCCCGTCTAATAATACTATTCTCTCTGAGGTAGATCAACGCAGACCCGACTTTGCCTTTTTTTTTTTTATTTCTAACCCTCTTTTTTCCCATTCTGTTTGACTTAGGAATTCTTCCGATTCTCCGTTTTATTTCCTTATTATTATTTTTTTTTTAAAATGAAATATCGATTAGTGATGGGTTTATTCTGTTCTCCAGAGGAAATCTGCAGGGCATTGCTATTTTATATCAAGTAATTTCTTTACTTTAGTTGCTTTTTTCCAAATCTTAAAAACTGAAACTAAATAAATTCGCATACCTACTCACTATACGAGTACTAACAAGCTCTGGGCATCGTTGAGCTTGGACAAGCAATATACCTACAGCCAATAGGAAATTACATCTTACAAAATTATAAATTTTACATAGGAAATTATAGATATTCACATCATCAACTTCTTCCTTCTTTTTTTCATTTCGATTCGAGCAACAATCAATACACGAATAGTATTAAGTGCTCTACTATAATGATGATATCTCCTGTAAAAGACTAATCTAGGTAGAGGAACTATTTATTACCAACCACCCTGTTGAGGCAGTTTATAGAAGGAATAACATAAATGAATATCTCATGTTTTTATAGAAGAGTAAATAAGAATAAATCAAATACGAAATGTCATTAAATAAATCTTAAAGTTTATTTAATTGAAGTGAAATTCAGTCTCAAATGATATTTTTCATATGTTTAAAAAGTATTGATGTAAAAATTATACCATATGGTATCATTGAAGCTAAAAGATTAATTTGTTTTCAGTGAAGCTATTTTATTAATTTCTTCGATTAAGGAAGTTAAAAAGTATTTAATTTTTTTCTCATCTTCAATTCAAGTGCAAAAAAAGTGTTTGAAGAGTTAGATACGGCGAAATTTGGTGAAGCGGTTCCACCGCAAATAATGACGGCACCGTCGCCTTCAACGAATGAAATAGACACTATAACCTCAAACGCATAGAATACCAACAGTGGCTGAGAACTGGTTAGAGGGCGAAAACCCTCGATAGATGTAGGCAGGGACCCAAGAAAATTAATGAAGTTAAGTGATGTTACCATTACCCAAAATAGTTTTGAATATTTATCAAATGTTTTAAATGTTGAAGAGACACAGTCAAGTCCAACGCAGCCTGGTCGTATTAGGTCCATTTAGACTGAAACCAAAGCATTCGAAACAGCCTCAAATGCCACTGGAGCACCAGTATTTCATCAGCAACCGGAGTTTTCGGGCATGCGAAAGAGTATTACACAACCGATCCCTCCCGCTGTCAGACACCCTCTTTCATCTCAGCTGTTCAACCTAGTTAGTGGCTTGAATAACTTCATTTAGCCCCTTTTCAGTCTCCTTCAAAAACTTTCAGAGGTTACTCAAGTCTTATACCCTGTATATGGCCAACATCAATTGACTGTGGGCTCTACGTCCGTTTTTGTTTGGAACGCAAATGTCATTAATGAACATAGGACTGAACTCAACATTTACTGGCATGACAAACGGACTGTTATTGCTCTAATGACTGAAACACACGCTATACAGAACTGATCAACCAGTTCGGCGGAACCGCAATATTAATTAAAGCATCACTACAACACAACCTTTTGCATTTGCCCATTACACCAGATATAAAATCCACAGCCATCACATTGTAAACCCAGCATAACATCATTACCTTCGCTGCATCTACTACCCTCCGAGGTACGTTCTGACATCCGCTATATTTTGCAATTTCTTCAGATGCCTTGGAAGATGTTTCATTGCAGGAGGTGATTGCAATGCCAAAAATCAGTCCTGGGGATCACGACTGTGTACTCCAAGAGGAAGAAATCTTAGATCTGCCATCCATGAGCTCTCATTAGACACTATCTCGTCTGGATCACCTACTTATTGGCCAACCACAAAACAGAAAAGACCAGACTTATTTGATTTTTTCATTACTAAGGGACTTAAGACCGTACTCCATACTGTAAATACGAGCTTCGATCTTTGCTCTGATCATTATCTTCTCAATTTAATATTATTGAATAAGCCTTGCTATAAAAAAAATTCTCTTTTAGAAGGGATTATTGATTGGGACGCTTATAGTAATTGTTTAAACTCAACGCTCTCTATCCCAATGTCTCTAAAGTCTGAGGGTGAGCTCGAGGAAGCTGTTGAAAAGTTTACAGCAGTATGCATTAGGCTTATGATCTTCTTCTGTGCCCAGATCCAGAAGGATTGGGCAACTTCCAAACTATCCCCGCTATATAAGAAAATTGATGAGAGCTAAAAGAAGATCTCGCAAAGTATGAAATCAGAAATTTTCCGACTGACGATGAGAACTTATAGAGGCACACCAAGAAACTTGTAAAACATCGTGTTGTTTTAGCACCTCTCCGTAATGAGGAAGGTTCCTGGGCCAGGTCAGACATTGAAAAATCCCAGGTATTTGCAAATCATCTTTCTTCTGTTTTTACACCACATCCTAACTTCACTAATTCTGAACACGATTGACATGCACTCAACTCATTAGACATTCTGCTACAACTAGTTTCACTTCCTCCTTACTTCACTCTGATACAAGTTGTCGAGTAAATTAGACAGTTACCTAAAAAAAAAGTCCCTGGTCATGACCTGATATATGCTCAAGCGCTCCAGAAAATGCCCCGGAAGGCTCTAATGTACCTAACGTCTATTTACAATGCAATACTCAGAACGACCAAATTCCCTCTGCAAGGGAAATACTCACACATGTATACCATTCACAAACCAAATAAAGACAGACACTCCATCATCATACAGACATATCAGCCTGCTGCCAATTTGTTCTAAAATTTTTGAGAAACTTAAGACTTCTTGACATTCTGACGAACAATAGCATAATACCTGATCATCAATTTGGATTCCGAACCTAACATTCAACCATTCAACAATTACTCAGGGTGACGGACTACATTTATACATTTTACTAGAGCAGAAATTATATGCAACAGAAGTATTGTATTTCTGGATGTCGCACAAGCGTTCGATAGCGTCTGGCACAGGGGCTTCTCTTCAAACTTAAGACAATACTTCCTCCAACCTATTATCTTATTCTTCAATTCTTTCTTTTTGAAAGATTTTTCTGTCTGCCAAGGCCCAGAACATTCTACCATTAGACCTGCCTTAGCAGGAGTACCATAGGAATCAATACTAGCTCCACTGCTCTACATCATATATACACACAATATTCCAAACAGCACCGAAACTCTGACAGCAATGTAAGCAGACGATAAAACAATTTTAATATAACATCAAAATCCAGCACACGACTCGCAGACATCATCATCTAGCAAAATTTCATGATTGATTAAAACTTTGGAAAATTCGACTTAACCAACACATATCACTTTTACTCTTCGACAAGAAGCCTGCCCTCCAATATACCTCGACAATGTAGTAATTTCGCAGACAGACAAAATTCGATACCTTGGAAATTTGACAGAAGAATGACATAGGGCCCACACCACGAGAACAAACAAAAAACGCTAAACCAAAAACTAATACTATTATACTCACTACATTCAAGACGTTCAAAATTGAAACTTAGACATAAATTGAGCACACACTTACTCAAGTCCATCAGGACCAACGCTTCACATATATACGGAGCAGCCAAAAAAATGCACAAACAAAAAACTTAAAATTTGTCAGTCAAAAAATTTTAGGACTATCAACAAAGACCCTTGGCACAGAAGCAGCATTACTTTACATACAGACCTCAATATGCCAACAGTTAACGAATACATACGGACTAATTACAAACGATTTCACGATAACTTACATGGACATCCTAACACACTCATACAAGACATGGCGACAACCAACATGCCTGACAACACTCGCAGAAGGCTGAAGAGGAGCTGGATGAAGGGTCTCCTAACCTAACTATATACGGTAATCACGACAGGAAAAGGTACTGTTGGGTACCTGCCAGCACATTCACTGGTTGTCTAATCGACATGAATATAAATATAAAGTGTGAATATAAAAAAAAAAGTAAAAAAAAAAAAGTATTGGAAATAACAAAATGGGGCCTATATAATGTTAAGTAATATAACTTTATATAGCCTATATAACTTTAAGACTGATGAGGTAACTTCAAGTCAAACGGAATTTCAAGTTTGATCTTTTTAAGCTAGTTCATTGTCACCACATATTGATACAGAGAAACTAAAATCAAAATTTAAATGAAAAACGGTAACAATGAGCCCGCTTAACAAGCTCAAATTTGAAGTCCCGATTGACTTAAAGTTAACCCTTCAGTTTTAACGTTACATCAGTTTATCTCTGATCTCTGTAAAAATGTCATTGGCTTTTTGTTTCAAGTAAGATTTTTTTTTTTTTTATAATAAATTAAAAAAGCTTACACCTTGCAAGCAACATTACTATTGAAAAGTATAGGTCTTCGGATCTATATGACTGCTAGTCGCCTAATGCAAAGTTAATATAAAACTAATGGATGTTATTAATTAATAAATATTTTTTCTTATTCTTACAAAAACAATAAATTTATCTAAACTGGACTGCATCAGAACGGCATAAAAGAATACCATTCTGCAAAGCATTTAGGTATTTAAGGTGGGGAACCTGCCGAGTTTACTTTAATTCAGCATTTGTGTAGATTTACCTTATTTACCCAAATTGATTAATTACTCAGACCAACGAAAAAAATGTTTGTGAAATGTATTTTTGGGTGCTGAAACCATATTTGGTATTAGTTTTTTTATTTTTTTTTTATCACCCACAATTCTCCCATAATATGACATAGATGATATGTTTCAAAATGGGAAAAAAATGATACATAAAAATTAAAACATCATAGTTTTGTTTATTAGGTTCCAATTTTTATTTAGGATTATATTAAATTAATACAATGCGAATATTTTATGTGCTTATTTATTTATATTTCCTTTCTCTTTTCTCTGTAATGTTTCTTGTATAGCTTTTTCTGTGTAGTGACCAACAGTTATCACCCACCATGTTGATATTCCACCGTCCCTGATATAATTTCTCCATCTCTTTTATATCCTAATGAAACCGTTCCCCCTGCGCTTCACGTCACCCAAGTTTTTAGGGAAAAAATCAAAATGGTTACTAAAATATTAATTAAAATATATTATTTTATTTATTCAAATGTGAGAAATTGGTGGATGATACGACTTTTTTATTATTGCTTTCGGAATAAGCACATCAAACAACGCAGGAATCAGGTAAATTGAAAACGTTTTTTTTGTAGTTGGCCAGTGCTTTGACAATCGGTATATTTGAAAATGTATAGGCACATTTTAAATGATATATGAATCGATATACATTGATTTATGCTTGTTTTTTTTTTAACAATCATTGAAACCACATTTTACTCCAATTTTTTTAAGGTTTTGTCGTAAGGAATTCGCTTAACATACATTTGTTGTGTTTTTGCACTATCATTAGACATTTTTTTTTTATAAAACTAGAACATTATTGAATTGGTAATGAAAAAAAAAATGTGTGAAGGAAAATATTAGGATTGTAAATTTTCTGTAATCTCTGGAATAATATTTTGCAGAACTTTTTAATTAGAATTCATATGTTGTATTATTTAATGCTAACGATGATTAATTTTGAAAATTTTTATATATTTGTCAAAAATTAATCAATGTAATAAAATTCAAATAAAAATAAATGATCATTGGACTTTATAAGTTGTAGCAGAGTAACGTGCTTTTTGCATTATTATAACTGTAAAAAAAAAGAAATTGAATAACATTTCTCAATATTTTATTTTACCTATATGAGAAACGCCTGACTCTTTTGTCGATATTTATTGTGGGATAATGTTATTCATTATATAAAAGCATGAACTTTTGAAATATGTTTCGACTTTTATGAAAATATTTTTGTTTTTCTTGTATTTATTCTGTTTTCCTTTATTTTTTTTTTTCAGATCCTCCAATCGTAAGTGTAACGCCTGAGAACATTGTAGTCAACGAATCAACGGACGTTCTAATGTTTTGTCATTATTTGGCGAATCCTGCTACATTGAAGTCGGTGAAATGGTGAGTGAAATCATTCATGTATTTGAAACATTTATTTTGGCTTTTAAATGGTGATTGTGATTGAGACAAGTTTTATTTTTTTTCAAATGCATCTTACTACAAAAAAAAAAAATTAAATTATTTAATACTATCTTAAATACATCACATTCCGAAGTTTGCCTATTCCGATTGCATTACGATTCCTAAATAAAATTATCGCTATACATCGTTTTTATTTAGTAATAATTCATTTAATTAATTAGTCAGGATTAAATAACTGCAGGATAATAGCTCCAAAAACTACACAATCAACAACAATTGATTAACAATCAACAAAATATAAATATAATAACTAAAAGTGATAAATGCAATAGTCAACTTTTTTTATCAAGTGAAGAAAATTTTTTAAAAAATATCTTTATCAATTTAAAATTTATATTAAAGCAGTTGAGAATGGATACTCGACTAGTCTTTAGACGCCTAGTCTTTAGATGGATAGACGCCTAGTCTAATTCCTTTTCTTCTTCAAACTTTCAGCCATTTTAATCCGACATTAGCATCAGTAATACATCTATTGTCTATAAAATACTGACTATAACGAAAAACGAAATAAATGATATGTATGACAATAAAAAATATTTCGAACTAAAACAAATAAAACCATTAATTATTTAATAACTAATTATTGGGTTAAATTTAATAAAGAACATTTTAAAATTGTTGAGAATAATCGTAGTTATTCCAATGATAAAGTTATAAAATATTTAAATTTGTAAACAAAAATCCCTTTTTGAAAAAAAATAAAAGAAGATGAAGTGTTTCCACACATGTTCATAAAAATAATAATATATAAAATAATTATGTGAAAATATTATGAAATATAAGGGACGGAAAATATTTGATGTTTTTGGTTCAATTTCGCTAACGATGGAAAACGCTTGTCTTTCTTCAGTAACATTGTTTCGGTTTTTTCTTTGGATATCAATTATGTTCCTTACCCGCGAGAATCGACGTCCTAGAGTCGACTGGAAAATTCAGATACATGTCCTGGAATAGCGTAGCCTGATACCGGTAAATGTGATTAAAGCTATCTACTGATAAATGTGATTAAACTGTCATGGGAAGGTTTGAATAAGGGGAAAAAGAAAGAATAAAAGTAATATTGTAATTCTGAGTAATATATCCGGTCGTTACTTGTATGACTCCTTTAAATATTTTACCTTCTATTTCTTGCAACGAGAAATACTTCATCAAGTACTACTGTTAAGTCTTGCCGAACCTGTGTCTATCCAATCAAGTACAGCTCAATTATCATAATATGATTACGTCCTATTATCCTCATCATCATTAAGTCCAATTATCGTAATAAGATGGACTTAGATTGAATTATGGCCTGAGTAGGTTCTGTTTATCCATAGCATTTATGTGTTGGTCTGAATTTTTATAAATAGATTTTATATTTTTTATGTTGGTCAAGAATCTATGACAGATGTAAGTTTAGATGTTGCTCTATCCGATTTGTTAAAAAGAAAAAATAAATAAAATAAAAACAGAGTTTAAATGAAAAATATATAAATAAATATCAACACAGCAGTCGGGTTCTTTTTTTTTATCATTTCTCTTTTTCGGTTAGCAACTGAATAATAAACCAGTTAAAATATTGGTGTTTTAAAGAACACAAAACAATACTCTATTTTATAAGGAAAAATAAAATTTGTTTTCATTCCATAGATGGTTTGTTATGGAAGGCGAAAAAAATCTATGCACTTCGGGTTAAAAAATAAAAATGCTTTAATTCAATAGCTATTTATAAAATTAAATATAAATAATGAATAGATAGTATCGATACAGTTTCTGAAATAAATAAATAAAATTAAAAAATTAGAAGGTCAGAAATCCAATAAATTTTCATGCAGGTTGGTAACTGGGTCATGACATTAAAATTGGCTAATTAATTAATGAGAAGACAATTTGAAACTTGTTTGAGATAGTTGAGTTCAATTAAGGCTATTAGTTTCATAACCGGCTCAATCAAGTTTTCACAAAATGTTTTTTTATAAGTCCTCGATGGAATGTATCACCTATCAAAGCCGCATTGACCAAAATCGTCCCAATTCAGTATTAAAATGAATTCGAACACTTATGGTTACCTGGATTAAATAGGATACAATCATAAGTTTTTGGTGTCTCCTGTAAAAAATTTAAAAAACTCAATTATAAAATCAGACTTTATAAAATTGAATTCAAAATGGCGAAGTTAATTCTGTGTCCGAAAATACAAAAATCGATTCCATTCAATTTAAACTCAATGCTTTTTGAGTTTTTGAAGTCTCTGAATTCAAATTGGAGGTCGGATTCTCAAAATGCAAATTGACTGACTTAATTGGAGCTAATTAGACCACTAGTTTAAAAGCTGAAAAAAACATTTTTTGATAAAAAGAAAATGTCAGGGCTTAATTTTTTTTTAAATGATTTATTTTAACAAATAGGGAAATTTAGCATATTCATACAGTAAAAATAAGAGAATTATTGTACCTAATGGACTTAGCGGATGGTAAAAGATTTTTCGCCAAAATGGATAAAGCCAAGGCAACCCTTCAGTTGCAAGGTAGGACAGGTTGATGTAATGTTTCTTGTCAAGAACAGGAATATACTTTCCACTTTTTTTAAAAACTTCTTTTCGTTAATGCCTCTGAAATAATATTTTTCCAAACAATAACAAGAACAGAACAAGCTGATTTCAACACAGACTACGGTCTACGAGTTTTGATGATTAATTTAATTTTTGTTTATTATAAATTTATCTTTTTATATTGATTTTTTTTATTCCTCTTCACTTCTGACATAGAAGAAAAATGATTGTAACGATGATGATGAATTTAATTTGAATTTATTTCCGTAGTCTTTTTTTATATAAATATTAATTCGATTTTTCTCCTCCTATTCATATAGTAACCCTAATTCTTAAGTCCTCTTAAGGACTTTTATAAAACAAGAATTCTGTGTTTATAAACAAGTATTTATGTAATAGTTAGAAAGTTAAATAAAATCATAACAATGTAAAAAAAAAAAGATACATGACAACCACAATTAAACCAAATAATTACAATGACTTTTTTAATATAAAATATTTCTTTTACAAAGGAAATTTTTATACATTTAGCAGTACCGTTAAATTTCTTTAAGCAAACTTTTAAAATAATTTTTTGTGTTTATTAAAAAATTTGTTGACCAATGGTCGATCATGACTCATGGTTGGCCGAATCTCCCTTTGAGTGATAATAATAAATGTTTTTATTAAAGTTATAATTATTATGTTTTTATCTGTCATGGTCGTGTAGCTTTCAGCCATAAATTATATTAGTAAAATCCTGTATATTTAAAGTAATGCTCAGTTTGTTCGTGTCCAGTAAGTGTACCATAGCATAATCTTTATTCCAGTCACACTAAATATTAATTATTAATTTAAAAATAATTCGACCATATTTTTGTATGTGCATATTTATATATTTATTAATAAGGCTAGAGCTTTATGCAAATAATGATAAAATAAATAATGTCAAGTATACAATACAGTTTAGGATGCATTAAACGTGATAAATTCCATCACTAAAGCCATGAAACCACAGAGAATCATGTCGCCGTATATATATGGCTGGTATTTACATAATCCTATTCATCGTTGTCAGGAATTACAATGCATTTCTGAAGAAGTTCAGGCGGAACAATACCTCTTATCATCGGTTAGAGGTTAGATGCAGGTGAAAATGGTATATACAACAGCTGCGAGTATATCCTACAGACCTTGGGAACTAAGAATACAAAAATGTCGACGGTTCTTTCCTTATTCTAAATGTTCAGAAAGTAATGTAAAATTTACTTAAAAAAATTGTATCACTAAAAATGAATTTCACTTCTGCATCTTGTAAATTTATTGTTTTCTCTGAAAATTCTTGATAAAATTAATTTATACGATTTTCATGTGTAGAATATAAGACGGCAGTGCGGCCAATCAATGTGTTTTTTTTTTACCAAAATTCAGAATTAATCCTTGAATTGAGATTTATTAAGTATAAATAAATATTTAAATGGAAACACTTCGTATATCCATAATTAATTCTACACCCAGAGTTTTTGTAAATCATCATTTCGTCATCACCACCAAAATAATTCATGATGTCAATTTTTCGTTACATAAAACTGTTTCGAAATATTTTTCAGAATAGCAATAAAACTGTTTAAAATAATAAAGTAAGATAATACCTTAAAAAAATATAATTATATACAACTTTTTTAACAGTTATTATATTTAACTGGTCAAATTGAACAAAACATTAATTTCTGAAGTAAAACAAATGGAAATATAAGTATCCCAACATATTTCAAAGATATCGTCGGTCCCTTGTTAAACTTACAAATATGAAAAATTCGATTTTTTTGTTATTTTTCGATGAGATATCGGTTGATAAAGTTGTAATGTCACTTGTAAAGTTATGGAATCTGTTACGGCATTTGAAAGTGCTGAAATAGCAGTTGCATTTTTATAAAAAGAGTCTTTAATTTTGAAGATTCAACGTTAGAATAACTAATATGTGTAGTATTATAAAGATAAATAAAGATTAGATGTGAAATTATGAGATGAAAGAAATGCGACATCAGCGAAAATAATTAAAATAATCGAAATCGGCTTAAGGCATAAGTGCGAAGAAGAATGTAACAGTTTTCTGCAGTCCGGATTTCGTGAAGTAAAAAAACTGTAAAACCTGCAATAAAAATGCAAAAACGTGCAAAAATGTACAACGAAAAATAAAATCTGCCATTTACGTCGTTTATGCTTAAAAAAATCTGCTTATTTTGTTTTCTTTCATAAATTATAATTTTTTCTTAATAAATTAGGTAGGTTGAAGCATTTTTATGTAATATTTGAAAACCTCACGAGCTCTTATCAAGGTATTTGTTGCTACTATTCGCACGATCGTACCTGATTCACGAACTATGACAACGCATTTTCTGCCTAAGCGTTTTTTATTGCGAACTAATAAATTGTTTAATAAATTATTGCATGGTCAAGTGAGGTAATCCCAAATTTCTGCCGATATATCGATAAATCAATCCTTGTCGAAAAAGTTGAGCCATTCACTTTGCTGGTATAACTTAACTCTTTGGATTTACGACCCATTCGGGTGGATTGTCTTTCAATTCTGATCATTTTTCCGATTTTGAGTTTATATTTGAACATTAGATGAAAACCATGAGCAGATAACTAAGTAGTTAACATCACAACTCTTAAATCATGAATAATTTTTTTCCACGACCAGTTTCCAATATTTGTTTTTAATTAGGTTGTACTGATTTTTAATTCCTTCACTCGTAAAAATTGTTTAAAATGTGCAATTTCGTGCAAATAAAACTAACATACGTTAATCCGGATGCCTTAGTTCATGTAAATAACTTGTCCCCGATCGATTTCAAGCGACCGAAAAAAAGGTTTAATAGCATAGTCCGGGCTCTAGTTATGTGATTCGATTTTTGTGGATGAGGTCTGATTTCCGATCCATTTCTCTATGATTTAAAGGTAGCCTCGGGGTTAAAAACGGTTTAAAATGAAAGTTAAAAACATTTTTTTTCAAGCTGGGCTTCAATTTCTTAAAATTCGTATATTTGTACTCATGAATTCCCAAAATACATTAATTCATAAGTCATTCATAAGCTATTTATGAATGTATCGAAATATCTATTTTTTCTTCCACCTATCCGACGGACTGCGATTGTCGAATGATGGAAGCAGGTTGTTAGTCCGGTTTGTAATCACCTATGGTGTTGTTTTGTGTAGCCGAGTTCAATAGACCCGCGCAACCCGGAGTTTGATATACTGGTCCCACATACCTGCCCGGCATTCTCCACGCTACTCACCAAAATATTCCAACTGCTCCCTCACGTGCCGATCTCTGTAGATATTTGCCCAAAACTGTGTCCGCTCATCCTCTACACGAATAAAAATAAGCATAAATGGTACCTTACAACTCTAAAATGTCGGACGAAAATATTAAAATTAAGACGTCTTATATTTATTTTCAAAAATAATAGATATCGCTTATATGACCGAACGATTCGAACTAAATATCAACAATATCTTCCATTTCTCTTTCGCTACTTTTTTTTTTCTTTTTTAAATCAAGCTGTAGCAAATTTTCATTAGGAAAATAATACATTTTTTTTGTATACATTTCTACGCTACCTAAAATTTTGTACAGGTGCCCAGAGAGAACTCCGTAAAATATATTTCAACAAAAATATTTGGACTATTTTAGAATCAGGAATTAATTTAATTTAATATGTGCAATAATACCAAACTGTATTTTGAATTCCTTATTTTTGAATTTTTGTGTTTTTTAGAACTGAAGATTAATGTATAAAATTCGAAACTAGTTTTCAATAAAAACAAAATTTTAGAAGTGGCAAATAATTTATCAATCCCTAATTAGATTGATCCTTCTAGCCCATCATGCGGATGTCAACTGATTATTTTAGAATTAACAGTAATATCGAATTGCAAAATTTGGACAGCATTCAGTGTATATTTTAAAATAGCATGGGATCATAGCGTTAACCAAGTAAAAGAATTTAACAATACACAGTATTAGAGTGAAATAAATAGGATCGCAGATAATTATAGTTAAATATTATATAAAATATCAAAATTTTATTTTAACTCATTACCCAGTAAATTTTGATTTATATTAGGTATAAGTTTGAAAGTCATACTTTAATTTAATTTATACATTTGAAAAGTTATTGGACATATTTCAAAGTAAATATTCATATTTATTACGAACTAGTTGTTGCCAGCGGCTTCGCACGTGAATGTTTTATTTCTGCCATTTCATATAATTTATATACGTTTATGATAAGGATAACTATAAATCATATAATAATCTTGTTTTATATTGAGTGTGCGTATGGCAATTCCCGCTTATGCCACTCCACAGTTGGCATGTAATACCTACATAGACCGAAAATAGAACCTTTGGTCAAAACATGCATCATTTTTTTAAACTTTGAAATGAAACACTGGAGCTATTATATCCTGTCTGCCACGATACATCTTTTATCCTTCTATTAAGGAATCTTCAATTTCAGACCATCGGGTTACGTGATAAAGAAATCAGGATGGTCATAGTGATGAACAAATGTCAAGACATTCTGAGTTCTCTCATGCATATAATGGGGCACACCAGTAAAATAAGAAGGCAACATAAATATGTTTCCAATATCTGGAACGTTACCACCCATCTCCCTTACACATGGCATCGTTAAGATGAACTAGTTATCCACTAGCATATATTTGGTCTGTCGAACCGTTGTTCCCATGTGTGTAGATGGCTTTAGAGGGCTCCAAACTCTAGTATGTGAAAGTTGTAATGCTCAAACTCGAACCTCTAAAATGTGAACGTTGAAATGTTAAAGAACAGTAAAACACGTCTTACAAGACTGTTCTATGTTCTCACCTGTAAGGAAAAAGTTATGTCAGTCACAAACTTTGAAGGATAATTTAGATTAAGTCAAAAAAGCGGTTAAAAACAATAGAATTTTTGAAAATGCTAAAATTCTAACTGAGTGTAAGAAAATTGTGATGCCAATGATCCTGTATGGTGGAGGCAACAAACAATAAATAGATAAAGCAATTTATTTAATATAGCAATTTAAATTAATATTTTTCGCTTCTTGTTGAATCTGCGCTAACGAGACAATCAAACCTAGTTGATGTATAGGATCAATATATACGTAGAAAACAATTTCGTTTTAGTTAGTGTTTGTTAGCTTGTTAAGAAGGCTCAGGAAATCAGAATATAACATACGGAAAAATTTATTTGTCCTTCAATCAATTATCAAATTATTTCATAGCTTCTATTTATCCATTTTTTATTACTTCTAATGATCAGAGACGGTTAATTATTTCAAATAGACTAAATCAAAGATTCTTTAAAAGAAGCCATTTTGAAAATTCGGCATTTAATCCTATCCGATTACATCAGTAAGTATAAGACCTGTACCATATTAAAGACCAGTAAATAGTGCATTTATATAAGGAGTTTAATAACAATCGTTTAGAGCCTTTTTTTTTTTTTGCACTTCTGGCTAGACAATTTTAGCGACATGTTGTTGTAACATCGTAGGCATACATGTACCTACCTTTAATATGTAATTTCAGTTTAGTACAACTTATCTTTTTTGAGCTAGGCTGTTCACATATATGCATACGTACACAAGCGCGCGCAAGCACACCGAAAACTCAGATTTCTAAATTTTTCGAGATCGTAATAATTTCTCTTGTTATAAAACTTCATATGTAGATAGTTAAAATGAAAATCAAAAATGAAAACAGTGAAATTTAGAACATACCTGCTTGATCATTAACGATCTACCTCAAAACCCTACTGCACTGGAACACTTTGAAACATAAAACTATGCTACACTGACATGGTGTCATTTATAGAAAACCTTTTACATTTAGTCCGGAAAGGAATAGTCAGAAGGATATTAAACGGGACATCAAGGATGTGGATTTAAAGCTGCCAAGAGTCCAACATTTCCAGGCCGAGAGAAATGATAATTTTTTTTAATATGTGAAAAAAATAACAAACTCCTCCCTCTGTCAATTAAAACCATCAGTCATAGGTGATAAAAATTTGAAAATAACTTTCGAGAAAAATGCGAGTGTACAAGTTAAATATAAGAAAAAAGTGGGCACCATCATCTAATTACTAAATAAAAAGTATATAAATGAACAAAAATATTGATATTCATGATATTCCTTCTTGAAAATCTATGGTGCAGAAAAAGAATAATTTAAAAAAAAATAACAAAATAAATAAGAAAAGAAAGGCTAAGATAAAAATCACTTTAATAGTCTAATTAAAAACTTTATCACATCCTTCGGTGCAGGGATGGGCGTATTCGTAACCACAAATATGAATATGATCTTTCATATAGTTCATCATTCATATAAAAATATGAATACGAATTCATATAATTAATTTGTCTATAAATATGAATTCGAATACATACAGGTGTAAATATGAATAATAAGTTTTCATACCTATAAATGCAAATACGAACATATTCATCCTCGTATTCATATAATAGTTCGTCTAATGTTAGTTTTTTTTATACGATATCGAGATCCATTATTGGATTATTAAGGGTGATTATTATAAAAAGTTACGATTTTAAAATCACGTGGACATGTATCGATTTTTAACTCGCGCGGTAAAGTATCGATTTTTCTTAACATTTCGGATTTCCTTGATATTGTGGTCCATTATTACGTTATTAAAGGAGCTTATTATAAAAAAATTATCTGTTTTAAAATCGCGCAGTCACGTATCGATTTATTTTAACATTTCGGATAATCTTGATACTGACGTTCATTATTAGGTTATGGAAGGTTTTATGCTTATAAAAGTATCGCTTTTCAAATCGTGCGCTCACGCATAGATTTATTTTAGCTTTGTAGATTTCCTAGATGTTGAGGTTGATTTTGGTATATCGGAGCTGCTGTATCATCGATTTAGTGAAGGTACATTACATGATTATTTTTTATTATTTTTTTTTTTAGTCTGCATGAAAGATACCGAATAGTATTGCCATCCATGTTCCAATTAAATGGAACCCGTTGTATATGCTTTTATGGAAAAAAAAAAAAGGATATGAGAATAGAACGGAATTGAATTGCAATTTATTGCCGTAGCAGAGGCCATTGGATTTTAAAAAGATTATCCATCACTCACCGGCAATGACAAGAAACGATGTTAGACCCCTCTTTGACATTTTGTTTTATTCGTCCCGTGGTTGATGCATACCAGAAAATTCGCTAAGCAAATTATTATTTTTAATTGGTTCCCATGGCGCGGTTCTCCCCTGACTTTGTTCGTTAGTATCTGTCATTCATGCCTTAATCTCCTTTGCCTAATTGAGTTATTTAATCATTTTTTACTCGGAGCAGGCTCGCGGGTTCCTCACCCATAATTGACGGCCCAATAATTACGTACTTTTTATTTTTGGCAATTTTTTGGACACTAATACATTTTTGGATGGATAGGAGCTAATATAAAGTTTCCTGACCAAGGATAGACATAATCATAAATGGATAATAGTGTATATATGATAGTCGTGTTATATGACGACGTAATAATAAATGAGCCCTAATCTGTTCCATAATTAGAACTAGTTAATGACCATCAATACAGAAGAGATTTGGACATTAAAAAAAGACGATACAACAATTCTAACAAAACTTAAAAATCCAGCATACGCCTCACAGACTTTACATCATCTAACAAAACTTTATGACTTTTGAAGTGCTAACTTTGGAAAATTCGACTTTACCAAGACAAATCTCAACACTTTTACTCTTCGACAAGAAACCTACCCTCCATTATATCTGGACAGTGTATTAATTCCGCAGAGAAACAAAATTCGATACCTCGGCATGATATTTGACAGTAGAATGGCATGGGGCACACACATCAAGAACAAACAAAAAACCGCTAAACCAAAGACTAAAGCTATTCTACTCACTTCTCTCAAGAGATTAAAAGTTGAAATGAAGACATAAACTGAACATTTCAACTTACTTAATCATGCACATCTGGACCTACGTTTCACAGATATACGGGACAGACAAAAAAACAAACATATAAAAACTTCAAAGTTTTCAGTCAAAAACTTTTAGGTCTATCACCAAAGCCCCTTGGAACATCAGCAACATTACCTTACATACAGACCTTAATTTGCCAACAGGTAACGAACACATACGGACCCACTACAAACGATTTCACGATAACTTATACGGACATCCAAGAGATGGCGACAACCAACATACCTTACAACATTCGCAGAAGGCTGAACAGGAGCTGGATGAGGAATCTCCTAGCCTAACTATATACTATAATCACGACAGAAAGAGGTGCCGCTGGGTACTACTCTTTATCATGCCTTTCATGCCACTATAACATATTCCTTGCAGAACATTCGCTGGTTGTTCCATTGACAGGTTCGAATATAAAAAATATAGTACTTCCCCCAACAAAAAAAGTTTTAATTGTAGGAAGCCATAAGAAAATTTGAAAATATATTTTTACCATAAATAACCAATTTCGTTCTCAAGTCAACAACGGTGATAAAGCTATAAGATAATGTTAATTAATAAGCTATAAAAAATCAAAAGACAGTTGTGAAAACAGCGGATTGAATGCAAAATATTTGTAATAAATGAGACTATATCAATAAAGTATAAATGCATTATTTTGATTTTAATATTTTTTAAAGACTAAGTCTCCTCTACTCACTCCTTTCGAAACATTCAAAACTAAAACTTGGACAGAAATTGAACAAATACACTTATTTACGAAACATATTTGGAACTACGCATCATAGATATATGCGACAGCTAAAAAGACTCACATTAACAAACTTCAAATCTTTCAGGCAAAAACTTTCAGAATAATAACAAATAATAACACCTTGCTATGCTGGCAACATAACTTTACATACTGATCCTCACAAGCCAACTGTTAACGAGCACATAAGGACCAGCTAAAAACGATTCCATGACCAACTACACGGATACCCTAACACACACATACTAGGTAATATCCGTAGTAAAGCAAAAAGGAGCTGGATGAGGGACCTCCTCGTCAAACAATTGATGTTTAAATCATGCCAAGAGGAGGTGCCGCTTCCCCTTATGGCTTTTATGTCACGTTCTTACAGAGAAATTTCATTCTATTCACTGATTGTTAATAAGATAATTGACAGGTAAAGTTTAAAAAAATATTTATTTATTTTTTAAATTAGCTATATAATTGAAGTAAAAGTAGGTTCAAAATTCTTCATACCCTTTCGAGCAACTAGAACAACTATGTTCTTCAATACCTTGGCGTCCGGAAGAATGGTATTCTCTTACGCCGTAATGGGTATAGTTATATCGGATATCCCTGACATTTTTGTAATAAGTTTTAGAAAAATTACAATTAATTATTTATTAACTGTTGATTTCTCTGAAAATCTGGTTATGTCAAGCCAACCGAATACCTTCAGAATGACCATAAGACTAAGCAAGCATCAAAAATATAATACAGTTATCAAACGACTATAGGTAACAATACTTATCATCCGGTTTTGACATTCTGCTTTCGATACTGTATCCTCAGTAAATTTCGAATGGGATTCGTTGTCCCTATCAATAGATGTGGTTTCTTTTGGTCACAGTAGATTGCACTCCATATATTAAATTAAGTCGCCCTCTTTCATACCTATTATGCTTTATACTGGGCCTCCAAGTGGCAGACTATCAAATTCACAGATTACCAGTATTTATTTTGGTGAATTAAAAAATATAGGTGTGAATGAAGATGTAAAGTTTACGTGAAAAAAAAAAAGTTGAAATCGTTTCAGATTATCTTGAAACGAAAAAAAAAAAATTAAATATTTTCCTGTATTGTCATTTACAAACGAACAGCGAAAAATCTCGAAATGTGGATTCCATTTCGCAACAAAAGAACAAGCGAGGAAATAAAATTACATATAATTACATACATATATTTTTAAAATAACTGTTTTTATTTTTATTTAAAGGGAGAAGTTGATCGGGGGTGTGGTCAAAGAAATAGACTTAATAAGTGTGGTCTTATATAATTGTGCCTACGTTTCGGCCTAAATTTTAGGCCATCTTCAGGGCTAAAATGAAAACAAAATAACAACAATGAAAAAAGAGAAAAGAGGCAGTACCAGTAACAGTAAAAATGATAAATGATAAAAAAGAGAAAATACAAGTAAGATAAAAAGTATAAAGAATAAAAAGAAAAGGATAACACTAAATTACATAATACAAAAGACAATTGAAAAAATAAAATAAAATAAAATATATGAAATAACAATGTAAAAATTAAAAATTAAAAACAATGCGATATTTACACAGGGAATAGTGAAATATATGAAATCTATTAATTAAAAAGACATATAATATGAAGGTTTGGTAATGTGTAAAGCATACATGCATAGCAAAGCATAAAGCATAAATGCATACAGTATATAAAAGCATACAGAGATAGTTGTAAGTTATGCAAAAGATGGCTATGATGTTAAAGAAGTTGACATTGTTGTAATTGATTTTTGTAATTATGAGATGAAGGAGTGAAATATAAAATAATGTAAGCCCCAAAAACAAAAATAGATAAAAATCCTATGTGGTGAAGAAAGAAGAAGGATAGAAAAGAATGAGGAGGAGGAAATGTAAAGAAAACGTGATAATTTCATACCAGCGAGGCGTGTGGTCTAGCGCCAACTGAATATTAATAATGGATTACCGGGAATTAGGAAAACCATTAAAACAATGTTACCAACTCACTGATTTGAAATAAAACTAACACTAAATTTAAATGCGGTGTGATCAAAAGACATAACAATTGATTTGAAAACTGTAAAAACGTATTGATATAAGTATATTTAGAAAACTATATATATATATAAAAAAAAAAAAAAAAAATTAATGTTAAAAAATTGAATTTGAAAAAAATTAAAGTTAAGTTAAATGTAAGTATGAGTTAAATAATATTACGGGTTAAATTTACTAAGGAAAAAAAAAATATATAAATAAATAAAAAAATACATAAAAATAAATAAATACTTTGTATAAGGAGTCGTTGCGGGTGACGAGTTAAAAAATAATATAATAATAAAATTAAAGTGAAGTAAACAATAAGTATAAGTTAAATAATAACAATAGGGGTTTAATTTACTACGGAAAATTTTTTTAAATAAATACTTTGTATAAGGAGTTGTCACGGAAAAAAAAAAAAAAAAAAAAAAAAGGGGGGGATGAAAAGTTATGTTTTTTTTAATAAATTGAATACTTGGGAGTAGGTTAGAGAAAGGTTTTGTATATCAGTTTTTTGATTGACGGGAAGGGATTCTAATTGGATGAAGATGCTTTCTGAGAGGAGTCGTTTGTCATGGTTAGGGACTGTGGTGAGGATTGAAGTACTGTCAAAATCAAAAGTATGGTTTAAGGATAAAGCGTGTTCTGAGAGTTTAGAGGCAGTCTGGTTACGGGAAGAGATGGAATATTTATGTTGGGTGATGCGATCTTTAAGGAGGTTGTATTTTTATTTTTATTTTGCTGAGTGATATATTATTATAATAGGGGTTGGAGATTAAGTTGATTTTTTTTTAATCTTGTTTTGAAAATTAAATACATTTTGAGTAAACTTCATATAGTTTGGGTTAATTCCTTCTTTTAGTTTTCGTGCCTATGCAGTCTATGAATTTACACTAATGTTTTCTGCTTATTAAGTAGCTAAACGAAATGGCTTCTAAAAATAACAGTGGTAAATATGGAGGTTAACAAGTAAATCACCCGGACGATTTCGACTTGTCAACTTTTTGATGATTAATTCGACCATGAAAAGAGAGTAGACCTGTTATTTATAACTTTCGATAACTGATAAAACGAAATAACAAATTTATAATTAGTCGTTCGTACTTAGATAAATAATTATTTTTCATCATATACAAAGATAGGCCAGATCCCGGCTGAAATCGGGTGACATCGTGTACTGTTAGAGATGGTTTTTTATATCTTTAGCAGTTTTAAAAGTCTAAATTTGTGGTCTCAAAGATAATTTGGATCGAAACTGCGTCCTAAAAACAATTTAATAACCTTTTTCAGCACTAATAAATATCATGGTCTGAATCAACAACGATTCAAATTAAACCCTGCATAAATTCTAATTAATTGAAAACTACGCCAACCATGCCACATCCTAATTATTCTCTTAATAATGATTTTACTTTAACGAAAACAAATGAAGTTAAAAAGTTAATTAAAACAGTTTTTATATAATCGTTTTTCCATGTCTTCATAATGATGTTTTTTATTAATTAATTTTACTTCTAATTGTGTATTAGTATATGTTTTGGTTTTACCAATGAACTAATTTAAATCAAGTTTAAAAAAAAAAAAAAATAATAACATTAATAGTATCAAAATGAGCAACCAGTTATTTCCACAAATCATAAAAGAACATAATTTTAATTTACAAAAAAAGAATTAATGGCGAAAAGGGTTCTCATTTCTCAACAATGGTATCTCGCTTCTGAGACAGTTGTGCTTATTTTCTAAATCCAGCGGAGATAAAGTACGGAACTTTCTTATTTACAGTTTAGTCAAGTAGGAAAAAGTTTAAAGAGGCAGTAGTCCTTTGAATTTATAATTGGACTTTGGGAATGACTTAAGTTTTTCTGATGATCTCCGGGGTAGGAAGCGACAAGCTGGAACATCTAAAACACCAAATAAAACTAGATTAAAAATTGTACTTCGCTAAGTATTGAATATTTATGTAACAAGAAATATGTAATAATTATTATTTTACATAAATACAACTCATAACCAGGATTTGGAGTGAATCCATTAATTGCTTTATATATTACTAAGTTACTTAATTTATATAAAAATAAACAAAAAAACTGTCACTTTCACAGTGACTTTCACGTGGAAAGTATCTAGAAACTGCCTATAATAATAACAAAGCTTAGCGAAACCAAAGGTTCGATGCCGACATCCTCAACAATGTTGCCTGCACATTTCTTTACTCTGCAAGGCCCACTGCAAACCTGCAAGGTTTGTATATTGTGAGGCCAATAGTCTGAAATGTATCTTATCAAACGAAAGTCCAAAATAAAATTGAATTATGATTGTTGAATTAGTTTTTTTATGTTTTCTTTTTCCATCTTTAGCTCTTTATTCGCACCTGTCACACAACACTGACAATAAGCAAATTTGATGGTAACAAAAGAGAGATATGGCATGAGGAAGGATTGTACAAGCAGCCGGTAGTTTCTTAGTTCAAGATAGGAGATCTCGCATCCAGCTCCTTTTAATTCATCTTCCAATGGTCATATCAGCAGGTTGTTATGAAAACTGTAATAAAGAGTACGTATGTGTTAGTCGATAGTTGGTTGTTGTAAGTCGGTACGTAGAATTTTGTTGTTTACGTACCAAGTTTTTCAGTAGTTAGTCTTAAATTTTGGATTAAAAAAATCCTAGTTTTTAAGTGCGTCTTTTTCGCTGAACCATAAATCTGTGAGGTGGATGTCCATATGGGTTTAAGTAGGTATGTTTATGTATTTAGTTTATCATTAATTTTCAGTTTTGACGATTTTGGAAAAATAGTGTTCAGTAATTTCAGTCGTTTCTTTAGTCTTCCTTTTTGTTTTGACGTGCGGGTTCCGTGTCATCATTCGACCGAGTATTAATCCAAGGAGAAATTTGGTTGTAACCGACATAAACTGGCAGGCAAGTTCGCCAGTTCACACACTAGTCGATGCTGTCATTTGTCATGATTTTCCAAAATGAGTACCCATTTTGTATATGTAGTACGTGATTTTGTAGTCAGTGAGATCAGTCAGGGATGAGGTCAGTTTATTGTTAAAACCGTTGTATCGTCAGCGTAGGCAACAGTGAATGTCTCGAATATGGTAGGTATGTCAGCCAAATATATAATTTATAATAAAGGAGCTGGTATCGATCCTTGCGGTACTCCTGCCAAGACTGGTCGAATAGAATAAATTTCTATGCCCTTTCGGATAGTGAAAAATCTGTCGAAGAGGAGAGATTGAAGAATGAGATAGTACATCTGAGGGATTGAATATGTTTTTATCTCTTTTATGTATAATTTTGATGTGTGAAGTTTAATTTTATAACATTATTTCAAACTTTAGATTTACCATTTCCATTATGAGTCATCAAATATTTACAAGTAAGGAAATACTGCTCGGCGTCCGGGGTAGGAGACCTGTAGTTTACTACAATTTACATACAAATTACTAACTTAGGAAGTAATATCTCTTCTTAGGTATTTAAGGGGGATTAAGCTCATGAATAGAAGTCCTAGATTGAAACATCACTTACTCCTTATGATCATTCGCTCTCAACTCTGAATATATATATTTAAATTGTAGTTTATTAATTAATAGGTTTTAATTTTCATCAGTTTTTCTTCTTAATATTAATATATTAAAAAAATAAATTAATTAATTAAGCCTACGGACTATTAAGATTCATTCTTAATTTTATTTTCAGGCTCGTTGGTTTATTATATTATTCCTCCAACTTTATTTTATACAGCATCTTGTTTTGCATATTAAAGTGATTTACTAATACTTCTGTGGTTTTCCTGAATGTATACATATATAATATATATTTTATTTATCAATTTTTCTACAGAAAATAATTTATTACGAAAATAATGGAGAATAACAGTTTTTCTTCTTTTGTGAACTATGATCTCGAAATCCAAACTGATTTTATTTTATTTAAATATTATTTACAATTTCAACAACTTATTGGCATTCGGCCTACCCATATTTAAGATTTCTTTAATGTGCTATATAGCGTGTTTTGGAAAAGCTGGAAAAATTATTTTAAAAAATCGCATTATAAATATCACATTACAAAACTCTCTAAATAAATCTCTAAATAATCAGTTGCGTGTTTTTAATGATAGATGATATATAATTTTAGGCACTCGGTCGGATTTTTTAAAAAATTAATAATGTTTTTGTTAAGTTTCCATGGTTTATATCTGCTGGATCATTAGCATAGATATTTTTTTTTAATTATTTTTTTTTCTTCACAAAAATCAGGTTAGAAAACTTATATTTAATTTAAACTTATCCTCTATACTCATACTAGTCATCTCGTTCATAATCTCGGTTCAATCAATTGTTGATCTTGACCTTTCGAGGCATCTGAAAATAACTTCCTACATAGAATAATCATTGAAGAACTAGTAATGTTTTTTATATCAAAAATTATTAAATCCGTGTATTAAATGCAGCTGTAAATTCGGTAACAACAATTTGATGATTAACTTTTGTACTTTTTTTTTTTTACATGGCACCTTAATGATATTATTTCAGTTGAATGGTATTTACAGGAGTTTTTTCGTTTATGAGAAAACATTTTAATTAAAACAACTTAAAAAAATTAAATCACGATTCAGTATCAGGATATTTGTTTAGTTCTGTTTTTAATATGTTGAAATTTATTCAAATAAAAAAAAAAAAAAATCAACACATCTGGGGAGATTCTTTCTATCCAGTTTTCTTTTCCTTCCTAACCAGCCGAAACCAATGAGAATACTGAAGCTACTAATACATGAAGGTTTATGATCAACAACCTTAATATGGTTTTTCATTATATTAAATTGTATTATTATTTAATACATAATATTAATCAATATAGATTAAGAAAATAAAAAAAAACTACTTAATACTAGATTATATTATTAGTAAAAATTTAGTCATTATTTTATTGTGTTTTATTAAAATCTAGGTCCGATTATTTACAAAAATTATTGGCCATTTTCAAAGATTATTTGCTGTCACCTAAGTCAAAATATCAATTATTATTAACATACTATTCAAGGCAGTACATGTCATGATTTTAAATGTTCTGAATTTTCTAATTTTTCTTATTTTATTTTCTTCATTTAAGTTAAATCTTTTATTTTGGTGGTATAGCATAACTAAAAAATATAAATTAAATAAACATTTTACAACACATAATTAACACTTTTATTATTTAAAAGCCATAATTTAATTTTAAATTAATAATATTTGCGCAAATTTTTTTTTATTTACTTATTCACATTTACTAAATGCAGTTAAACCACTTTTATTTTACCTTATTCTATTATTTTCCATATCTTAAAGCAATGTTTAAAAAGAAAAACGCAATTACATTACATACACTACAGGCATTATCATCCGTATTAATTTAGTTTAAACTAAGAATAAGATTTCTTTGATTGTTTTAGGGCACTTTGTGGGGATTCCTTTTCAAATTATTTTTGTTTATAAGATAGAGAAACTTAGCTATAAGATAGCTTATTTAGCAACTCTGCTTATGTTACAGTAATAATTTCATTTTCTGACCATTTTCAGCATGATGTACTTAATGCAATATTTTTAATATATTTTGGAATATTTATCTTTTAACGACCATTAGTGTGTTTATAAATTCTGTTCATTATATATTGGCCACTTTCTCTATAACATAACATTCATGTTTCATCTGTATATTATCAACACGGTCCGGCAGATACGAGCTCGGTTTAAATTGGGGAGGTAGCCCTTTACTGAACTCAAATGAAATTGATTTATGGATCCAATATTCAAGGAGGGTTGGATTTGGAGAGGCCGCAGATGCGTCCATGATATTTAATAAAAACTTGGGAATAGCAAGGCCATTGTTCATTGGTAAGAACCACGATGGGGCCTATAGCACCCTCCCTACATTCCTTCCTCCTGACTAATTGGCAGTTGAGATCTTAAATGTTGTCACTATCCTCTTGTCGACCCTCAACGACTGGGAGTCAGGGGTTATTGAAGTTATTACGACTGGTACTATTACCGCTGTTAGAATTGGACAGCCTACAGTAAGCTTCGTCGTGCCTGTAATGGCGGGTATGACAATGCTGCGTCAGTGATTAAACGGAAAGCTTATATTAGGGGATACATCACAGCCATGAATTGTACTATTAATCGAAATGAATTATGGTTCAATGTTAATTTTTTTTACCTAATGTTTAAGATTGTGAAAAAATAGTCTAAAAAAGCATGTTTAGGCTCACGAAGAGCATTTACCTGGCAGAACACCGATTATCGGATGCTGCACAAGGTTTTTAAATGCGTGTTGTCATTACGCTGAGGAAAAAAAAAATTTAAGGAATAAATAGGCCGAATACGTTACCACCTAAATATACATTCTATCAATTTTTTGTCTTGCATGTTTGCTGATCCAACCTCTCAGCTATAATTCAATTTCTCCAAGTTCTTTTTGAAATAATAAACGAGGAATAAATTAGTATAGTTTTTTTTTTTGCTGATTTTATTTAAAGAATAGGCGGGGATAAGAATTCATATTTCACACTGTCATCAAAATTGATATAGCATTTAGATTAAAAAATGAAATAAAAAACGTAGTATCGTGATCAAAAAAATGTATATATATATATATATATATATATATATATATATATATATATATATATATATATATACAAATAGTATCGAGTTTCTCCAATTACCTCTAACTCCAATTGTCTTTTATATTTATTTTTAGAATAAATAAATACAAATAATATTCATTAATCTATATTATAAATAGATTATATTTTTATTATATTTTTCAACAGAACTCACTGGCTTTTGAAAATTTCAAAACATATTCATATGTACTGAAATTTTCAAATGCCAATGAGTTCAGCTGAAAAATATAACAATATGAGTATCATTCCAAAATTATTAGTAAACTCTTAAAGTTGAATATGATATGATTTGATTATCTGAGCATAAATTTTGGGGAAGGAAGTGGGCGAAGATAACTATAAAAAATAACTAGATAAATAAAAAGATAACTATCAACCTAAAATTATCAAAAATATAACTTTTCAAATTTGAATTAAAATATTATAGTTTGGCACTTTATGGCGATAGATAACAGTGACAATGATTATTATTATAGCATTGTTATAATCATTAGTAAAATAAATTTAAAAAATATCTAAAATTATTAGAATAGAAACACATAGTGACAATCATACGTAGCCAAAAATAAAACAGTCCATTAACAAACGAACATAAAAAACCAACTTCCAAAGCCGGTCAAAATCGGATTTGATAAACTAAATCTCTTGTCGTACAATAAAGGATTGGATTTTGACTGACCTTATCTCCTCGAAACTATTTTTATTTTTATTTCTTTTATTCCTAACGAAACATTAGGTGTCCATGAAGATTCACCGAAAACGACTTAGAAGTTTTAGAAATGGAGAGGTCAGTAGAAACGGACAGAACAAATTTTTTTATAAATCAATTTATGGATTCAAGGAACCCCAAAATATAAAAATTAAAAGAGATCTTGAAAAACTTTTATTGAATGATACAGTAGTTTCTTTAAAAATACCTAGGTGATGAAATTTCCGAACAGTAGGTACTGATAACCATTCATTGACTTAAGTTACTGGAAAATTCCTGGAAAGAGCCAAAAATGTATTAAATCTCCTAAATTTAATTAGTAAGAACTTCAAAGGTAAAGGAAATTTACTGTGTTTATTAACAAATTTCGTTTTAAAGGGAATGTCAAAATCATAATTAATGTTTTAATTTACGTAATAGGCAAATTACCTTTGATTATATTTTCGATTCGTTAGCCTTTTTTATTTGCGCTTATATAATGGTTGAATATTTTACTGAATCGTATCATATTATACATATGTACTATTTTATCTTTTTTACAAGTTTAATTTTTCCATTTTATTTTGTTTTTAAATTTTTATGTCATTAAGTGTTTAATGGTTACTTATGTCAGTATTAATTATTTCTCTTAAATGTGACCAATTTTTAATAATTGGCATTAAAAAAGGTTTTAATTTATAGACAATATTTATTTGAAAAATGTCTATAAGTTATAAATGTATTATATTCCGGGAAAATTATTACTCCTTATATATTCTTTTCATATTATTTAACCGTGTAGAACTTACTATAAAGTTTAACATAGAAGAGGTTGTAGGATTATTAAGGCTACATTATGCCCTAATAAAAGAATCTTTTAATAAGGCATAAGAAAGCAAGTATTAAATTTTAGCAAATACTTTGGTGGACAACTCGTTTTGTAGTGCAAGACGCATGTTTATCGGGAGTTGTAAAATATGGATACTTCGTTACAAAACAGATGATTTTATACACGCGTTGATTTCATCCGTACACACGGAACGCGAAATAACGATTAGACTTTCTCGTACGAACTGTACATTTCAATTTTAGTGCGACGACCAACATTTAATCGTGCTCTTTCTTTTCGCATATTATTATAATTATATAAAAATTGAATTTTTAGGTATAAATATACATTTTTTACTACACACAAATGATTTTAATTTTTTTAAACGTCTTATGTTTCACATAACTACACGGATACGTTAAGTATTAAAAGTTTTTATACGGTTTTACTTTCCCTTCCCTATATACGAAGTATGTAGTAAGGGGAAGTATTGCGATCGTGAAAATTTTCGAATTCGAGTTTTCAATGGAAATAAACGTTTCAAGGTCCCCTGAGACCAAATAACCAAGTCTCGCAAAATGGTCTGTGTGTATGTGAACAGTATAGCTAAAAAACGAAAAGTTGTACGATACTGAAATTAAGATAGGCATAGCATGTGATGTTACCCCTACTTTCTCGTCAAAATCAACTAACCGGAAGTGCCACTTTATCTAATCGATTTTACACTTTTTTACAATTTTCTCGAAAACGAATTTAACGATTTTGATGAAACTTGCCTAATGTCTTCTCCTTAAATTCCTTTAACTTTACATGCATTTAATATATCACCGAGAGAATGAAGGGAAAAAAGTTATGATGAAAAGAATATTTTATTTGCGCATAGCTTAAAATGCATTTTATGGTAAATTATGTATCAAATTGTATGAAAGGTAATTAAATTATCTAAAAAAACAATAAAAGAATCATCAAAATCTGACCAGTATTAGCAATAATACAGCGCATCGGACTAATCGGAATTAGCCATGGATTTGACAATTGTTTACAATTTTCTCGTAAACGGCTCCATCGATTTTGGTGAAACTTGCTTAATGTCTTCAACTTAAAGATGTTTAACTTTCGTATATCAACGAAAAAGTGCAGGGGAAAGTTATGACGAAAAGAATATTTTATTTCCTCTTAACTTAAAATAGGAGCATAAAATATATGGATAACCGAGCGCATCCGAAACGAGATGAATGCGACCGAACCTCCTCCCACCAATCCGCCAATTTGTTGTAAACAATACGCTTTGTAACAAAGTAATTTAAGAATATAAAACCGGAAATTAACTTAATAATTTCTACTTAGACATTATTTAATGGAAAGTAAATGTTTTCATAAAAACTAAACCAGAAACTTTCAAAATATATTTGCAACTTGACAAAGTTAAAATATATAGGTAGTGTACAGAATTGTTGTACTAAAATTGTTTCAAAAACTGTCTTATTGGAGACTATTAGTGGGAGAAGAATTGAATGCTGCTGAGTTTATTGGAAGCAGTGTTTATGTGAACTCTTTAAAATTATATTAAAAAGATAATTATTATAGGACGGTAAGGGAAAGTTGTGTGATGCGCGCACCGCACCAGATTTTTTTTTAAAATATAATAATAACATTATTAGCGGGTAACTAATAAAATATGTATGATTAGAATAGAGTAGAATAAAATGGGGTTCATTCAGAAAAATATAACTAATTTGTCCGTCTAGATGACATCTATCGGTTTGTGCCTAGAATAAACATATAAATTTTACAAAATAAAATATAGTATTTTTTTTTACAATTTCCATTAGTCGGCTGTTGTTGAACCTGCAATGGTTGGTAAGATATAAACAAATAAAAATTTATAACCGAAACAATAAACATATGGACCTGACTATAACAGAAATCTATTTTTTGAAAAATAATTATTTCTAATAAAAATTGAATAATTATTTAATAATTGGAAAAATAATTTCAATCTCACTTCTTTCAAGACGTTCAAAATTGAAACAGGCAGACATTGAACACTTACACTTATTTACTCAAGCCCATTTGGACCTACGCTTTACAGATATATGGTACAGCCAAAAAGACGCGCATATAAATTTCTAATTTTTCAAACACATTTAGGTCTATAAAAAAAAAAAAAAAAAAAAAAAAAAAATCCCCATGGTCCATTAGCAAGATTACTTTACATACAAACCTTTATATGTCATCAGTTAAAGATTACATACCGGCCCACTATAAACGATTTTACGATAACTTACACGGGCAACCTAACTCAGTCGTACAGGACATAGCGACAACCAACATCCCTGACTACACCCGCGGAGGGCGGAAAAGGAACTGGATGAGAGATCTCCTTGCCTAACCATGCTGGGTATTACTCACTATCATACCTCTGATGCCTCAATATCAAATTTTCAGCCAGCAAAATCACTGCTTGTCAACATTTTTTGACAGGAGGAATATAAAAATAAAGTGAGAAAAAATAAAACTCATATAAAATAAGAATTATTGGATGTACCAAACCAGAAAATAACAAATAAGCATAACTAAAAAAACTATACATGACCAGGGGTCATGTATAACTAAATTTATTTAAAATCAAATGAAATCTAAAGTATTAAGTTTGTTGAGAAAAATTATTAGTATATATTTGGCTAATACATCCATTTTGGTTAATACATGTCTGATAATGGTTATTATGATTCAGTAACATAAGAAAGTCCTTAATAAAAGATTCCTTCTTTCTTTTTCTTTGTGTTCGGTATATTCAGTTGCTCAGGTATACGGTTGATAAATATAGCACGACAAGTTTAAAGAATGTTTCCCAAATACGTTGCTGTTGGTCCAATGCATAATTTTGTTTCTTATATTGTATATTTAGCAATTTTCTCTTTTATAAAATAATTATTATTATAGTTATAAATTTGATTATAACTTTCTACTAGTAGAACATATTTAGGTAACGGAGTTGTTACTGCTTCAACGATGACATTTGTTTCCTACAAGTAACTAATATTATGGTTTATTCTCAACGGATTTTTGTATTATTTACATTCTGATTAATAAATCAATAAAATATATGTAAAAATAAAATTAGGAGCAGAGCACTCAGCGTTTTTCTAAAGCCTTTTTTCAAATAAACTAGTTTTTATAATCAATTTCAACTATCCTATTCTATTACATTCTCACCATTACACATTCCTTATTATGAGAACCTACTTGGCATAAAATTATGCGAGCTTTCTCATTCATAATGTTTAAACACTTATCCTCTTGACTCTATACAGTGGGGACGGGAAAAAAAATTATATGCGTCAAACAAAAGAAACGAGTTACAAGAAAGGATTCATTGAAACCTTCGCATGCAGAAACGTCTTAGGCAAAAAGCACGCTAAGTTGCTTTGAGGACGTGCGCACATGCAGGATACTGTATGTTTATTGAAAAGGCCCTTTCATGATGGAAGGATATCATTACTGACTGACTCGTGCCCACAAATGGTCTTACCGTAATCATTTAAAGTTGAACCATAGGTCATAAATCTCCGGGTCCGTTTTATCTTGGGAGAGGGGTCGGTAATTGCGATATCTCAATTCGCGGCCCCTCGAGTGCCCCTCGTTAGTGGCTCAAAGGGGGGGTCTTCTGATTTTGATTAGATATGGCCTAAAGTATGTGTACCTGCTCCATCATTAAAAATAGTATCAAAGGGTAGTTTCTTATCAGATCCCACTCATCTCCCGATGGCAACTCGGGCTATGATTGTGTATAGAGGATATAAGAGGATCATGCATCATCAAAGCAGCACCTTTCACAACATTGATATTAATTTTAAATAATTTATTCTTCTAATATTAATTAAATAATTCTTCACCTAATTAGGGATTGATAAATTATTTGTCACTTCTATAAATTTGCATACCAAACTGGTCATTACAGAACTGAAGAATACGGAACAAAAAGATGCCATATATTTATTTTCCAAATTGAGGTTCAAATATGCAACAGCCAACAAAAATATCTGGTACAACAAATTTATAGAAGTGGCAAATAATTTATCAATCCCTAATTAGATTGATCCTTCTATGCCATCATACGGATGTCAACTAATTCTTCACCAATCGATTTTGTAGATAGTTCTGAAGTTACAGCCTTTAATTGTATTTGGTCATTTTTGTTTTTTTAACTATGTATAAACATTTTTTCAATATTTATTTGCATGACTTTTGGTTTAGTTGCGATGTTAAAAGTTAAATGTTTTCCAGCCGTAACATACGTATATCTCTATAATTATGCATCTACCCCACCCATGTGAATAATTTTAATGTCCACCTGCGTGTGATATAAATAAGCTCGATCGATGTTTAAATCGATAAGTGGCGACCTCCTTGGCCTTATCCCCACCACAGGCTCTGAGTATATCTTGCTGAGTCGTCCGCAGCCTGTTGTCCACACTGGTGATTATAGAAGTGCCCCGAGAGGATTTCAGCAGCCTCGAGGTCAGTGTCTTACATTCGCCCTTTTCTTGCCTGGGTGTAAGAAGAAAGCTGTCATGCAGTAATATAACATCTTTTCTACTCTTGGTCAGATCAGATTCTCACCGATAATCGCCAGAGGATATTCACCGTTTGAAGACGTCATATGTCATTCGTATTTTCAGTCATCATTGTTTCAAGAAGGCTCATACTAAATAATCATCTAATGAAAAAATAGAGCATTCCATGATGATAAACGTTACTTTAATTTCTGGTGCGCGTTTGCTCAGTCACACAATTTACAATTTGATGTAAATATGATCATAGTTCTTATTCTTATCACTACCTCTCATAAGCGAGGAATATTGAGAGCCTGGCTGTCGTGACTGATAAAGCTGTTGGTTGCCCCTAGTAGTACCATGAGTTCTCTCGCACGGTGGGCCTATTCCTGAGTTCTGGTGGAGGTTCTCAAATTTCGCGGTGTTTGGATGAAGTCCTTCTCGATCACATGATCCATTCCATCTCCCAGTCTTGTTTCTGACAAACCTTAAGTTCTCCTTGAGATTCACTTTACCTGACATCATGCGTTAACATGCCGCTTCTAACTAATTAAGGGTCAATCTCTACCGCCGTCTCTTTGAGGGTCTTAGTTTCTTACACGCCTCTCATTAATCCTTCACAAATCTCCTCGCCAGCACCTGTAGTGCTCTTAGTATTATTATTATTCCTTACTCTTATTTATAATTAATTAACTGAGATATTTTATATATTAGCCGTAGTGTCCCAGCTTCGCCTGAGATAAGATGTAAGATTAACGTAAATTTCATTCTTGACTGAAAGCATAATTTTTAGCCTGAATTTTATACGTTGTTTCACGAATGCGACCATCTTTAGTCGTATGCTGGACTTCTGTTGTTCCTCCAAAGTAAGAGAATGGTGTCATTTGAAAGAAAGTATTAAATTTTAGGAAATACTTTGGTGGACATATCGTTTTGTAGTGCAAAACGCATGTTTATCGTGAGTTGTAAAATATGGATACTTCGCTACAAAACAGATGATTTTATACACGCGTTGATTTCATCCGTACACACCGAACGTGAAATAACGATTAGACTTTCTCGTACATTGTACATTTCAATTTTAGTGCGACGACCAACATTTAATCGTGCTCTTTCTTTTCGCATATTATTATAATTATATAAAAATTGAATTTTTAAGTATAAATATACATTTTTTACTACACACAAATGATTTTATTTTTTTAAACGTCTTATGTGTTCACATAACTATGAATACGTTAAGTATTAAAAGTTTTAATACGGTTTATTTTCCCTTGCCTATATACGAAGTAGATATAGTGAGGGGAAGTATTGCGATCGTGAAAATTTTCGAATTCGTGTTTTCAATGGAAATAAACGTTTTAAGGTCCCCTGAGTCCAAATAACCAAGTCTCGCAAAATGGTCTGTGTGATGTGGACAGCCTAGCTCAAAACCGAAAAGTTGTACGATACTGAAATTACGTATTTAAGATAGGCATATGCATGTGATGTTACCCCATCTTTTTCGTCAAAATCGACTAACCGGAAGTGCCACTTTATATAATCGATTTTACACTTTTTTACAATTTACTCGAAAACGACTGTAACGATTTTGATGAAACTTGGCTGAATTATTCCTGATAAAGATCTTTAACTTTTCATTTATATAGTATAACAACGATAAAATGCAGGGAAAAAAGTTATGATGAAAATAATATTTTATTTGAGCATAGCTTAAAAAGTATGTATAGGAAATTATGTATAGGATTGTATGAAAGGTAATTAAATTATCAAAAAAACAATAAAAGAATCATCAAAATCGAACCAGTATTATTAGCAAAGATACAGCGCATCGGACAAACCGAAAACTAAACCGAAACTTTTAAAATATATTTGCAACTTGACGAAGTTAAAATATATAGATACTGTTAAGAATTGTACTAAAATTGTTTAAAAAACTGTTTTATTGTACTTAAGTGAGAGAAGATGTGAAGAAGTGAATGCTGCTGAGTTTATTTCAAGCATTGTTTATGTGAACTTTTTAAAATTATATTAAAAAGATAATTATTATAGGACGGTAAGGGAAAGTTGTGTGATGCGCTCACCGTACCAGATTTTTTATAATGTATTAGAGGACGATAACAATAAAAGTTTTAAAAAATGTTGAATAATACACGAAAATATACAATAATCTTATCTATCGTCAAATAAAGGTGCAACTCAAAATTTTGAACGATTGTAAAAGTGTATCTTAATTTTTTTTTTCTATACTTTTAAATACCTTCTCATTAAAACACACTGAATATTCGTAATAACCATTTGTACGGTATGACAAATGTTCAGTGTGTTTTAATAAAGAGAAATTAAAAAGTGAAAAAAAAAACTTTAAATCTAATTTTCCAAAAATTTAAAACTTTGAGTAGTATCATTTGTTTTACCACAGGTGCGAAATATAGATTTTTTTTTGTAACTTTACTACAACATAACCTACTAGATCCTGGCATAGCTAGAAGCCATCGTCTGGAATTCACAAACATATTGGTGTGAATATGACATTAATCGGCCAAGTCGTTCAGAAGTTACACGATTGCTAGCAGACGCACCAATGATTATATTTTTACAGATATTTAAAGATTTTTTTTTCTGTTCTAGTATTGTTCTTAATGTAACTTATATACAATACTATATCTTCTATGGATCGGTATACTCAATTAACAGTAGACAACAGCCCACATTTTATTTTAAACTTTAAACTTTGTTACATGCATACAAATACATATATATATATATATATATATATATATAATATAATTGGGTGCTTATTAAAAGATTTTTCCATTTCCACTTTTTTTAAATCACGCTAATTGAAAATGGCAGAAATGCAAATTCTAAAATGTTGGATTATATAAATGAGTATTAATTTATATAAAATAATTTATCAATACCTCGATCTGTTATTTTTGGCCATAACCCGCAGAATAAATCCAATGGTAGGGAAGGTGCATAGCACCCTAAATTGGTTCCTAAAATAGCAGAAGCTGAGAGGAAAAATCCATTTTTTCAGATCCGCTAACCTAACCAGATACAGATCCCCTATAATATCTTTTTCAAATGAAATTTTCATTTGGACCATTTACTTTTTTTTTCATTAACTGCGTAAAATGCTCTTAAACAAATTCTTAACCACCAACGAAATATTATTTTAAATAAATAACTAATTAATTATTAATAACTTAATTGAGTTGGCTACAAACAATGAAAATTTTAAATAATTACACTAATTTTTAAAATCAATTTAAGAGAGATAGATAAGATAATAAATTGTATTTATTATTAGAACATAAAATTATTTGTTTCAAACATTTTTAATACTTGCTTTCCAATCATCAGGTCGTAGTCGGCTGCCTTAGTATCCTAAATTTTCTGAGATCAACTAATATACTATTGCACTGTAATATTGCTCATCTATATATTTGAATATAGTTGAAAAGCTCTTATGATTATAAAAATAATGAAATCATTAATATTTAATCATTAATAAATATTTTAAAATAAAATATGGGTTGTTATCTATTGCTAACTGAGTATACCGATTGATAGGAGATATAGAATTGTATGTAAGTTGCATTAAAAACAATACTAGAATATATATATATATATATATATATATATATATATATATATATATATATATATATATATATGGGCGTATGTGAGTGATGATCCTATGCCGTGTACCTAAATTGTGAATCGCGTTGAGGTTTTCCTGGACTTAAAATAGCCGCCCGGACGTTTGGTCCATGGACGGTCTGCTTTGGAGAAAGAAATTTAGGTCCTTGTGCACCTGCTGATCCCGATCAGCCATAATCCGTGGATCTTGAACCGGTTTGTCACGGTCCTTGAACCCGAGTGAGTCGGTGGGAAGGACACTGCCGAATTGGCCCCAAAGGGACCTGCTATTGAGCTGTGGGTGCCATGATTCGTAGCAACGTGAGGTTGGGTGATCCCCCTCCAGGGCTCCCATAGGCACTAAAAGTAAATAATTGGGTGCTTTTTAAAGTATGGTATATATATATACTTTAAAAAGCACCCAATTATTATATATATAAAGATATATATATATATATATATATATATATATATATATATATATATATATATATATATCTTTATATATATAATAATTGGGTGCTTTTTAAAGTATATATCTATATATATATATATATATATATATATATATATATATATATATATATATATATATAATATATATATATAAAGCTTTCTTTAGAAAACTGATGAATATGTTGAAATCAAAATGATTTGTTGTTGATGAAATACTGAGCAGCACTCTCCAATTACTATTCTATGCTAGAAGGTCACGCGACTATATGCATTCCAGTCAGCTTGGGGTATTATTATGCATTGATTGGGAACCAACATCAAGGGCTAATAGATTAGTATGGATATAGAAATGGTGGAATGCTGGATATCAATTTCGGGTCATATATGCGGTTCATGGGTAATTGGGACATAGAGAGCATTCTGTCCGTTTGTGAGTATCCTATCGTTTTGTTGGATTTGATAGTCGCCTGATGAACGAATACGCCGATTTTACTCTTCAAGTTAAATTGGATATTTAACTAATAAAACCAATAAAATAAAAATAAAAGGACGTGAAATTCCGCATATTCAAAAGTGTGCATTTGCCAGTTCTTTTGTATGGGACTGAGAGTTGGGTATTCCTGGATAAAGACTGGAGCCGCTTAACGGCTGCCGAAATGAAATTTCTCCGGCGCGTAGCCTCCAAGAAGAGATAGGATCCGTAACGAAACCATTAGAGAGGAGCTACACATTGCCTCCCTGAAAGAAACTCCGGAGAAGAGTCAGCTCAAATGTTTTGGGCACGCTCACAGAATGAGTCAAGACAGGGATCCAAGAAAGTTAATGGAAGCTGAACCTGCGGACACTAGACCTAGAGGGAGACCAAGGCAGACCTACTGCAATTATATTTCCAAGTTAGGACAAGCAAGAAGGAAGAGTATATAGGATCTGAGGATTCTGACGGAGACAGAGACAGATGGAGATCTTGATAGTATAATACGCGCTAACTTTTTGCTTAATGTGTATTATAAAATTTATAATAATGTAGATATTCAGTGACGACATGTCGCGACACCTGGACCAGGGATTATACTTATTGTTAGGTCAAGAATTAATCCATGAATAACAGGTATAAAGAGAGCTTTACATTGAAAATAAACTAGCACGATTCTATTATTCTAATTCTGGAGTAGGTTGAGTTAGGTGAGATCCAAGACTACATAATAAACTCTTAAATCTGTAACCGCCCCTTAATTTTTTTTTTTTTTTACGTACATCTTTATTATTGATATAGTTCTGGCATCAATAAACTTTATTTTAAACCCTCATAGTTAAATTTAACCTTTATTAGATCCTTAAATATATATTTCGATGAAAAGCTCAGAACACCGAAATATTCACTACACATCAAATATTTGGCAATGGTGTTCTCTTATTTGCTGAGTTTTTACGTAGACGTAGGCATTCCCGTCAAGATGTTATTTATTTATTGACGTATCTCAGCCTGCCCAGAGAATTGACACGGAACATGAATGAAATGTCGATTATCAAAATACTCTTGGAAAAGAGTAGAAATCATTTATTTTTTAACACCAAAAAAATAAATTTGATGATCATTGCTATTTTTTTTTGTTTATATATCTCTATTAAATATTATTACATATATTCAATTATGAAATAACTTTTCTCATGCCATAAAATATGTTTTATACCATCATTTGTACCTATGTAATATTTAGGCATTAAATTAAAAACAATGAAATCCCGGTTTGATCTCAACACCTATCCCAGAGTTCCTTAAAATTCACAAAGAAGAGAATGAATTTTATATGATGTTTTTGGATCTATGACAAGAGCTTTGCCCTTTTGTATTAATTAAAATTGAGCAGAAACAAATATAAAAATAATTTTTTTTTAAAATTCATCGTAAATTTGCCGCCTCTTCAGTTCCGTCCCTTTGCCCCTCTCCCTTCCCTCTACATTCGGGTCTGACTAAAACTAACAATTTATTTTTGTTGTCCGTTAGGTAGTTTTGGATAGATTGTCCCATAGCTCCCGTTATCATAAGTTTAAAAAAATCCCTCAACAACGATAGTTGAATTCATCGAATGAGACCGACCCGAGATCCGTTCATCATCTGGATGGACCATCCATCAATTCATCCAGCTCCCGGCGGGGCCTATATATTAGCTTTTTTTTATTCCTCGTCGAGGCTGAAGAAAAGGAAAAGCCAACACAAAGATGAGAAAACAGTTTAGTCTGGGAAAATAAATCAAGCTCTATATTCGGTCAAAAAAGGGCTTAGATTTAGAGATGACTCAATAAATATTGAATCTGTTTAATACATTATAAAACTATAGTAAAAATTGCTGTAGTTAAATTTAAAAACGATTTTTGTTGCATTTTCACTGTCGACACACTCCGGCATATTCATAATATACATTCATAATTTATTTATTGGCAAGTATTAAAATAATCAACATATAAAAAAATAATTATAAATAAAAAAAAATAATGGTATTTCAATTAACAAGAAAGAAAACTATTTCAACTTAATAATAATAATGAAATAAAAAAAATATATATATTCATACCCATTTGTACTCTATTTATAATAAAGTTATTTTTTTAGCACCAATAAATGAGAGCCTCTTTGAGCGCCTTAGCGGGCTTCGAAAACCTGTGGAGAAATATCCATTGATCCCCATCCGATAGCAATAGTGTAGTATATTTTTAATATTCGTAACTTTCATGGAACCAAAAAGATCCATCATACTGTTTTAACAATCCAATGTGAATATTATGCATAAAAGTACTATATACGAATGAAGAGAACATTCTTAAAATATTAAGTCTACAATCTAAGAAATATTGGTTGAGGTTCTTACCTCAATTATATGGCAAGCTCGTATATAAAAGCGTTCGTACCATACTAGCTCAGGAATTGGCAACGGTTAATCTAGCAGTACAAGAATGAGACTAAAAAAGTGCAGAATGAGTTATACTGCGTACTGTCCTCTATACAATTAGTATAAAAGAATTTTAGAAGTCAAGAGAAAAAATCAAATCGGTGCTTATTAAATGTTTCTCATCAATTTAAAAACTATATATATATATATATGTATTCATAAGCTTCAGACAATCTGATGATACCAAGAGATGATAATTTATTTAAAAATAAGTCAATCATGTCTATAATCATTCAACTAAGGTTTTTACTTATTTTTTAAAAATTCACAGAAAACTGCTTATTAAAAATAAATCGGAAGGAGGAAACTCACAGAGAATAATCACATGATTACCTTAGGTCCATTAGTCATAACATGATTACCTCTTAACTGAATTTTTTACCATAATTTATAATTTTCTTTTTTAAAATTTGGATTATACCAAATTCTTTTTTCTGAAAGCTATGTAGCTTAAAAATCGGCGGAAATCCTGTAAATAAGTCTAAAATCGAATTCCGCCAATGTTTAAACAACAAAGCTATCAGATAAGAGATTCTCATTCATATTATGAAAAAAATAAATAACGACAAAAAAAGTTAGCTACGAGGTTATCACGTGAGCCCATTAGGGTTTCAGATTTCTTAGATTGTTTAATTTATCGAATTATGTGAATCTAAAGTCTTTAAAATAGTATAATTAATTTTTCAACATTTCTGCTTAATACTATATCCTATTATACTATACGTGATAAAACTTCCATTTTTATCAATGATTGAAAAAAAAAATATAACAATTCAAGCAGATGTCCTCCATCTGCTTGAATTGTTATATTTGTTAAAAACCAACGATACCAGTTGCATACATAATATAAAAGAATAAAAGATTAAAATAATTTTAATTTTACAAAACTGCATACCATTGGGTACCAAATATTTTTTCCTTTCAAAAAAACAAATCTTTTCTGGGTTTTAGGTTAATTTAAATGTGATACTATACCTTATGGTTAACATGTAAGTTGCTAGAACTCCTTAAAGGACTAACTAAATCGAAAAAACGCATTTTTTTAATACCTTAGTTTTATTAATTTACCAATAGCATGTTTGTAAAATAAAATCTTATAAATCGAAGGCTCAAAGAAATTAAAAGGTTCAAAAATAAAAATATTATTCGCAATAGAGAAGTTGAATGTAAAATATAAATTTTTTTTTTGGTTACCTGATCTATATTCACATTTGTTATTCAAATGTAGTTGCGAAGATATACTGAGCTTCAAAACCTGCTATGAAATAATCCAAAGTTGTCATTAGATTGTTAAACGAAAAATTAAAATTTTACTAAAACTTGACAAGGAATGAATTCAGACCAATTAACTGGTCTCCCCACGGGCAACTGTACCTTGTGGAAAATCTGACCTGCTCTCTGTGAAAATATGAAGAAAAGAACTGAAGATGTTTTTTACGAATGGAAAAGCTCTTGCCTGAAACATGAATGATGAATTACTTAAATCAGGTAATACACACGCCTGAAGACAATAGCAGCGTGATCCCACGAATATAATTTTCATCTGGGAATTCCTGAAGGGTCTCTAGATGACTAGGGTGTTCAATTGAATGCAGATGGAGATGGATAGAAAATCCATATTATTGAGACAATGTGTGGTTTTGCATTCCTCAACAAATAATAATAATAATAGTTATGCGTATAGCTATAAAAAAAAGTAAAATAATTATATCTCAATGAAAAATGAGGTAATGAACGCCTGCAATTTCACTACAGGAAAATGATTTACTCTTATATGCGTTATTAATGCAAACGTCATTTTTGACAAATTAAAAAAAAAAGTATAGAAATTATAAATTTCGATTTCTTTTCCTTGCACTAATAAACGCTCACAGAGGTAAATAGTTTATGAGCCGGCTCACCATGAATAGATTAGCGCGATAAAGATTGGGATATTTTATAAGGCTAGGAATAAAGTGGCGCTGAGCCTCCTGTTGTTTGTTCTACATGGCTTTCCACTTTGGTCGCTAGCGGTGATCAGGGCTCGCAAGTCATTATTCTACCGTAGTCACTCGCTTTTCCACACGACAAATGATTCCTCATAGGACAACGGGGGACCTTTCATCGCCAAGTTTGTCTATTCTTAGCTCCAGGTTTTCTTCTCTTGTCTACGGCCCTTTTGTTAGGGATAGCGGCCCGGAAGTCAGTTTACAGCGTGTGTATTGGTCGCGAGAGTTGGTTTAACGGAATTCAATTGAAAAATTCTTCTTCTTCGCTGGTTATCCAATAAAACAGTTAAATTTCTCGTTTTTACAGTTAGTGCTTAAAACTATTCGATTACCGTGATTTATTTACTTATTAGATTTACTCATCATACAATACACTATTATGCTTTACCATTTTGAATTTTTCTATAGTACTATTTCGGTTTCGTAGTGAAAAATTTCTGGCATCCTGAATTCACGTCCAATTAAAAAAAAAAAAAAAACAGTGTCAACTGTTTAAACTAAGCTATGTATACTTGCAAAACTATTAATTTTTAAAAAATAATTATTTTGGTTTTAAATTATGAAATTTTTATTCATCCACTTAAGCAGGTATTCCGACACCCGATAAAAAGTACTTTCTGCTATTTAGCACCAATGTACCGCAGCCATCTTGTATTCAAGACTTTTAATTCATCATCACGGCCAATAATATAATATCGATACGTTAATGCACAATAGTTCCAAGACCATTTTGTTCAATTTTGACATTTTGATATAAAGTTCAGCTTCCAATCCATAATGTTCTGAGTCAATTAATCGGCCCATTTACACCTTAAGCCAATAACATCCACACAAGTAAGTAAGTGGATATCGAGATATGCATTTGAAACTTTGATTTGGTTTTAACCTGAAAAACAGACTTGGAACTATTGTGCATTAAGCTATCGATGTAAACATTGATTTTCAACATCAAAACCCTTTACGTAATAATATATTATTTTATACACATAATATATACATATATACATAATATACATAATGTGAGCAACAATTGAGACAAAAATTTTATCGATCCCTCAAAATTTGAGGTTTTACGTTTCAAGATATGTAGAATCCAAATATCATATATAAAAAAACCGCATTTTGCTGGTTTTATTGTATTTAAACGAAAACTGATGAAATTCCCTAAAAAAAGGAAAAAAAATCCTTTAAATCGGACTAGTATTAGCTGAGATATTGCGTAATGAACTTCGTAGACTAATTCACCTGCGCGGCTGGTCATCGTGGCCTGCTGACTTATATATTGGGCTTATGACTTCTTCGTAACTCTCTGCTTTATCCTTCCTTGGAATATTACTGCACTTCCTTAGTTTTCCTTTTTTTTTTTCCTACTGAAGTGCATATCAAATATTTCCTCTGTATCATTTTACCCTCTGATTACACATCCTAACCATCACATCCTACTTGCATTGACACAGTTTTTTCGTAACACTTCCAGTTCGGCACTCTCACGGCGATCATCTTGGGACAAAGCTTTAAATTTCTTTTCCTTTGGTGCCTACTGCTTAATTTCTTACACTTGGACAGAATAGATATTTTTGAAATATTACCAAGTGGAAATAATAAACCATTGTGAAATAATTTGCAGCGTTTATGTGAGTAAAAAATGAAACAACAATTTTAGTTATGTTATCATTGAAGGATGTTAAAGCCTTTAGTCTCTCAAGAACAGTTAATTAGTTATTACTTGCTAATTCTGGAATCACCAGGAGTGAAAACTACATAATAAATAGTATGAATGTAGTTCCAGATAACCTACACAGACAGAGCATTTCTCTGTTTTAACTTTACTAATCGTCGCTAATGGTTCTGGTAATGAAAATTAAGTTTAATAAACGTAAATAAAAAAAAAGTTTATTCAAGCAGATATGGTAAACCTTAAATTATTACTTGCAGATTTTAATCACTTCTACTAAATACTACTTGAATATGTATGGCAGGCGAATAATTATTCGTTTGCGAATTTTACCCGCCTAGCTGATCACATCAATTAAATCTGCGAAAAAAAAAATCGATCTTCCAGGTGTACGTGAGGAGGGAATATCTCGGGAGCGTAAAATACTGCCCTCGAGGACTAACTTTTAAAGAGGTCCGATGCCGGGCTAACGGAATCGTTGAAGGTTATGGCGGCTCGGTCGTCCAATTTACAACAGCTCCCTCACAACTTCTTCCGCAACTTCCACTACAATTAGGTGTTCTTTCTCTCCAGTCCTAGCTACCTGCTCTTTTTCTTTTAAAAACTAACTCGCCAATTTGCTGCGGATTGTTAGTCCCTGTCTGGGAACGTTCGATTGGAGGAGTTTTAATTTACTGGGCCTGTCAGGCTATTGGATGCAATTGTGACCTTATTTTGAAAACAGAATATAAAGTAAGAAACAGAGCATATAAAGAGTCATAGTCATTGCATCGAATTCTATAAACACATATTTCAACATAACCTGTCTGTGTTGTTCCAAAGATATGTTTCTGATTCTCTGGTTGTTATACAATGAACACGGGCTGCCTCCATCAATAAAAGTAACAAGAAGCTTGTTGCTCCTATATGGCTTGTTAAAAATATCGTGAATCTTTCCTCGTGCTTAACTGTTGGTGGTCCTCAAGGCTGGAAGGTCTTTATACCGTGTATAGCAGGCATATCTTGATGAACCATAAATGGCATTGAAGGAAGTCAATCACAATGTTTGCCTCTGAGAGTCTTCAGATATCACAAATCTATTAATGGTGCCAAAACCGAAGAGGTAAAATAAATCTCAACAAATTTCATAAATTCTTAATTATCCTTCTTTGGCCTACGACATCCTGTTATTATACTTCATCACAAGTAACTAAATGGAATTTTCATACAAGACTGAGATGCACGAGATCGCACGATTCTGACTATTCAAACACTAGACCAGGATTTTCCAGATTTTATGCCACTGCGTACGACTGCAATCAGGTCTATTTAGAAATTCTATTTTGAGGCTCCATAAAAATTCTTCCGGATCCAATCCATGCAATTCTAAATCCTTCGAGCAATTGTCAATGTGGCTAATTAAGTTGCAAATAAAATTATTTTAGTATTTCCTACACTGGAAACTTTGCCCAAAACAGATACATTTCCTTTCATAATGTATTTTTCACATTTCCGATGCGCTGTTCACAAGAAGTTCACGTCTGGGCATTATCTACCAGTGGGCATTATCTAAAAGTGCTACCAATGGGACATTCCTCTAGGAGTGATTTTCTATTATGGTACGGTCTGAGTCAGTACATTTACTTCTTGTCTATTTGTTTCAGTCATAAATCTCAATTAATAAATTTTAAAAAAAATAAATAAAACAAAAAGAGTCACGAATTCTATTATGTTTTCAGGCGTTTTGAGAGTTATAGGAAATCGATTTAAAAGAAAGATTAAAAGCCAATGAGTTTAAATGGAAATGAGATTTATAATGAAATGATAGATATCTATTCCGTCCTAAATATATGGCATATGATTATGGCTATTAACTGATAAGGAACATTCAGAATTTAACCAAGGATTGTGTTTAAGAATAATTTGATGGTTTAGTGTAGCCTCAATATCCTATTCCAAAAAGATCTGATTATTATCTGTAATTTTTTAATGAAGCTATACAATATAGCCAAAAAGACCCACTTGGAAAACTGCAAAATATCTTATAAAAAATGTCAGGGCTGATCGCAAAAGTACCTTAGTACGTGATTTTCAAAACTGAAAATACTGTCTTACGCCTAGCAATAGCAGATTTACATATAAGGAATCTGTATTAACGATTTTATAATAACCTACTAAAAATGTGCTGGATGAGAGATCTCTTTCCGTAACTAAAATAACTCAATGAAACACTAGAATCTTGCAATCACCATATTTGCTTCTCTTCTTCGACTGACATGGCGCTACATTTCCATCACTGACATCTAACATAATTTGCTGGTTGTCAATTTTTCTTATGACAGGTGTGAATTAATGTTTGGAAAAAAATTAAAGTCTCAAAACTAGTTACATAGTCGATAAATCAGTAAGATGAACCACAGTTGTAGTTTATCTTATTATGTTGAGGATCGTTAACTGAATATCATCGGGTAAAGGTTTATTCAATTCACAAACTTTCACTTATTCAAATGAAAATGGAACCCTTATATCATATAGAGGGCCAAGTTGAAATATAACGCAATGAAGCTGGTACTGTTAACGCAAACCGACGATACAATGACAAAACATTCGGAAAATATGGCGCCCAGCAGGGGAGCGTTTTCGCCGCGGAGGCTAAGGCCAGACAAAAGGTCGCTAGCTGTATATCACCCGGCGGGGGAAATGAATAAGTACACGCTCGGCTGAGCATAAAAAGAGGGAGGAAAGAATTGAAGAAAATCAACTAACAATAAGGAATGTAATATTAAATTTTGATTAAGTCTCTCCTTAAAGTGCGGCATATCAATCTTAAACACAACCGTCTTTCATAAGCACCGAAACAAATTTTAATTTTGCATTTTGCTCCGGTGATGTTGATACTAAAAAATATGCGGGAATGGCAAAAAAAGGAATGAATAAGTTTAGCCGAATTGCAGTCTTCTCCAATTGCCCCTTCCCGAGCTTGAGTCAGTTACTTTGGTTAGATAGAGAAGAAGATCCCACATCCAGCACCTTTTTAATCTCCACCTCCTATTATCGTATAATTAAAAAAAAAATCCATGTCTGTTAAATTTAATGGAAAAATTATGCAAATGTTTATGAATAGCTTCTCGTGACGTTGGCGCGTCAGTCATGACTATATTTCATAACATTTCATGGCAGCATAACGGAAAAATAATTTTCTTTGTATTTCTCTAAAAACCGTAATATTATTTTAATTTTTCCGATCAGCCATCTACTACATCAACTATAATGCCTTCTAAAGTTTTGTTAATTTTCTGATACATAACGACTCAATTTAATACATAATTTATTATTTTTATAGTGCAGTCACTCACCACTTATTCCAATAATTCCTTATTCTGATAACTTACATTATTTAATATTATGTTGCCATCTCCGGAGAGACGGCGAAGGAGTTAGGTCAAAAAGGGGAAGAAAGAAAATGGATTTATACCTAAAACTTAATGTGTCTTTGGTTAAAAATTTCGTCCATTGTCAGGCTGATCACCTTATATGAATTTCATGGATTTATTTTTTTTTTTGGATTGTTTAATGCAATCATTCCTAATATTCGATATTAAATTTTTTGTAACGTATTCACTGTGATTTTCTTAAATGGAATGATTTTTGATAACTCCTAAAAAATGGATGTAAGTGGTTTTGATATCAAGCACTATAATTTTATCACTATACCCAGAAAAGATATTGTCAATAAATTGATTAAACCATAAAATTTTAAATAATAAAAATCACGCCTCCCCAACATTTTTCAACTTGGGGGTACATTTTTCAGTCAGGCACTGAACAGCATATTATTTTTATTTGTATTCAGCGTAAATTGGTAGTCGGATATTCTTTACCGTGTATTTTTTTAAATGAATAAGAATAAGAATTTGAACATTTATAAATGATTATTTATATTCATATATAAAAAAAATGAAATATAATTCCTCCCAGTCATTATTAAATTTTAAAATCGAAAATATAATCGTTTTATTACACTTGATTTACACATTTTTTGATTATGTATTATGAAAAAACTAATATGGATCAATGAAATTAAATATGTAAATATGGGCACATACTAGCGATAAGATACGTTGGATGGAACATTATCAACACTATTATTCAATTTTTAGTACAGTTAAAAAAGAGGATAAAAAACAACGAAGATAATGATGGAATGAAAAATGTTGGTAAAATGTTATGATATAAAAAATAACTTTTTTCAATCCAATAAGCTTATATTTTCAATTAATTACTGGATATTTAAATAATAATTATTTATGATATTTTATTGAAAACTCGTCGAACCGATTATACCCTTTATTTTTTGCTATGTATTATATATATATTCCATAATAATATATTCTATATTATATAATTTATATATTATTATAATAATTATAATTATTAGAATATATTATTATAATATATTATATTATAATAATATATTCCATAGCAAAAAATATACATAAAATAAATATAAATAATAAATATAAAATATAAATAAATAAAATAAAATAAATATAGTTGGTGAGTACCAACATGTATTTGATTTAATTTCCTAATTAAATTCATAATTCATAAATGTTTTATAATACTGATTTATATAATTTAATATGTTAATAATACCAACTATATTTTGAATTGCTTATTTTTGAATTTTTTGTGTGTTTTTAGAACTGAGGATGAATGTATAGCATTCGAAACTAGTTTTCAATAAAACAAATTTATAGAAGTGGCAAATAATTCATCAATCCCTAATGTATTACTAATCAACGTTATTAATTAAATAAGGATTTTTTTTTTACTGATTACAAAAACTGAGAAATCTGGCAGTATGGAGTAATAGAATACCAACTATAATAAAACCACTATTAATCATATTTTAAAAAAACAATTACAAAAAAAAAGACAATTAATGCTATCTATTCAACAATCCCCGAAGATAGGCCCATCCCGAAACATTATGTTTTGATTCCATATTACGGCTCTATATCCACCAAAGTCGGAAATGAATTGAAAAAAGTAGGATTAAACCCTGCATTTAAAATAGAAAAAACCCTATCCTCATATTTCTCTTCTCCTAAAGACAAAATAGACCCTTTCCAAAAAAGCGGAGTATACGAACTAAATTGTAATCATCTGCAAAGTTTGCTCTAGATAAGGAGTTTGAAGCATTTGTAGTTTTATTTTTTTATTTTTCAAAGATAGATTAAAATATAAAGGTTTGGACAAAAAAAAAGGTTTTTAAGTTTGCACTTAATTAGTTTGTTTTAATTTCTTGTTTTTAGCACCTTATTCTTTTATACCACTTGTTCCCCTAGTAAACTATTTTCGATGAAATTGGAGTCTAATCTTATCTTAGGGGGGTAAAAAATCCATTGTTTAACTACTCCAAACCGAAACTATTCACATTCGTAACTTAAACGTGTTGACATATTTTATTTTCGTAATAATCCAAGGAAACATATGTATATAGTTATTCTTTAAATTTATAATAATTACGTTGAGATATATTAATATTAACCAGATCTATCTATATTTTTTTAGTTTGGAATAAGAATGAATATTGTTTTAATGAAGTGGGGAATAGAGAGTAAGAGAAGGAAATCCTGGAGAGGTAGGGTAGTCAGGTATAAAAGGGGGGGATTAGAATGTGGGGCTGAGACTAGGTCGGGAACGTTCTATGGGGAGAGATAAGGAGTGATGGAGAGGGGGGCTTTGTCGTGGCTACAATGTGATGTCGGCCATCGATTCCCTCCCTCCCTCTCCCGGAGGAAATAATTAATAACAGGTGTTGTTGCTCTTGCTGCAATGTCATTGTTGTATCTGACCAACAATAACAACTCGGTCCTCTCATTGTTCCAGATCCGGCGGAGGACCAAACCTTAGCTTCTGATTTAGAGCTAATTTATGTACAAAGGCTCCCCTACGCCCATGTTATTGATAATACATCGCCTTTTGGTTAATAATATTAGGGGTATGTGAAGCTACTCAGCAACCTGTAGTAAAATAAATCTTAAATACAACGTAGTGATTTCTGTCTCAAATGTAGTTATTGAGACAAAATCCTTCAGATTTTCAGATACAAAAACTCAGCTTACTTCGGGCCAAATATTTAACGGAATACTTCATATTCATTTCGAGGCATTGTTTCTATTAAATGGTATTCAGCGGCCAAGAGACTTTAGCTTTAATGGTCCAATTAATGAGATATATAATAACTAAGCTAAACTGTTAATATTCAATTTCATGCTGACCAAATCCAATTTTCAGCAATAACCCCCATAATTGCATCCATTGACCAAGAAAAATATAAAGAGTCCCAATCAGATAGATTATAGTTATTAATTAATAATTTATTTTTTTACTATTTTATTAAGCAATGATGGAAAGAGATTTTTTTATTTTTTATATAACTATAATATACTTTTGGATTTTTTTAAATCTTTCTTGATTCACACCTGCCTCAAAATAGTAACTATCAACTGATTTGATGCTAACATATCTATGACATTTAGGCATGAAGGAAGACCATTCCTAGCAGCACTTCTATCCGGACTTGATTAAGTTATCATTATTCACGGAAGGATATGTTTTATACAATTTCTTTTAGTCGTCTTCTAGTATTAATAGGCATGCCAACTATAGTATTCTATCGGTATATCCGTATAGTTTACAATATATAAAAGAGTACGCATTCTTTAAGCAGTCGATAGCTGGAGCTTCAATTGCAAACCACAACTGAAAATTTTAACATTTCGACCCTCTCGACGTCAGAAACATTACTTTACTTACTTGCACATGCCTGCCTTTATCGTACTAACATGATTCAACAACTAACGAATCCAAAAAAAAATTACTAGGAAACACTTAAACACTCTTATACATATGTACAAGACATTACAGCAATCCACATCCCTCACACACGTAGAAGACTGATAGTGATTTGAATGAGAGACAAGTCTATTGGTATTGTTCTTCCTCATACCACTCATGTCTAATTTTTTTTTCTTATTAGCTCATTCACTCATTTCATCAGTTACATAAGGCAGGCGTTATCCAATTTAACAAAGAAATATATTACCTTAATTATTCTTTTTATAATAATTTCTCCCTGTGTCAAATTGATACTCCATCTTATTTGAATTAATGACCATTTTTGTATTCGAACGTTTGTAACTACGCTTAGGTTCTCCTTTGTATCAGTTTTTATTGGTACATCCTTTCTTTTATATTACTCCCTTTGTCTTCAAATTTGTATGGTTATTGTTTTCTACTAACGGTTGTTCTCAAGAAGAAAAAATTCTTTTGTGTCTCTCCCTGTACAGCTACAAAGAGAATCGACACAACGATATACTACAGATTTTCCCCTTCTCTTATACTTTACATGATATAGCCTTCCGCCTTACCGCAATTTCCCACTCGACAATGGCTTCCTACAATATCACATCTTTAAAAGTTGCATTTTCTAGAAAGAAAGAGAGAGATCAAACATCTTTTGACTAAGCTATAGATGAAATGATGTTGAAGGAGACTTTTTCTAAAGAGCCGTTGAAGTTCCATTAGAATATTGATCTTAATCCTCGACTATATCTCTTTGAGACCCTATCAAAGCTAAAAGGGCTCGCAAATATCTTTCCAGAAGAATGGCTACCCCTTACTTTAGAGGCCTTTTTTCCCCCTTCCTCCGGTTTTCCAACTTGTTATAATCCTTATCAGAGGGCCTCGTGTAATGCGGGTTCGATCCTGGTATTATTGGACCTTCTATCGAGTGTGTATTTCTCCCCACAACACAGCCCCCAGCTCGGATTACGGCTTCCCGGTCTTGTCTAGGATTAGTTGGATTAGATACGGCGTGTAGATTTGTTTCAATGGCCCTGTTTCAGCATCACAGTTTCCGTGATTATTCCATCGAACGGAAACTAAATGTCATAAAATCTGTACGTCAGAAATTAAACTGTCGAAAGTCCAATTTTCCTGATATGGTTTTATTATTATTTATTATTTTATATCTATTATTTAATTTTTAGTATTGGTTTTATAAATTATTCTGGCCATGTTTTTCAAGTAAAAGTATCTTAAATAAGCTAAAACGAAAAAAAAAAATAGTCAGCAATTCAAATGTAAAGATTGATCCTGTAAAACTTTGAAAATGTTACTTATGGCAGTTCACCTCTGATATACAGAATATATATAGAACAATAACGAAGTCGGTTGGCCTATTGGCTTAATACCTATGTGAAATAATACTGTGGGCTTATTTTCTTTTTTTTTTTTTTTCTTTTTTATGAAACACGATAAATGTTTTTTTTTAAAATAATTAAAATGACTATTAAATGAAAAAGAAATTCTCATCATTCATTAAATTGCATGAAATGATCTTTTTTTGTTTTCGACTCGGTTAAATAAATAATTCTGTTTTAAGTAGAATAAGAGTAAGTATATGTAAGTAAGAGTAGAATCAATAAGAATATAGTCAATAATTCACAATATTCTGTTTTAATAAAGAAGGAATATCAAAAGAAATATAAACCAAAGAGTATTTGAAAAATATTATAAGCGAAATTGCTTACGAACATGTTGGAAAATTATCTTATTGACTTTATCAATACAATTAATCGGTATGTTTTACAATTTTAATACAATACTTAAAAAACATAATCTATTTGTTGAAATTTTCAACTCCATTAAAAATATAAGTAAATGATTTGCTTGATGATAGAAAAAACCTACGCCCGTTGGCAGAACTTCAATGGCAATATTGCTAGGGAGGGAGGGTCTTGTCCGAAGAACGATTTTAATCACTGGACAAAGTAAAAAAACATGGTATTTATTAATTTATCCAATTTTTTAATTAATGTATTTATTTTACCTTATTCGCTCACCCCATGTCCAAAACATTTTTAAAGTTTTAACCATTAATTTTCTATTTATACATGTCAGAAATGGACTCGAGATAGGCTATACAGTATCCTCAATACTGGACGGTTCTGCGGGTTTAAGGCATCTACCTTTTTATTATATAGGTAGGGTTTCGAAGCCATCTTTTTTTCAGGCATTTCGAAGCATTATCGGTAATCGATCAGGAAGAAAGGTTAGAAACTAGTTTCTTTGATTGTTGAAAAGTTATTAACTTCGGGCTGAGTCAGCTACATGAAGTTCATTAATAATAATTTAATTTGTGGCATTTAGGAATTTCAGATTGCATGAATTAATTTTTTAAATAAGTCGTCTCTTTTCTGCTTTCCGTGAAATCCCAGCTAAAATTGGTTTTAAAGAGGGTCAGATTCAAAAAAAGCTTTTAATCCATTTCAAATATTGTAAATTTAAATCGACCAATACATGAATGTACTTTTTATCTCCGCTTTAATAATAAACTTTAGGAACATACTAACAGTCTGAGAAAAGATATGGTTACGGCTACCACCCTTTGGATACCAGGAGGCGGCTAAAGTATGTATCTATACTCTATGTATCTATAATAAAGTATGCATCTATATTCTATGTATCTATGCTAAAGTATGTATCTATACTATATATGTACTATAAGAAAAAATTTTATGATTTAATTTAAACTAAATTTTTATAGGGAAGAAAATCTTAATATGATTCCGATTTTTATTTTTATTTTTTTTTAAAGTGAAAGTATAAAATGTAAAGAAGAATTTTTATTCATAAATTAATTCACAATTAAGATTTTATTTTACGATTAGCGTATTTAACGTATTAAATAGTAATCGAGGAAGCCCGTAACACAGAATTTTTTCTTTACAATTTTTAGCAATAATCAATAGTATTTTATTGATTTTTGTATCACCCCTGTATGTTTTTTTTTGTGTTTTTATAGTGCAAATGCCTGATCTATATTTTTAGCTTTCCAAGTTAAACCAATCCTGTCTCCAAATCGAATCGCAGTCCTAATTGATTGTTCAAATTCAATTTGATTTGAATAATTCAATGTGTCGACCGGAACATACATGACGTCCGACGTGGACCGTCCGTTGAGCCCTGAGACCCGGGAAACGTGAACATTAAATTTCCTATTTGTCTATCAGTTCCCGCTGGCCGCCGGATCGTAGCCATGAATCATTTATTCAATTACTGATTCGAATAACGAAGCCGTGTCCCGTTCGAACCACGGTGCCACTGAGACAATATGCTAATTCCTTTGCACAAATAAACTCATAAAGATCCTGGTAATGAATATATTTTCAGAATTGAGCCATGATTTATTAATTATAATATTTTAAATATTTGTATCAAACTATTATTAGCATTATTAAAATTTTTAATTCCTAATTTTCTTGAAAAAGTTGGATAATGATGTTAGAAAGCAATATCATAACATTTTTTTTTTTTTCAAGTATTGCATTCTCATATTTAAAAATAACTATATACTTTATAATATTATTAATACACACACACACACACACACACACATATATATATATATATATATATATATATATATATATATATATATATATATATATATATATATATATATATATATATATGAATGAAAATAAATTTTATTCTGGGACGTATTACAGAAAAATTACAGTACTCGTACAATCTGTATAGCTTGCAGTGAATAATTAAAAAAAAAATTTAAATAATAAAATAAAATACAGGAGCATTCAATAATTGCAGGCATTTAAATCACAATTAGATAGATATTTATGTATACCTAATTACCCTAACAAACAATAAACTTAATAACAATGAAAACATATGCAATTAAAATGAAGAAATATATATGGCTTCAATACTTACATGAATGCGGAAGATTGATAGTCAAGGCGGTGAAGAAATAATTGATGCTTGATGGAGGTTCAGGACTTGGATTTGCGAATGCAAATGGGTAAGGAATTTCACGAAAAGTATAGAATTTTTTTAAGGAAGCAAGTATATACAAGGGTTCTCTGAGAGTGTATATACAAGTTTGTAGGTTGGGATCTGGTGTTTAAAGAGTGTACAGAGTTTACTGATACTGATACTCTGTACCGTGTTTACTGATACGGACAAATTAAGAATACAAGGAGGCTTTTTGGTTGTGAATGTTAGGAAAAGATAGACACCTAGGAAGTATTGCTGTCGGAAAACAGGATGGAGCCACTTTAAATCGGCATATCAATTGGAGACATGGAAGCGCCTGGAGATTCCGAAGATGAATCTAATGAAGGAATTAATTAGTCTCTTCGGTCTCATCTCATGCCTACTAGACAGTCCACCATTCTTAAGCAGCTATAGTCAAAGTGGAAAAAATGAGGGAGGAGGCTAGGAGCTGAAGGGTTTTAGGAGGTAACGAATCTAGAAATCTTAGGAACTGTTTAAGGTTATAAGTGTGATGTATAATATAAGTTTATAATATATAAATATATGACATAAATGTATAATGTAAGTGTAGGATACCTAAAATTAAGTTAGATTGTGTTTAGCGCAAACAAAATCTGAGCGGTCATCGAAGAACTTCTTTTAAACTCGATTTTGACCACATGGTCATTAAAACTTCATTATCAAGCATTTAAAGACAATACCCCTTGTTAGAGAGAAATGACTTATTGAAAATCAGTGCTGCCCAAATGCATTGGGTTGCTATAATATACAGCATACTGATCAATCCATAGTGGATAATATATATATACACATTTTACATTCATTTCTAGTTATAACTCTATGAATCTAGTTATAACTAAATGAATTATGGTTATCGTCAAAAACTAGGTAGATCGAGGTCTTTATCTTTTTACGACAACGATTTAATATTCTACAACAAACCCAAAACGTCTACATCAAATCCTGAAATAGTTTCCTTAATTAATTACAAAAATACATAGATCAAATACTCTGTTTTTTTGGCTTACTATTTTAGTTCCTCAAGGACAATTAGGCGATAGTTTCCATATGGAATCGTTCTCTAGATTTCATGGAAATGCTTAATTCCATATAAGATTAAGAATTACTGTTCTAGAGTCAACTGTATGATCATATGCATTGTTATTTATTATTTTTATTCTATTCCCACATCAGTTATATTTTTACTTTCATTTAACTATTCTATTCTATTCATTCGTATAGGACACAAATGAATTTCGCGAAGCGTCTACTTGATGTGAGATTTCCTAAGGCGCCACACTTCTTTCATCTTCTCATTGTGTGCTTTCTTCCATTCTTCAGACCAAGTTGTTCCAGTATTCAATTTCTTGACCTCTCTCGGCTCACTTTCCATTTACGTATTTTTTGTCTGAATATCTGCCTATAACAGACTCAGACATACGAGAGTCCGTCATGCCAGCGTCTTAAAGTCCTCCCTAACTTCGGCTCTCCACCTCATATTCTTTATACTTTCAGTGTCTTCCAATAAACTTTCACTTAACTATATATGAAAAATATCTTTTACTGGCTTGGATAGCGTGACAACTCAAAATCTCAAATCAGTGAGCGATGTAGTAAAAGAAAGAATTGCGATCGTAAAAAATTCCGATCCGGAGTATTCAACGGAAATAAAAATTTTAAGGTCACCTGAGTCCAAATAACCTAGTCGCTCAAAATGGGCTGTGTTTGTGGTAAGGCTAGATCAAAAACAAAAAGTTGTACGAAACTGAAATTGGGTAGTTAAGGCAGATATTTGCCTGGGATGTTGCTGCAACTTTTTCGCCAAAATCGACTTACCAGAAGTGCCATTTTATATCATCGATTTTACACATTTTTATAACACTTTTCTCGAAAAAGGCTCTAACGATTTTTATCAATCTGATTATATCAAAGTTCAATTAAATGGTATTTAATATCAGCGAGGTCTCATGACTGATAAAATGATTTTCTTTAAAGTACCTCTAATGTTGTTTATTTGAACTAATAAACCGTCTCTCCTTGTTAGTAGCAATGAAAAATGGATAAATATAAGCTATGAAAGAATTTCGTAATTAACTAAAGGAGAAATATTTTTTTAGGTTTAAAACAAATTTCCAGAAATAAGAGTAGTGATGTAGATAGAATGTACCGTTGGAAAGTTAAATAGTTTAGAAAAATTAATATCTAACATAATGTCGTAGATGATAATAGTGAGTGAGAAAAAACCCGCATAATGATTATAAATGATTGCTGTACTTGATAATTTGATATTACTTTTATATTAGTTAATGGAAAATAAATGCTTCTATGGAAACTACTAAAATATATTTCAAGTAGAGAGGTAAGTGAAAGTTGTGTGATGAGCGCACTGCACCAGATTTTTTTTACAAGATTTCTTATATTAAAATCGTTTTAGGTGATCCGTGCTCCAATATATGTAAACAAAAAAAATGTTGAATCATATTATGTTTTTTTTTCGTATATTATATTAAACATTACACATAGCGCTTTCTCTTCCTCAGTTTTTATATGTTTGTCACATTCAAGTCCAACCGTTACACATTTTAACTTACAATCTCTGAAGGGAGTGCCGTTGAGAGGAAAAAAAAAGTTTTCTAAAGTAAGCAGCCTATATTTAATCTGGGTAATCCCCATCTTCCTTAGTGTTAGCTTTAAGTCTCAAATCCTTGTTCTAATTAATCCTCTTATTGAATTCTTTTAAAGCACTTTATCTTAGAAGTTTACTCAAAAGGAGCCTTAGCACGCCTTAAATCAAAACAGAAAAATTCAAACGATAAAATTCATAATGAGAGAGATTCGCCATCGTTTAATTAAACCTTCCTCTCGGCTTCAGGATTTTCAGACATTGTCGGTTTTTCTTAGTGATCAGTTAATATAATTAACTTAATATAATTATAATAAATATAATATAAAATATAATGTATATTCCTTTATTAATTAAATTGACACTACGAATTTTATCGAATTCAGTCCTGTTGTGAAAGAAACAAGAGGTTGTCAGACGATGTTTACGACAAAATCTTAGATTTAAGATCATCTTTTCATTTAGTAATTTTTTTTTTTAAATGACCATAATAGTTTTTTATCCATAATAAATCGAACACTAAGACATGATTCGTGCTGAGATTCTAGTGAAATGAGGTAAAACCCGTTTCAGACTAAAAAGATTACTACGGAAAAATCGCTGTTATGTTATAATATATCAGCTGGGAGTTATATTATTTACCGATAGAAAAGTATAATTTAGACTGCCTAGTGAGGAAGGGGTTCATACCCTGTTCATAATTTAGACTGCCTAGTGAGGAAGGAGTTCATACCCTGTTCATAATCTAGACTGTCTAGTGAGGAAGGAGTTCATACCCTATTCTATCGAAGATCTGTCCTTGAAAACTGCAGTTCATAATCTGGGAGACAACCATTTCGCAAATAAAAAGATTAATTACAGCAACGAGGAACTCAAGCATATGGAAATGTTAATAATGGAGGAAAACTATCCAAGGTCCCGGTGGTTAAATTACACCGATGGGTCTGCGGACAGAGCCCTAGGAGTGCCTGAATATGTACAGTGGTCTCATCTTTTCATCTTCTTTTCCACAGTTTTGGTAGGAAAAGCAGGTCTACCAGGAAGCAAAACTAAATATATAATGTATTATATATTAAACATTTCATTAGTTTGATAGTAAATGTGATCACCTGAATTTTCGTGAAAATAAAAGTTTATTGCTGTTTGCGTGTGCCTAAACGGATTTTTTTTTTTTTTTTTTTTTTTTTTTTTTTTTTTTTTTTTTTTTTTTTTTTTTTTTTTTTTTTTTTTTTCCAAGCCCCTGAATACTTTTATTTACAGTTATTTACATTGTTTGACAATTTTCCTTTTGCTGAAGCTGAGCTTCATTTTAAGGAATTTTTGTGGTATTGGTATTTACATTATTTCTTATTTCATTCTTATTATAACAAAAGTGTTGGGGCACACTTTTATTCTCTAAACGGAATTAACGCTTCAGTACGCTTAAATAGCCACAACATTTCATTTCACAGTCATTCAAAATAGCTATGATTGTTCTTTGTTCATAGTCACCACAGAAGATACATTTAATTTTATTTTAATGTGTTCTATACGGTCAGAAATTAGAATCAATTGTATCGGAAAAATTAAAGAAAAATATAAACCTTAAATGAAAACATCTAGTCTGTCTTAAAATTGCAACTACTTCTAAACAAACAGATCGTCGAATTTTTTTTTTTTTTTTTTTTTTTTTTTAATTTTATTTTTTTATTCATCACCAATTCTTTTATTAGCAAGTTTCATTAATTTTATGACCCATTATTATTTTTTTAAATAATTATAATCTTGTTTCAATGTTGAATCTCGTTCTTCTTCTTTATTAACTTTATTAATCATAAATAATTAAGATCATCAATTAAACCTCAAAAATTATTTATATTTTATAATTTATTGAATATATTCATACTTTCAAATAAAATTGTGGTTACTTTAAACAAGGTATAGTAGCTGGCGAAAGTAATTATTTTTTTTTTATGATTTGTTCACTATTTCCAGCTCCCATGATGTACGTATGATATAACATTTCGTAGACACATTTCGTGTGTTCCCATTGTCCTAAAAAGGAATCCATCCGTTGTATGTTGCTAGGGCAGTGACAAACCGGCCTATATCCATGGATCATGGAGCTCAGGGAAGTGGGAGATTTATGGGCTGCCTCCTCTCACCCCCTCTCCTCCCCGGCAAGACCATCCGTCGGCCTCCAGGTGATTCCGACGTCCCGAATGGCTCCATCCAGCTCGCCGATTAGGGCATTAAAGGTTACGGTCATTTCTCCTGCCCCAAATCAGGGTGTTACCGTTGATAGTCCTCATCTAGTCTGAAAGAGGGACGGCTTGGGGGTGAAGAGGGTGAATTGTGACATGCGCCCTTTGAGGCAGTTCTTACTTACCTCATTCTTTTGTTTACAATGTTATATTGACTTATTTCTTTGATAATCGCTGATGATGGAAATAACTGCAATGATCCTCAGAACTCGGCATTACCATACGCCATTTCGTTTCAAAATTATATGTTTCATTTCCGATGAAAGGTTTCATACGTCCATATGATCATACATCATAGGACTTACACATATCACTATACCAAAGCCTTTAGTAAAAAAAAAAAAATCCATCCAAATAACTTATTTTTTTCGGACATGTAACTATTTGGAAATAATATACCACAATGTAATAATTTGTAGCTTTGTAATAAATTATAATTTTATTTTCTACAAGCTTCCTCTAACGATTTTCATAAGATATTAAATATAGACAAACTTGTATTTATTATTCACGAATTATATCATGAACTAATAATATCTCGAAATGAAATTCAAGAGGAAATAAAAGCAAAGTCTTATTTCTCATTTGAAAAAATACTACGTTGGCTCCTTCATTCTCGAAACGTAAACATTAAAATTTACAATATATAAAAATATGTTTATTGGTACGAAACATGACCGTTCACGCTAAAGGAAAAACAATGCTTCAAGGTAATCTTAAATAAAGTATTACGAAAGAAGATATTTTAAAAAGAATTGAGATGGATACACAATGAGGGATTCGGAAGGCTGGTGCATACCCATCATCAGATATTGGCTAGTCCAATCCCCGTGATTGGGCCTCATTGAGTCGAGTTGGTTTGAGTCTTCTATAAAGAATGGTGGAAAGGATGAATGAGATGCATCAACATAACAATTAATCTAGATGGTTTAAATAATTTTCTATTCGGTTATTCCACAGATTAACTAACTACAGAGCTATTGCACAGGTAAGTGAAAGCCGTAGGAATATTTGACAGGTATCATAAGCGACATTAAATATTTATTTTTTTATAATCTTATTTGTTTACAGTTAAGGAATTTTGTATTTTTATAGTCAACTTATGTATAAATAATTATTTTTAACTAGTGCTAATAAAATTAGCTTGGCAGTAGACTAACGTGAGAAAATTGATTCATTTTCAAAGAATGGCATGGGGCCCACACATCAAGAACAAACTACTAAAGAACCAAAGACTAAAACTATTATATTTCTTTCAAGACGTTTAAAATTGAACACACACTTACTCAGGCCCATCTGGACCTAGGCTTTACAGATATAAAGGACACAGATACAAAAACTTCAAATTTTTCAGTAAAAAACTTTTGTGGCTATCACCAAAGCCCCTAGGTACATCAGCAACATTACCTTACATACACACCTGAATATGCCAACAGTTAACGAATAGATACGGACCCACTGCAAACGATTTCGCGATAGCTAACCCGAACATCCTAACACAGTCATACAAAACATGGCTACAACCAACATGCCTGACAACATTCGCAGAATGTTGATGAGGAGCTGGATGAGGGATCTCCTAGCCTAACCATATACGATAATCACAACGGGAAGACGTGCCGCTGAGTACTGAGTTCAAATGACTTGCCTAATAGTTCCCATCTACACACAGTCCGAACTGATGGCCTATTGGAGCTTATGGAACGTTCTTTGAATCGGAATCTATGGCTGTAGCTTTTATCCCTTAATCTCACTTTGTATAGCACGACCGAAGCAGTATATTCAGCCCTACATTAGGTGTTATACGGAATCGTGATATAAATTCAACATATCCTTAGCACTAAAAACTTAGTTGTATAACAATGCATAGTGAAATATTAATGACTAAAAGATGATGAAGATATGAGTGATAGAGAAAAATGACAAGAATTAGCCGACGATATAAAGCGGAGGAGGGAGGAAAAGAATAAAGGTAGAGAGGAAGGTTGATTGATCTCGGCAACAAAGGGCCCAGCAATCACCCGCCCAATTACACGTCTTCACCTCTCTATCGACCGCTGCTGACCATAGGCCAGTTATCTCTGCTATCTGTATCCTCGTCCACTTAGTTCCGCTGTCAGTTCTTTATTGTTTCTTTCCGCTTTATATTATACCATTTAAGTAACTTATATCTTCTCTGATGGGTTTTGATCTTTCTTTACATAGCTAAATTTACACAATAACTTAGGCATTTTAAATTACTTTTAGAACTAGAAACTCACACAAGTTACGAGATCTCAAGTAGAATATTTCTTCCGAATCGACCGTCTATGTCTTCACTGCTAAGCACATGTAAAAAAAACGATTACTTCGGCCGCAGTGGGAAAGTACTGACATAAAACCTGCCGAGTAAGTTTGTCTAGAATATTCATCATTTGAAATAAAAACAAGGGGACATGACAGAGAATGTTATCCATAGCCTTCTTTTGGAAGCACATCATTCTTCATCTTCTAGCTTGGAAGGGTCTTTACTGACGCACGAGAAACGACTGCCGTATTTATCTCGGGCGTGCCTCTTACATAAATTATGCCTTGAGACTGGCAACGCGTAATTCTATCTATTGCAGCGAAATTCCTCCTCTTGATAAAAAGCTTAAGAGAAATTAATTTAATTTTGTCATTAAATCGTAATCTTTTTTTGGGAGTACAATAGCTATGTTCAATAAAGTTTTCTGTTTTATTTATAGTACACTACCTGAAAACAATAGTTCAAAGAAGAAGAAGAAGAATAAAGCTTAGTGAACACCAAAAATCTCATAATTAATCTTAATCGTGGTGATGCTATATCTTTTTCAAAGGAAAAACAATGACTGCTCGACAAGAGCTATCAATGAAAATCAGTTTTCTTTAACCATCACTAATGTAAATTAGGATGGATGTGTGATAATTATTTTTAGCAATTATTAATATAATTAATTATTAATGCGATAATTATTATTAATACATTTATTTACAATATTACGGGGTGGAGGTGATGTATTTCCGTCTGCCCGTTCTTGCTTTAACGTAGGTATCCATGTTTCACATCCATGAAAAATAACAAAAATTGTTGTTGTCTTTTGGTTTTAAGGGCAAAAACTGTTGGTGGGTTGGAAAAAGTTGGTGGAAAGTTATAAAAAAATATATATAAATTAAGTCAAAATGTAGGAGAAAACTAATGAAATACTTAATAAAAATTAAGTCAAAATATAATTGAATAACAACAAAATAGAGCTGAATGAAACTGAATAAATATAAAATAGAAATTAAATCAAAATACAAGTAAAAAGTTATGAAATACTGAATAAAAATTAAGTCAAAATATAAGTGAATTCAAATTAGTAGAAATATCCTTATATTTTTAATGAATCCAATGGTCTTACAGCTACATTGTTCGTTATCTCTCAAGGTCTTGCAGACCTCCTGGAGCTGGTACACCACATTTTTTCACCTCAGTACTGTATTGAGGACATTCCTTAAAGATATGACTCACGACTCAGAAAAATCAAAACATTTCCTGGCATTAAACATGCTTATATTTCCAACTGAATTTCGTTCCTCCAAGAAATTATAGACTCCAGATTCTTATATTTCTATTCATATTGAAAAGTATTCTTTGTTATATCGATATCACGAAAATTGTTGATTTTTTAAATCAATTCTTTTTTTTTACTTTTATCCGTATTTATTTCGAGATATGATGCTTTTCCGTCATTCATCAACGTTCTTGTATTTAATTAAATAGTTTCCTCATCGTCATCTAACTGCAAGAAATCATCAAAGCATGGTTATTTCACCGCTCAGCGTTAAACCTTTTTCGCTAAGAATTGCCTTAATGACGTATTCAAAAAATTGTAATAAAATATTATTGTTTCTACCCTTTTTTTTTTTAACAATGTTTAGTTAATTGCTTGAATTGAAATCATATCCATCCAAATTCTTCTTATGAAATGATCCCAAGTTTGGAAGGTCAAACATGTGAAATTAGGTTTCTCAATTTTTTTAAATTAACGCAAGAATCCGGGTCTGAAATAATAAAGCTTTGAATGTATTTCAGGTTTATAGTAATTATATTTTTATCTCGATAAGATTTTAAATGATGCAAAAGGAGTCATTTGATAACCAAGTTTTTTTTTTTCAATTAGGCCAAAATTCGACATTTAATTTATCAAATATTTCATATGATATTAACTCTTTCAGCTTATATCATCCTTATTCAATATGAAATTCAATGATCTACTCAGACAGAATCAAGAATTATAAATAAAGTTTTAGAGCATTTTTACTTATTTGAAGTCGATCTTCGAAACTTTATTGTAGAACCTAGATTAAAAAGAATTTTGACTAAGGTAGCATTTATGTTATATAATCTCTAAAAAAATATAGTTTAGAAATAAAATTCAACGGGCGAAATAAGCATTTTGAATAGAATTAGGGAATTTTAATAAATTTATTAAATAAACAGTCGAAACTCGGAAAATCTCTAAAATATTGTGTTTAATACAAAAAATCAGTGCCAACTCCATTTTATTTTTATTTTTAAAAGGAAACAAAAAACAGGGTTTGAAATCGATAGTTAAAAATAAATCAGTAAAAGCATCAATCATGTCATAAGGCATATTCACCTATATTAGTTGGAACTGGAAGATTTTAGATTCAAAATTATGACAGTTTTCTAGTGATGTGGTGTTAGGCGTGAGCATAAATGCAAAGGCTCTTTCATGATAAGTAATATGTCCAAAACATTATTGTTTTTATTTAATGCTATTTAATAGTCCATAATTTCTGTTCATGTAAAAAGTATAGCAAACAGAGAGAAAAAACTAACTTCTATTCAGTCTATTTTTTTAATGTTTTTTTGTTTTTTTTTTTACATCAAGAATTAATCCTTATAATTAATTGAAAAAATTATAACTCAGAAAGAAATCATTATTTAATAGTGATCAATAAAACTGAAATATTGATTTTTATGCATAGATCATCCATGATTTTTAAATTTATTGATAAAAAATAATGATTATTTCATGATTTGTTTGAAAAAAATAATTATCGATTTCAAACGCCGAAAAAGAATGGCCGCTTGACAATTGTTTTCAATAAAAATGATTTTTCATAAGCCATCACTAAGATAAATTTCAATGGATGTATGATAATTATGTGTATTCAATCATTTTGTCATGCGTAGTTTATTTATTATATTTAAAAAACAACACAAGAAATTTTAATTTAAAAATAATTAAATAATTACTGTAAAATTCGCTGTTCATTCAATATAGCCCTTCACTTGAAGCTACAAGGCCCTCCAAGGATCCTCCCTAAGAAATATCGCAGGAGTCAACTAATAAATATTTTGAAGCATTCTTTAAACACGGCTAGTTCTGAACAAAGCGTACGACCCCTCGAGTAAGGACGCCTTTACAAAGAAACGCTTATGCAGGCGGTTCCCTCTGTCGAACACTTAATACCTTCTTTAGGCTACCTGTTAGCATTTATAATGGACTCATTTCCATAGTTTCAGTGCCACTTCTTAACGAAACGTCAATATTTACGCTTTGATGTTCAAAAGCTTTCTGTTAACACTCCATATTAGTTTAATGCATAAATGATTCTTGAAATATAGGTAGCCCCCGCTCTTAAACAAAAAAAAAATTAGTTAATAATTTGAATCCTTTTAAACTCATCGTAACAGATTAGTTTTAGTTTGGCAGTATGAATTCGATAAGCGCGCTGTTGGAAGATGTTTGAAGTGCTCAGTCTTGCATAATTAGTGAAATATTAAAATTTGAATAATTTTCTGACAATATTGCTGTTTTAAGCAGCAATTCAATTGCCTAAGAAGCAATGAGACAGGCGGAAACTGTATACCAAAAATGCTTGTAAAACTCAAAAACTTAAACATAGAGGTAAATTCAAGTTCCAGGGAACACCACTGTTTCAACAAGAAAGAAAAAAACAGGGAGAAGATTCAACATTGAAGTTGTATTCCACATTTTTCAATACACAAAGATATTATTATCTATCTTAATAATGACTGTCTAATATGAATTGAAGATGTTGTGAAAATTGTTGGTACCAATGTCAATATATATTCTTCGACTACATCTTCCTTTCACTTCTATTCATTTCAGAATGGCGACCTTTATATCCATTTAAATATGTGTGCGCGCGCATGTGTGTGTGTGGATAGGTCGAAATACATTACGTGGGGCCACCACGAAATAAATTTCAACCCGGCCAGACCGGATTCAATACGGCGTCCATAGCAGACTCCTGGTTGCTAGGAGAACGTCTTAACACTAACCACGGCCTCATGGGGCCCTCATGTTTTCCCAGCCTTTTCCCAAACGTCCTTGGAGAATGCACCTTTTCATTCTGTTCCATTAAAAAAAAAAAAGTGACGTTTTTCTTTTTGCAATGACAAAGCTGCGGATCTGCAAATTACACTGTTTTGGGGTTATGTTGCATTTTAACGGAGGTTTTACTATTCCCGTTGAAATGCCAAAAATACCTTACTGAATATGTGACGCCACTAATTAAGGATACAAAATATGACCCATGTAATTAAGAAATTAACTACCGTACTTCTGCAACTGTAATTCAAACCCAATTTTCTCAGTTCCACAAATTTGCAGATACGCCAATTTGGCATTGCACTGACGATATACGTATAGACCTTACGGAACAATAAAAAATTAAAGAAATAATTATGTAAATATCAAGAAATTATGTTTTGAAGAGTTTATTTTTTATTATTATTTTTTTTTTCATTTTATAACATTATATATTCATAATGACAATATATCAAAAGTTTATGAATACCAATTTAATTTGAAGATATAGGCTACAGTTCGGTTGAACTATTGCATAAATTAAATGACAAATGATTGAAGAAGCAATATGGATCCTGGGTCGCCGCTAGATTCTATGGAATACTGAATATTTAATGTACCATTAGCAATATTACGGGGCAACAGGTGACGTCCCGCCCCGTGAAGAATTTGATTTAGTTCCAGGGCGAAGAACGGGGTAAAAATTGCTTGCTCTCCTTCGCATCAGTACAAACCGTCTGGGGAAATGTCACAATTGAGACCGGCAATGCAATCAGGCTTAGTGGAACAAAGACTTTTACAAAACCGGAGTATTAAGTATATTCCCAGTCATCTCGGTATAACTTGAAGTAACAACTCAGTGCATTTATAGAGTACTCCAGATATCATTGCTAGCTTGTTCGAAAATTAAAAAACAAAACATGTAGTTAGGAAGTATGTCCAAAAGCAATAATAATAATAATTCTTTACGGATTAACTGCGAAAATCAATAGATTTATACTTCTCAAAAATTTATTTTATTATTTTCGTAGTCCCAATTCCAATACGAAAGTTATTGTTATATTCAATAGTATAGTTCCTAATGGGTCAGGAATAGATTGTGAGCCACTCAAGCGATCATTATCATAAAACTGTAAAAGTATTCAAACTTTTAAATTGACGAATTTGATTGAACTCATCCATGAAATAGGCAAGATCTAAAGGGTAGTGGTATTCTTAATGGTGGAGGAAAAAGTCCGGTAAATGAATCTATTTTCCTTATTGTCTACCCCAATTCCCCATTCGATGGGCTGATATCGGTCACAATCTACTATGTACTGTAAAGCAGTCTTCTATGTTAGTATCCTGTGATACTAACACAGAAGACTGTGATATGAACTGTATACTGACAGTTCATATCTACACTTGATTCTAGAAGAAGAAGGTTTTTCAATTAACTGCTTGGATTGTTTAAGCCCATAAAAATGGACAAAATATTTTACACTTTATTTTGCAGTCTGGTAGGAATGATATATAGCCTATAATGAGAAGGAATCATTGGATATTTGATTACTTCTTGAGTGTAGCCAGCAGGATTCGATAGTCGAGTCTTCATTAAATCTAAAATAATAAAATGATCTGCTCACTGTCAATAAGTTTCCTTACGGGTTTGTACAGTAGCATGCGATAGGCGAGTTCTTAGCGGAGTGTGTTCTATTCCCACCTGAGTGAGTTAATACGAGCAATTGTTTCTTGGAGGTCTCGCGAAATGAATCTTGGCACTCCCACTCAGATTGGTTATGGGCGGCGACCTCTTGGTAACCTTGAGGAAGATCCAGTTGCCGCACTTGTTCCCCACCAATATTAGTAGTAGTAACAGTAAAGGTCTATGTAAACTAAACTTATTTGTATATATACATAAAAACGATATATTGGCTTATATTTTTATATTTTATGTATCTACACTTTCATTTGTTCTCACGAAAGATTTGATATATAAATATAAGCAATTTTTGGTAGCCCTATTGGCTGAGAAAAAAAAATGAGATATTTTTAAAATGATACATTTTTAATGACTAATGATTATTATTATCTTTACTCTGTGTCGTAAACATACGACATCCTGCAATAACAATATCCTTCATAAGCGAATAACTTTGGATCGGCAGTTGAAGTTCATGAAGGCGGTCAGCGCAACCACCATAGTTACGAAATTAAAATACGGGAAAGAAATTCAACTCGAATATTTATTCATATCATTCTGGTAATGAAAAGAAAATAATTTTGATAGGGCTTGTCAATTTATTTAATTAATTTCTATCTTTTAGCGCTGGCCATTGGACAAATATTCTTTAGCATCATAATTCGACCTAACAATTATTTTATTTTCCAAATTTGTTTTTCAATTAAAATCTTAATGGGACGAATCGGAATAAATAAAAAAAATCCAAAAGGAAGCAATCAGAATCTTAGTAATACCGCAGATTAAAGGAATCGAATTCTTTGATCTTGTAGAAAATTGATAAAATATATAATTAGCGTTTTCCCTCCCGTCCAGTTTCCTATCGCATACAAAACGATGACCAAAACGGATTGAATTGGTTTGAAAATATTTGTTTTTCGCAATATTTGTTTATACTGGGAGTAGACACGGTCAGCTATTTCACTGATTGGTGCTAAGGTAGCCTCCGATTCTGTTATTGGTTTCTTTGATGTCCTACAGACCATAGAAGAGTCAGATTAAAGTTATTACGGGTTAGCCTGGAAGGGGATTGCGGCTCATAGACTTTTGTAATGGATTTCAATGCTTAAGAATAAAAAAAATAAAAAAACATATATGTTTCCATTAGGCTCTTTTAGTAAATACATATCTATACTATTATATAAAGCTGAAGAGTTTGTGTGTTTAAATGCATTAATTTCAGCAACTACGAATTCGATTTGAAAAAATGTTTTTGCGTTAGATAGGCCATTTATTGAGGAAGGCTTTAGGCTTGATAGCATCTCGCTAAGACACATAGGAACGGTAAATATATTGCTAAGGAAAAAAATGCCCAACTTGCGTAAGTTTCTTTGTCACTAAGGCATTTTATCCTCGAAAGCAATTTTTTTAATTTTGGCGAGCATGTAGTTGATCCGAGATGTAATTTAAGAAGTTGTTATAATATAACTGTGTATCTATTTTTACTTACATATTTTTATCTTTTATACTACTACATTTTCATACTTTAATGATTATTATCCTATTGCTATTTTTTTTTTACTTAGCTCTAACTCATTACCTGTATTAACAGGTGCAATTAGCATATTAACTGATCTAAATTTGAATACATCTTTCTTTGATCCTTCTGAAAGAGATTTCATATCAACATTAATCTTGATTTTGTGCACATTCTGAAGTTTACATTTTAATTTTACCAGGTTTTGGTTCAATTTCACATATTATTAGTCAAAAAGAAGGAAAAAATGAAACATTTGGTATGAAGGCCTACAACTTAGGCGAAAACGTTGGAGCATAATAAGTTCCACTAGTCAGTGTGCTTTCCTTCATTGGCCGTACCCCACGAGCAATTTCTACTTATTAAAATATTTAATAAGTGTGAAATTATTGAATCAAAACGTTATTTTGTAAATATAATAGGGCAATACGGGGAATACAGCCAACGTTTCGCCTGATTGTTGTTGTTGTTTTTTTTTCATTTTTTTAGTTTTTCATACCATTGGCTGGTCCCGAAAACAAATATCATTAGTTTAAAATTTAAAGGATTGATACCAATTGAAAAGTCCATGGAAGAAAGGGGGAGTGTCACTTTTTTTCCGAAATGAATTTATACACATTACTATTTTCATGTCGTTCAGTAGAATAAGACATTAAAAAGAAACAGACGGAAATGTGGATGGTCGTTTTGTTTGAAGCGTTTGAAGAATACCTATGGACTGAAAAAAGTAGAGGTTTCAAACTTTAAAACTTGATTTTCTCGAAGCACATTATGGGTGATCCTCCCCTTTTCTTCCGCGAACTCTTCAATTATGATTTTTATTAATAAGGATACCAAGCGAACCACGTAAATTCGATGCTGATATCACCGAAAATTGTTGAATTAACTCCCTAAAAAATTCCTTCCATGTCAAATCCTAAATCTATTGGATCGATGGTAACTCAAGTTTCCTATCAATGAATTGCTCCTCTGGCATGACTAAAAGAAATTAAATTGATGACAGTTAGGTAATGCTTGAGGAAGCACTTCGTAAACCTTTTTTTTTTCTTCTGGCAGTGTTAAATTCCTCATATTTACATTGATTTCTGAAATTCAACAGGTGCAACATCAATCGAAGTACAATTACTATCAAGGGCAGTTTTCATCAATTTACAGATAAGCAATATCAAATCATTCTATGAGGGAACATCGATGAAGGAGAGGGGGAAGAAGAAAAAAATTCAAATATAAACAGAAGCGATTCCACTGTCTCATATTTCCAATTTCAGGAAGGGTGAGGGGGAAGGGTTGGGAGGGGGTGAAGAATCTGAAACTCGTTTCATTTTTTCATTCCAATACATTTCAACTGTAACTCTCTCTTCCCCCCCCCCCTCTCCTACGCAAATGGCTTTTCAAAGTGTTTCTCCCTTTGTGTAGAAATTTCTTTTCCGTCATTTCTCGAAAATATATAAAAATAAAAAAATTAAGTGGAATGAAGCAATATTTCAAATTTACAAAATTCATTTATCATGAAATGAATCTTCACTGATTTACTGATGAAAGAAGAATTTTTTCTCTAAGTGATTTTTTTTTTTTTACTTTCCCTTACCAATATACGAAGTATATATTAAATAGAAATATTGCGATCGTGAAAATTTTCGAATTCGAGTTTTCAACGGAAATACACGTTTTAAGGCCCCCTGTGTCCAATAACCAAGTCTCACCAAATGGTCTGTGATTCTGTGTATATATGAACAGCCTTGCTCAAAAACAAAAAGTTGTACGATATTGAAATTTCGTATGTAAGGTATGCACATACATGTGATGTTACAACAACTTTTTCACCAAAATCGACTAACCGGAAGTGCCACTTTATATAATCGATTTAACGCTTTTTTAAAACTTTCTCGAAAATGGCTCTTACGATTTAGATTAAACTTGCCCAATGTATTCTCCTTAAAGCCCTTTAACTTTTCATGCATGTAATATATCAACGAGAAAATGCAGAGAAAAAAGTTATGATGAAAAGAATATTTTATTTGCGCTTAACTTAAAAAGCATGCATTTTATAGTAAATTATGTATAGAATTGTATGAAAGGTAATTAAATTATCTAAAAAACAATAACGGAATCATCAATATCGGACCAGTATTAGCAAATACACAGCGCATTGGACTAACAGGAAGTGGCAATTATATCTTGGATTTTACAATTTTCTCGTAAACGGTTGTAACGATTCTGATAAAACTTGCCTAATGTCTTCTCCTAAAAGCCCTTTAAACTTTTCTTATATGTAGTATATCAACGAGAAAATTCAGGGAAAAAAGTTATAGCGAAAAGTAAATTTTATTTGCGCATAATTCAAAAAGTAAGTATCATATGGTAAATCATGTATGAAAGATGATTTACCTCTCTAAAATCCAAAAAGGAATGATCGAAGTCGGGCCGGAATTAGCAAAAATACAGAGTATCTTATTAGGACTGCAAGACCCTAGATGGATAACTCAGCGCTTCCGAAAGGAGACGGATGCGACCGAACCTCCTCCCACCAATCCGTCAATCTGTTGTTAGCAATACGCTCTGTAATAATGCAATGTAAGAACACAAAAGCAGAAATTAACTTAATTATTTCTACTTTTATATTATTTAATGGAAAGAAAATGTTTCCATAGAAACCAAACCGAAACTTATCGAGAACAGAATAGAACACTCATACTAAAATTGTTTTATTGTACTTATGTGGGAGAAGATGTGAAGAAGTGGATGCTGCCGAGTTTATTTTAAGTATTGTTTATGTGAACTCTTTAAAATTATATTAAAAAGATAGGACGGTAAGGGAAAGCTGTATGATGCGCGCACCGCACCAGATGTTTTTAAGTTTTATTTAGTTTACGATGAATACTGTTTGATGCAAAAATTTGATTGTAAATTCTCTCACCACTTTCATTCTAATCAATCAGCAATGGTGAAGAGTTGTGAAATTGAACTTATGGGCTTATGGATGTAAGCTCCGTATATTCAAACGTAAAAAAATTATATGTGCATGTAAATAAAAAATTAAAATAAATGCTTCGAAATCAGTCCATGTTATTTTTTTCCTCTTTCCTGTTATTTTATCCTCCTCATACATGTTTCCCAATAATAATTGATAATAATCCAGTACTTCCGAAATGCTATACTTGAAAAAAAAAAAACTCTTCAGGAACATAGATTGAAACTCACAACTGACAATGCGATATTATCAACTTTCTCATCTTCATCGCTACAAATCTTTACTTACGTTAAAAAACAAGCGGCAATACAAAATACACCTGTTTCAACATTAGGGACATAGGAGGCAGAATTTTGAGGTTCAACAAAACACGTCCACGCAAAAAATACGAACCATACAATCAAACATTCTTCGAAATATTGTTGACGCGCTCTGATTTATTTCCATTCACACTATACACAGCGGTACGAACATAGCAAATGTTAAATCACGAGTACATAAAAAATACAATACATTTTACTATTCAGTCCACTTGTGCTATCCCTTTCAACCTACCTAATGCGCGTTAGACCTCAACGTAGACTGAAAAGATAATGGCCCAGGCATCTCCTGATTAATGGTTTTGCAAAACATAAACCAAGTTTCTCACCACCATGCAATTCAAGAAAAAAACAACACGTTGCAATGCAGTTGTAGTTATTAAAAAATATGGTGCAGTGGGCGCATCACGCAACTTTCACTCACCATCCTTTAATAATTATCCATTTTTCAAAATAATTTAAAGGAATTCGCATAAACACTACTTGAAATATTTTCGGCAGCATGCACTACTTCATATATTCTCTCACAAAAGTACAATAAAATAGTTTTTTAACAATTGAAGTATGACAATTCTATGCACTATATATTTTTGGTATAGCAAGCTAAAAATAAATTTTATAACAATAAATACAGATAATAAATCTCGTTTCCATTTAATAATATAAAAGGAAAAATTATTAACTACAATTACTTAAGTATAAGAATTTTTTGTCTCACTCCATAATCTTCTAAGGCTTTATAAGCTAGATTTAAATTTTTATTAAATCATTAGCTATCTGGTATATTATATATCTTTATTACTACTCTTGTCTCCGGAAATTTTTTTCAACCTGCGAAAATATTTCTCCTTCAGTTAATCATCAAATTCTTTCATAGCAAATATTTATCCATTCTTATTACTAAATAAGAACAATAACAATAAGCGAGGTTATTTCAAATAAACAAAATTAAAGGTACTTAAGAGGTAGCCATGATGAAAATTCGGCATTTCAGCCCTGTCATATTATTTCAGTGAGGATAAGTCCTAGCGGACATTAAAAACCATTTAGTTGTCCATGTCAGCTTTTTTCTATAAAATAGTAAATTGTAAATAGGAAAACAAGTGTAAAATCGATGATATAAAATGGCATTTTCGGTTAGTCGATTTTGGCGAAAAAATTGCTGTAACATGTCAGGCAAATACCTATCTTAAATTCGTAATTTCGGTTTCGTACAACTTTTCGTTCTGAAGTTGGGCTAATCACAAACACACAGACCATTTTACCAGACCTCACATTTTTACTCAGTGGACCTTACAACGTTTATTTCCGTTGAAAACTGAAATTCGAAATTTTTCACGTTAGCATTGCTTCCCTAAGTATATATTTCATGAATAAGTAACTAAAAGTTACTTGTTAGTTCAAATTTGTTTTTGTTTAAGTTACTTCAAAATTGTTTTTGAAGCATATATCCAATCCTTTGTCTTAACTCGCACTATTTTATGTAAACATCTCTTTCCGAGTGAAGATACAAAACCTTGTCAGCACTGAATAGAATGTACTAGCTTTATTTGTTTAACAACAGTTTCGTTTAACATTCTATTACAAGTATCCCGTTTTATACCTCGTACGCTAATATACATCTAAATAACTATTTAACTAGTAGGAATACCTGTCCCTTATAATTAGCTAGGCGACTTATAATCCATGCAAATTACTCTTCAGGCCAAACTTCCTTAACACGAAACCTTGTATACACTAAGTTATTTCTATTAGGCTTAGGTTACAATATGCAATTAAGTGCTCCCTTTTAGAGAATGCAGGATAGAAGCTCAGCTTTGCACATATTTTATGTTTCGATTTTAGGATAAAGTTCGGTATATTTCGTAAATCCGATCATTTTGTCAAAATAGCTAATTTGGTTTCGGATTTATCTTATGAAATACTGTGTCTCGAACTTCGCGTATTAAATAGAATGAAAGTATCTTATGAAAAAAATTCACTTAACAAGAATATATAAACAAATCGACAGTAGAACGAGAAAGCGTCGAAAGTCCGAAAAACTCGTAAGTCTGTGATTAATAACAATGGAGACAACGAACAATATTATTTCATTTGGTCCTCTCGTTTTCCCTCTATCGGCCGCGAAAATAATTCATAAGTCCTTCCTTAAAATTAGCCAGTTTATTGCGGCTCCTGTGGCATCTGGTGAAACTCGTAAGCCTGCTATTAATAGCAATTAGGACAGAGGACTCCAGTGGATCTCTTTAAAATATTACTTCATTTGGTTCTCTCATATTCCCTCTACTAGCAACCGTGGAAATAGCTCATATGTCTACAACCTTTCTTAAATGAGGCTCTGCAAAGAAGAGCGAATCCGCCATGTAAGAATTCGTTTTTTCTTTATTTGAAAGCTTATATAATATATCGTGCATATACAACAATATATATACATGTGTATATATATATATATATATATATATATATATATATATATATATATATATATTACTGCATGTATACCACACATATATCATATATATATATTGATTGCTAGGTATATATGGTGTAATATATATATATATATATATATATATATATATATATATATATATATATATATATATATATATATATATATATTGTGATATAGGTATGGTAGGTATATTATATCAGCCTTCAAATAGTATATATATATATATATATATATATATATATATATATATATATATATATAGCTTCAAAAACAATTGTTACTTTCACTTACCTATTCATGAAATATATAGTTAGGAAAGTAATGCGAACGTGAAAAATTTCGAATTCGAGTTTACAACGGAAATAAACGTTATAAGATCCACTGAGTCACAACACGAAGTCTCGCAAAATGTCGGTGTGTTTGTGAACAGCCTAGCTTCAAAACGAAAAGTTGTACGAAACTTAAATTTCATATTTAAGGTAGTTATATGCCTGAGATATTACAGCAACTTTTTCGCCAAAATCAACTAACCGAAACTGCCACTTTGTATCATATCGAAATCGTTATTTGAAAAAGGCCTAAGCACAATTTATTATGAGACGTAAACACCTCCTCAATCGATTCCCGCTCCCGTGTATCGAAAAAAATATTGAAAATGGTCTAAAAATCGACTGATATAAGACTCTCAGTTAACGCTCAGGACTTGATCAGTATTAGAAGCCTTCCTGTTATACAGTATATGTAAATGTATTGGCACCTTAACAAGCTCCTACTATAAACAATAAAGAACAAAATTAAAAAATATTTATATCGTTATTTGTGGAAAAACTTTTTTTGTGTTTTCCGCAAAGTTTACTAAATGGCGGTTAAGCTTTTTTTTAAAAAACGGCTATATAATAACCAAAAAGTTGTTCGCTTTGGCAAATGAAGTAAGCGTTTTGTCCAGAATATTCGGATAATAGTATTAAATACCATGGTAATGTTGTAGAATACAAATTCATCGGAATTTTCTCAATATAACTATGCAGTTTTAAAAAAAGGAAATGGATTTAAAATAAGTTGAAAATGAATTATTGGTATTTAGAAGTAGTTAAAGAGACAGAACTGAAAGCAACGATTTTAAAATTATAGGAAATTGTTTTTGTAAGTTTCGGCTTCATTTAGTTAATATGAATACGAAAATATTTTGTATAGTGGAAACAGTGAGAATGATAAATTGACACCAGTAGGAACACATTCTAACATAGCTATAGTTGCTATGTAACAGTAAACCATTTCGGCTTGAAATGACATTTACCTTATTACGGTGCGTAGACAACGAATGCATAGCCACATTTGTAGAAGGGATAGCAACTAATGAAAGACAAATATGGGAATCTGTACTATCATCTGTTGGCTCATATATGTTTTTTATGCGTTATAAAAGTACAACATTGTTCCAATAACCTTCTACTATATAATACAAACAGATACGGTCCAAAAACTCCGTTTCCTCTTGCAACTGGGCAGGACTCGGTTCCCTCTCGGACAGTCGTAGATCACTAGGACCCTAACGAGCTGAGGTCTTCATCTTTCTGAGGGTCCTAATTCCGGTAACGGTTATGTGAGGGAGGCCAAGAGAAGAGGGTCGCTACACTTGGAGGGGTGCTCCTGTCTGATCCTCCCGCAGATAAGTTTACTCACAGCATATGTTCACACATGTCCACACTGATAGCAAAATCAACCGAAAATATCAATATATCATGACAGGTTCCGAAAATTACAATTTTCAAAATGGCGATTTTGAGTAAATTTTGTCCCATTTTTTCTATTAAAAAAAACGTTTTTAGTATCTAGTACTTTTCGTTATTATAGACCTTTTGATGTTCATCAGGGGATAAAATGTAAAATAAATAAATAGAATATCATAGTATTTGTGTTTTATTAAGGCTTTAACCAACTCCAGATTAAAATATCCAATTGTTTATCGAACGTGAATAAAAATGAATTTAATCATTTTATTTGTTGTACGGCAGTTAATTCATTAAATGAACATAAGAATATTCTACCGCAGTTCCTATATTGGTCATGGTCAAAATGAAACACAAATTAAATATTTTCGATATGCTGACGTGGATGCATTAAAAAAATAAATTAATAATTACAAATAATTTCATATTTTTAATAATATGATATTATTCCTTATATTAGAAAAACTAAAACTAACAGATAATTTCGCATTAGAAATTTATATTTTATAAATTAAATATAAATCATATTTCCTGTGGTTTAGTTGATTTTTTTAATTTATTTATTTGATGTATTCACTATAGTGGTATTATATTTTTACGTCTTCATATCTGAACATCGGAGGTATAGGACACTATGTCACATTTCTCTAACTTTTCAGGAGAGCAGTTTGAACAAATGTCATTTTTAAAAACTTTGATTGCCTTAACTATTTTTCCTCACTCCAGTATAAATCAAAAAACCTTCTGTCTTTCATATTCTGGTAATATTTAGTACAGATAGTGCATTGCATCATCCAAACGTTTTAGAGGCATTAACCTTCAAGTCCCTCCGAATAAAACTGGAATTTGTATTCGTTTTAAAGCGTGAAACTCCACATATAATTAATTGGTCTAGATTTGTTATTTGTAGCTCTGGGAAAAGCAAAGAAAGTTTAATACAAACGTGTAATGAAGCTAAATTGGCAAAAAATAAAATAGTGTCCGTACCCCAAGGTACAGAGTTTTTTTTTTTTTTTATAAAGCATGTGAAGTACTTCAGTTCATAGCCTTACTAGGAAAAGTTTTCTTTTGGCATGAAATTGAACAGACGATCCGTAGTTCCATTCCGAGAACATTGAGTAACCATCGTTATATATTGCTCGTGTTGATCATACCGTTAAGAATTTAGGAATTCAGTGAGGTCAAAAATGATGCATCTCTAGCAGTACTTTTCTCCTAGACTAGTGGTTCTCTGACTTTTTTGTCATATTGTAATTATTAAAAAAATACTGTTATTATTTTATATTTATTTGATAATAAAATAACAAGCCATATAAGTAAATAAAATAGAAACACAAAACAAAACACAAAATTTTAATTAAAAAAAACAATATTAGTTTTTATTAATTTAACACATCAATTTTAAATTTAATTTAACTATTTAAAATGTTTACCTTGGGTGCCGCGACACCGACTTTGAGAACTACTGCTCTAGGCAGTACCACCCTAAAATGGAATTTCGGATAAAATTGTAATATAATGAAAATTCGTCATTTTCGAGGATCGCATTTTAGCATCTGTAGTATTTTATAGCCCAATAATCTAGAAAATCCGCATTCATTTCAAAATATAAGTATACCCACATATTCAGCTAAAATCTGTTAACTTATTTTCCTTTTTTGGTAAGGGCGATAGGTAGTATGAAGGCGGAAAAAGCCTACCTGTTCGTGGAGAGGGCATTAAGAGGACCCAGTGTGATTTATGTGCCCGTGGCTAAAAATGGTGGCCGTGCGATCTAAGCTACAATACGAAGAGCTTTCTTTAGTCAGAAGCGAATTTCAGATACGATTGTGCTTGAAAGTACTTCATTCCTTTAATATATCTAGCGGATCATAGGCGGTATTTCGTTTATTAATTATTATTATATAAATCGAATAGTAATTTTTTTTTCATTCTTATTTGAGGATCCCTTGTGGGCCTATTTGCCAAGGTGGCATTGTATCGTGGATAGTGGATCTGATCTGCAAAGGCATGGAAAAGGGAGGTAGCACAGGGACACCAGCATGTTTAAAAGCAACAGTGAAAGTTTGGCAGTACCATAGACTTATGTTTTGTTCCGATAGTGAGTAAACTACCAAGGACTGGCGTTTGATTAGAGATTGACCTGGGAACTGCACAAAAATAAAGACACAAGAAGAAAAATCAAACCAATTTAACGGTTTTATACGTTGCTTACTCTAAAAACGGAATGAAAATTGAGAGTTTCCTGCTTTAACATACTTATAGAAAACAGTTTGGTTCAAATTTACAATGTTTCCATGATATATATATATATATATATATATATATATATATATATATATATATATATATATATATATATATATATATATATGTGTTCGTGTGCATGTGTAAAGTTTAAAGAAAAATAAATAAACTAGTAAAATAAATAATGTTTAGTTTGAAATCCACAACCTATTTTTCTATTCCTGATGGTCAAACGGGGCAAATATCTTTATTACTTTCACCAGATATAGTAGTAAAGGGATTGATTGTATCTATTACCAACACATTCTTTGAGAAGTTGACAATCTGATAGAGAACACCCATTTAAATCAATGATTTCTTTTGAACCCGGATAAATTATAACATAGATAGCTATTTTTAACGAAAAATTGGTGTAAATAAAATGAATAGTAATCGGATTCTTTCTTGCCTATGTATATAAGAGGTAGCCTCTTTCATTAATCCGATTTCATCGCAAGAAATTTTCGAGTTTACATAAACAAAATAAAAATGATGCGAAAAAAATTTATGAATAAGTTACTTTGGCTTCTATTCACTTCGCTCGGGATGAAAAAATAAAAATTGAAGGCCTTGGGATATTATCTTTATAAAAACATCTTATTTTGATTTTGAAAGAAAAGTGGAAATCTAAAGGAAACAACGCTGGAAGGAGATAAATTTCAATATATAGTTCTGAAGCTTTTTCATGGCCAACTTAAGGACTAGTTTTACCGTAGGATTGTTATCCTATTCAAAGGCTGGAATGATTTCCTTTAAATATTTTTAAATTTTTAAAATAGAATAGACATGAAACATGGGTTGTTGATACGGCGTAGGAGAATACCGTTCAGAAATGCAAGCGTGTAGTGAAGTTCCATGGCCCCTAAAGATGGGCTGTCAAACAACTATCTGATATTTTTAGTTATTATGTTATATTATTGCTTAAAAAATTAGGATGTCTGTTTATTTCAAAGTCCAAGGTGAATACCAAACAGTAGAAAGCTAAAAATGTTTAAAGAACAGCTAACTGGCTGACTGCTAAAGTAGCAGCCTCAGGGATATTTAAGATGCTATGCTGGTTAGCATTCTGTTATTCCATTAGCTGATAACCTTGAATTCTTAGTTATCAGAATGGTATGGCTTGTTTTGTTTTTTTCAACTATTCGCTCGTGTTACTTTTGGAAGTACTTGTGCTTAATTTGTACCTAGCATTTTTAGTATTATTTATTACTTTTTACAATAATAATTAATTACAATTATAATAAAAAGACTTATTCGAAGGTTCGATTCCGATACCATCACATCTTTCGTCAAAACAAATTTCAACATAAGCATAGTGAAATAATATTATGATATTATACAATGCACTGGTATAAAGAAAAACAAGCTTTGGAATTGGTCAGGAAACTTGAATAAATCTCACGCAATACATAGGAAAATATAAAAACCTGTTGGTACATTTCAGGCCTTAACAGAATTCTACCATAGTACGGTTTGACCCCCTCTCTCCTCTACGTTAACCCGTTAGTTCTGCGCTGGTTACCATTTCGTCCATTATCAAACCCAACAGCTTTGCATGATCATTTTAAGTATATCAATTACATTCACAGAGTAAATATTGAACTAAATAAATAAAAAAGTCTGAATTCATAGATGTTTATAGTGAAAGATAATTCATAGATATATTTTGTGAAAGCTTATTGTTTTTTTTTACTTTTTGTTTTATAAACACTGCTCAAGAAAAAGTCTTTATATATATATATATATATATATATATATATATATATATATATATATATATATATATATTTTTTGCTAAACCATTCGATAAACATTTATTTACAACCGCTATCCCTGGGCTATCACACTCTGTTGGAAGGGACTGGTGACTCTGTAACATTATCTTGCATATTGTACTTGAGCGTTGCAGTAATAGGCACACACCTCTTCTTTAATATTCAATTTACTTTTCATGATGCCTCGGAAAGTAGGACAGGTGTTTCTCTCTGAGGAACGTGCGTTCGGGAAGCGAACAAGAAACGGCCTAAGAAGAAGGGAAAATAAGAAAAGATAAAAATAAAAAGCTGATAATAAAAATCGAAAATCAATAAAGACCTTAACTGTTGGTAACTATTGCCTTTGTAAGAAAGCGGTACCGCGGAGAAGTAAAACCAAGCTGGGCTCACCCATTTTTATTGTGACCCTCCCCTCCCACATTTACTAGCAACCGGACCGTATATTTTTCATTGCCCCATAACGAGGTAATTCTCATTGTTGCGAGTACCGATTTTTATGGTTCATCGTTTACTTATTTTTTTCTGTATTTTACAACTGTTATTCCTCATAATTCAAATATGAGATAAAATATGCCTTATAAAATTATCTTATATTTATAAGATTCAAAATATGCCATTTTTTTTTCCACTAGACAAACACCTAGGCTAAAATTAATAGTTTCCAATATTTATACTGTGCAATAAATTATTAAATAATTAGAATTTTTTATATTAAATAAATACTATCCAAAATCCTACCTCAAATTTATCTTAATGCTTCTTTTATTTCACCAATAAAATTATCAAAGTTCTCCTAGTATTCTGTAAAGGCTGTGATGGCCGAGTTGTATGGGTTCGATTCCTTCCTGGGTCATAATATTTTTATCGCGGCATTGCCGTGAAAAGAATTCACGTTACCATTCACGTTAAAATAGTTGGGCAACCTGTTTAGCCTTACGGGATTAGATAAAATCATGATCAAGTGCAGTGTCATTGTCATTAATGTCAAATAAATATATATATATATTTATATATATATATATATATATATATATATATATATATATATATATATATATATATATATATATATATATACATACTAGACAATAAACTCCGTACAATTATTACTTTTTTTTTTTTTTATTGTTAAGAAATTTCTTCTTCCCTATAAAAACAAAATTGAGATTATGAAGATTTTTAAACACCCACCTAGCCTAATTAAATTATAGCCTAATTAATCATATTTAATTAATCATAATTAAATTAAATTGATTTAATCATAGTATACTTAATTTTATTATTTTACTCTTGCTTAATTATTTCATATTTAATATTTTTATTATTTTCTTTTTCTGGTGTTTATATTTTGAACTAACGCTTTTCTTTTAGTTTTAGCTTTTTATTCCAATCTTTCATAATCCTAAGAGCAGCTTGGAAATAAACCATTTCCTGAGCCACTCAATTTCTTATCTAATAATTCAGTCTATTTACTTTTTATTTTTAACTAGAATTCTGAATTTAAATAATACTAATATTCGTAATTAATGAAAGATATTTTCTTCTTATAAAGTAATAAGATCTTTTTACGTTTGATTTTGGTGGGCCCGTATTATTTGTTTATAAAGTATTTGTATACAATATATCTTGTTATGATTCTTACATCTTATTTAGTATTGCTTTAGAATTTTTTTTAAATTAACTTTTTGAATTAAATTTTCCATTTAATACCTACAAGGCCTATTTACATAGTACTGTCATAACAGTGTAAATTAGTTTATACCATCAACATTTATTTGTATAAGAAATGTATAAATCATAGTCGTAATGTTTTGTAAAATTAATAATTCCTTCTGATTTTTAATTTATTGTAGTAAAATCTGCCTCCATATTATTATTTTTTTTTTAACTGACTAAAGATTATTTTTCCTCTCACTCTTCGGTTTACTCTAAGAGCTTTCCTCTCGGATAATTTATTAGTGCTTTTCAGTGATTTAAATGTTGATATGAATTACCTCTGTTTTTCTAGATTACATGGCTTACAAATTAATTAGTTGCAGGTTAATATCGTCAGTTGTAATTAACTTGTGATTACGAATTTACACCATATCAATTATAATAAATAAAGGAAGGATGAATAAAAAAAATCCTCTGAATAAGCTAATGCTTAATTAGCATTCCAGGCAAGTTCCGAATTGTGTACGGTTGTTTTTATTGTTTCTGAACCATTCATATTCATGTCCCTAATCAGCTATTCAGATCACAGGGCGATTTAAGTCCGGGAACAGGCAATGCCCCTCTGGCCACCTGTTGAAATGAACAATTTAGAATTCAAATGGACAATTTTATGGCATATTTTAATGGCAATAGCAAGAAATCATAGTCGTGATAAAATTTGTCGTTCGGAAAGTAAAATATTAAAACTATAAATGGTTTTTAAAATCATTCTGCCGTTGTCGCCACCAATTTTCACCCTTTCACGTTAAAGAGTTAAAATTAAACACCACGAAAATGTTTTCGAAAACTCGAAAGTAATGAATAACGCCAAAATGTCCACGAAAAAATTTTGCATCACGGAGTTTTAGTATATACTTACAATTAGATGAATATTATTATTTTATAATCGGGCCTTTACTGAAATATGTTAATTTCTTCTTATATTTTTTAAAATGATTATTGATCTATGTATTTAACATAGTTCTTTTTTTGTGAATAATTATCCTAAATTATCTTCGAGTTATGCCCTTAAATTATTTTACTGGTTCAGATTGAATGTAATGAATAAACTTTACACAAGTAACTAACAGTGATTGTGGCAAATATTTTAAAAATCACAGAAAACATATTTTTTGTGCAGTGTTTAACTTTTGAGACTATAACTGTTTTTTAACAAAATAAATTTTTCTTCAAAACTATGATAATAAAATGAATTCGTTGAAAAGACTTATTTTATTATATCCCAGAGTAGCCTCAGGCCACCTCGTAAATTTTCAAAAAAACGTCTGGCCATTTCTTTATGTAGAAAGCTCAATCCAAAGGTGAACACCACCAAAAAAGAATATCAATTTTCAAAAAAAAAAATAGTCAAGATCAAATACCTTTCAAGATGCAGTAATAAATAAAAAAACGATAAGCTATAAAAATATATTACAGTTTATCACTAAAGAAATAAAAAGTGGCTATAAAAAAATGTTAAAATAAAATACGAATATGAAAATCATAAAAGCTTTTTATAAACAAGTATTAAAATTGAAAGTTAAAAAAAAAAACGGAATAAGTATCTATTTGAGAAGAATTAAGAAAGTGAGAACTAGAGTGGACTATCCAAAATGATTCGATTAAGGATTCATTTTCAAAACTGTTCTAAAGCAATTTGAAAAATATTTATAAATCTTTTTCCCAAAATCAAGTGATGTTGGTCTATTCTGATTCTCAACGTCTCAATTCATTGTTTGTTTTTTAATATATATTTTTATAACATAATGTAGTTAATAAATTAGTAAATAGATTTAATATTAGTATTTATGCAGTTAAAACAAAAGCACTAATAAACATAGTACAGATTCATTAAAATAAATGAAATTGGAATTGGTTGGTAGTTACGGAATTGCATAATTTTTGTTGTAATAAAAGAGCATATATATTTTATTGAGGCATTTTAAACTATGTATAAAATATAATCCTTTAAAAACGCATATATTCACTGATAATGTGATACGTACCTACTGTCCGTTTTGTACGGTTTTATTCTTTTTTTATTTTTTTTCTCCATTCACAGAATGGAATTCATTTTTAATCTTTCTTTACTGAGCAAATCAAATGTGGGAGAACAAAACTATATGTAACCGCACTATGAAATATTCTAAGAAACAGTGATATCTTTAGAATGAATCAGACGAAAATATTCGTCAAAATAACTTAAGATTGGAAATTCAAATAAATCTCTCATAAAAATTAACTTCGGAATAGGACATACAATATATATATATATATATATATATATATATATATATATATATATATATATATATATATATATATAAATATATATATTCATGAAACAAGAAGAATAATGTTGACTTTCTCTTTCAGGAATTTATTAATAAAAACAAATAAATAACCTATTTTCAGAATAATTAACTCAAAGCAGTTTCTGATTTAATTTAGAAAATACTTTAAAAAAGATATAAAATGTATTACCTGAAATTAATTATAATTTAATAAGTCTTTATAAAAGAATATAAATCTGTTACGGGTCATTTTAAAGTATGTATGTATATATAAAAACAAATATCCCCTTAACCATGTATGTTTTTCATCCATATTTCCTTTTTTCGTGCCAACCCTCTTTTAATTTTTTTTTTTTTTTATTCGTCGTACAGAGTGTAGTAAAAATCAATTTTTACCTCTTTCTACCGTACCTGTTAACTGTAGTAAAAATAATCTACAAAAAATAACGCTTGAAATATTCCAAGAAAATGTTATAGGGCCATTCTCATGAGACTTGTCAAATTTGCTTCTTTGACTTACAGGTTGTTTTTGCATGCCCCTAATTATTATTTAGTTGGCTTAAATTTTCGTATGTATTATTGGTGAGTACATCTCACTATTATTAAATAGTGAATGGCCAAAATATTTACATTTATAGTAAAGTTTAAAATTCAAAGTGCTCACGTGTGTTACTGTCCACATTGCTATAAATTGATAGAAAAAAATCCTAGCTCAAATTAAAAGTATTTACAAAGCAAAAGTGTGCTATTATTAAAAAATGAATGGTATTCAAATTGTTTTCAATGGTTAGGAGGTCATAAAGAGCTCATGTTTTCGGATTATGGTGAAAACGAGTGCTCAAGTTTGTTACCACTATGTCCAGTTTGACACAAATTCTCTGGATTCCAGGGTAAAACTGCAACACTATGAGATATTGCTAGATATAAACCACTTTATAAAACGATTACCAGAATTAATAGAGGTAACATGATTGAGCTCTCATTTTCACCATTTCCTGGAGACATAAGTTCTTAACCAATAGAATGTTATCTGAGCACCCATATATCGATGATTAACTACACAGATGTTGTAAGGACTATTGTGGTCATTACAACTCTAAGATTAGGAAACTGTTGGAAAATGTCTAAACTAAATTACATATCTGTTTGAAACTAATGTTATCAAATTAATTAAAGTAGCAAAATATGCAAAAAACAAAGATAATTAATAAGTAAGGAATTACAGAATGCGGTCAAATCTTAATTTTTTTACTCGAAACTATAAAATTTGCACTTAGGACATCTGTGAGGTTGACCACAGATATACCATACGAAGTGTGCATACACAATATATAAAAGAAAGAAGCACATGCTAACTGCTAAAGAAAGCAAATCAATTCATAATGTTATCCCCTAAAATTGATATAATTGTAAATTGTTAAATTTAAAAGAAAAATCAACAATGGATGTTCTATTCCATATTGCAGTGTTAAAGTTGAATATAGAATGATATAGCATCCACAAGACGACTCGCCATATTGTTTGGTTAATGAAACAGGTGGAGTAATGTAACGGCCATGTTGGGAGGGACTAACACATTTCCGGTCAGGGAGGTCCGCTAATCCGCCGTAATAAAGCCATCACGTTTGATTTAGGACCCTACTCCCCGCGCACCTCCCGATCTGCCTCGTTATAAATGGGAGGTGACGGAAAATATAACAGCTTACTTCAGTTAAGAAACGCGGATATGCCGGGAGCTTAAAGCTCTGATGAACGGGTTTCGGGAGGGAAAATTAATAACAATCTCTTTACAAAAACTGACAACGGAGCCGTTAATATTCTGCTAGGATCTCAGTCTCTGCTAAACCTTGATATATGATCCATCAACTAATGAGTTCCCTAGTCATATCAACGCCCGCAAAATAGGCACCATTTGTTTGGATACTTCTCCATGATTTATGGCCGATTCACGAGGCTAATAATGTTGTATAGGAAGTCTTAACGCACTTTGGATATTATTGCCCCGTTTTTATTAATGACGTCTTTAACGTTTTATCCCGAGGTTGAGGTTTGCCGGAATTTGTTAGAGGCAGCCTCTACCCGTGGGGTGCTAACACTTTTTCCGACAGTACAGCGGATATTAACTGTTAATCTATTGCATAAGCCTGCAAAATCAGTTCTTGGATTTTAGAACTATATTTATATTGGTTATAAATAGCTATATTTGGTGCGATGAATCTAAATATGAAATCAATTTTTCTCTATCAGGCCCAATTTTTTGTAGATACACCTACTTATCTGTTCATGTGTTTTTTATATTCAAAACATTTAATAATGGGCGATTTAATCGTATTTATTAGACATCTGCCTTCCAGATAGTCCCAGGGAAATCCAATAGAAGAAATAAGCATTGCCAGACCGGTAGCTGACTTGACCTTCAACGTTACAACTAAAATTGAGGATAGTTTGTGGGCTCGCCGTGCAAGGTAGATCGAAGTGGGCCTCGCGTGATATTTCTGTTAAAGGAAAGTTGTTATAAAGTTAATAGGATAGAATGGAAATAAAATGAGTTCAACTCAGTAAGATTCCTGCTATCGAAATTAGATGAATGAGGCTGAGCGAAAAGCTTAGACTTCAATTCCTGCAGTTGCTGAAACGTTTAAAGGCAAAAGCAAAGCTGAAAACCACGTTGAAATGGTACGCCAAATGCTAAACAATTCCAGATCCCTTGGAATGAGCACTAAGATGCAACGTTTTCCTAAAAATATAGGAGACACCAGTGATGAACAAGGTGAAAGATTTCACCAGGATATTAAAACTATGGAAGACGGTTTCGAGGAATATGGGATAATCATATGATGGCAGATTATTATTGGAGTTTAAAAAAAGGCTGTTCCATAATACATTCAAGAATGTCACAGAAAATTAGCTTCTGAAGTACTTGATGACTAGCTGGTCCCATAATTAGATAAATACAGCAATATTATATATGATTTTTATGATTTTTATGCTTTTTTTCTTACTTTAAAAATTTAACAATAATAAAAAAAATCCATGTTTAGTTTTTCATTTGACCAGTGGATTTCACTGAAAGTAGTTACAGGTACATATATTAAACTGAAACGTTGTATCACAGAAATTTTAGATCCTAGGCAAAAACTAATGCCATATTTGAATTTAGGGCGTCAAATTCATGAAATCAGTTTCGAATACCCCAGTATCAAAACCACGGTCTATCCTATTGGTTCTTACCAATCATATGGAGTGTGCTGTTCGCAGTCAACCTCTGTTAATTAGCACTGATTACCATTAATTATGATAATTAGTATATATATAAATAATCATTATTCATTTGCAGAAACCGACCGCCTTACAAACTGTTAATCTTCAAAGATCTCAGAGATGTTATGAATAATTTAGTTTATTCGCAAACCGAATTTGGGGATCTCTGATATTTTAACAGTAGAAAGTATAAGGATACAATTAGAAGAACAAAGCATTGAGTATCTAAACAGAATATCTAAAAATCGAATAAACGTAGACCAAAGGTAGCGTATTTTATATCAACAGGCTAAAAAAGACTAACCAAATATATATATATTACATCTGTATGTATTAAATCACTGCTAAAGAGTTAAGCAGACTTTGATTTTGATTTAGTTTGTTATCAAGTTCAACTATAGAGAAACGCTACTTTTAAAACAGGATTTCACTTTAATAGCCTAACATTTATCATATCTTAGAAAATAAGAATATCATCTGACCGTATTACTCTGAATTTCAATGTTTTCGAATAAAATTGATAAAATATGAATAGATATAATCTCATTTTAATAATTAATCAAATTATGCTCATCGCCTTCAATATAATTATTTCCATGAACAAGTTTTATAATTCCCTCTTAATAAAATTTCTGAGCCTGAAAGGAAATACCTTCCTGAATGGTATTTTGTTTCGCATAGCCGCCAGTTTGAAACGCTTAGAACTTCAATATTTAAGCCTTTGAGGTTTTTTATAGTCAATTTAGAAATAGATAATATCCATATTGTAACCCCATCTTCACGAGGACTTGACGGCCGAGTACGTTGGGGCGAGGGTCTCAGAGTGCCCGGTTCGGAACGTTTGTGGGTTCGATTCCCACCTGGGCCAGTTAATATTTATTTCGTGGCGATCCCGCGAAATGAATTTTGACACTCCTATTCTGGTTAGTACGCGGCGGTGACGTAAAAGTAGCCGTCAGGGGTTGGCAAAAAGGACCATAATGCCCACTTGCCGGACTAGTTCCCCCCACCATTACCATTACCAGTACCAGTGACCCCATCTTCACCCGTATCCATATCCATCTTCACCCCATAAAGTTCTTCTCTGATAGCTTATTACCTACTCACAACTAATTTACTAATTAATAAACGTCTTTAATTTTATTTAATTAATAACTCACTCTCTCCCAAAAAAGTAATAATAAACGATATTTTACCTAATACAAACAGATACAAGAATCTCGCTAATCCTAACCACAGCAAAAAATTGAAGATATGTAAAGATTTAATTCGAAGAAGAGATCAAATCAAATCAATCAAATCTTCTACTCCCCGTACTCAAACCCCAACATCCCAAAAAGGGGCTAAGAAAAAAAAAAAGAAAAAAAAGAAATTCGAAGTATAAATTATATTCAATAAAACCGTATGCGTTAATTATATGCTGTTAGGCTTTAAAAAACTAGTCAAAAATGCCAGCTCCTTTTATTTAAAATAAAAACTAAGCTGTACAAATCTGGAAACGTGTTTATTTTCTCAATTTCTTTAACAGTATATATATATTTATATATATATATATATATTAATAGTATAGATATTAATTTTTCTTTTCATTAAATTTATTTTCAGTGCGAAATTACAAAGAGTTCTTTACGCTATTCAAAAATATAATTTACAATGAGTTGTCAGCCAGAGACCTTGAAAAAGATGCTTTCAACTTCCAAACTAACGAAAATTTCAGAATATTTCTCAAGGAAATAATTAATGAATAAATTTCTGAAAAATCGTTAACTATCGTAAACATATTTTTAATATATAATTTTTGTTATTAACTTGACTAGTTATTAATGAAGTTAATTTCTTTTCCCGTTCGGTTGTCCGAATTTCTCGCTAAACCTTGGTTTTAATTAGTTCGGATCAGCGAAAATCTACCGCGCCACAATTTCCAATAATATTTATTAGTGTATAAGGGTTTTCGTCTCAACTATATATATTAAAAAATAAACTACTTAGAGAGCATTACCCAGTATAATCTCAGATGATTGAAAATTTTAATTTTCTTTTATTAAAGATCTACTTTCCAATTTATAGTAATCAATGTTAAAACTTTATTGTTTAAATTGATGTTCAGATATGTTAAGAACCTAGCTATCTAAAAGGAGTGGGTTATTAAAGTTCATTTTAATAACCGGTCTTCCTGGGCTTCTATTTTTTTTTATTTATTACTTCCTTGTACGAAGTAATGTATGTAAAGTAAGTATTGTAATCGCAAAAATTTTCTTTTTCAGATTTCGACGGAAATATCCATTTTGACCATCCCTGAATCCATTTTGACTAGTTTCATCGTGGCGTCTGTACGTACGTATGTTCGTACTTACGTTCGTATCTCGCATAACTCAAAAACAGTTAGCCGTACAAAGTTGAAATTCTGTATTTAGGATTGCTGTAAAATCTAGTTGTGAACCTCCCTTTTTGGTCATTGCTTGATCACCGGAAGTGGTAATTTACTTGAAGGTCATAATTGATTTCCATAAAAAAAATATTAAAGTACTATGCAAAACTTGTCAAATTTAGTATTTATAATTTATATATTGATTTAAATAACATACTAGATTTTGGTCTAAATTGGAAAACCGGAAGCAGTACTTTACTTGAAGGTCATATTAGACTTTCATCAAAAATTATATTAAAATATAATGGAAAACATTTCAAATCTGGTAAATTGGACTTTTATATCGATATAAATGTATTTACTAGATTTTGGTTAAGATTCGTGAGCCGAAAAGGGTACTTTACTTGAAGATCATAATAAGCTTACGTCAAAAATTATATTTAAATTAAAAGAGAAATCATATGTTTCAGTAATAAAGGTTACAAACGCAATTTGGTTTCCAATCCACTTAATCATTTTTATTACTTGTTTTAAGTGTTAAAATTGAGTGTAAAGTACTAGTACCCCATTTGTTAGATCAACAAGTCTGCAGCATGAGAATAAGATCTTAGTTAAGTGGGTTTTTCCGCTTAATATATCGAAACTGTCGATTTCTAATGCTTTATCCAGTGATATTGACAGTTTTATTGTTGTCACGGAGCATGAAAAAATATCTCGGAAACTGGAGGAAAACGACATATAATAACGGAATGAGACCTCCAGTGATAACAGTGTGTCTTTTTGTGTGTGTCAATAGATGGATATCGCGACGCCGTGTCGTTTTTTACTGCAATCTTCGGAAACTAGTAACCAAATTCAGTATCACTTTTTGAGCCACGGATTTATAGTTTAATAGGCGTACAAGGAAGTCATGTGTTGTCCACATCAGATATATTTTTTTTTGTAATAGCTAAATAGATTTTAAAATTCAGTTTAAATTTAAATTAATTAAATTTTACAGATCATCAAGAGCTTAGACTATCTTAAACCTTGACGAGTTATGGAGACTAACCAGAATGAAGTATATTACAAAATAATCCCACGGAAAGGTGGTTAGGTGCCTTCAGGTTAGCTGCAGAGAAATTTGGGTCGGGTGTTGGTAGTGGGAATGTGATATTCATGAGGCAGAGGACACAGAATACTTAGGTGTCTCGTAGTCTGCTCCAGCGAATTTTACTGTCCCACGTTTCTGGCATCTGTCACTCAGTAGATGTTTCTCGTATCATAGATGTTATAGATCTTTTAGTAAGGTTTACCTACAGGTACAGGATCGAAACAAAGATAATATATATTTCTAGTAGAAACAGATAATTCGAAATATTTTGACGAAATGGTTTCTTTGTCATTTAGACACCCCTGTAAGTAATTCAAAATATGCTCTTAGTTTTGGGGATAAAGCGAGGAAACGCAATTTAACGACCAGGCATAGAAAATCAAACTGGTATCTTACTCATTTTCCTCCATAGAAGTGTTTAAAAGATAAGATTAGACTTATCTTCCACCTACTTCTTGTCGAATCTCAGGATTTAGCATTGGATAACAACTCAGTGATTAGTTACTTATTCAGCCCATCAATTTTTCGCGACAGTCAACCATTTGAGTTGCCGAGTGTCAATCCAATAAGAAAAGTTGATATGAAAAAAAACAAACGATTTTTGAAAATAATTGAGTCCAGATGACCTCCGTTCGAGAGAACACATTCTTCATGATTTATCTTGCAGTTTCTCATCACAATCCACGGCGAAAGTGGGATTTAAAAAACTTCCATTCAGATGTGTTCTTACATAGCTTCAATTGTTCGACATTATTATGTGACAGTTTACTCTTGAGGGGGGGTGATGTTTTGTCCCGGACCATGTAACCAATAACTTCGCGCCTTAACCAGTCAGCGAGATCTACAGGCGCAGACTTCCCATAGAAAGTCACATTCACCCCCTAAGTCTTGCATCAGTAGCGAACTGGAGCAGTTGAGTTGAGCTTACGCCCCACTCTGCTAGCCCATCCAGGCCCTATTTCTTTTTTGAACTGTTTATTTCTTAAACGAAGTAACGGACGACGGCTTTTCTCTACTTACAGAATTCAATTCTATTTCAAATTTAATCTTACTTCTAGGCCTTAGCTGTTCGACTTTTCCCATTTTCTTAAGTGGTTTTAGTTGACATATTTTATTTGTTCGTTTTTTTAATCTTTGTTCGTCGATATTATTGGGGAGGCGAAATGATACTCTCGCCCACCTTTAATTATTGGGAGACGATCGCATCCTTCGCTCCATCTAAGTGTACGCTTATGGCGAGATCTGTACAATTCGCCAGGATGGAAAGGCCCTCACCTAGAAAATTATGTTAAACTTCTGGATATACGAGTAAATCAACGTTAATACCAATTTTACATTAAGAAGCTCCACGCCGAATGGCCCGTCAGCCGAGAGTGGGCGTGTGGATAAAAAAAATAATTGAACGAACGTAAGCGAGGTCCTCTTTTAACTCGATGGTTTCATTTGCATGGTTTGATCATGCCTGTTTGTTACAAGATTACGACCAAATGCGTTGTTTGGTTTTCTTCAAATTTGGTAAAAAGTGCATTGAAGTCAGAAAAAACGACGTATGTGTAGGGATTTTTATTTTTTAATTCCTACCCAAGATGACGGTCATTTTAATAGTACCTTATCATCAAACATCAGTTTGTTTCGCAGTCATGACCAAGTAGTAGTTCAATTTTCTTTTAATTTGACATAAATATTCCTAGAAGGCATTTAATCCTTTTCTTTTCTTTTTTTACGCAAAAAAATCAGATAATTTCAATAATTGTGAGGAGATTGAATTTTTTTAATGAAGAAATTTTACCAATTCTATAATTCTGTGATATTCTGGTTCTGTGATTATTTGTTAATTGTCTTTGACATCTCTAGCCTGAATCTTGAAGAATCATGGCCACTTTTCGACATTGAGAATTACAATTGTGTTACTGATGTCAATATTGCCACAGGATAATATGGACTGAAGCGAAAATGGTTTATGCAAAATCACATTCGTATTCACCAGATTTGCGGCTTGATTGGAACAGGCATATGAAAAATAAAATAAAGATCTCTAAATTGATTGTAGAGATCTATTGTTTACAGAACTACTAGTTATTTTTGGGTCCACCACGAAATTAAAGTAAACTTTCACAGGCCGGATTCAAAACGGTTATTTTTTTATAGCTGAAGTGCTGCCTCAACCAAAGTTAATAGTTTCTCGTATGCTCGTGATCAGAAATGAGCAACTACTTAAACAATTGATGAGCGATACAGAATATAAAATTTACAAAAAAAAAATTATGATGAATTCCATTTAGATGACCACTATAATTCTGTTTCGCTATCGAGGAAATGATGAGCCATATATTTATTTTGAGCATTTTGTTGTTATGTTTCATATTTATCAAATACCCAGGTACAACTACAGAGGAGCGGCGCACTATCAGAAGAGTCTAGAGACTGAATCGAGTGTCGTCTCACTAGCGATCTCTGGGTCCATTCTTGTTAACTACGTGCCTCCTTTTTCAGCACTTTCTTATAAATTGGTTTTATGCTCATCGCTTAAAGCTGTTTCACAGTTTGCAAATTGATTCTTATTTGAATATAACTGTTTGCTTGTTTTTTTAAAGAAAAAAGTTACTTTTTATTTTAATGTACTTAACATCTTCCCCTTTTTCACATAAGAATATAAGTATTTCACTTATTTTTATACAATTAAATAATAATTAATCAAGTAATGTTTTTTTTAAATGATCTTCATAATTCTAGGCCATGATTAAGAAACATTTGTAATAATTAATTTCATAAATTTAATTATCTAAAAATAAGGTAAATGAATATGTTCATAATTAAAAACCATAAAATTACCACTTTACTATCGCAATTGAATTTTTTAAATAATTAATTTAATTTTCTACAAAAATAAATACTGTTAATATTATCCATTATGATTATAAATGATTAAGTTCATAATTAAAAAACATGAAATTACCCAGTAACTATCATAAATAGGTGCAAACTAGAATCTAACAAAATTAAATCACAATGGGTGTAGCAACTCGGAATAAAATTTGTGCGACGTAACAAAGCGGGGTAAAATATTTTTTTTTAGGGAGAGACAAAGTTGATATTCGTTTTTTGCACCCCCCAAAACTACTATATACGAATTTTCATAGCAATCGAAAAATTGCTTGTAAAAAAACAGCTTTAAGCGGTAAGCATAAAACCAAATTTATAAGAAATAGGAGGCACGTAGTTAACAAGAATGGACCCAGAGATCGCTAGTGAGATGACACTCAATTCAGTCTCTAGACTCTTCTGATAGTGCGCCGCTCCTCTGTAGTTGTACCAATACCCATTTAATAGTTATATTTAGCAGCTTATTTTTATTGCCAGCTATAATGATAAAGTAGTATGCATCTCCATTTTTTATTAATATTTTTAGTCTTTGGAAAAAATATTAGACAAATTCCTTACTAAATATCTATTATTCCTGACAGGCTAAGGGATGAGGAAGAAGTGGATATCAATGCTAATAAAGACCACTATGAAGGAGGCAACGTAGAACAAACATCACTGTTTATAAAGAATGCCACCAGGAAAGATATGGGCAACTACACCTGCATCTTGGAAAATGAAGTCGGGGCTATGGCATCTCAGAACTTTGTTTATGTCTCCATCTACTGTAAGTTGTTCTTTTTATTACTTTTCTCTTTTTCCCTCTTGTCTACTGCTACACAACGTTCAATTGCTTTAGCATACAAAGTATTCTTTTTAAAATGAAGTATTCTGAAATACAATTAAATTTTATTTCACTAAACAAGTTTTAAAATAAAAAAAGGTAAAAAAAAGATATATATAGCATTCCTTTGACCAACAGTAAGTAATAATAGTAGGTGATACAGTCAGCATCATACTGGTCTGCCAGGTTTCACTCTTCACTAAAGAGTCGGGTCTCCATTTTATAGGTTGGTGTACCAAATGGGGATTTCCTAAGTTGAAGATCAACCCAATACTGATTGGACTAAAAAATAAACTAGGCTCAAGAGTTGAGAGTCCAGTGTTATACTCACTGGATCAACCTGCTCTTTTAATTAAAATGAAAGGCTATAATAGATGAGCAAATTCTAAGTTTTTTTTTTTTTTTTTTTTTTTTTTTTTTATAGAAATCCCTTGAAACTAACAATGTATGGGGCTTTTCAATTGTTTGACATCGTGTTATTATTACATACAACTAATTTACTGACAACAAAAAAATTAAATAAATTCTAGTAAGAAAATTATACACACATTTATTTTTTCAACTTATCTCTTTAATATGTTATATCTCTTTAGCTATTTATCAATAGCTGATGAATCAATATGAATGAATGTTTTTCATTCAAATTCATAAAAGATAAAATTAACAAGCATATACATAAACTTAGTTATTTAAAAAGATATATTTTTCATTGTATCCTTTATTGCTCAACTTCATCTACTTATTTTTACTTGAATTATTCTCTAATTAATTTTATCATTATCATAATTACTTTATATTTAATATTTTACATGTTTTACTTTATCTAAAATTAACTATTTTATATTTTTATTTATTAAACGTTTTCTTTGGGACCTATTGTCATTTTATTTTTTTGTTACTAAATTAAACAGTTTCCTTTTTTGTTTTCCCCAGAAAATTGTAATTTTTTAGGAAATTTACTTAACAAGGAATTCAACACATGAATCATAATTCAGGGAGTCAGAAGCCAAGAGTACCAGGTAAAAACATATAAATATTGAATTATTTTTATTTAAAGTATTTTTAGTTCAAAAAAATAAATAGTACCGTAAAATATTTTGTACTAGATTTTTTGGGGAGTAAAAATACTTATGAAAATAACTCAATATTTACAATGTATTACTTGAACCTATTGGCTTCTGACCCCTTCAATTATGAATTAGCATAAATCATTGATACTAAAAATGTTGACAGCTTATAAAACCAGAAGCTAATTTTTCAATGTGTCGCAATTACAAAATAAATTACAAATTGCCACAATTTTTTATACCTATCAAATACTCTAAAGCTGTATTTTTTATTTCAGTTAAGCCTGAAACAAGTGTCAGAATGAATCCAGCATCTCCAGTCATAGCTTCAGAGGATTTAGATGTGACCCTGTTCTGCCAGGTCGAGGCTGGTAATCCTCCAGTACTTACCCATGTCCGCTGGTTCCTGGACGGAGTGATTCTGAAAGAACTGCCAGACTGTTCCAACACCACCTTCTGTGATATAAACCCTATCCAATTGTTTCTTGAGGGTATCACTCGGAACTTTCACGGCAACTATTCTTGTATGGGCAAAAATGAAGCTGGATGGGGTCCACGCTCACCAGATTCTGAACTTATTGTCTTTTGTGAGTGCTCTTTTAAATTACTGAAATAGTCAAAATCCTAGAAACTAAATTAAAAAATTCTCTTCTCTTCTCTTAAACGAGTCCTCTTTTACTGCTAAGCAGTGTGCGGTGAAATCAAAAATTATTGAAAATAATTCCTGAGAAAAGAAATAATGATTTGTGGTAGTTTTTTAGTTTATATGATCCATAAAAAAGGTAAAAAATAAATGTGCTAAGCAGTATCATAAGTTTTTGTGCCTATGTTTGTAGCTCTAATGAAGACCTACATAATGCCCATCTAGTGTTTGTTTCATTCGGGAACCCCTCCCTCCCATCTATCACATCCTTCAATTAAATTAATGATAAGTATATATTTCAGAATCTTTCTAAAATATTACTGAGAAACAGCCTATTGCAAAAACTTCTGACCAATAGTATTTTAAGTTTATTCAATTCCTTTTTATTGTCAGATCACTGATTAGTTTCGTGGCATAGAATAGAAATTTGGAAGTTATTGAGAGTCACACCTCATTTATAAATAAATATATTTTTATAAAATGAGAAATAGAGCCAGCCTCTTAGATTACTATTAAAAAAATGACTCAAACTATAACTTTAACTATATTGACAACTGTATAGATCCTACAAATTATTTTCTACAGTTTTAGTCTTGATTTATTAATTAATGAATATTATTTACAGATCCTCCAAGTGGTGCTGAACTTCATCACACTCCAGATCGTGTAGTAAAGAGAGGGTCAATGACGCTTTATTGCAGTGTCAAAGATCGGGGAAGACCAGAAAACACAACTTATAGATGGACTAGGGGCAATCATCCAGTCATGGATGTGAACTCAGCAAACTGGACGATCGATCCAGTTACTCTAGAAGCTGAAACAAACTTTACCTGTACTGCTGTCAATCTTGGCGGAGAATCAAAACCTGCTAATCTTTTTATCAAGGTCTATGGTAAGTTTGGATTACCAAGTTTACTTTTATTCAGAAATCTATTCCATAATTTAATGGTAATAAAAAACAAATTTAACAATTACTTATGGTAGAGCTCAGATATCTCAGAAAACGCTATGTTTTCATTATGTAACTATATCACAGGTGCCCCTATTACGCTAACTAATAATGCACAACTGTTTCCTTTTTTGTTACAGCACCACCTACATTTATTGTTCGTCTGCCACCATATTTTGGAACTGTTATGACTTCCCGACAAATCCAAGTGACTTGCAGGGTCGAGTGCTCTCCCATCTGTTCTATTGAATGGGAAAAAAATGGTCGTAGGATAGAAACTGGTCTTTATTCTAGGTATTATGTTGAGAATATTGTCATACCTCCGGACACAAGGACGAACGATTTTGAGTCTGTTCAATCAACGCTTATTTGGAATATGACATCATGGCCAGGCGGTCAGTTGGACAGGATTGCAGACAATGCTAACTATACCTGCATCAGTACAGGGAATGAAGTAGGATCAGGTGTCAAGAGTACCACCTTTTTTGGTGTCGAATGTAAGTTTATCTTTTACAGTATTCCACATATATTAGTTGCTGTGGGCTAATTAAGTTCATGTGTATAATTTATGTTTATGTCTATGTACAGATCTCTAAAGAACTGATTCCATAAATATATAAATTATACATTCTGAATAGTCAAAACATTAGTAAATTTAGTTATCTTCGGCTAACAAACATGAAAATAAATAATTTTCTTTTTAGCATTTCTCCATTTCCATGATTGATTTTTTTTTTTTTCATATTTTCTTAATAGATAACTTGAAGAAGTAATTAAATTTTTAAAATATATATTTTATTTGATCTATTTTTTAAAATATTATAGGAAAGTGTAAATAGTTGTAGTTATGTTTTGCTTTTTTCTAAAGTTTTTGCATTTGTAGACATTTAACATATTTGCACAGCATTTGGAGAATGATTTTATTTTTTTATTTTTTTTTGTTAATTTGATGTTTTTACATTCTGTATTTTGATACTTAACCAAATGTACTCCGATTGGTTAACTATTTCAATGAAATTTATTATGCATTTTCATTTTATTAACTTTAAATAAACAATTATTCTTAATTGCATCAGTAGTTTTTACTATTATAGCATAGCGTTTTGCACTGTAATAATGTATGATAATAAGATATGTTGTGCTAGATAAATAGGTTTCAAGACTCCTATAACTGTTTTAGACCCACCTGAAAATTTGACTGTCTCTAACAGTGTAGTAAATGTGATCGAGGGCAATGTTCCCGAAAAAGTACTCTGTAATGCCAAAGCATACCCAGAATCATCCTACCAATGGCGTAGGGAAGGCGATAATGAAGTTATCATCAAAGGAAATGCTCTTATTCTCAACTTCCCAATTCTTAGAAAAAATGGAGGAAATTACTATTGTGAAGCTTATAACAGACATGGAAACAATTCACAGAAAACTTTCATTAATGTTCTTTGTGAGTAACCTACAAACTGAAATATATTTTCTTATTTTTTTTAATGTTGATAGTATGATGTATATTAGTTATGTTATTCTAAAACAAAGTCATTTACCTAATGGCGACAAAGAATTTTATCGGTATTTCTATTTATTCAATATTTATCATCATTCTCTACTTTTTCTCAAATTGTTCCAGCCAAAAATTATCTGAACAGTTTCTTTAATAGCAGAAATCTGAAATTTAAAAATGCATAATATGTATGGCTTATTATCCTTTGTTAACCGTTTTACAAGTTTTTTTTTTTTAATATTAGTCATAGTTTTCTGTTATTAAAAAGAAAATTTATTTTTAAAAAACAATTTCATTTAGGTATGGATTTTATAATAAAATCATATTTTATGTTTGTAGCATAAAGGGATAGGGGTCTACCTAGACTTGTGATTACAACTATACTGATTTGATTGTCATATTGGTGATTAGTGTTATGAGATTTGTGGAGATCTGCTATTATTAACTAAATTATTAATTAAAAATGGAACCAATCATTCAAATATGTGATGGAATTAAATTTTTTTTTTCAATTGGTCTTAAAGCATTTTCTTTATTGCTTTTAAAAAGCATAAAAATCTTTCTGTTAAGTATGTGAATTGCAAGGATCATCGAGCTGAAGGATTCTGTATAACAGGCCTATTTAGGCCATGGTGCTTACTATTTTCCCAAAAAATTAGAAATTTTATTTATTTTGAAATAAAATATTAATAACCAGTTACTAATTATAGTTTATACTAATAACACTATACAAAATTAATCAATTGATATTCCTTTTCTTGATTCTAAAATTAAAAGTAAATGTAAGTTGAACAGATAAGTTAAATGATTGTACTAAGATATAAACAAAGGAGGTGCGTTTTTTGCCTATTATTAAAAAATTGATAGCTAACCAAAATATAGGCTATCACATTTTATTGCTCGAATCTCTCAGCTAACAATTCAATGCCATCCCTAATTTAATGATGTAAAGTCTCTTGAACGAAAGTTACTTTTAAAGTTCATTTCATCCCTTTAAATTTTGTTAACCTTTACAACCAATGCTGAAACAGAGTCTACATTTCTAGACAGTCAAACAGAGTCTGCAGTCCCCCACCACTTCACTAATTTCCTTAATGGCATGCATCACAGCCTTTCTTATATCAATTGTGCAAAATTCTATAAATTTCAGGGCTTACTTCTTTTTTTTTCCAGTATAAGTGCTGCCACCTACTGTTTGTAAACTTAGATCCATGATGAAAAAGATTTAAGAAACATGGTGACTTTAGTTTATAAAGTACATTTAGGATTTAAAAGGAAAATTGCAAAGCCTTTATATTAAACACCTTAGTATGTAATAATGAAAATTCTATTTAAAATAGATGATCTTAAAATCTAAAAAATAAATAATCCATAGCAATTTACTAACTTCCAGAGATTATGTTATTATTTTATTTTTTCAATTTCCTAATGCAATATTAAAATTTCACATTATAAAAGGACATACACTTATACATATATTTTACGTATAATCAAGGAAAGATGTGAGATTGATTTAACATAACATTATACGAAAAAACACATTTAAAAAAAATCAAATATTTTATAAATTCCAAAACAATTGATTTGTTGTTTTGTTTGTTACGTGCTTTTCCTCGATTTAAAGACCTTAAAGAATAATAATAAACATTAAATCTTAACATCTATATAATAAAAAGCATGTGTGCGTGTATATGTAGGTGACCGTAATTGTTGTGATAACTTCATACCTATGGAAGCAATTTAAGGCAAACATTATTAGGTTAACTTTTATAAATTCTTGAAGTTTATAACTTCATTTATTAGGTTATTTTGTATTTTAGAGATTTAATAACCTTAATAATCTTTAAAAAACACAGGTTATTACTATCTGTATTGTCATTGCATTTAATTGTGCAGCTACATTTAGTGACAATCATATTCATACACCATGACTTTCTTTTTTTTGCTTTCCCCTTCACAATTTATTTTTTAATTTAAGGCGAAAAAAATAAGAAAGTATTTTAAAAAAACGTCTTTTATTTTGAATAAAAACGTTTTGAATTAATAAATTACATTTATGAACTATTAATAAATTATATGTTTTTAAAAATTATTAATTTACACAACTTTCGTTTTCATACAGTTCATAATTTAACAATTTTAACATTAAGAAAACTTGTCTAGTATTTTGTTGGACATCCTGCCATCCTAATTACCTTATGAAGCCTCTTTGGCATTAATTCTATGAGTTTTTTAGTTGTATCTGGAGAAATTTTATACTACTCTTCAATTATTTTTTTAGCTGACTCGCATTTTTTATAACTTTTTATAAATTCTTGATTGGATTGAGATCTGGAGACTGTGGGGGTGTATCCATAACTTTGGGGTAGTTTTATGCCTTAATGTTAATGATAATGTTATGTTAATGTTAATGTTAATGTAGTTTTATGGGGTAGTTTTATGCCTTAAGCTTAGCGTCATTATCCTTGTAAAAAGCAAATATCCTTTCAATTCTCAAAGTTTTTCACTGATTCTTTTAAATTTTCTTATCTAATACCTAATATAACATATTTTATTTATAACATATATGCTTCAGTGTTTATTTTATTTTCCCAACCCCTCCTGCTGAGAAACATCCCCAGAGCATCACGGAACCACCTCCAAATTTTACTGTTTGTTGGAGGTTCTGCAAGGAAGGACTTTCATTTTTTTTTTTTTTTTTTTTCCTCCCCATTTTATATTTTCCATCAGATTGAAAAATATTTATTTTCGTTTCATTGGTAAACAAAATATTTTTCAGAAAGTCAAATTAACAATTTTGGTACATATTTGCAAATCCCAGCCGCTTTATTTTATTTTTATTACTTACAAACAGTTTCTTCTTAGCAGTTGTAGAATAGAATAAATTTCCTTTAAGGGCTCTGCGAATAATCACTGGATTGATATATTTTCCTCACCTCTATAGCAAATTTTGGGATCTTCTTTCACTTTCTTTATTAAAAACTGTTCTTTATATTCACCTAGCAGGCTTCTGTTCAAATTTCTTGTCTTGTTTTCAATTCTTTTTTCACTTTTAAACCTTTTAATGACACTTTACACCGTAGCGTGATTTCGACTTATGATTTCTTATATTTTCTGGAAACTTTGACCTTTTTGCTAATTTTTAATTATTCACTTGTAGTGTCTTTATCTCTGGCCATTCTCAATTTAAACTTGTAATATGACACTCTAATGTTGATAAAAAATGTTAAACTGAATATAATTTGGCCCATAAATATCTTTGGAGGTGGGTAAATAAACAATTATTATTATTTGTAAGAGTGCATGAATACGACAGTCGCATCAGTTTGCTGTTTTGTTATGATAATAGTATTATTCTATTTGTTCCCTTTACTAAATCAAATTTTTCTACTACTCAGCAATTAACAATCCCTGTTGGGCATTTGATTCATAAATGATGTAAAATATATTTTTATAATAAGGGGGATACTAAAAGCTCAATAATTAGAGATGTACTGTTTCCCACTTTTTTCACTGAAATGAAGTCGAATAAATAAATAAATATTATGTTTTGTATTTTTTCCCAGTGATTAAGATAATCCTTGGGCACTCACTCGTTCAACTATAAATATCACAAACGAATCCATAACAAATAACCTATATTTAAATAGATAATAAGAATTCAAATTTATACAACTACCAATGTGTGCTCATTATAATTCATAATTTTAAAAAGGAGAGGAAATAAAAATTAAAAGTAAATAACTTATTATTAATTGGTAAGTCCTAAAGAGCAAACAATTTTGAAACAAAAGAAATATTAGAGAAAACCATAATTTTGGGCGGATCATGTAACAATAACTATTGAGGATACCACAGAAGATGAGGACTAGACAACAGATTTTCAATTTTTAACTGTGTTTTTAAAATGTTTAATAAAGTATATTAATGTTTAAAATACTATTAAATATTTTATTACATAATAAAACTACTTTAAAACTTCTACTATTTAAAATTTGGGTAATATGGCTTTTGAATTACTTTATAAATAAATTATATTAATTTATTTTTCTTTAATTGGCTAAAAATAATATGAAAAACACGTTCAGATCACTTTTCAAAAGTAATTAATTATTCTTTCTAGGAGTAGCAGAAAACATTTAAAATTATACAAAAAAAAAATAGTAATTTGTAGCTAATTATTGGAACAATTCTTTTAAGTTATATTACGTAGTACTTAACATTTCTTGTAAATGGCAAAAATTGGTTGATTGATATATAAATATAGCTGGAAGTGACGCTTTAAGTAAGACATGACCCTTTTTTTTTTAAGATGTGTTATTATTAGCTCACTATATATCATTCTATTCATTTCTCTCCTGCCAATTGCAAGCAACCTCACTGGAGAGGTACTCACACACTGTTGTCCATTTACTTAAAGCAATTAGTTTAAAATGTTATTAATTTTTAAAAATATTGATATTGTATGTTGCCATAAAATTATTTAACAATTGCAGTTAAACCAGAGTGCGGCATCGTTAAGAAAGAAGTTGATGGAAAGCTTTCTTTGGAATGCACTGTCATCGCCAACCCACAAGATGTCGACTTTACTTGGAAAATAAAAAATGAAAATGAGACAATCGAAGAACACATAGAAAAAGGTCATCTCCAAAGTATTCTGACCTTAGAGACAAGAGTTGAAAACTTCAGAACGTATCTCTGTTTTGCTAACAACTCAGTAGGGGTTTCAATACCTTGTGAAATGGATGTATCAGGTAAATTAAAAAAATATATTAATTTTTTTTTAATATGTAAGATTATTAATACAAATTATATTATTTTTCAAAAGTTGTTAATAAATCAATACAGTGTTTAACTTATTTTTGATAACATATTTTTTCATATCAAATTATATTTGAATGAAATAATATTCTTAGTATTTTCTAAATATTTTTAAATGGCTTTCATCGGAACTTGGTTACCACCAATGGAATTGTTTATTTTTTATTAATTAACAATCAGCTTACAGATCCACAATTCAAACTTATTTTTTTATTATTATTTATTTTAGAACTTTATAAAAAACAAATGAAACCGATTGTGTTAAAAGTTCTTTCCCACATTAACCCAGAAAAAAAAATGTTATCCTGTCCTTCGTAAATAAGATCAGGAAGGATTGCTTTTTGTCCTTTTGCATAGTACTGCTGAAATCAAAGAAACATAGTCACATCAAGCGATTTGTTTAAAGCTTCATTCATCAATTTTCTTTTTTGATATGCTGAGAAGTTTCTGACTTCTGGACAAAACTCTCTAGCTGATAATGCTAGTTGGTCGACTGTGATGTTAATGTTGGAATTAATAGTCAGGATGCAGTCAACATAATATTTTTATCATAATATCCAACGTTTCAGCCTAAGCATGTGAGCCACCATCAGGGGTAGTTGGTTCTAAGAGACAGGTGTGAGAATGAGTTCTTGTGCCAGTATCTTAGAATTTACTATTCATTCCATCAAAGCAATTTAAGGAACAAATCATCCTTAAAGCTAAACTAGATACTTCTCATCGCTTTATCAGCAAATAATTTAAAAATTTTGCTAGGAAAAATGAATGGTTCCCGAAAAGAACAAAATCCAACTTTAAAGTTGGATAGTGTTAAATTTGGGATGGAATTTATCATAATTTGGACATGAAAAATGTTCAAATTCTGGAAAATCATGATTTAGGATTGTAAATATCAGCCCACATAGTGTCTATTAATACCATATCTAAGAAGCTACTATAATTTAAACAGAGCAATAATCTAAAAAATGTCTGTGACATTAACTCTAGATTACCAACCATGAGTCAATATGACTCACTTAAAATTTCTCTTCCCTTTATTTTCTCTCCATTTGAATTCACAGAGATCTCCTGGATATGCTAATCCCAATCAGTCAACAGTACGCCACCATAGTTGACGGGTGATCGGACACTTCATTCTTCTTTGAGATTAGTTTGTTTGGAATTGTCATTTTGACTTTTTAATGTGATTTTTTACGTTTCAAAGTCAATGTTTTATCTCTTGTATCCCTGTATTTAATTTTAATATGTCCTTATTTTATATTTTTCAATCTGTAAAATATTTGTATAGGTCAATCCTAATGGTTAAAAATGCGAAGTCTATAAACTGAAATGTTCTCTTAACTTAAAAGTTTAGTCTACCTTAACTTATCATTAAACATTTATTTCAATTTTTCCTTATAATCAATAATTCAATATTTTTTCATTAGCTTTCAAAAAGTTAATTGAAAAAATATGTAGTTTGATGAAATGATTAAATTCAATGAATGAGCCGTCCACAAAAATTGATGAAAACAAAGTTAAGAAAAAATCCTTTTGTTAAGGTTGCAATTTTAGAATGTTAATTTCTATTCAGAGATAAAAAAAAAACTTATAATTTGAAGGTAAAAATGAATCAATTGTAATGAAGTTATTTCAATTGATTAATTTATAACTTTTGTATATTCTACCTATCTGAGTGATGCTACAACTCGTTGCTGAGTCTTGGCCTCCTGCAACAACCTCCAATTGTCACGATCTCGCGCAGCCACCATCCAATTGTGGACTCCCAGGATATTTTGGGCATCAGCAGTAATGTCATCTACCCATCTTGCTCTCGGTCTTCCACACCGCGTTTTATCATAGATCGGTTCTATCAGGAGCTTTATCGGTATTTTGTTCTCTTCCATCCTGGCTACATGACCAGCCCATCTCAGGTGATTTAGCTTATAGAACGTTATTACATCAGGTGCGTTATATATATATATTTAACAAATCCTGATTGGTCTGTCTACGCCACTCATTTCCAACTTGGAGTCCTCCTAATATTCTACTCAGAACTTTCCTTTCAAAAATGCCGAGATCTTACTCTATATATTTAGTGGATTTAGTGGTTGCTCAGAACTCTGATGCATAGAAACAGCCAGATCAGAGCCTCCTAGAGATTTATTTTAGTTTTTCTCGATAGGGCTCTACTTCTGAAGTGTCGTAATAGCCCAAAGTACGCACTTTTTGCAACCTGAATCCTTTTCTTAACCTCCAAATGTGGTACATTATCTTGTGTGAGCATTGAGCCCAGGTGCACAAATTGAGATACTTTCTCAAACTTATAATGGTCGAAGGTAATCATCTCTCTTGGAGTTGGGGTCTCCTCCGCTATCATATATTAAGTTTTTATGGCATTGACATTAAGTCCAAGCCTCCCGGCAGGGCCAGTCAGTGCTTGAAAAGCTTCAGGTACTGCTCCATATGAGTTACCTACTATGTCTAATTCATCAGCATAGGCGAGGATTATTGCAGATATATTAAATATTGTTCCACCAATTTGGATCCTTGCTTCCCTTACTGCTTTCTCAAGTGAAAGGTTAAGCAGAAGATAGGCCAGTGCATCTCTCTTATATTCTGTTTTGTTTTTTTTAGTTTAAAATCCCCTTTCAAAATCATGGAACGTACACACCTTACTTAATACTTTTATCACTAACAAGGGGAGGGCATGGTCAATGGTTTGACCAAATTTTTTTTTGTCATTCTTCATCCAAAAATATTTAACATCTGTCCCGGCATTCATTCCAATGGCCCAAGGAGCTGAGAAACTGACATATCAGGACCAGCTCATATTGAAATGTACTAACATCGATCATTGACAAAGATGTTATTGTCAAAGTGAAATTAAAAGAACATTTGAATTCATATAATTAATTTCATCATTTTAACAACTGTGAAGTTTTAACTGTCTCAAATATGTGAAAAAGAATGTTATTACTATATTACTTAAACTATATTATACTATATTACTGCTAAAACTTCGAGCTATAATGTGAAAAGTTTTCACTTAATTATTTTGCTGTTACATCTCTTATTTTTGAATCTGATTTCATCATAAATTCACCCAAATCGGTCTGAGAATTAAGTGTTGTTCTGATAGAATATGAAGATATTGTGCGTATACTTTCAGATACAGTATAATGGACAGTTTTCAAATTTCAGATACAGTACAATGGACAGTTTTGTCTTTAAAATGTTTTATGTAAAAGAATTTCAGAAACGATATACATTATTAATTTAAAAAATATTTTCATTTGTTTAGCCTTCCAGGAGAAAAGTAGCCAATTTAGTGCAAAAGGTAGGAACTTGACGAAATTTTGATCGTCTGTATTGGATGCATAATAGATTTTTGCGTCTTAGATCTTTAAATTCTAATACAAATTATTTTTTTATTATATAAACAGAACCATGCATGCAACATTTCCAAAAATAAATTTTCATAATGTATGATTTATGTCTGTTGTTGTGAAACTGTTAACAATGTAGATTTTCATTGATGGCTTAGAAATACGGTCATTTACTTTATGTTAATTTATTTATCATGTTAATTTTGCATGTGTAGAAAAAAAGTTATCCAAATATATTCTAGGGTTTTTTTTTTTAAATGGAATTGGAGATATGCAATGGAAATAAAAGATATGCAATATCTGTTCTTTTGGCCCCAATAATTCCCTATGGTCTCAATATTATTTTTTAATATTAATGTTCAAGAAAATGTAAAGAATTTCTGTGATTACAAAAAATATCCTATTTCAAGGGATCCCTGAGTATTATTGTTTAGGAGGTTAGTAAATCTGAAATTGGCTCCACTCGGTCGTGTATAGATAAACATATATCTACGTGAATGCAAAAATAGTGGTTTTGTCTACAATTGAGATGAAGGTTGCAAGAAATAAAAATGCTGAGCACCTTAGGCTTTGGTCTTTTATGCAATTTCAATCAGAACTTTTTACAAATTTAAATACCCCATTTCAAAAGATTTATGCCTCATATCCTATTTCATATCAATAATTGCTAAAAAGTTTCTTTTTAAATTGTTTCTTCACATTATATTTTCTGTGCACTTTAAACTGAATCGCCTCCTGGCTAAGTGCACGTTCACTTTCAGAAATATGGGAGTACAATTGAATAGCAGTGGCTACATTACACAGTACAGCTGAGTGTAAATGCATATTTTTGGCTCAGCTGCTTCTGAAGCGCATAGATCTTTTGAAAACTGCACATCGAAAATTTTATCCGATTACAATACCTTCGTTATTTATGTAATAAAGAAAGTAAAAAGGACATTAATTCATTCTTAACAAAAATTATTTCATTATTCTGCCAAATCCTCTCTTAACTCTTCTGTGTTACACTCAGGTTGCATTGTCCTATAGGAAAATTATGTTACCTTTATCACTAATGATTTTTTTTTTTTTCAATAAATGCCTACAGATTCTCATCTGCTATTGGAATGTAGGTATTACGGTTAAATTTCCAAGTGCGTCAGAACATTTTCAGAGACCTATAGTTCCCACATAGATCCAAATCATATTGTTTTTTTCTGCATTTTTAACAGTTGGCTCAGCACAGTCTGAGTGATATGCCTCTGCTTCCCTTCTTCTTACAAAATTGGCTCTAGGAGATACAAAAATTTTTAATTTACTTAGTCTTTAAAAAAATATTAACTATAGTTTTGTATGAAGTAATTTAGGTGCCATTCTTCACATTTTTGCCTCTATAGATATGAATGTAAATATCTCGAAGTTGCTTTTATCAGACCAGATCACCTTAGCACTGTAAGTGAGTTTTAGCTCAATTGTGTCTTTTCTTCAGATTGCATTTTCATGTGTTAAATCTTGGTATTACAGACTTTTCTCATGCAATCATCATTCAATTTTTAAGGGTTAAATTTCGCCTCCATATACCTCAATCAGTCCCTTTGCCATATTTTCTGATGAAGGGGCATCTTCACATTCACTTTTCTGCTTTCTCTTCCTAATTTTGTTGGAGAAAAAACACACAAATCATACAGTAAAAGTTTAACATACATTTAACTGCATACGAGAATGTTTTATATATTTTTTGACTTCTGTTAGATGATATAAAAACTATTTTTGCTCATTCGAATCTCACACTTTTAGCATTCTGTTTAAATTTAAAAGTAAAAAGCTGAAAGACACATAAGTGACAGATTTATAGTCTGTAAATAATTGAAGGAAAGTTTTTCCATCATTATAAAATAATTGTACTAAATTAATTTTTTCAATGTGCGGTCTAATGTTTTAGTATATAAATTACTGTTCTGTTGTTTGGCTATAATCCTGAAAATGCCTAAAAACTACTCATGGTTGCACAAAGAAGCATAAAAGTCATGATACTAAAGTAATCAAAGATTTGTTTCAGGGTCCCTTTTGGCCAAAGGTGTATAATGGGGCCTGTAACAGTAATTTAATTGTATTTTTTTTTGTTAATAAAACTACCTATTTATATGCAAATTATTTCTCGGAAAAATGTTGACAGTTGTAATTTGTTTGAGTACCTATTCAAAAGAATTGTTTTATAAAACAATTTTTTATAAATTTTCAATAACTTTATGAAAACAACCGAACAACTATAATTTTGAATATGAAAATACATTACAGTAATGCACAGTGAAAATGATGAATCACAATACTGAAAAAAACGATTTTATCATATCGGGCAGTGGCTCTTATGGCACAATTCGTGTGTGACTACAATAAAACACCAGTACCTTAAAATTTGCTGCCCTCATCAAACTGCAGAGATTCTTCTGAAATTGATTACTTATATTTTCAACAAAATATATTTCTAGTTACCCAGGTAGGAACCAAACGCTCATCATCAAATTGGGTCAGAGCTACAAATTTTCTTTGCCTTGTCTCACAGAATTGAAATTAAATTAAAAAAATTGCCACTTGCATGAATAGTTTAGTCTTTTCAACAAACTCCTCCTTAAGAATTCATTGTAAATCCTGTTTTAATGAAATATTTGTTGTTTAATTTATGGATGCTTGTATGATTATTAGTAAATTAGTCATGCACGTATGTACGTCATATGATATTGCAAGATTTTTTTTTATTTAATTTTATATTTGTGATGTATAGTGTTATAGCAGATTTGAGCATACATGTTAATTGTTTTACAACTTTAACTCTTTATGTTTAATTGTTTAAAACCTTCTCTTGAATAGTGATAGATATGTGTCAATAATAAACCGGCTTAAATTTTCATGAAATTTAAGCATTCATATTGTATTAACTAGATTCACATTAATTCAAATTGGATTTACATTCATTGAATTACCATCCAACTATTTTTTATTTAGTGATTCAATAATTAATTTTTTTAGGATGATATCTTGCATTCCTCATCTTTTTACTCAATTATAATATAACTCAAATTTTTATTGTTATTATAATGTCATGTTAATTGAATATGCTTAACTGAGGTTCCTGATCATATGATAAAATTATACTATACAAATTATATTATTATTTCAGGGAGCATGAGTTGGTGGGCGACATTGGAAAACGAAAACCTCATCATACTTTTGGCGGTTATTCTGTTTATTGTCCTAATGGTCATAGTTATTTGTGTTGTCATCATCATTGTGTGCAGAAGAAAAAGAGCAGCTGATAAATGTGAGTACTCAGAAGGCAGTGTCATTAATCTTCCACTTATTTTAGAAGTTAATGAGAGACATCAATTCGAAAATATGACTTTCCCTAATCAAATAATGTTTCATAAAGAGCAAAATATGTAAGTGGTATGATGTTGCCGACTTAAGACTTTAAGGTAACTTGATACGTGACCAGTATTATATTTTTGAGTCTGATAGCCTGAATAGTCTAAAAAATATGCATGTATAACAGAATAAAGACTTTAACCTGAATTGCATTTTAATTTTAGTACTAGTTTAAAAACTTATTCTTTTATTTAACAAACACAAATATGAATGCTTTTTCCAGCTTATTTCATTTCATAATTAATATTGCTAAACATTTAATATACTAAGTCGTTTGTGGTGTTTTTTTTTTCACATTTTTAGATAATAATACAGTGGAGCTGGAAGATAGAGAAAAGTAAGTTGATTATGCCATATTATCTCTTATATATTTATTTCCATCTTGATCTTTCTCTATTCTCATTTCGATATCTTATAATGAAAAAATCTTGGAGCAGGGTATCTTCTGTGCTTATTTCAAATCTCTCAGCAGTGAGTTCTCGGTCAAACAATTTGAGACAGGTTTACATGCTGTGACTTATTATATGCTTTATCGATTTGTACCAGTGGCGTACACAGAATCTTTTTTTGGAGGGAGGGATGTGATAAGAAGAAGGCAAGTAATCACTTAAGTATCTAAATCGCCAAATAGGATGTAAGTTTTAAGAATAAGTATGGAAATTGGATCAAATATTACTATTGCAATACAAAAAATATTACTCAAAATACAAAGCTTATATTGGTGGGTATGAAAATAATATTTTTCATAAATGTCAGGGTGGAGGAAGGGAAAATATCCTCATTTCTCCCTGTGTTCGCCACTGGTTTCTACTAATCATTCATTAAACGTGCTAGAATCATAAATTTTATTGATTTAAAATGAAATCAAAATTTGAAAGAGTAGGGTATAATTTCTCGAGAAGTGAGTTATTGGATTCCATAATCTCTCTCTCCTTATTTCATTGTCTCTTTATATTTCATCTACCGCCAAATTTATTTTTTGTTAATCCATCTTCATCATCACCATCCAATTTGAGTTAATCAATATTAAGGCAGTTGTGGAATATGTTCAGATCAGTAAATATTTAATTAATTCCTCATCGAGATTTAAAACTTCTCTAATTCAATTCTATCATTTATTTGTTTTAATAAATCAAATTATATCCATGCTTATTTTGTATTTTTGGTATTTCTTTGTTCTCCATCTTTCATTATTTCTTCTTTTCCTTCAGGACTTCCTTGTATGAAATCAGTTTATAAAGCACATCAGTTTATATATTACCATACTTTATTATATCAAACTTTGATGATAAAGTTATATTAAATTGAATGCTTAAGGATTTCTTATTAGCAATGCTCTATTTTTAATTAGGCACTACTAAATAGATGAGTGAGGAAAAGCTAGGCAATTAAAAATGAAAAGAAGCACTTTTTTATTTAATTGGCCATTTTTTAATGATGTTAGTTACTCATTTTTCAAAAAAATTTCTGATCGCCTATGGTACTAATTTCTATTTCATAAAAAATCTTTTTATGTTTCCCAAATTTATATTGGCCATTACAAAAAAATAGCCTTCAATAATGTCAATATGACTCACAGTTGTTAAAATTTACCCATGCTACCAATGCAGCATTGATGTTCTCTAATAGAATCTTGGCATTTGATGCCTATTATCTACCCTTTACACCTTCACTTTTTATACAGGACCAGATTTAAAGTTTGGAGGCTCCTAGGCTCAAGAATTTTTGTCTACCCTCTTCATACCATTGGAGGAGAGGGAGATGGCTGTCGATTGGGAAATTTTCCTCATGAAAGCAAATTTTATGACAATTTTAAGTTTATCGTATAATAATAATATTCTTTGTTAAATAAAACTTTTTTTTTTAGCTTGTGTCCATAGCCTGGAGCATCATGGTAAAACCAGCCCTATTTATATAACGTATTGAAAGTTAAACTCTATACATTTAAATAATTTATTTAGTAAGTTCTAAGCTTACTGAATAAAACATGTTGAACTGAATTAAAATGGAATGGACAAGATCAAATAAAGAAGGAATATAATATAGTACAAAAGTGAACAGTTTGCGAAATCGATAAAATGTACAATATGTCATAGTATGGAAACCAACCTTTATTCCCAATTCTTTCATTACTTTCCTTTCTTTCAATATAATGAAGTAAAAAGTAATTAAATAAGTATTGCATGAGCATGTTACTACAATACTTCTTGGTAAAAATCCTTTCCCTTTACGAAAAAATATAATTTTTTATTATCAGTGTCATTACTGCAACCTGTTGAGAGTTTCTAGTACGGTGAAAATAAGTGAAAAGTAAATAATTTAAGAGTATTTTAATTTGAAATAAAATAGATAATACATATAAGGTTCACTTTTTACAGTAACATTGCCATGTTTGTCATGAACAACTACACATTAAAGTGAGTACATTTAATCTCAAGTTTATCCATTTTAGGCATGTCAGATATAATTTTAACTTATTACTATTGAAATAGAAGCTTACATCAAACAAATAATCTATTTATCTCAAAAGTGATTCTAAAACAAAATTATTTTAAACCTAAGTCAAAAAAGGGCTAACTGAGTTATGTGTGCTGTGATCATCTCCCAAGCCTTCCCCACACTGCAAAAAAGTTGGTAACACACAGTTCTAATTCTTTCCGGGTTACAAAGCCGAGCTGTGAGTTATGGGAGCAGGCACCCTTACAGCTTTCACTTCAATTAAAAATACCAAAGCTTTACTCCTACGGCTCAAAACTTTATTCTTGCAGTTTTTTTTTCTTTTTGACATGAGAAAAAATCTGATGTGAACACCGTGATGACTTCCTTGTATTATAAATCGATTAAACTATAAATCGATGGTTCAAAAAGTGATTCTGAATCACTATTAGGTTACTAGATTCCAAAGATAGCATTATCTCAAAAATGGCACTTGGCATCACGACGACATCTATTGGCGTCTGTTACTTTTAACGATGTCCTGAGTCGTAATTCTGGATGTGTTAGACTCAGAATTTTATAACTTAAAACTTTTATTTGATGCTTTTATGTCTAAAATTGATAATGAAATCTATTATGAAAATTAAAAAAAGTCTATTATGAACTTCAAGTAAAGTACCACTTTAAGTTTGTAAATTTTAACCAAAATCTAGTATATAATAATATTAAATCTTATATACCAAATTTGAGAAGTTTTGCATTATAGTTTAGTATAATTTTTGATGAAAATCTATTAGGACCTTGAAGTAAAGTACTACTTTCGGTGATCATGTAGTGACCAAAAAGGAAGGTGCACAATTAGATATTACAACAATCCCAAATGCAAAATTTCAACTTTCTACGGCAAACCGTTTTTGAGTTATACGGGATATAAACGTAGCTACAGGCGTCACAATGAAACTATTTTAGGATGGATTCAGAGATGGTCAAAATGGATGTTTCCATTGAAATCTTAAAACCGAAAATTTTCAAAAGATTACAATAGTTCCATTACTGCTTACAAGGAAGTTAAAAGGCACTGACTGCAGAGACAGATCCTTATGGCTCCACATTTATTAGATTACTTAGTTACAAGGTTTCTTATTACCCAAACTACTCAGCAAAACTATTGGCACAATATTTCAAATAAAAGTTATTTAAATAATTTAGTAATTCATAAAATAAAATATTGGTAAGCAGGTTTTTAGGAGGGAAACAAAACCTTATAGAAAGCAATAGAGCTACAGAGGATAGAAAATATATATATATATAAAATAATGATGATGATTCCTGCAATATTGTAGAAGGATGAATGATGAGATCCACAAAAGTGAAGCAACAAAGCTAAATGTACTTTATCAAAATATATCTCGATTAAAAAAAAAAAAAAGTAGAAGAAACTTCTGTAAATGGGGAATAAGAACATACTTTCAATAGATTTTTCAATGCTAATTTTGTAAGAAATTAGAAAAGCTGCCTTTCCTTTTGCTCAACTAAGATAATATTTCATTACTGAACAACTATAGTGTTCAAATGTCCACAGTTAGATCAAATTAGAAAACAAATGTATTTTTAATTTTTTTTAGTTAGACTTAATTTGATCCATTGGAATAATTTAGAAACAAATTACTTATAATCAGAATTTTTAAATAAAAAAATTATATACTCTTTATCTGTTGAAAATATATAAAGTCTTAAAAAGGAATAAACTTTCTTGTTTTTTTAGAACAAAGCACATTATTCTCGACCCTGGAATCATTGGATAACTAAGTTTTAGTGCCAGAGATTTTACTTTCATCGACTCAATCGTTCTAAATTATTGTTATTCAAATAATGTCAGTTTAGTCCACTCTTATTGTTTGTTAACTAATTGTAAGTGAAATTAAGCTTAACGTAGCTATCTATAAGATATTTATAAAATCTTGGCTAAAATTTTTATTTAAATTTTAGTAAATAACACTTTAAGAGTGTTGTGTTTAAAAATATATATTTGACATGCCTGAATTATATTTTATTTTGCTACTTACATCCTTTTATTATTCAGAGGCCGCTTACCCGCCACATCATTATATTTTTTTACTTTATTTTTTTAATAAAACATCATATTCATTCATTATATTTATCTCTATCATCCATTTCCCATCTTTGCGCTTTCACCAAAATCAAAACTTAGAACTTCTTTCAGCTTTCTTTAAACATTGTTTCTTCTTTTTTTTTTTAATCTATTATTTATTTTGCATGTGTTTATTTGTATTTATTAATTAAGTTTTTATCTTGATTAATTTCTGAAGGAAATATTTTATGAAAAAAAATTAACAATAATATTGATAAATCCTTCAATAAATTCAGGCATGTGTTTATTAACTTCTTGAAGATTCCATAATTATCACTTGTATGAATTGGAATACAAGGATAAGTAAACAAAAATATAATTACTTATATATCTACTATTCTTTATTGCAATCAAACTTAGGAATTTATTGAAGGATATAACTTGTCAGTCACTTCTTGTCTCTTCCTACTACTGAAATCAGGACTGAATCCTCTTGTTTAGAAATTCAAATGTTTACAAAAATTAAATTGTCAAACATATAATATATATATCAAGCTAATAAAACAAGATGACTGTCGTTTTAGTTAAGTTTTGTTTTACTTCAGTTCATTGTTAGTATTAAATACTAAGGTAAAGTTTTAATTTTAGCTTTATATCAGTATGTACAAATAAAAATTATTACAGCTCGATGAAACCAGTATTAACTCTAAAATTGAAATGCTTTACTTTATCATTTCTTCAACTTCTAGAAATGAAGTTGAATGAGCCAACAAAACAGATTTATTAACTGTGAAGGTATTATATAAAAATGATCATATTTGAACTGCAAAACTATATTGAAGATAATTAATCGTTTGGTTGGAAATCAGTAAAGGTGAATTATAATTTTAAAAAATTACTAATTGAAATTTTGTTTTTGCTTTTAATGTAAAGCAAATATTTTGATCTATCTAAACTTGTTTACAATCTTCAGATCTTTAATAAAGATATGAAAAACAAAATTTGATAGGAATATTGACAAGAATAATAATAATAATAACACTGATTGGAAAGGTAGATGGAAATGATAAATAAATAAATATAGAAAAAATCTCGATAAAATACCGCGAATCTCGAGCAGCTGCAAATCAAAGTAGAGTCTCCAAAGTGTTTAAGGCTGTCGATGAATGGATTTGGAGGAAATAGCGTATGCCCTATAAGTCCATAAGAAAAAAACTTTTCAGTTTGTTGTTGTTCATTATAATTCACCTTGAATAATTCGAAACCTAATTATTATCTTCATTCCTCCGTCACAGTTGACCTCTGATGTTGACATCTAACAAAACTATAAGAGGAACAGCCTACAATCTACAATGAAATAAGAGGAACAGTCCTGATATTACTTATAGATAGCTTCATTATCCTTCATTAATTTATGAAATGACATAAATTTGCTACCTTAAATTTAAAGGAGTATTTAACCTCTTATTTATACATAAATGATATAGAAATGATTTGCATTTCTTAAATATGGCTTACAATTTTAACTGATAAATGGTGTATACAGGGTGTTCAAGACTCAATTGACATCCCTCCTAAAATCCTCAATTTTTCTAATTCAGGGGTGAAACTTGGTGGGACAGAACTGTGTCACCTGAAGTTTCCTTTGAGCTTATAATCAACCCCCTAACTTTCTCTAGTACCTCTCCAGTGAACAAAACTCTGGGATTTTCAATGGATTTTGGTATATTTTAAGACGGATTCTTATAGGAAATCAAATTCTCAAGCGATGTTATAAGTGAAAATATCGAGCCAAGATTCAGAATTTGATTTCTATACATTTGATTCTAGAGTTATATCTGCTGGAAACGTTGTGGAGAAAGTTGGATATTCAATATGAGCTCAAAGGAAACTTCAGAAGAAACAGTAGTGCCCTGCCAAGTTTTACTCCTAAATTCCAAAAATTTCAGATTTTAAGAGGGTGTCAATCTCAATCAAGTCTTTAACACTCTGTATAAAAAACATTTTTTCTTTTAATGTATTACATTTTGCCTGGCAAAGTTAACATTAAAAATTTAAAACAATAACAGTGGCTAAATATGGTTTCTAGAAATGGTTCATATTTACCACTTTTGTCAATTATTTTATGTAAAAATCAGATAAAATGAAATTTATTCAGTCTTTCAAAATTAGCCTGTATTCTGGACTATAATTTTTATATAGAGCCACAAAAAACAATGGGACACTTATAATTGGTTTAATCCATAAAAAAATTATTACAGTAAGAAAATTGTCAATCATGAAGCAAAATTAGTGAATAATATCTTCTCCATACCAAAATAAAATAAATAAACAATTAATAAGGAAATGAATTACTATTAACAAATAGATACACAGACACAGGACAATGATATTGACTAATAAGATATATTTGAAAGAAATATGGGAACACGCTTGACTGACTGCACCTCAATTGACCAAATTTGGGATACAGTAAACTATAAAATGATTTATTAAGCCATTAATACTTTTGATCAATAAATTTTTTAACTATAATGAACATTTTTATATTTTTTCAAATAAAAACAATTGAGAACAATTGACATGCTAATACTGGGAGCGGGTTTGATGTGGACTACAGTTGAAATGACATCTTGAATTAGGAGTGAAGACACTATTTTTTCTTCTTTTTGTGTATAAATATATCAATCATCAAAAATATTTATCCATAAGATAAAAATTAAATTAATGAACAATAAATAAATAATTTAATTACCTTATAACTTGAGAAATGCAAATACCCCATTTTTTATTATAGTGTTGGTTTTTTTTTTGTTCATAAGTATAAATATATTAATCATTTAAAAAAAAACTCAATTGCTGTTGACAATCCATAAATACAATTAGAGTATATTTCAACATTAAATTTACCTTCTTACTCTTCTATTAGATATTTAAATATATTTAATTAAAAATTAATGAAGGAAATGGAGCTGTTTACTAAATAACCATCAATTTTCCCGCTCGTGCATGCATTATATGTAGTTGAGATATGTGAGTGTCAGTCCTGAAGGTAGCTGCAACAACAACAACAACAACAATACATCAGGCTCAAGGTCAGGACATGGAAGGGGGAAGTGGCCGTTGAGGCCTGGTGTCCTCGTTCATGTCAACACTAACCACAGCCTCCTGGCGAGCTCCGGGCAAAGTGGCCCACTCAATGAGAGTCAGGAATCAAGAGCGACCAGGATAAAGAACATGTTTTCTCCAGACCAAGTTGACAAAATTAAAACTGGCACGATACCAGGAGTATTCAGCTCCAGAACTGGAGGTAAGCAATGAGACTCGTGAAACACAATCCTGTTAAATAACTTTTAACTTAACATAAATTTCTTTTATAGTAAAGCCAAGATATATACTTAATAACAGTTGATTTTGACTAAAAGTTAATCCTTTGATTAACAATAATTACTATGGCATTCAATATGATAATTAATGACCATTAAAAGTATATTTTTAATTTTGTGATGTTAAGTTGTACTTCAATACTAATAAAAGAAATACCAAATAAAATCATAATAAACGATTATAGAAAAGTAAACTGTATCCAACAACTAACTACATTTACATTATTTATTTAAAATAAGAACAATGTTGCTCTAGTTTAAATGATTTAAAAATATCCAGACAGTTTAGCCGCCAATTGCTAGATGGCTCCGGCACCATCCCCGGTTACGTCATGCTTTAAAAACATCTTATTCACCAGATGTATAGAGTTTAATGTTTCAATTTTCAATAAATCATTAATTAAAAAAAAGTCTCTATGCATAAATCATCTGTCCTGTCTATATAATTTAAAAAAATATATTTTGGAACATTATAGCACCTAAAATGATTTTGTTTTTGTTTATGATTATTATGATTTATTTTTTAAATGTTTGAAAACATTAAATGTGGTTTGTCCCTCACTAAAATACAAGTTTTTACTTTTTAGTATTATTTTTCTTTAATTATACTGGTTTAACAAAATCTCAGGTTAAAGTTTTTATAATTATTTAACAAATGTGTTAAAATCAACCACTAGTAGTAAGTTGAATATTTTTTTTTTCCTTTCAGAACTTGGTCATCAAATTATAAATGCGTGTGTTTTAGTTATTAAAACCTTAAACATTTTGTTGAAAATAAATTAAAATGCCAACATCATACAAACTTTTCAACTTGAAGATTTGATTTTACCATATGATATCATTGTTTCCATGATAAATTAATGAATATAAAAATCACATTTCAGGGAGCAAAACAACCATTATTTATGTCCTTATGTGTATAAGAGGCTTCTTCGATAGTTTTAATTTTTCTATTGGTAAATACAACATCAATGAAAATTATCGAAGGTGTCTCTTATATACAGAAGAATCCAATGTTTTTTTTTTCACTCCTGAAAAGTAGTGATTTTAATATTCGATAGTTTAGCACAGGAACAAGGATATGTTGAATAAATATGATATTTATATTTCAATAAATGCCTGTATTAAGATAATTAAAAAGTCAATATGTCTGCTTTGTTTTAAAATGAAAGTTGCGTCTGCACTATGCTTAACAGTGTGAAATTTTGAATAAAACAAACCTCAATTATCTGATGTTTGATTTAACATATTTGCAATGGGCCAGGCTGGTCTATTAGATACAAAATTCTAAAATTTCCCTTTTATATTTTATTTAAATTTAATTTTAATAATTGTGAGATGAAAATATGATATCTACTTTTAGTCAGATCGATTTTATTTTGAGTTAAGAATACAAAACAACAAATAAATTTTGTTATATTATAATGTTTTATTATATTGCTGTCTATATTTCCGGTAAGGCTATCAGAAAGTATTAAAGAATGCTGCCAACAATATATACTAAAAACATTTGGTGTAAATGCACCTTTATTTTGCTAGCTTCATTATTTATTTTTTATAATTGAATTGTTCTGTATTCTTTTAACTATAGTTTATTTGCAGATTTTATAAATACATATTTGTTAACAGTAAAATACATGTTGAATAATGAAGTTTTTCAATTATCTATGCCTCTCTCCCCCTTCTTTGGTCCTAGGTAATTGAGGTTTAGCTTTAATTTTCAGTGTTGTTAGACGTGAAATCTAGAAGCTTTGACTCATTATTAGGGTTTAAAGTAAATGTATTTTGTATTACTAACAATTATTCCATAACATTTTGAAAATGTTTTCTTTTTGAAAGTTTTGTTGGTTACCTTAAAAAATTATTTAGATAATTTTATTTTTCTAAAATCCAAGGTTTTTTTAGAAGGAAGTTAAAATTCTTGTTGGAAGATTTGGTAGGCTGATAGAAGCCAATCTTGTTTTAATTATTTCATTATAAAAATTATGATAACATTTTAAACATACAAAATAAATTAGCCTAAAGAAAACATTTTTTTTTTATATATACTTTTTCCTGTTTACATGTAGTCCAGATATGTAGTACAAATATTATTATTTTTACAATAAATTATTATACTTGCAAACATAATTTCTTATATCATAACTGAAAACTACATTTCCTGCTAGAATTGTCTATTGTGATTGCTGCTATGAAATATTAATTAGTTGCACATGTCTGGTCTAGCATGTTTATAATATACCTGTCCATTGCATATGTCATGTATGTTTGACACTTGCATGTCTGTATGTTTTTGCCTACTGTCAAAAAGTGGTCACATTCAAGCGCCTTGATCCTGCATTGGAAGCAGGAACTCTGAGGAAGCAAAAAAATTCAACAAATGTTGGTATGTATTACTTTTTTGATATATAATCATAACATTTTCAGATGAGCTATAATTAGTAATGTTTGTTCAAAGTTGATAATTCCACTTAAAAAAGCAATGCTATATTGTCTGAATTCTGATGAAAATTATTCCTGCATTTATTCACTGTGTATGTCATAATTGTCTTTTATATATCTCAAACTTTGGAAAATATTTTTTTTTTTTTTTTTTGTGCACTCAAAGACGAACTAAGCCAAACAATACTCCGAAATAACAAAAAAAAAAGAAATGATCAACTTACTGATTTAAACTAAGAAGCATGAATAGAATTTTCTCCTCGTGAATACTGAAATCTTTGGTACCTCAATAATCTCCAGAAAACATATAAGATCTGCTCTTTGCCTGGTGTCCTAGAAATAAGTCCAATATATGAAAGTATATATGAAAAATAAGTCCAAAAGTGATGACCAAAGTGATTTGTGATGAGTGCTTAAACATAACGAAGAAGACAAATGAGAAATCATTCAAGGAATTACTATAAATTATTTGAATTGATTAATTTTGTTTCTATTATTATTTGTTTTCGGTTTATTTATTTTGAGACCCTAAACCTGCATTAAGTTATAGGCAAGATTAGTTCACCCATCTTTCCTACTGCCTACCATCACCTATAGATTTTGATTGCGGTGTCTGTGAACACTTCAGCCTATCTTCTTTGAATTTGTTTTCTTTAGAGATATTTCCAGTATTTATTCTATGGATTTCAAACCTGTAATGATTTTTATGAAGGTCCTGTTTAATAATAATAATAAGTTCTATTCTCGTTTCAAGGGGGGCATCTTCACCACTTACAGTTATGTCTTCAAATTTAACTCCATAACTTATAGATTTATAACTAAACTATACTTATACTCTATAACTTATAACTAAAACTTAAATTATCCTTAAACCAGCTAAAGTTCATTACACTATTGGAAAAACATTGTTTAAAAAATATGTTAATGTTAATTGTTAAATTTTATAATAGCTTGACTTTTATCTATTCATTTTATTTATTTTTTATCACAGAAGAGGCAATTTTTTTTTATTTTGATTTAATAAAGATTATTGTATGAAAAAAAAAATATATTAATAGTATTCTAAGATGGCATAATTTGTTTATCCTTAGATCCCAATGCTGCCAATAAGGACAACAAGAATACATCACCGAATGATGCACTTTTACCACCAGAATCTGACAAAGCATTCTATGAAAATCTTCCTTTCCACAACATGCAAAATCCCCCAAACAAGGTAAGCTTGAACTACATGATAATTTTGATTAGTTAACAAATTTCAAAAATTAAAAATATTTTAATGATCAAAGAGCAAGTTTAGCTTTCATATTCATAATTTATTCTCTCTTCTATATCTTCCATCGTTTACTTTTCGGGGAAGCACTCCCCATCTTCAGAACTTTGACTCTATAATTAAAAACCATCCTCCTGTTGTCAATATATAATTACAATATTTGTCACCTACTAATATTTTAAACAATTGCTTGCCTCGAGTTAGGCTATTGACCACAACTAGTTTCATTTTTTACAGACGAATCACCAAAAGAATTAGACTAGTTATGATCAATAGCCTAACTCCTGGCAAAAAGTTATTAAAAATATTAGTAAGTGCCAGATATGGTTTTACATATTGACAACAGGACGATGGTTTTTCCTAGTGGTTTTAATAGTTTAAAATATAGTATAAAAAATCTAGGAGAGAATAAATTATGAATTTGGAAGTTAAACTTGATCTTTAATCATTAACAATATATAACTTCCCCATTTAAATAAAGAAAAAATAATTTAATACATCAAGCAAAACTGTTAAAATTTCAGTAAGACTTTGAACTATAAAAGAGGTATAAGAGATTTTTAAAAGTTACAAGGTTACTTAATAACTGGTGCTTTTTAAAAATTAATAATAATATATTAACAGTTTTAACATTAACATGCTTGGGTTTGAATTTTCTTTTAATATAATGTTTATTCAAAGATTTTTTTTTTTTTGTTTACCAGCTTGCTAAAACTAAAGAAACTAATTTTGTTGAGTTATTTATAAAATTTTAAAATAAAATAGTAATAAAAATAAAATATTTACTGAACAGAATACAATTTATATTGGCAGCCTAGTCGACCACCTAGTAGATTGAGCTCAGGTTACGGTTCTTCAAGAAGCCAACAAAGAATACCAGCACGTAAATTTCTTACCGTACGCCCTTTAGGAGCTCGTGCTAAAAACTGGCCGCAGTTCAGGAGCCTTAGGTGTTCTCGGACTGGAGGAACAACCCCAGTTCCGGCTCCAAGGCAGTTACTTCCGAGACCGCCATTGGGAAGGCACCTATATCAAAATGTACCAGTGCCAATAGTTCCTAATACTGCATCTCAAACATCAAGGGATTCAGTTATTCAAAATCCTGCTGAAAACTTGAACTCAACAACAGAAATTTCAAATCCAAACCAAGAAATGGAAACTTCTGAGGCAAAAGTTGATGAGAACGAAGCTTCTAATTATAAAATTAAAGAGGTTAGTGAGGTAATAATCCTATTCTGGGGATTAATATTTCATTGGTGGTGGTTCTTATTTTCATATCATAATGTACCAAGCATTATAAAAAGGAACAAAAATAACAATGTTGATTTTGGATTCCAAATTAATCTTCTGTCTAATGGTGATAGTTTTTTTATTTAAGTCAAATCAAAATCTACTACCCTACTCATTTATTTCAAATGTAGAAATATCTAACTATTTCATTGAACAAATATTCATAATTCCTTTGAAAACAGAAATGATCTTAAATGTATAAATTATAAATATCGTAAATTTGTAATTTTTTTTAATTTCATTTATTTATTTTTTACTATACAACATTAAATTATGTGTTTACCACTGCCAAATTGCAAAGAGGTCATGTGGCTTGACAAATCGGTGTTAAAAGAGATGCTCTGGTTTAACACCCAACTGGAAGAGTCAAAAGGTTTAACTCAAAATAAAAACTGACATTCATGCTCTGGGTAGAATTGGTTGATTATATGCATTTAAACCATTCTTCCTGACCTAGTCGAATTCCACCAGATGTTGCCAATTGGAAAACAAACAAACCATATTATATATTCATTATACTACCATATTTATTAATTTCAAATTATGATAATTTTGCCGGAAATTAGTCAGTTTATAAAGAAAAGCAGCAAAACAAATATAAGATATTTTGTGCAAATTTTGGCTGTGACAATTAAGAAAAAATAACAATTATTTTGTTTAGTTGTTTTACTTCACATGACTAATTCCCGTCAAACTATTAATTATTTTAAATTACCATCAACAGTCAAGCACATATCACTTCCCATTCATATATATACTAATATTGTTTTTTTTTTCTCATAAGTAATTAAATCATATTTAACGAGTTATTTGTAATGAAAGCACATTTAAAGAAAATAAATACAGAAGCCTTGATTTAATTCATCAGGCTAAATTAATGTTAACCTAAAGACTGGACAGGAAGGTTATTATGTTGCTAATAAAACAGGAGTCTGAAAGAGAGTAAATTGTAAATTGAAACACCAGGAGATACAAGTTCAATCTCTAAAACTCTATAGGCTTAACCCCAAGAGTAGGGGTAGAAAGGTTCTCATGAGATAAATGAGTAGTTAATAAAGGTTTATTCACTATGTAGTACCTCATTAAAAAGTAAATGTAACAAATAATTATTCAAGATTGATTTTTTAAATTAACAATTGTTTATATTATGTAAAGGTAGAGGGGTAGCTCAGTAGTTAGGGAACTGTACTGCTGATCTCTAAGGTTCTGAATTCGAGATCGGCAGATAATTCTTATTTATTTGTTTTTCGGCCATAGATCGGCGCTGTGGAATCAGGAGACCCTCCCGGGGCTCACCCAGCCTCGATAAAGGGGTTACTTACCCTTAATCGGGGAAAAAAACCTGGCAGTTGAGCGTGATCTCGGCCAAACACCTCCATTCACAACCGTTGGCTTAGAAACAGTACAGTCCTTACCAAGTACTGAACCCAAGACCCTTTACGTGCTGTAGTGGCACAGGTTTTTTTTAAATATTGTGTAACATGAACATTTTGCTTGGATTAAATTCATATAATAACATTCTCAAGCACTAATTGTCAAACTATCAATGTTCTTGAAGTTTTTCTACAAATGTTAGAAATTTATTGTTTTGGTTTTTTTATTCCTAATCCATACTAATTAATTTTGAATAAAAAAATCTAACATATTAACATGCATGTGTTTTGACTAACTTGTTATCAGAGACTGCAAAATTCGAGTTGTGAAAGGCGAGCTAGGCCTCGGAGGAAACCAGCTCACCACGGAAGTGCAAGGGAGATTGGTGGGCCATCCTTAAGAGAGGAATATTCTAAATATAAAACAACTCCTCACAGTTCGAGGAACAACTCCCCTCCGAGGGCTAGCCATCATAGGACGCATAGGGCACATCACACTAGTCCAAGGAACCATGCAGAATACGCTTTTATTAAGTTCCACGATGTTGGACAAGAGATAGATGTCTGAATTCAAGGTTTGTTTTAAATTATATTTGACAATTGAGAATCAAAAATTTAAAATTCCATTTTAAATTTCTTCTAATGTTTAAGCCAAATTCTGATCTTTCCTTCTTTTTTTCTAAATAAGCTCGCACTTGTAATATTGCTATGATATGCATATTAATAAACTTAGCATGCCATTCCTCAAACATTAGTATAAATATATAGTACTAAGCATTTGATATGTATCAGTGTACTATGCGAGACACATAAAAAAACAATCAGGGGTATATTTAAGATCAAAGATTGTCTCTTTTCATTTTGTGTTTCATATTATAAATTTGAAGATTGCACAGCATGACCCACTATGGTCTGAAAGATAGTTTGTATCTTGCATTAAAAAAAAAAAAATGAAAATCTTTCTTTATTATAATTATTAATATAACATACAATAATATTGTTGCATAATAGGAAAGGTATTTAAGTTTGATTAACCGAATTTGACAGGATAAATAGAAAAATAGGTTAAAGTACATGATTTCCAAGGGAACTGGGATGAGGGTCATACCTTAGCACCTAGTTAAGAGTGATGTGGGTCAGATTCCCATCTTCATTAGTAATGATTAAGAATAAAAATATTTTTTTTGCTTTTTTCCCTGTTTACTTACACTATCTTCCACAATTGTTATCATACCTTTTACCTAATCATTCCTTTTTTAGTTTATATTAAAAAAAAATTATCATTAATTAAAGATTATCATTCAACCTAGTATACCCACAGCCCTCCCATTACAGGAATAATCAGTGAAACTAAGTTTTCAGCACTCTTCCACACATTTTACCCATCCCATGGCCAGCCTAAGCAGTCTTCAACCAGGCAGGGCAGTTTTTGTACCAGTTACAAAGTTTTTCATTTGTCGTGGGTTTGTTCAAAAGCAGTGAGAAACTTTTTGTATTGTTCTAGAACACCTTATTTTGTATTATGACCTTTTTTTTTTTGTAAAAACAAACAATTTAAAAATTTATTTTCATAAGTCATTTCATAAAAATTATATTTTCATGTAAAAGACTAATATTTTTCACATTAATTTAAAAAAAAATAGTATTTTTTTTGGCTTATTTTGAATTTTAGCCTAAAAAATGAAATATTTGTTTTTATTTTGCCATGTATCACATTAATAGCTGGTTATCAAAAGTAAATAAATGACAAAAATATCCATTTTTTTCCGTTTATCGATTGTTAGTTATGAAATTTTCATCTTTTGCTGCCATATTACCATGTTATTAGGGTCTTAGTATATTATTTAATTTTGTAGTTATTAAAAAATATATTTACTAAAGTAAATATAAGCAATGTTACGAATATTCTTTTTTAATTACCTCTATACATTTTAAACTAAAAACTAATAATTTTTAAATCGACTGTAAAATTAGTCTTTTTTCTAGCTCATATATTATTAAGAATTAAAATGATTTCTTCTGATAATGAAAAATATGGTATTTTCTTTTCATTTCCTGCAGGAAAGCCACAGCTCAAGCGTAACTTACATTTTTTAAAGAATTTAAGAAGGAAGGGTCAGATCATTAAAAGGTATCAATAACATTAAAATTTAATGTTTGAATTATTTAGATGTTTAGTGCATTGATTATGTGTATTTTTTTAATCTATTGCTATCTTTGATGATTTAGATCAATTTCACAATGTCACTCTCCAATTTTGCATACAGTTCTTGCCAATTTTACTTTTAAAGGCTCTAGGAAGATATATTTTCTGGCTCCCTTAATTAAGAACACACGTATGAAAGATATGTAAATAGTACTGTAAATATTTTATGTTAATGTAGGGATGAGTGCAATTTTTAAACATCAGTAAACTGTAGAACAAGTTTCTACCACAAACTAACCATAGTTGTTAACTTCAGTGAATGGTATTTATTTGATAATTGCATTTTTTTAATTCTTTTGATATCAGTTTATTTCATTCTTTATTGTGTGTGCTATTGATGAAACGGATGGTTTATTATAACTATCCTTGCTAGAAGTTGTCTCTTGCCAGCCTTTGTTGTTGGAGTAAGTCATCCTCTGAGCGTTTGATTTTATTTTTCTTCAGTATTTTATTTTTAAGTAAAGAAAAATTATGTCACAATTGCCACATAAACTGTTGTAGCATTTCATACTAAGCCTCATACGAGCTGTTGGCCTGAATATCTCTCTGAAGTTACTTGCTCAATTGTTATTTTTTTATGCTTTCAATTACTAAATTTCTAACTGCAAGTTTTTTCCAAAATTTCTCAAATATTAGGTCATTGATAATTTTCTACCAAGATCTAAACTCATAAAAATAAAGAAAACTAAGTCAGACTGGGATGTTATAATAATGACGTAATTATTGGCAAGTAACAAAAAGCTATAACTTTTGGAAAAAAAAAATATTAAATTAAAAATGCCTAAAATATGGAGCGTAGAACATCCTTACTATGCTAAATGAACCTATTTCAAATCCTCTTTAAACACACTATATGTTCTATTGTCTAAATTATGAAATTAGTGGACTTTATCAGGTTCGGATCTGTAGTTTACAGACTCTACCTGGTGTACTCTAAAAAATACTCTAGTACTGAAATGAGTAATCTAACATTAGTCAGGAGATAAATCCATCCCAATACACACTGAGATATTGGATGGTCCCCGAGAAGCATGCATCTTTACTAGTGCATGCTTCATTGGCTCTTCATGAGCTGTTGCCTTGCTTATATAAATAACAAGAAATGTGAAGAGGTGATGGCGGGGATGATAGATCGCCTTGAGAAATCGAGAACGAGGAGAAGGTACTATCTGGTACTGTTCAACTCATGTGTCTGGAATAATTTTTTGACCAATTTATGAATGCACACATTTTTATCTTTTAAAAATATTTTTAAACATGCATAATATTTTATTCTAATGCATAATGAATGTTTGTATATATTTGATCAGTGTGTTTATATTCACCCTCCCTCATTTACTAAAACTGAATCACTAACAACTTTATTCCAAAAATCCACAATGATATCATAGTGTATGTTCTTTTTGTTTTAAAATAATTCATAAAATACTCTAGAAGATAATTCCTGTATCACAGTCACTTTTCGATCACTAGAAACTCAATCAAATGAATAAAGTAAGATGAAGAAACTAAAATCAATATTTTATGAATAACTCTTCTTCAATTTAATTCTTGATTTTCATGCAAGATTATTATCTGAACCAGAATCACTTCACTGGGTGCTTGGTTAAGCTTTGATTGCTTATGTTATTTCATATGTTTAAAAATAATATCAAAAGAAAAAAAGAGGCTAGGTATGCCTAACCGCTGACATAACAGAAAAACTTTCTAATACAGCCAGCCATATTTGAATCCGATTCCCGGAGTGAGGAGCCCATTGCCTAATTCACTAAGCAAATCCACCCTCTTATTTTATTCTAACATAATGCAACAGTAACCAGAGACTGGATTTTTATGCAATTGTATATTTAATTTGCTAATTTTTACTAAGCAGTTGTATTGCATTACTATATTAATTGCAGTAATTTTAATTTAAATCCAAATGTCTCACTAAATCAGACGGAATTAAAACCACTTTTATATCATATATTAGAGGATGAATTCATACACGAGTGCATTACAGCAAAAACAATTTTTTAATACTAAAAAAAAGTCTTATTTGATTTAAACTAATCCTTAATTAAGACTAAATACTATGAAAGAAAAATAAAACAAGTTTTTGACAGTAAAAAGAAAAGAAGTGCAAATCCTTAATTTTGACCCTTTGTTGGGTACGTATTAATCATTGGTTTCAGCGTGCCTACCTGATGGGAACAGTATTGAAGAAGACATATTCACACCACAGAGTCGAGCACCACAAGCAATAACAACATGATTTTATGCTCAGATACCAACTCCTGGAACATGATTCTGGGATCCAGTTGAACAGATAGAAGGAGCACTAAACTTGGAAAGTTTATTCCAAAAAAACAGCTAGTAGTGGCAGACAATCTCTCTACTACTAGATCTGAAATGAGTTACGTTCACTAAGGCCTGTCACAGGAGTCATTATGTTTCCACTGCATTGATAAGGGGCATGTAATCTGTAGGAATGATTGGAGTACTCAAGGCAACCACACCACAGGGCAGGATTACTGATGCCATCCATGATATCACCAAGAATACCCTCCAGCTCCCGAAAGCGAAAGCTCGATCTTTCTGGATGCCAGTCTCTACCAGACTTATAGATGTTAGGTGCACTACACTTCTTAATGAGTATAAGTTCTCAAGTCCAGGGCATACAGAAACATGTTTTGTACATAAATGCAGAGGTCCTGATATGAATGAAGTCATCGTTGAAGATTGAATGAAGGAAGAATTCTGGGACATATTCTGTGCAGGGTGGCCCGGGCAAGTTGACTCTGCAGCAGAAATTCGCTTCAACAAGTTTCTGTCACAGCTACTGCCAACATGAATGATTTGGCTACAAAGGAGTTTTCCAACAGCAAAGCTGGTTTAAAATAAGATGCAGAACGATGTGCTAACCTGATTGGAGAATGGTGTGAGAAAGAGGTTTACCCTTTAAATCTAATCATTCAAGGTACAAACATTGGTGTGGGTGAGGTAGTCACTTACCTTACTTCAATCTAACCCTTCACTTGGACTATCTGGAAAATTGGGTGTCCCTAGTCTTGAGCAGCATCAAATGAGCTTTCTTATGCCTCAAATATCCAGCAAAATGGCCATATGTAAAGTAGTGGCTATGTTTATACTGAGTTATGCGTTCCCTGACTGGATCTGGAAAAAAAGAGCAAATTGGCGACAATCCACAGGTCGGATTTGCTATGGGTTACTAGAGCGTCCTGGAGTATGTCACATGAGATGATGTAGGAGTGCCTCTTGACCTCCTATGGCAAGAAGGAAAACTGAAATATACCTACTAATTAGGAGGTTCAGCAGGTCTGCAGAAAAATATTGTAGAGAGAATTGATGAAGACCGGCAGCAAATGGAAATACATTATTGTGGAGAATAAACATGATGAGTAGAACCGGAGGTGGGTGACAAGTTGAAAAGGGACTATCTTGAGAAAGTACTTCTCCACCATCCAATCATGTTTCGAAGTGCAATGGTTCCTCCAAGACTACTGGGTCTCTCATGTCTCACAGAGCATGGAGCTTTTGATCTAAGTTGTCCAAGAAAGGAAATCGAACTTCTGTGCTCCAGTTGTGGCATCCCAGAGGCTGTTGAGCACATCAGCGTTCGAGTCACTAAAGGACAAATTACTGTGGGAAACTGGGCTCTACATCCTCACAAAGAATAAGTTCCCTTAACCAGTCATAGAAAAAAATTACTCATACTAGAAAGATTTTGTGTACAGCTGAAAAACTGGAGTGGATTCAGGCCACTTTAATATTGAAAGAAGAATTGTAATTTAATACACCAATGATCCTGAGGAGTAGAGGTGGAATAATGAAAAAAATAATTTTATACAATATTTTATAATAATAATAAAACATGTTTTATTTTACTGTTAGGGCTTTGTGATCTAAACATTACTTGAAAATAAAGGCATATTTGCTATAGTGCTAAAACACTTTTTGTTATACATTTTTAGTACATTTTATTTTACTAAATATTTAATTTTTTATCGTAAAAATCCAGTCTTTGATAATAACATAATCACCAATCACCAAAAGTCTAGAAAAAGAAATAAGTAAAGATATTTTTAAAATAAATCTCGATAGGATTTTAGTTTTTGTTTTTTTTTCATCAATTTGTACAATTAAACTATTAATTTTTCTCTAATAATATTCTTTATCATCAGATGTATAATCCAATTAAATAACAATAAATAAAGCACATATTTAATTATTATAATTATTTCTAGCCCTATCGACCTGAATTCTCAGATTTGGATTACGCTGATGTGGATTATCGTTCCTATGGTCCCATAAATTACAAAGCTGCATCTATCTTTGCTGCTCAGAAAAAACAAGATGATGAAGAGTTACTGTGATCTAATCTAGCATGTAGCTCTTTTTATCAGAATCAGGCTTTGGTGGTAAGGTCATCTGAGCTATCAAAGGAAATGAATTCTTATGGGAAATCTAAGCATAGACTGTTGTTTTGTTCCCATTTTCACTGTAATTATTCAAAAATACTTAATAGGCTTTTATTTGTAAATAGTTGTTTGTACATAAAAAAAAATGAATCCCTTGCATCAAATCTAATTGGTAAAATAAACTTGTAAAAAAAAGTTATATTTGTATGGGATCTGCATAATAATTGACTTGTGTATCAAAATAAGGTTTCACTGAAGTGTTTACTAAAAAAATAAAAAAAACAAATTTTAAAAAATCATAAGGAGGTCCAAAAAAATGTTGGAACTTGCTGTTACTAAACTACATATTGAATTATTGTGATTAATTTCAAATTTGACTGATATATAAATAATTTCATGTACAGTTATTGTATTTCTAATTTATTGATTAATTTTATTCTCATTTAAAAAAAAAATAATAATATATGTTTCAAAATGTTAAGCATTTCTAAATAGAAATGTGTCTAATAAAATATTTTATCGGACACAACTATGTCTCTTTACATTGAGTATATCGTGAAATATAATGTTACCATGAACCAAATTAGCCATATTAAGGTTTCATTTATGCCCTAGTATAATTATTTATTTATTAATTAAACTTTAAGTTATTTAGTGTGTATACGTTTATATATATACACACATATAAAGTTTATTTTATTCAAACACTGAAAAGAGAATGATATAAAATAGAAACAATTTTTTTTTTGTCTTATAACTAATGAAAATGTACAATAAACAGCGTTGCATTCATATTAGGAATATGTTTTATTGTGTTTAATATTTAATGAGTGTGATAAAACTTTTTGTTAACTGTATATTAACAATGGATAACATAGCTGTAGGAAAGATTGTCGATGTTAAACAATACCGCTTTCTAATTTGGCTCTAAAATTTCCTTGTCGAACATTCCTGTCGATGTCGAAATTTCCTTTATAAACAATTCTTAATAAAGAATTAAAAGCATATGTTTTCATTTCCTTTGTTTTTTTTTTTAATCATAATTTATTTTGTCATCATGGTCAATTGTGAAAGCGGTGTAAATATAAATATATATAAAAATAAAATTGATGTACATTTTAGTAAATAAAAACCAATACCACTGTAAATAAAAACAATATTTTATCGGCCTACCAGTTAAAAAGGTTACACATCCTTCTCCTTGAGTGTTCTGTGTAATTAGCTTAACGAGATATGTAATTCTCTTATGACTGTATAACTTCCGCATTTTTAATCTAAGTCCATTTAAATGGAGAGAGTTTGTATAGATCGAATAATTTGTTTACACATTTTTAATGTGTCATTTATAGAACGTGAGAATGAAAATGAGAATGTATTTTATATTGTACAAAGATAAAAAAAATTGTTTACTATGTAGTAAGATGTTTGATTTAAAGGCTCTCTAAAGCAGAAATATGATGGAGAGCTGAGAGAAGGAAATATTCAATGTTTTATGTATTGATGTAATAACTATTTTGTGAAACATTAATAGAAAACGATCACATTTGTAAATTGTTTCCTGCCAATAATAGTGTTTATAATAAACTTGTTTAAATAACATCTTTCGTAGCTAAACTATTCATTTTGCTCCTACAGAAATCATATATTTTATTTATTTTCCTATAACTAATAAATCTATAAAGAGGGTTATTTTTATTACACACACGAATAATTTTAAAATAGGTAGACTAAATAAACTATACCTTGATTATCAGAATAGTTTAAGAGATAGTACAAGTTTGTGTTATTTTCCTCAGTTTTCTGCAATAATTGATTTTATGATTCCAAAAATTTCCAAGCTAATGTTTACCTAATTATTTTGTTTTTAAAAAAACATAAAGTACTCTTCCATTCCCATGTCCCCATAAAGTTTATGTTGGTTTATTACCAGACCTTAAATACTATAGGGATAAAAGCTGTCTTAGACGTAAGGCGTACAGATGGAACTTCAATTATATTAATATGCTGAGGAATTTTAACCATTCTTCACTACGCAAAGCTTATGGATCTTTTGTGAAAAACTCCAATTAACTTATATGTTTACTTCACTTAGAAGATAAAACCTGATAAAACCTTAACTTCTAACTAGATTTAATTTTTTTTATTTGTTATTAATAAAAAAATAATTTCATTATTATATAAATAATAAATATAAAAAATAATTTCATAATAGGTCCCCTAAGAATAATTACAACGAACAGAGTTTATGTGCGGTTGTCTTTACAATAACAGCGCACTTGTTGAATTATCTAGCTGTAACTGTTATTATATAAATAAACACATTTTACACCAATGGTTTCATTATGGATTAGGTGGAGTTAGTGTAGGAATGAGAGAGACAGGTAAAGAATTCCAGAAGGTAGCTCGCATGACACAGGATTTGCTGAAGGAAGCAGTTTTATAAGAGGAAATACATTAATTAGTGGGTTGAATCTTGTATTTAGAGAATGAACAGAGGAACATATGGTGAGAAGATCGAGGATAAAAGGAGGTTTTTTAGTTCTAAGAACTAGGAAAAGAAAGCCACCAAGCAGATATTGCCGAAAGCAGGAAAAAGCCACTTTAACTCGGTATACCAACAAGAGATGGCTGAGAAACCCAAAAATAAATCTTATGTAACAATTCATAAGTCTCTTCAATCTATAAGCCAGCAGAGACCCCTCCATATACCAAGCAACCTTCATCGAAGTAGGGAAAAACAAGAGATGAAATAGGAGCTACCAGGTATTTTGTAGAATGCAATGGAATTGTTAAAGGACGGCTTAATATTTTTTGTGACCTCGGAAATATGGTTATTCCAGGAGAGGTGCTGATCGAATGTGACACAGTGCTTGGAGCTCCCTCAATTCGTTTTTAACTACCCATGAGTTGAATATTATCTATATCCTCTTTTAAATTCCTGATTGGCTCAAGTATCTTGGTATTTATTTAATCATATCATTATTGATTATCATACTTATTTAGTTTTGTGCCCCATTCCACCAAATTTATTTCAGATACTTATTAAATAAGCAAAAGTAATTAACAACACTTGAAGGAGATAAAACTGAATTCAATGTAAAAACATGTAACAACGACCAACCAACGTACACAAACCGAATGAACCGAGGAGGTTACTACCTAACAGCCAAAAGGTGGCAGTGAACGTGTTGCCTTTAACAACGTAATGGATTCAATTACGAAATATTCACACATAAGTATTTAAATGAGCAATAACAATAAATTAGACATATTTTAAATTGCCTCTCAACACTCCTCCTCAATTAAAAAAATTAATAGACAAAATAAAAATTACAAAAATTATACAACTTCAGTTGTATAAAAAAAAAAGTCTAACTATACCAGTCCAAGTGCAAAAGCAAATTTTTGAAATTTCTCACCACTTAATGCTTTTGTAAAAATGTCCGCACACTGATTTTCAGAATTTACATATTGAACATTAATTATTTTATTTTTAGCCAAGTCCCGCACAAAATTATATTTCACATTCATATGACGTAGTCTATTATATATTATATTCCCACCTATCGAGACATTTGATGCAGGACTAGCACGCTCTAGCGTCATTTGTAATAACCAACTGCTTTGTACTATATTGTAACATTCGTAATCATTGAAATTATTAAAATCATTACTGCGTTAATTACATATTATTTAAAGTTGATGCTGTCGACTTCCCGTGATCTGGGTAAATTTTTGTTATAATTTAAAGGAGTGATATTTTAAATTACGATAAGGACCCGACCTCAACTGAAAAGGGACTTTTGGGGTTTGTTTATCTCTTGAGCGAGCGTAGCAAGCGGAAGTCGACAGCTGTGATCTAATTAAAGCAGTAATAATTGAAATTACGGTAAAGCCCCGACCTCAACTGAAAAGGATCCGTTGGTGTTTTGTTTTGTTCTTGGGCGAAAATAATGAGAGGAAGTAGACAGCACTAGTAATTTTAAATAATATCTAATTAATGCAGGGACAATTTTAATAATTCCAATGAATACGAATGTTACAATTGAATGCAAATCAGTTAGTTAGTACAAATGCCGCTAGAGTGCGCTAGTCCGGCAACCTTCTGGTGACCACGGAATGAACAAGTGATAACGCGCCCCTACTGTAAAGTTGTACCGTTTTTCCTTTTCAATCTTTTTTCCTTCCTAAAGCCTTATGGAGTAGTCAATAAACATCTTAATTTCAGTTTTCATCGAGTTTACGAATGGATTTCGTTGTAGCTGACGTTAAAGAATCGAATACAGGGTCGGACTACTTAAAGGCACACAAGATCTGTTACCACAGCAGTTGTAGATCACAGACGTTACCGGATCGGCAAGCTGTACCAAACCTTATGAATTTCATTTCTTAACCCTTGGCATAATGCGTGCGTATTACATTCCCATTATAGGAAAAGACATACTTAAGACTGTAGTGATCACATCATTCGGCTTGTATGAGTTTACGAAAATGATGTTGGGCCTTCGAAATGCAGCCCAAACCTTTCAGGGTTCATGGATTATGCACTAAGAGACTTTGACTTTGAATTTTCTTACTTACGAAATTTCAATGCAGAATCTCTTAATAAAAAACTGAACGAAGAGCAACTAAAGCTCATCTTTCAGCGTCTGGATGATTTCGGGCTCTCGTTAAATTAAAGGTGTAATTCGCCAGTCGGAAGCAAAATTCTAAGGTTCTTATGTTGACATAAAATAGTGTATTGATTAAAGTTTATAAGACGTGCACTATAAGGCATTGGCGTCAAGGCGTAGTAGGGTTGCGAGTCAGAAGTAACCCCCTAACAGACGTCTTGACTTGATCAGCCCAAATGAAAACGTAAGATGGACGCCCATGCATCATGCTACTTCTTTCAAAGATAAAAAGTTTATTAGAATTTCTCCTCCCAGAGACCAACTGCCAATTGATATGATTTCTGAGAATGCTCAGTTTCTATCGCAGATGCATCCCACATGCCGCAGTCGCCCAATCTCCGCTTAACAAGCTACTTCTGTATAGAATGTTTTCCTATCACCCTATTTGGTTTGTTGGATTTGTCTTGTGAGTTTTCTGTGAATTTTCTAAAGTATGAGTTGGAGTATACTTTTGACTTAAAGTTGAGGTACATTTTTTAACGGGAGATACACGCAAATCTCTCTCAAGCAAATTTTATTCTTCGACAGACATTCTTTCATCCGAATCCAATAGGAAGGCTCCCCATTTTTATTGAGTCCATTTCCATCACCTCGGGGTGCAAAGTGTCTTAAAGGTACCGTGGTCTCTCATCCGTCTCTATGCTTTACTAAGGAATATTGAGGATTTGCTTCAATTAATCCTGAAGGCACGGCATCCCCACTGATGTTTCCACGAGAATGTCTAAAAAATCTTTAATGTCGTGCGCAGTTTGTCGATGTACACAAGAGATATCTAATTGTATGAAAGGATTCTATTAACACTTCTTCTCATTTTGTTGTCTCGAGAGTAGAGGGAAAACAGGCGAGCTGGCACACAAAACATTTCAGCCAATCAGAAGCCAGCATTTGGTCACGTGACCTATGGCGGGAAATTTGAATTTGAATTTTGAGCTCGACCTAACCTTAACTACCACGTGGTCTCTACTCGACCTAACCTTAACTATTAGGCCACGCCCCTTTTTAGTCACGTGACCTCTATGCCACGCCCCTTTATACCCTTATCCCTCTCCAACCAGCCAATCATATTGCTTCATCCTGATTACCCCCACCCCAAGCCGCTATTTTGTTTACAATGACGTGGTCAGCATTCACGCTTAACCACCAGGTTTATCCCCTGCACCAATTGAAGGGTCCGGTACCCACTTTATAGTCTGTAACCTCTCCTATGGTTATATAATCATAACCTATACGATGAAGGGTCCGGTACCCACTTTATAGTCTGTAACCTCCCATATGGTTATATAATCATAACCTATACGATGAAGGGTCAGGCACCCTCTTTATACTCTGTAACCTTCTCAAAGGTTACATAACCTTTACATTGTTTTCGTGTTTGTGCAACCTTCTCAATGTTTACATAACCTTTACAATATTTAACTTTACCAACATGTAAACAGGTTGGATCATGTATAGACAAGTTGGATGATGTCTAGGTGAAATACAAATATGGACTTTGAACTGTTTATATCTGAAACATAAATAAATGGTAGGGCTTTCTAATATTTAAATAGCTTTTGGACTTTGAACTGCTAATCCCTTTAACATAAATAAATTACAGGGCTCCTTAATCCTATAACAGCTTTTGGACATTGGGCTGTTAATACCAAGACTTCAAGAACGACACAGGACTTGTTGATCCTTCCGCTAAAAAGTAAACAAATATAGATTTCGCAATAATGCTCTATCCCTTTATCCTTCCTTTGAAAGTAAACAATAAACTTTGAACTGTTAATCTCTAGAACATAAATATACAGTGCTTCTAAAACATATGCAAATATGTAGGACTTCTTACTATTAATCTTCTATCTTTACTCATCTCGCTGAAACATAAACAAAACAGCTTTTTAATCTTTATATGTATTTTTAATCTTTATATGTATTTTTAATCTTTATATGTATTTTTAATCTTTATATATATTTTTAATCTCTCATAGTATAAACTATTAAAACCACGTAAAACATTAACGAATAACGATATACAGTCTTTTAATCATTTCATAATAACTGGATAGGTGACGTACTTATTATTGGCCAAAGGTTTTTTATCTTTTTTCAGTTCTTAATTTTTACATTTAATGCAATCTTCCCAATTTTTACACATACCTACCTATATATCTTTTTTTTTAAATTTTCTATAATCTTCTCAATGTTTATATACATTTTCTGTCCGTTAGGACGTAGCACCTACTCCACTTGGAGATTCATCTAGCTTGTTTAAATAATCTTCTCAATGTCTACGATTTATGCAACCTTCTCAATATTTAAATTTTATGCAATTACTGTCTTCTCAACTGATTTTTAACCATTCCTAGATTATTTCTTCCTTTTCTGAGCTTGATTTAATTATAATCAACAAATCTGGCTCGTAATTGCTCTCGAATCAGTCCTCGCGATGTTTTCGAGTCTTTTCGGCTACTCTCGGATGTCCTCGGAGCCGTACGAGACTGTTCGTTCTCATCGAAGTACTAGGTGATACTCACTCGTCCGCGAGTACACGAGTCGGCACTAATAACTACGAACACGATGAAGTAAATTTTAATTCATGAATATTAATTAATCATTAATTCATGTTCAACTTTTACAGGTACACAAAACAACTTTTTAATCTTCTATGTATTTTCAATCTCTGATTGTATAATCAATGGACTTACAAATTTACAAATATATCGATAATTCAAGACGACGGTATCACGCTAGCCAAAGAGGTTATACTTTTTCACAGCTTTGAAATATTTTCAAAGTACACGAGTCGGTATTAATAACTTCGAAATAAATTTTTATTAATGAATATTAATTAATACTTAATCAACACTAATTCATAATTAGTACTAATATTACAGGTAATCTGTTCGACTTGCCTGAGTATCGCCTGACTTGGGTCAGAGCAGGTCGACTCATGCTCCGTTTCATAGCGGGTGGTGGGGGTACAATGATCGGTGGTGGGAGAATCTGACAGCCAATCAGATTCGAGTATTCTCGTTCTATAAATAGGGCCGTTTTGTGGAGCTCTTCCTCATTATCTCATCGTGCTAGTTACAACATATCTGGAAACGTGTGAGTTGATTTTTTTTTTAAACCTTTAATTCATTTTGGTTGGAGTGTAGTTTTATTTTATTGTCTCATATCAGTTTTTAAATTCATTTTTAATTTTCTCATTGATTAATTTTCTCATTGTTTAATTTTTTTCTATTATATTAGTTTTTCAATTCGTTTTTAATTGTTTAATAATTTAAAAAAATTAAGATTAATTCTTTTGTTTTCAATTAATTTTGTTTTGTTTTTTTCCTTATTTTATAGTTAGTGTTTTTGCTTTTCATTTTAAATTAACTTTTTATTTTTTACCATGTCGCTACTAAATAAGTGTCAATATTGCGACAGAGATTTTAGCAATCAGTTTAACAAAGTTTATCATGAAAAGTCATGCCAGACCACGCTCCCTCGACGTACTTGTGTTACCTGCGGTAAGATTTTTAATTCTGTAACGCAGTGCAGAAAGCATATACGTCGCTGTCAACCAGAAACACGGCTCGTCATGACGAAGCGAAGGCGGTTGGAGGCGGCTATAGGACCTTTATATGAGATCGAGACAGCATTCGGGGGAGACCTCAAGACATTTTTCCTCCCATGTTCTGAACCAATCGATGCAGTGAAATTTCTCTGCAATCAGACAGACACCCTACATCGGCTGATTTCAGAATATTTGGCAGAATCAGACGCTCCCCTAAAGTTTAATTTGGTTTTGGAGGCTACGTATGAAAACGTCAGAGGAGAGACGTACGATCGTGCTTTTAAAACCAAAAATATAACGATTTACATCTCTACAATCTTGAATAGCCTCAGCGGAAGCTACTCGAAAATTGCTACCGAGATGGAAGAGATGACGATGAAGGGGAGCGGATGGTTCCTTAAATGTCTTGACGGTCTTCTTTTGAAAGTCAATCGATTTAGACCTCTATAATAACAAATACGCGTCATAATATATTATAATCCATTTTTTTAATAAGAAGATGTTTTTAGTTGTTTTTTAAATAAGATGTTTTAACTCTTTTTTTTTGTTTTGTTTTTTAAATACACTATAAAAATTACCAAATGAAAGAAAGGTTTAAAGGAAATTTTCAATTATTTTTCGCTTCCAGATGCTATTAAATATTTAATTTTGTAAAGTTAATTTTTATTTTTTTTTTTTTAGTTGTTGATATATTATTAATGTTTTTATTTGTAAACCAAAGAATGAGTGCTATGGGATGCGTGTTATGGTCTCTGACGTGGCTATAAAAGCTCGCAAACCAGTATGTTGAAAATCAGATGTGTGAATGATGGTCTTTGGCGAGGCCGTGATGGCCGGGCAAGTTGGGGCGAGGGTTCCAGGGTGCCCGGTTCGGAACGGTGTGGGTTAGATTCCCACCTGGGGCAGTTAATATTTATTTTTCGGCGGCCCCGACAAATAAATCTTGACACTCCCACTCTGGTTAGCTGTCAGGACAGAACCACTAAAGACCAAAAAAAAAAAAAGAATGTACGTTACAAAATATTAACACCAATATTATATCAACAAACCTCCCCGATGCACTCACACCTTGACGAGGCGGAGAGGCTTACTTCTAAATTATATTTAGAAAACTAAGATGAGTGCAAACAAAAGTATGAATTTTATCAAACATTTAATCCTCATTTATTTATTTTTTGTTTTTATTTATCATAGCCTAAAATATTCGCTAGGTCCCAGTCGGCGCGATAAGTATATAAGGGGGAGAAGTGCAGCTATTCTTATCAGTCTTCAACATGCGTTTGGTAAAGCAACACCATACTTTGCATATTTCCAATATAGAAGATCGGGACTGTTCCGATATAAAAATATCGAGACACGGTCCTCTATTGCCCGACTCTATCAGATGTCTAGTATGTGGACCATCAAATTGCGATAAAACTAATCTTATGCTGAGTTTAATTTATGATTCAAAGGGGTTAAGATTTGAAAATATCTATTTGTTTGCAAAATCTTTACATCAGCCAAAATATAGGCAACTAGCGCGAGTACTAGAACCTTTAGAGGATATCGGTTTTTTTCAATACGAAGACAATTCAAATGTACCACCACCGAAGGAAGCACGTGCACATTCTATATTTATTTTCGATGACATCGCCTGCGATAAACAAGATAACGTTCGAGCGTACTTTTGCATGGGCCGGCATAATGGTATCGACATTTTCTACTTGAGTCAGAGTTATACCAGAATTCCAAAACATCTAGTAAGAGAAAATGCAAATCTTCTAATTCTTTTCCGACAAGACGAACTTAATTTGAGAAGGATCTACGATGACCTCGTCAACTCTGATATGGATTTGAAATCTTTCAAAAAAATATGTCATTGGTGTTGGAAAGATGATAAATATGCCTTTATCGTTTTAGATAAAGACAGAGAGATTTCAGATGGACGATATCGAAAAGGTTTCGATACCTATGTAATACCTTTAATGTTCACCTTAAGGTCAGTCTGTGAGTAGACATGGAAGCGTCAACATCTTCTGAAACGGTCACTCGCCAAATTATTGAAATGAGAAGAGCGATTCAACAAAAATGCAACTTGTTGAAGAGAAGTAGAGAGGAAATTGATGAGTATTTGAAGGAAAAATATACATCTGTCATCGACTCGATGAACAGATTACACGTTATCAAAACACCATTAATCGAGAATCAGACACATTTTTACTCTCCGAGTATAAAGAAGGAGGAAAAATTATCTGATATGACATCACAATCACTGATTGAGGGAATAAAGAGGCAGAGAATTGAGGAAACACCAATGGTTAGTTCATTACAAACATTGCGACCTAGATGGTTATATACAGACTCTCCAGAGGGCGATGGAGCAATAGGTGGTCCTTTGAAAGAGGAAGTGTTCGAAAATAGTCTCCAAGATGCTAGCCCGGTTGTAACAACCAAGGAATCGAGATCCTCTTTGCAAATGGTGAGAGAAGAAGCACAAGCTCCTGAAGGCAAAGAACTAGTTGAGCACTGCTTGCAAGAGGTTGGCGAGGTAGTATCGAAGTATATTAAAAAACTAGTCAACAATGACATAAACGATCTCGACACGATTTATGGTATAGTCTACGATGGCAATAGGTTCACCGTTGGAGATGCAGTTGTTTCAATTAGCAAAGATATTATTTCCGTGGGGGACGTTGATTACTGTGGCACATCAGGTTTTTTTGAGCTCTTGTTTATGGCAAATCCAAAACTCGATCTAGCGACAAAGGATGACTACGACAAGTACAAGAAAATATTGAATCAGACAAACGTTCACAAGAAGGAATACAGTCCCACTGGACCGATACGACAACTTAAGCACAATCTAAAATATAAAAAAGTGATATCAAAACTATTTCCGCCGAAAAAAGGAAGTGGAATTGAAGACCCCAACATTTTAGTTAATAGATTGAGAGAGTTGATCGAATCTTCTGATAGCGCCAAGAAACGGATGGAGATTCGTCGTATAGAAACGCAACTCCGAGTAGGAGGTATAATAGCTTAGTGAAAAATGTGAATGGTCTCAGTTCAATATGACGACTGTCAAAGAACAGATCGTACGCGAGCTGCACAAACCGGCAAGAAGAACATTTCAGCGAAGAAATGTCCTACTAAAAGGTATCGATGATTTATGGCAGGCTGACTTGGTGGAGTTGATTCCGTACTCGCGAATAAATAATGGCTACAAATACCTACTCACAGTGATTGATTGCTTCTCGAAATATGCTTGGGCTGTCCCGGTCAAGAATAAGACAGCGGTCGAAGTAAGGCGAGCATTCGAAAAGATATTGACTGAGAGAAAACCTCGAAATCTTCATACAGACAACGGCAAGGAGTTCTACAATAAGGAATTTAAAATGCTGATGAAAAGCAGTGGTGAGATCAACCATTACTCTACATACAGCAACCTCAAGGCTTCGATAGTGGAAAGATTCAATCGAACATTAAAGTCTATGATGTGGAAAAAGTTCAGTTTACAAGGGAACTACAAGTGGCTCCCCATTTTGAGCTCACTTCTCAGCGAATATAACAATAGAAAACAAAGTATGATAAAGATGAAGCCGATAGATGTGCGAGGGAGGGAAATCGAACAACGGCTTTTGCTCGAAGTGTACGGTAAAAAGGAACTCGCTGTGAAGATCGCCAGATATTGAGTCGGAGATCGAGTGAGAATCTCAAAATACAAGGCTCAGTTCGCTAAGGGCTATCAACCGTCTTGGACCTCAGAAATTTTTACGATCGCTCGGGTTAAAAACACTGTGCCCGTAATATATCACTTGAAGGATGACAGAGGCGAAAATATTGCAGGAGGATTCTATCAAGAAGAGCTGCAATTGGTCAAACATCCTGACTGCTACCTTGTCGAGAAGTTGATTAAAAGGAAAGGCAATAAAGTTTTGGTTAAATGGCTCGGTTTCGACAGTTCACATAATAGTTGGGAGACAGCTGACAACATCAATATATGAGACTCGATCATGGCTATAATGATCATTCAGTCATGAAACGCTGCGCTGACAACAACAAGAAGAAAAAGAAGCTACGAGTTATCATAACGCCAAAACGGATTGGAGGCAGTGCGATTAAACTGAGCGATGAAGCTAAACAATTTCAACGAATTATACCTAGAACAAAATTGAGCAATTTCGATATACTTCTGTTGGCGAAAGTGCATAAAATACGAGCGTTCCGAGGAGTGTTTATGAAAGACGAATTTCCCAGTAAACCGTGGAATAACGAATGTGCAGTTTTCAATTTGGACAAGAGCGACGGAAAAGGTACTCATTGGGTATGCTATAAGAAAGTTGGACAATTGGTTTACTTCTTTGACAGTAGTGGGGCTGAACCTCCACCTGAGTTCGTTCACTATATGAAAAAATATAGAATCTCTAAAAATGATAAGCAATATCAAAAGACAGGAACTAATAATTGCGGCCAGTTATGTCTCCTCTATTTACTGGATCTCATATAATCAGGGGCAGCCAAGGGTTTGGACTTCAGAAAGGTATATAAAGGAGTATCCACTAAAAGATTCATCATTCCGCTGAAGACTGTGTAGAAGAACATCATTGATTGCGAAGTTACAAATCGAATCTCTTAAAACGATAAACAATATCAATAATCGTGAACTAATTGGTCTGCTGTGCCTCCTGTATTTATTGGATCTCATATAGACAGTTCCCAATCAGGAGCAACCATGGGTTTGGACTTCAGAAAGGTATATAAAAGCGCAGCCACGAACAGAAGCATCATTCCGGTGAAGACTGTTGAAGAGTGCAGATCGTTGACGGCGATTAATATTAGATTTCTTCAAACTGCTGGATATTACATCTTATCATCAACATGGAAATATTAAATTTGGAAGAAACTGCTACTTTTGACAATTCAGTTGAAGGAATTGAATTTCATTCTCATCATCCTTATTCATCTACAAATCTTCAGCCAGGGGATGAAATACGTATCAGTCTGCAACATCAAGACTTATATACTCTTCCTAGTCAAAGTCTGCTTTACGTCGAAGGAAAATTTCTCAAGGAGGATGGTTCAGCAGTTCCCAGTGCATCAAAATTAACTAACAACATGTTTGCATTTTTATTTGATGAAATAAGATATGAACTGAGTGGAGTGGAAATAGATCGCGTGAAAAATCCGGGAATTACTTCGACCTTGAAAAATTTGGTTTCGCTCAAGGGAGGTTCCCAGTTTTTAGATAACTGGGGATGGTGCTATCCAAAAAATGATACACTAAACATTACATCAGCAGAGGGGTACTTCAACTTATGCGTTCCTTTATCATCTCTTCTTGGGTTCTACGAAGATTATCAGAAGATTGTAATGAACGTGAAGCAAGAACTGATATTTGTTAGAAGTAGACATGATGAAAACTGCTACATAACAAAGCGACCAGGAACCGGAATTGAGGCGGCTGAAAAGTGTAAAATAGAACTGGAGAGACTATGCTGGAAGCTGCCTTATGTCACAGTAAATGAACATCAGAGACTGGCTTTGATGCGTCACCTCAAATCAGAAAAGATATTTTCACTAGGTTTTAGAACCTGGGAACTTTACGATTATCCTTTACTACCAGCGAGTCAGTGACAAATCTGGCCAGTTAAAACTTCAAGTCAGCTGGAAAAACCACGTTATATCATATTAATTTTTCAAACTGAAAGATTGAATAATCACGTAAAAGATGCAAGCAACTTTGATCATTGTAATATTTCCAACGTCAAATTGTATTTAAATTGTAAAGCTTATCCATATGATGATTTGAATATAGATATTTCATCCAATCGGTTCGCCCTGCTCTACCATATGTACACTTCATTTCAAAATTCCTATTATGGCGCACAAATGCAACCTCTGTCTTCTTTACAAAACTTTAAAGAAAAAGCACCTTTAATCGTAATAGATTGTTCGAAACAATCTGAATCTATAAAAAGTGGACCAGTAGATGTAAGATTAGAATTCGAATCAAAAAATATATTTCCATCGAATATTACATTCCATCCTATATTACATTATAGGAATATTACAGCATATTGTCTAATTATACATGATAAACTCGTAGAATATAACCCTCTAATTGGTACGGTTCGGCGAATGGTATAAAATGAGGTGAATCCTTTGCTCACTGTTCAGTATGGTTTCGGCTAGTGTAGTGATTGTAGACTTCCAGTGCTTTGTTGATAGCCTGGGAGGTTATATTATTAAAGAGTTGTCTCTTTTTGATCAAGCTTTCAAGTCGTCAAGACATTGGATTTTTAAACCACCGAAGCAATATACACAAACTGATAAAAGTAGAAGAACAAACTATTGGCTAGAAAATTATTATCATAAAATTAAATGGGAATATCGGGAAGTTGAATATGAAATTATTAAAGAAATTTTCAACTTTATTGATTGTAATTATAAATTTGTTTTTGTTAAGGGTCGAGATAAGAAACTATTTCTATCACAAAATTTGTACAATTGCTCTATAGTCAACTTGGAAGATTTTGGTTGTCCGAAAATTGATTCACTCATCTTAGATGAGCAAGGCAGCCATTGCATCATGCATAATTTTTCTCAAGAGAAATGCACGCAGTATCGGACAAAGGCTTTAGAAACATGGATAAAAAATAATTGGTTTAAATTCTATTCACCTTGAATGGAATGGGTCACTGGCGTGGCTTAAACACCCGTAAACCCTAAATGGAATGGGTCACTGGCAAGGTTTAATCACCTGTAAACCCTTAATGTAAGTCACTGGCGAGGTCTAAAAACCCGCAAACTTGATTGTGTGAGTGAATGAGAGGTGAATAGATCTCCAATTAGTTCAACAGAATTGTTCCAATGCTTTTGTTTCTCTTTTAATTGCACGAAAATACAACAACAACAAAAAATCTAAATTTTTATTAAATATTTTCTTATCTTTACCTGTATCGAAAATAAATTTTTTCTTATCAGGCTCATAATTATTATTGCTCAGGGCTATGATATTAATATTTGCTATGCCGACCAGCCTGCCATTTAGCAAAAAGTTCTGCTTATTATACATTTCATGATGATATTATTATTATATTTTTGTTTTCCAAATTAAATTTAAATACAATTAGATGGTTTTGTTTTATTATATCATAGATTAAAGTAGGCTTATATTTTGTTTTTTGAATATATATATATATATATATATATATATATATATATATATATATATATATATATTTCTTTATTTTAAAAATTAAGTTTTATTTAATTCATACATGTATTAGTTTGTAGATTAAATTTTATGTTTGTTTTGTATAAATTTTACGAGATCAAAATTTATGTTTGTATTATAACTTTATTTTGTATAAGTGTTACATTGTAAATAAAAAAAAAAATTAAAAAAAAAAATATAAAAAAAAAATAAATAAAAAAATTACAAAAAACCTCTACGTTGTACCTTTACCTTGACGTGGTGAAGAGGCTTAAGGCTTAATGCCGAACTAAAAAGGTACAAAACTTAAGCTAAAATTAATATTATCATTACCTATCCTGATATCATTGAAGTATTGAGAGTTCAAAGTCCATTGTTTGCTTTCAAAGGAACGATTAAGAGATACAGCATTATTGCGAAAGCTAAATTTGTTTACTGTTTAGCAGAAGGATTAACAAGTCCTTTATATGTTCCTTTATATTTAAGTCCTTTATTCTTTATATTTTAGGAATTAAGAGCTCAAAGTCCAAAAGCTGTTATAGGAATAAGGAACTCTACTATTTATTTATATGCTAGAGATAAACAGTTCAAAGTCCATATTTGTATTTCACCTAGACATCATCCAACTTGTCTATACATGATCCAACCTGTTTACATGTTGGTAAAGTTAAATATTGTAAAGGTTATGTAAACGTTGAGAAGGTTGCACAAACACGAAAACAATGTAAAGGTTATGTAACCTTTGAGAAGGTAACAGAATATAAAGAGGGTGCCTGACCCTTCATCGTATAGGTTATGATTATATAACCATAGGGGAGGTTACAGACTATAAAGTGGGTACCGGACCCTTCATCGTATAGGTTATGATTATATAACCATATGGGAGGTTACAGACTATAAAGTGGGTACCGGACCCTTCATCGTATAGGTTATGATTATATAACCATAGGGGAGGTTACAGACTATAAATTGGGTACCGGACCCTTCAATTGGTGCAGGGGATAAACCTGGTGGTTAAGCGTGAATGCTGACCACGTCATTGTAAACAAAATAGCGGCTTGGGGTGGGGGTAATCAGGATGAAGCAATATGATTGGCTGGTTGGAGAGGGATAAGGGTATAAGGGAGGCGTGGCATAGGGGGTCACGTGACTAAAAAGGGGCGTGGCCTAATAGTTAAGGTTAGGTCGAGTAGAGACCACGTGGTAGTTAAGGTTAGGTCGAGCTGAAAATTCAAATTCAAATTTCCCGCCATAGGTCACGTGACCAAATGCTGGCTTCTGATTGGCTGAAATGTTTTGTGTGCCAGCTCGCCTGTTTTCCCTCTACTCTCGAGTTATCTTGATTCAAGAGCAAGCAATTTTGTCCTCCATAATGTCCCATTAAGTCTATAATTACTCTGTTAATTATTCGAGAATGCTCGGCTTGCAGCTACTCCACAGGAAATCAAGAATGTCAAATTTCTAGAAAGTAAAAAAAAGAGAATGATCCTCGAAGAATCAGAATGTATGAATTCGAGGTATATAGAAACTGAAACCATTGCAAAAAGCACTTATTATTGAGCCATTGTTCCCATATTACTGAAAGCAAGCGACACTATTTGTAGTACCTCCAAACGGTACTCTATGAAATTGATATAACCATTAATGTCAAAACAGAAAGAGGTAATTGAGGATAGGGATTGCTTTAATTTACTTTATTAAATATGTGGGTCATTCTTATATTTTTTGTCCATTTGATGTCTCCGGTATTTACATTCGCATTTCGCATGTTTTTTTTTACTTATATGTTAGGAAAACGGTGTTCTTCTACGGAATGAAGTAAACGCTTCAAAAAAAATGAGGAACGCTTCAAACCATTCAAACCAAATTTAGGAGATCGGTAAAGGTCATTAAACTACGTCATTTGCTTTAACTGTGGTGTTTCTACGTGTTTTAGAACCAATGTTATCCGCAAAAAGCTTCAATTTTGTTTTTAAATGTTAATCACCTTTTTTTACACAGACCTTCTAAGTTTTTTATATGTATGGGAAGAAGAAACTCCTCGCTTTTTAAAGAACGTCGATATTGGGTAAACTGAAGAAGAGGTAAAGAGCTACAAACCCAAACGTTATAAAATAAAATTTTATTTTTTTTCAACAGTAAGGTTTTTTATATGCTGAATCAATCTGTCATCATTTTTTGTGAGCAAAAATCTATAAGGCTAATTTTAATAATAATTTAAATACCTTTTTAGGTACAACTATAGAGGAGCGGCGCACTATCAGAAGAGTCTAGAGACTGAATCGAATGACGTCTCACTAGCGATCTCTGGGTCCATTCTTGTTAACTACGTGCCCCTTTTTTCCACACTTTCTTATAAATTTGGTTTCATGCTCACCGCTTAAAGCTGTTTTTTTACAAGCAATTTTTCGATTGCTCTGAAAATTCGTATTTAGTAGTTTTGGGGGGTGCAAAAAACGAATATCAACTTTGTCTCTCCCTAAAAACATATTTTACCCCGCTTTGTTACGTCGCCACAAATTTTATTCCCAGTTGCTACACCCATTGTGATTTAATTTTGTTAGATTCTAGTTTGCACCTATTTATGATAGTTAATGGGTAATTTCATGTTTTTTTTAATTATGAACTTAATCATTTATAATCATAATGGATAATATTAACAGTATTTATTTTTGTAGAAAATTAAATTAATTATTTAAAAAATTCAATTGCGATAGTAAAGTGGTAATTTTATAGTTTTTAATTATGAACATATTCATTTACCTTATTTTTAGATAATTAAATTTATGAAATTAATTATTACAAATGTTTCTTAATCATGGCCTAGAATTATGAAGATCATTTAAAAAAAACATTACTTGATTAATTATTATTTAATTGTATAAAAATAAGTGAAATACTTATATTCTTATGTGAAAAAGGGGAAGATGTTAAGTACATTAAAATAAAAAGTAACTTTTTTCTTTAAAAAAACAAGCAAACAGTTATATTCAAATAAGAATCAATTTGCAAACTGTGAAACAGCTTTAAGCGGTGAGCATAAAACCAAATTTATAAGAAAGTGCTGAAAAAGGAGGCACGTAGTTAACAAGAATGGCACTAGAGATCGCTAGTAGGACGACACTCGATTCAGTCTCTAGACTCTTCTGGTATTGCGCCACTCCTCTGTAGTTGTACCCTTTTTTAAATTTCTTTTACCAAAAATAAATCATTTTTTGGTGTTTATATTTTACTCTAAAAACAATATTTACCTGAAAAATCCATGTCGAAACTAGATATAAAATAAAATATTTATATGTTTTTTCTCAACTCCTTGTGCTCATTGGACAAAACGGTAGGATGTGACTTTTTTCAATATAGAATCACCCAAAAAATTTTAATCGAAATCAGCGACGGACACATCGTGCACTCCCTTTGTGACTGCAAAGTGCGCGAAAAGCTGGTTTTTCTTGAAATTTAAAATGTAACAGGATTGACACTCTGTTGAACCGTTACCGTTACTTTTAGCTTAAAATGTAACTGGACCTTATTGTAGGTGATCTTCAGCTGAACTCTAAAATAAAATGCATATTTCTGGAAAAAAGAAAGCCCACTTACAGAAGGTTTTCAATCCCCAAAAAATTGAGAGTCCATCAAAATTAAGTCCAAAAATTTCTATTTTTTAATTTCCATGAAACAAATTTTTTAAGGATTTTAAAGAATTTGACGTTATTTTTCATAAAATATATTTTTTGGCCTACTTTACTGTAAGCATCTTTTGGTTTTTGTGATGTTTTGAACATTTAATACAATCGGCAATATTTTTTCCTATTTTACACAAAAAACAAATCGATTGGTGTACAAGAAATTTGAAATCCATGCAGAGCAAAGGCAGAAAACAATAATATAAAAAATCGTTGAAATTACATAAATTTATTTTTCTCGGTTCCTAGGGCGCATTGGCAAGAACCCTAACAAATAAACCTCCGAAAACAAATAAAGATATTTATTTATTCATTATGGGATTTCAATATAGATTTATAATTGAAATTAGTAAATAACTATTAATTATTATTTAATATTATATCACAATAGAAAATAATGTGGAGAACTTATAGATAAAATTATATATATTGGTTTATAATTATTGAATATAATTTTCATTTAGTATACTTTACCTAAACTAATTACTAAAAGATTTCTATACTTTCCTTTTCATATTAGCGGCAAAGATGAAATATTGCCGATGTGAAAGTTAATTTGAAGATAAGAAAAAACATTTCGTTTAGGTGCTTATTTTCATATCATTATTAAATGAACTTGTAAATCAATGAAGGCATTTCATGGTGGGATCGATAGTGTGGTTTCAATCATATCCAACCAAAAAATAAAAAAGTTCATGGGTGTAATTAACAGCTTCGTTATTTTAATAGCAAGTTAGTCTCTTAAATTGTCAATTTTTAAAAATATTATAATACGGTATCATAGAGATGAAATAGTATATGTTTAATTATAATTAGTACTAATAAATATTATTAAGCTGTAATAATGTTAAAATCGTATCATACAACTTTTCGTTGTTGAGCTAGGTTGTTTACATACACACAGACACACGGACATACAGACCATTTTGCGAGATTTGGTTATTTGGATTCGAGGGACCTTGTGCGACGGAAAACGTGTATTTCCGTTGAAAACTCGAATTCGAAAATTTTCACGATCGCAATTTTCCCCTTACTATTACTATTACTTCGTATATAGGTAAGGGGAACTAAAAAGTGCCTAACTCAAAAAAAAAAGGTAACTATCTAATCCAGGCACGATAGAGAAAATATATTAATTTTTTTAAATAAATTTCCAATGGACTTTCTCGATGTGATAATTAAGAAAATCATAGAAGAAACAAATTGTATATGTTTTAGATAAAATCGGTATGTAACAACCTGGTGAAAAAAAATCATAATCGTGCCGAAAAGTTTTTTTTTCACGTTTAAGATATGAACAATTTTTTTAAGACAAATAAAAAATAGTACGTGATAGCGTTTAAAGAGATGGAAAAAATAGTTTCAAACAATTGAAGTCGTTCAACAACGCTTCAAAAGAAAAAAAATACGAATTACAGAACTTTTAATTTGCGCAGGAACTTATTTTGAGGCTTCAATTGTGGATTTGGTTAGTGTCTATCTACAATAAAAATGTTATGCACAAAAAATAATAATTTTTCTAGGAAATTGAGAAAATATAAAAACAGTTGTTTTTAAAAAAGGGCCATAATGGCCGATTTTTCATAATGCTATTTGTTCCCAAGGAGTTTCTCTACAGTTCTATTTTCAAAAAATATATGTGAGGTTCCATTAAATATCTAAAAGCACTGTTTCTTGCTATGGCCGCTAGGAACCAGAGAGAGGAGAGAAATGACAAGAGTGAGGGAAGATCCCCTTGAACAGTTTACAGTTCTGCAAGCCCAGCCCTCCGAGAGGCCAAATAAGAAATGATGGAACAATAGAGTGTAAGTGTTAGGCTACATGGATCAGAGACATGGCTCCTCCGCATGACCCAAGCAAAAAAATTCCTAGCAGTAGAAATGGATTTTTGGAGGAGAGCACAAGGATCAAAAGAGCCAGAAACATTGTTATAAGGAAGAAAATGGAAGTTAGATGGAATGTCCTAGAGTTGATGGAAGAAAGAAGACTCAGATGGCCATGTGAGACGGATGAATAATAACAGGATACCAAGCTGATAATGGATTGAGAAGCTGTGTGTAGAAGAAGGAGAGGAAGACACCCTGTCAGATGGAACGATGGAGAGTATGGACGGTAGAGGATTGTCGGAGGAGGACGTGATAGACCGGCAGAAATCCTAGGGGACCTGCTCAGACAGGAGTTGGGTTGTGTAAACCTTCATACTGAAGAAATCCCCTAAGGAAGAATGAATGAGAGAACGGCAGATTCCATTGTCCAAGTCACAGAAAGGACAGGAATGAGGGAGAACCCTAGTAAGGACGAAAGAACTGGCAAGGGACTGAACAGAGCCGCTAAGTGGCTGTAGAAGCACATGTATGCTTTAAGGCACAGGGGTAAGATTTACAAGAAGAAATAGAGTTATTTACTTTCAAATCTATTAAAAAACATACATATATCAAGTGTATTCAAATCAATTACTTTGAAGTTAATTATAAAATGGTAATGAACCGCTTAGTTAGATGCGGATTATTATAAACAATAATATTGTAACAATTGAGCAAATTTCTGTGACAAATAACAATGCAAACCAGTTACATTTATTGAAGTAGAGATTGCCAAGCTGGTCCATAAGACCTGCACTTTTAAAGGTATGGACCTCAGCCATTTTACTAAATTCAGAATTAAAAAAAAAAAAAATATCAGAAATTTATTTGTTGATAGTAGACGAATAAATAATCTCTAGCTAGAAATTAATTTGTAGAAAAAGGCTTCTAAAATATTAATCAAGCATTTAAATAAATTTAGCTATAAGTAAACCAAGAAAACCATAGCAATAGATATTAAAAAGTTGGCAATCCCTGCATTAAATAAAATGAATTTACAAAACATAACTCACCTTTAACTAGGCTTATACTATTACTACAAAAAAATACCAAAATACTGGCTACAAGATCTTAAAAACAAAAACACAATCAATCAAATAATACAGGTAATGCACAAACATAAAATAAATAAAAGTATTTTTAAAACAATTAAGTTTAAGGACATAAAAAATACATTATTTTCTATTGAAATTAACAATTTATCTCTTCTACTTTAACTTTATATATTACTTAAGTTATCGTGGCTGGAAATTTTATTTGTTCAGATGACAGTAAATAAAAAAAGAAAAAAAAGGATCAAATTTTTATAATTTGAAGAATTTAAAATAAATTACGAATATTTTTGTGAGTCACTGTATTTGTAAACTACTTTTGTATATTAAAATTACAATTTTAATTTACGTCCATAAGAGGTAAAGGGACCAAAACCCTCAGGCACTAAATGTTATCAGGATATGAAGGTAGGGGAAAATGTGAACAAGTAATATTTTAACTTATGGCAATCCATTCACAGGCTCTATTAATCTTAGTATTCTTAGAAAAATAAGTTGATAATTCTCTTTGAGTGAAAAACAAGCAAGTGAGGTATACATAATAAAATTTGCATTTGGCTCATCTTTATAATTGAACATTTGTCACAAATGCATTTTCTAGCACATATACATAATAAAATAAAATAAAATTACAATTTTAGTTGAATTAATATGTCAAAAACAAATTTTACAAAGAATAACTAAGTGAAAAACACACAGATTTCAGGAAAATATGAAACTGATATTTATGACCCTTTTAATTATTATTAGATTCATAGGAAAGATAATAATAATGATTGCTAATAAATGTTATATATTACATTACTACAAAAATAACAACATTTCAGTGGATGGCAATCATATACATTCATAATAATAATTAATATATTATATATTACAATTCTGCTTTATCATATATTTAATTATGACGTTTTTGTCTTTTTTTTATAATTACGTATACAAGTACTAAGGACAACCATATTAGCCCAGAAGAAAACCAGCCCTTGAAGCCATATATAAAAGTAAGTATCTTTAGATTTAAATTCAAGTAAGTATGCGGGCAAAAGCCAAGCAACCTGTGAAACAATCCAGAAATTACCAACCAAAACTAATTCCATTTGCTTACAATTAATGAAAGGCAGGCAAACCGGTAGCAGACATAAATACCAAATAAAATATTGGCACGTTAATACAGAATTGAATGCAACCAAAACAAAAGCCAACGTCATCTCACAAAATGATATATCATTATAGTTTCCATAATAGCAAGACAGTGTTAATAACAGAACTATTTGTGGAGTAATCATAACTAATTTATAAACCAACGACAAGCCATTCTCGTAACTTAAATATTGTAAATAGAAATAAACAGAATAATTATGCCTAATATCGACTCTTTTCAAATGATACAATAGACTTTCATCAACAAATCTAGTGCCATATAAATAGAAAAATAAATAAGTTATTATTGCAAATGTAAACAAAGAAGATAATACAAATAAAAACCTTTTCCTATTTGGATAAATTGATCTGACAATTAAATTAGAGTGAGAATCACCAATAGCAAAGTATAAAGCTAAGCTGAAAACTATAGGGTAAAAACGTAGATGAATAGACAACCCGTGCAATACTCCACACAGAAAAAGTTTTTTTTCTTTAAATAATAATAATGTCGACAAAACCAAAAGTGCTGCTAAAGAGTCAGCATTTCCGCGTGTAGAGATTATAATTGACAGAGGATTATAAAGCCAAAAGAAAGAATAAAACTTACATTGGCTTTCTGTAAACCCGTCTAACTTTAAAATCTTATAAACTAAATCTATAACTAGTATATCACAAACAGAAAAAAAAAATTTGCCAAATAAATTAAATGTAAAGATATTTGGTATCAATAAATAGGCAATAATGGGTGAATATCTATAAGTATGTCTTTCAAAAGGTGATTTTCCATTTAAAACATGTCTTGCAGCATCAGTGAAAACCTTGTAATCAACATCTGTATAACTAACTTCGGCAAAATAATCTTGGACTAGACCGAATAAAATAAAACCTATCCTAATGGCTAAACCTAAGTAGCAATGACTACGTAAATTCATTTTTGCAATTTAGACTAAAAAATCTAACAAAGTTTGACTAGTCTAAATATTTCTTCATTTTGATAAAATTTAGTTTAGTTGAACAGAAGCTTTTATCTGGAGTAAATAGTTCATACAATTCAACTTCAACATTTCTGAACTTCAATTCTTCAATAATTTCCATTTCTTTTTCATTGAACAAATAATTTATTTTTTTTCATAGAAAACTAAAGTAGATTTTAATTTAATATGTTTATTTATATCACATCACTTAGCTATGGGAATTCTATTTGATTTTTTGTTTTATTTTTAAAATAAAATCTATAGAATGAAAATAGGAGTTACGTATTGCATTATTTCTTAAACCTTATTCTAAGAGGTATTTATAGTTTCGGTTTCTGTACCAGAGGACTGAGGCTGAAAAAAATAATAAATAGAATTAGAAAAATTAGCTGATCAATCATATTTTAATATTTAAAAATTTGGGAGATAGAAGGTATAAAAGTATATACCTAGAACAGTTGGATTTTTAAGAAAACTACTCAACAATATCATTTACTTTGAATTAATATTTTATATATCGCTATCTTGGTTTGACAAGCTTCTAATTGCTCCTAAAGCTTAGTTTTAACAAAAAAAAGTTTGAAAATTTGAAATGCTAAAACATTTTTCTCTTCATTACTTTACATGGTTTTAATTTAACTTTTGAAATTGTTTTAATAAAGGAATCTCTGTTTATATATAGAATATTTCGAATTATATATTTTACGTTAGAACTTTGTCATATTAGTAAAACGGCTATTTCTCAACAGATCTCAGGTAGAGTTACTTTATCATGTGAATTAGACAAAAGAGAATCAGAAGCACCGATAATCTCTCTTTTTATCCAAAAATGTCAGCTACAACCATGTTAAACCAAGGTAGCGATATGGCAAAGGAATACAAATAAAGTAATGACAAATTGAAATTACTACTAAAAATTTTCTTAAGGTGTAAAACGTTAGCTCATGGAGAACAGAGGCAATACCCCTGATCCAGATCAACGTGATAGTAAAAATCAAAACAACAGAAGATTTTTGGTTTTTCTAATGCCACTCATATGCTAAACATATTTATACACTTTGTTATTTTAGTTTTAAATTTAAGACAGTTATTCCAAAAGATACATTATTAACAAATTTAAATAATCAAAAATCTGTGACATGACAAATATTAATAATGTTGAATGATTCATTCAATATCACAAAATAAATACTTTTGATCATTTCAGAACTAAGTTTCTGTCACTACTATTTGTAGATTCTGGAACTGAATTCTGTCACTACTAACTAGTACCCAAAATAATAACTATAAGCTTGGATTAAAAGGCCTATGAAATACCTTCACTTCAAAAAATAGTGCATCAAACTACATATGCAAAAATAAACGGTCTTCTTTTCTAAAATAATAATATAAAAATTTGCTGCCTTACATAATAACTAGAAAACACTTTAATCCATTTATGTATTTAGCAAATCAATATGTACAGTGATAGGAAATTAAAATGATTTTAAGCAATGGTAGACTTCTTATTCCAGTTTATTTAAAACTTACCAAAATCCAACTTATAATAAAATTATTATTGTAACAGATAACTTAAACCTTTGAGGTGAACTTAACTAATTATTTGATGAAATCAAGTTCAACATAAGTTATTAAGTAAGAGAAAGAGGTTTAAAGAGAAAAGGAAATTAAATTAAAGTTTAGAATGGATGTTTAATGTTGAAAAAAATGACATTAGGAATAATTTTAAGATTGATAAGTTTGCTTAAGTTACTTAAGAAAAATGAATGAATAAGTTAACTTATGATTTTAACTAACCTTTACATCAGTTTTAATTCCCGAACAGGATATAGAAGCTGAACCCCACACAACACAACATTCCCTTAAGTATTCTATCCACTTTTGGCATCTATCTTCTTGAAAATTGTTTTCTATAAAGACAGCACATCATAAAGTCTTAAAATATGAAATGTTATTAATTCAAAAATTGAATAGCAACTACCATGTAGACATTTCTGAATCTTGCAAGCATGAATTTTACAGGGATCCTTTGGTTTCATGCCATAAATTTAATTTATTAATTGAAAAAATGATGCAACCTCCAAACCTCTGAGTGTAAGTTTTACTACACAGAAGGTTATGCCAATATGAATTGTTATTTTGAGTGATTTTTAGGGTTAAGTGTTTTTTTTTACTTAAAGCATTCAAGAAATTCATCTGTATTTTATATTAATAAATTATTCTAGCAATGGATGATAGAGTTAATAATAATTCACTTCTTATAAGTGTTTTATACTTTATTGGACAATTGCTATATACAAAACATGGTTTACATGTTAAGACAATAGTTTCATGGCTAAATAACTTAAATAAATATTTTGAAAAAAGGAAGTATAAAGTGTTAGATGTTGAAGAATCTATTTTTATGTTATTATTTAATAATAATGAGGTATTATCACAGAGAAACAACATAATCTTTGTCAACTGCTCTGAATTTGAAGCTTACCATTACAAGTGGGTTGTGATAAATTTTTATACTAGAAAAACAAGATACAAAAGAGTATTCCTTATGGTACCATCTGTTTTGGTTCCTTCGAAAACATTTATAGTCACTAATGTTGCACTATTTAATTTAAAGTCTTCATTAGGTGTGAATCACATGTACCTTATTGAAGTATATTTTGAAATAGAACAGTGTATGGATAGTTTTTTTCCCCCTGAAGCCAAAAAAGTTGTTATAAGCCTCATTAATGATAATATTTTCTTACCTGCTGGCACACTTACCAAAATTGTTTCAAAGTTTCTTAAATATCCAAGATACATATGTACTGAAGATGTCTGCTGCATAAGTTTGCGATTATATATGGATGAACATCAAGATGGATATTTATATTTCAAGGTGTCGCAAATTGAAAGTGATAAATGTAGTTATAATTTTAGCATGTATGCTCTGACAGTAGCAACATCTCTGTATGATGAGACTGCACAAAATTGCTATTGCCCACCGAAGGAATGGGAGTTGATTAATTATAAAAATATTAGTTCCATAATTTCTGTTTTACCTTTAGGTCTTGAACAATACTATTGTCAGATTTTAAAATGGTTTTGTCCATTTTTTATTCATAATATCCATGGTTAGTATAATTACTTTGGTCAGAATATTTATTAATTCATTTAAAATTGTTGTAGTTGCATTATTATGAGTTTATTATTTAAAAAAATCTCATTGTATTCTGTAATCATTATTTCAATTAGTTATAGTAGTGACTGGTGACATTTTCCTTCTTACTTATCTTTTGAAATGGGTGTTCTGTGTGGAACAAAATATCAAGTGGAGTTGAATTTAGATGTAATATTAAATATATATTTTGAATTTGATCAAAACAAAGTATATACAAGCACTTTTTACTCACATACAAACACAATAATTAGCATCAGAATGATAATTCATTCTAAGAATGGTTTAACTCTGGTTGGTAAAAAAAAAAAAAAACGTGGTGATGGTTTGATTAGGTGAAGATAAGAAAATGATTAAACAATATAAAACAAAGATTTTCAATAAACAAGCAACTCAGTTTCTCTCATCATCTTGAAATAAATATGGATAAAACAAAATATATGATTAGTAGTAAAATCAGCTATGATTTCGGTGACATAGATACAATGCAGAATACATCTGAATACATAGAGTAATTTGAGTATTTGGAATCAACCTAAATCGAAAGAACTAATGCTCAGGAGGAAATAAAGGTGGGTAATGTGTATTATTTCTGGATTGCAAAATTATTTTGTTTACGCCTTCTTTCCAGAATCCTGAAAGTTAGAATTTACTAGACTATTATCCTTCCTTTTGTTCTTTGTCGATACAAAATGTGGCCACTTATTTTAAAGGGAGAATAACGTCTGAAGGTTTTGTAAAATAAATTATCGTGGGGAATATTTATCCTGAAGAAAAATGGATTCACTGGAGAATGAAAGAGGTAGCTTAGCAGGGCATACAATTTTTTTTTGTTTGTCTTGATAATGAACTAATTCCTAAAAAAATAATTAACACTGAACCGACTGGTAAAGATCCTATTAAAATATACCTTTCTTGTGGTTAATAATTGTTTGCGTAACATTGGAGTTTCGGGACCTATCTTACTTTGAATTAACATTATGACAGACTTCCGAAAAATAATGTTATATTAGAGACAGCAATTTTTAAAAATTAATTAGCCATTATAATGTAAAATTTTTACTTGATTTTTAGTTGATCCAAACTTTTTAAAATATAATTTTTAATAATTACGGTTCTTTTACAATCATATTTATTTACTATATCTAAGACAATGACTATATTTTGATGGTTAGTTCTTTGAATACAGCTCATGGAGACATTAGTTGTACAAATATATCTTCATCATTCGGATAAATTAGTTGAATTCCTTGCACTGTTGAGTATTTTGACTGAATATTGTCTTCAACAGGGTGCCCTCAGTCTGATTAGGGAAACTGAGTTGCTTGTTTAGTGAAAACCATTATAGAAAATCAAAATTAAGGTTTCTATCAGGCACCCACTAGTTGGATAACAATTCTACTTGATAGATCCAACCTGATTTGGTTGACCATGTTTCTTTCATGGGGTTGCTATGTCATAGATTTTGTAATAGTTCTTAAGGATTGCTTTTATTTTATATTTATTAATTATTTTGGGTAATTACAGAGCTGAAGCCTGTTTTTGTAATAAACGGCTCTAATGGGGTTGGTAAGAGTGTAATACTTCATGCGATCAGTAAAAGGCTGGGTGTAAATTACAAAAGAATTGACTGTAATACTATCATATCTAATACAGTCACTCAAATCAAATCTAATGTCCTTCATGCTTTTAAGGAAGCTAAAAGTTCCTCACCTGTTATTCTGCATTTCTGTCATACTGAGGTATTTATATTTAATATTTTAACTATTATATAAGCTTTTTTTTTTTTTAAAGTATTTTTGTATGAAGTCCATCATCCTATCACCAGGCTTATTCTTTTCTCTGAACCTTTGAACATTCCTTAGGATGTCTTCATCATGATTATTGGATATAAAATATTTGGATATTAGATGATAAGGGTTTTCTATTGAGAGGTTCAGGAAGAATATGAGTGTAGTGTATAGCCATACCTCAACAACATTGTCTATCCAAATGTTATCTGCTCAGAGAACTCTGCTTTGAAAAGTTTCACCTTATTAAAATCTTACTATTATTATATTAAATAATTTCTAATTTGTAAGGAAGTTAATATATAATAATACATTAATTTTTGAAGAACAACTTCCCATTGGTCTATAACTTTATTTAAAAAAAAAAAATTTTATATCATTGGTTACGATATTTCAAATTACTTCTTCGTCATCAGGATATTTGCTTTCTTTAAAATACATAATTCTCTCCTCTTGTCCCGACATCTGTAAAATTTTTACTTTGTCTATCCTTGCTAGTTTCATTATAAAAAAATATTTGGGGAGTGACTTTTCTTTTCCATCTTTGTCACATACACTGTACTATCATTGGAAATGAACTTTGTACTAATCCCTGCTGTCATATGCCTCTCCACCCATTCTCTTCACACTAAAAATAAAAATAATATATACCCTTTAAATAGACAAATTAACAATGATTTAAAAGATTTAAAAAAAAAATTATAAAAGAAAACAAAGACATTATAATCATAAAATCAGACAAAACCAAAAAATTAGTGTTCATGTACAGGAATGAATACAGAGAAAAACTGGAGGAAATATTAAATGAAAAAAATTACATACAGAAAATTAAGAAATGATCCTTTTAAAGAACTAGAAGACAAAATTAACGTGTGTGTAGCTAAATTACAAAAATACGGTTATATAGATAAAATAAAATAAAATAACTAAATTACAGGTTACTGATTACATAACTCCCAGAATTTAGGGACTAATTAAGTTACATAAAAAAAGAACACAATCTAAGACCGATTATAAGTAATATTGAGGGACCAACTGAAGCATTTTCAAAATATTTGAATCAATCACTAAATGAATTAAATAGAGATAATGCTTATGATATTAAGAACTCTCTAGAATTAAAGAGGATTCTAGAAACCATCAATAATATAGAAAATAATACCGAAATAGTAAGTCTAGACATAGAGCCATTATTTACTAATAATAAGCTTACATCATATATAAATCATATGTTTCGGTAATAAAGGTTACAAACACAATTTGGTTTCCAATCCAACTAAACATTTTTATTACTTATTTTAAGTATTAAAATTGAGTGTAAAATACTGGTTTTCCTCTCCATTTGTGAGATCAACAAGTCTGCAGCAGGAGAATAAGTTAAGTGGGTTTTCCGCTTAAAATGTCGAAACTTTCGATTTCCAATGTTTTATCTTGTGATATAGACAGTTTTAATGTTGTCACGGATCATGAAGAAATCTCTTGGAAACTAGTTACCTACTGAAAAAAAATGACATATAATAACGGAATGAGACCTCCAGAAACAAGAGTATGTGTGTGTATGTGTCGCTAGATAGATGTCACGACGCCGTGTCGTTTTTGAGATACTGCAATTCGGAAACTAGTAACCCAATGTAGGATCACTTTTTGAGCCACTGATTTATAGTTTAATAGGCGTACAAGGAAGACATCTGTTGTCCACATCAGATATTTAAAAAAAATATCAAGTTATAGATCAATGGGAAGTTGTTCTTCACAAATTAATTTATTAATGTTACTGTTTTTAAATTGCCTTTGTAGTTTTTAAAGCTGAAGCTTTTCCCTTATAATGTTATATTTTAAAATTATAAAAAATATATTCATGTTTTCTGGATTACAGAATTTCTTCTACGATTCCTGCTTTACATCTTATGTAATTCAAATGTTTATGAATTTTTAAATTCTGATTTAATTCCTAATTTATTATCTTGTGGTAAGAATTTTATAATGTGACCATTATTTGTTATAGATAAAATTATTAATTTACAGTTCTTCCTCCCAAATCAGCTGGAATCAATAAAATTTCCAGTGATTGGTCAATTTGTAAAAATGAAAAAACAATCATGAGCATTAGAAAGAATCTATCTTAAGAAGATGGGTGGGACTCAATACTGATTGTAATAAATGTTTAATATAGACAATTTTAATTAAACTTTACGACACTGCTCTCTAAGCCCCTAATAGGCTTCTGCGTGGACTATTTTATTTTTAAAACCAAATATATGGTCACATATAATACCTTTTGCTTATCGGTTTCTGTAAATAAAAAAGTAACATAGTTTATTTGGAAAACAACATTTTCTTACTCAACCCATTAGTTTAAAATTATATATTTTAAGATGGATTTTTTTTATTTGCAGTTACTGTCCACCGAAGCCGGAGGGAACGATCCTGACCAAATTGCTGAAGCTTTCTCTGAAAATATAAAGAGCATTAACCCACAAGATAAGATATTACTTGTATTCTCATGTTCTGCTCTCGAGTCTCTAGGCATTCCATTCATTAATTTCTCTCTTCAGACATTAATCATAGATAATCCAAATGAAAATGAAAGAAAGCTCATGATAACTTGGCTTGCCCAACGTCTTCCTGTACCAATAAGAAATAGTGCTATCACATTTTTGACTACAGAATCAAAATCTTTCAATCTCGCCGACCTCTATAGAATACTATTTTTATCTAATAAAAGGAGAATCGAATGCAATGATTCTCTTGCAATAGAGAAACACCATATAAAATTTTTTTTAGGTAAGGATTATACAGTTAATTATCTTTAATTCGTATTAAATCATCGTAGATCATTTTTATAAAGAGGAAACAAATAATTATTTATTATTATAGATAAATAATTATTATATTTTAATCATTAGTCTTCTTCTTCTTTATCATCCTCCTTTAATGCCTCTCAGCGTGGAGGTGCCCCGATCCAAGACTGCCAAGCATCTCGATCTCCAGCCAGCGCTTTCATTACATTCATAGACCTTCCCTTCCTTTCTAATGTGGTCCATCTATTGTAATCTAGGTCTTCCTCGAGGGCGGCATCCGGTAAGCCTGATTTCAAAAAAACTTTGCGTCCCTGGTCCTCATCCATTCTACATAGATGACCAAACCATTGGAGAGGAGACAGTTGGGAAACTGTCTCCTCTCCACTGTTTTCCTCAGTGCAATCACTCCCAGGTCTCCCCTTATCCTTTCATTCCTAACTCAGCTCCTCCTTGTTTTACCTGCCATTCTCCGGAGGTATTTCATCTCTGCCTCTGTAGCCCTACTCTAGTGCTTATCCAACAGGACCCAGCTCTTACTTCCATAGATAAGGATAGATAGGTATATGGACTTAAAGATTTGCAATTTTACACTATTTTTCAATTCCCTTTTCTCCACAACTGTATTGCTTAGCTGGTAGTATATGCTATTAGCTTTTTTAATCCTGTTTGAGAGCTCTTGGTCCATTTTCCTATTTCTGCTGAGCACTACTCCTTAATAGATATACTCCTGCACTGTCTCCAAGGTTTCTCCCCGGCAGTGAATCAAAACCTCCTCTTCTTCACGTCCGATGTGCATCACCTTGCTTTTTCCAACATTCAATGTCATACCCTTTCTATCCAGCTCCACCTCCCACTCCATAACCGCCTGCTGTAGATTTTCCTTGGAATCGGCAATGAGGACAATATCATCTGCGAAAACCATTACTTGTGCTAGGATTGTTCTCATGTTCCACGACCATCCATGTTGTCCTCTGCTTGCAGATTTTCAATATTTCGTCCATAAAAGTGATGAAAAGAAAAGGACTAAGGCTGTCCCCCTGTATAACACCTCTTCTCATGGCGAAAGCCTCGGACATTCTTCCATTAATTCTAACTACGCCTTTGGAGTAGTGCTTTTTATGGAATTTATTAATGCTGTGGGCACATTTTTAGCGGCTAGAGCTGTCCAAATTTCTTCTCTAGGAACTGAATCAAATGCTACCTTTATGTCTAGGAACGCTAGTTACAAGCTCTTTCCTCTATCCCATGTCTTCTCAATAATCATCTGCAGCGAGAAGATGTGATCCTGTTTGTCGGTGGGGTCTAAAAGCTGCTTGTTCCTCTTCCAATTTGCCTTCCATGATTGATCAAAGTTTCCTTTCCAGTATAGAGGAGTAAAATTTATAGACTACTGGGGAGATACATATAGGCCTATAGTTTTATCATTCACTAGAGCTACCCTTCTTGTGGATCGGTATGATGATGTTGCATCCCCATTCCTCAGGCATGGATTTACAAGAGAAAATATTTTGAAACAGGTCCTGCAAAGTTTTATGTAATTGTAGGCCTCCAAATTTTATAAGTTATGGAGCAATACCATCTTTGCCTGCTCCTTTGCCATTCCTCATTTTCCCTATAGCCCAAGTGACATCATCATTAGTCAATTTAATATAATAGAAATTATTTGATAAATAATAGTTCTCTATTTTTTCTCTCGAAATTGCTGTATTTTTTCTGATAATGCAAAATAAATAATCCTAACTACAGTGATCTGGCTTTGATTCAGATTAATGAATTCCCTCTGTATAATTATTTGTTAAATTAAATTATAATTATTTGTTATATTCATTGCCATCAATTGAGCTTTTAATATTTTTTCAGATGATAGAAAAGATAAAGATAAAATTGCTGAAGTTGAATGGGAAGATGTAGGAGGTGTTGATAGACTTAAAAGGGAAGTTTTAGGATCATTGATGTCTTCACAATTGATCCCAGGGCTGGAAAGGCGAGGACTCCTTCTGCATGGGCCACCAGGAACTGGCAAGACATTATTGGCTAAAGCTGTTGCTTCTCAGTGTAATCGAACCTTTATACCAGTCAAAGGTCCAGAGCTTTTGAACATGTATGTTGGCCAAAGTGAAGCTAATCTTAGGCAAGGTTACTAGAAGCCTTTTTATATTAAATTATGTAATTTGTATTGGGTTGTTTCAGATGTAATGACCATTTTTATCATTCGAAATTCATAAAGAATTTAGCGGTTTCATGTTGTATACTAATAACATGCTTAATGATCATGTTTGGCTAATTATTATTACTCTATTTTTTTTGTATTTGTCACTGTCCCAAGTAATATTCAAGTTTTAGTATACCTTCAAATACGACCATGGAAATACATGATTTCAGTACTATATTCTTTTATGAGTTTAAACTTAAATATTTGGTAGTCCAGGCTCCAAAAATATTAATATAGCATTTGGGGTAGGAAGTGTGAATGAACAGACCATTGGTTTGAGTAGTTTTTGGCAGGACATTCTGAATTTTTAAACACGATGAAGACTTCAACCTTATTGCGAAAGAAAACTCTTATCAAACTGTTAGAAGATTCTCAGCATATCTCAATATAAGTGCATCCAAAGTTTCAACACATTGAAGATGATAATAACAGTAAAAAAGTAGGATTTACAGTTACCACATAAATTCAATGAGCGTCATGTGCTTCATTGTTTGTTTGGCTTAAAACTGAGCCTTTTCTTGAGAGAATTGTAACTTAGGATAAGAAATGGATTGAGATTCACAATAGGTGTCAGTCAAGTTAGTGCTTGAATGTTGACGAAAAGTCAGTACATATGCCAAAACCAAATTTACACCAAAAAAACTAATGGAGTAATTCACAATTCCTTGTTGCTTGGAGGTCAAACCACCACCTCTACATCTGACTGCAATGAAATTGAAAAAATGCATAAAGAACTTAACACATAACAACCTATACTGATAATTAGGATAACGATCCTATACTTCTGACATATAGAAAATGATTTATTGGCAAAAAAAAATTCCAACTTTATCTTTCCAAAACTTGGAATGTAAACATAGCTTTCTTTTTGGGAACAGTGGATATGTGGATGTGTTCTGATGGAAGAAAAACTTGACTACTTTTAGTAAAATGATTTTGATTTAATAAAGTTTTTTTTAAATTAACCTTTACTATAAAATTAAATATTTCATGTGAAACAACCCAATTGAATAAGAAGTTTGTTTCATCTTTATATTTAATTAGAATAATAAGAAACTTTTTAGGATCATGTTTAGTTTTTGACAAGGGACGGCAACTAAGTTTTAATTTAAAGCTATAAAAGGTCTAGATTTTCATCATAGTACTTTTTTTATAGTGGATTTGTTAGCGTATTATGTATTTACATAAACTTTATTGGTTTTCTAATGACTTATTGACATAAATCGCAAGTGTTCAACTAGTTATACAAATATTACTATGTTAGTTTTTTAAGTAAACTGATAATTGATATAATTAGCTGTCCTACTGTTGCTGTTTATAAGTTTATTACAAAATTTGGTAAGTATAAATACTTTCATGTTTACATTATAAAAATAATGTATTTAATTTTCTTTCAGTATTTGCTAGAGCACGTGAAGCTTCTCCATCCATTCTGTTTTTTGATGAACTAGATTCCTTAGCTCCCAATAGGGGAAATAAATCTGATTCTGGAGGTGTGATGGACAGGTATTATTTATTATATTTTCTAATTTCTTTTGAATGAAATTAAATATTAGGTAGTTATAAAATTCATTGTGCATGAAAACATTATTAATTACTTAGTAAATCTTTATTTGGCTATTTTAATTATACAACTTACATCTTAAGTTTAATCCTTATTCAATTATGCACATCATGCTCATTTGGTATGGGTAAAATTTGCAGAAATTAAATAAATCAGCATTTGACTCACCCTTGAACCTTATCATTTTGGTTGAATGTTTCCCCCCTCACATTTATTGAAAGGGCTTTACTTCAAAGAAGTTCCTGCACAACTGAGAAAGTGAGTTTTCTCATTCAAAACCAAAAGGGTGGTATGATCTCCAAATGATTTAAGATAGTCACAATTAAGTATGTATTAGAATGTAGAACTAAGTAAAATCAGGTATTTCCTCTAATATTAACCTGTTATTCATTGACTAAAAAAAGAAGTGTTATGATTCCTTTACAATTTTATTTAAATTAATAATTGAAAATTTGATTTTTGATAGAGTGGTTTCGCAACTACTTGCAGAAATGGATGGTCTTGAAAATAATACCGACGTATTCATTCTAGCAGCCACAAATAGGCCTGACTTGATTGATCCTGCTCTTCTTCGTCCTGGCAGGTAAGACAATTTTAATTTCATGTATATTTCTTATTGTACCAGTATTTCTATTCAAATTAAAGTCATGATATGATTCAAAGTAACTTTCGTATTTTTAAAATATACTTAATTCCTGATTTTTTTAAACTTATTAAGTATACCTTAGTGTCATGTTGAATAATGCTCACCATTTTCTATTTTTTATTCTATTTATTGAGGCTGATAACTGTATTAAAAATACAATAAGTAAATATGCTATCACATAACAGTTACTTGTGAAGAAACTAACCATTGGTAGTACTCCAGTGACAATTATGTAATAGAAGACCCTGAGGCCATCTTCTTTTCAGATGCCTCGCTGGATTATTGGGAATCAAATGGGAAACTAGGTATTGATATTATTAGTATCTGATAACTAAGAGGTTTGGTTGGGTATTGAGTTTATAATGGAACGATAGCTACATATTAATGAGGAAATCAGTAACATTTAGAACATTTAATTCATTAAGAATAATTTATCTATGACACAATAAGGAGAATTTAAGATTTTATGAAGGATACAAGGATTTGCTATGGGAGAAATTTGATGTTTTAGTGCTCTCTCAATCGTCAATTGACAAAATGCCTGAATTTCCAATAAGTCCATTTTTTTTTTTATAACCTCTGATTTTGGATAAAACTGTTATGTGGTTCTTGAACATGTTACCTTAACGATACTCTGGAATTTCTGAAACTAGTGATTCATTTATATTAATTAATAATGCTATTTATTAATTTGGTGTCTATTATTATGGCATGTTTAGGTTCGATAAGATGTTATATATTGGCCCTTGTAAAGATAACAATTCTAAAGAAAAAGTAATGAAAGCTATTACAAGAAAGTAAGTGAAAACTGTTCTTGTTTCTGTCTGTTCTTGTCTATGTTTTTATTTTTAACTGTCAACAATTCAAACATTTGAATTTCAGGTTTCTTCTCAGTGACGATGTTGAAATTACTGATTTGATTTATTTGCTACCACCACAGATCACTGGTGCTAGTATGTATGGTATTTGTTCTTCCGCCTGGATGGAAGCAGCAAGAGAAATAATAAGTAATTTGTTTAATCTTTATTATTTCATATTTATAGAAAAAATATTTCATATTTGTATGAATCTCTTTCTATTTGAATTTCTCATCTCCTTTTTTTCTTCTATTTATAATACTCGTATTTATATCATTGTTTATCTTGTATCCCTAGGTGAATGATAATTTTTTCTTTTCTAAGATTTATTGTAGTCTTATTACCAGTTGTACAAAACCTATCAATTTTGCGGATTTTGAATCTGAATTCTGTATTTGACAATATCCATACTTTTGAGTCACGGTTTTACTTTAGAGTTCATATTTCCAAAATTATATCATAAAATGTTTTTAAACTAACAAGGAGAATGCACAATATATCCGTCGCTGATTTGATCCAAATTTTTTGGATGATTCTACATTGAAAAAAAGTCGACACATGCCCAACTGCTTAATCCAATCGATCCTAGGAGCTGAGGGAAAAAAAAAAATCCTGAAACTGCTTTATTTTATATCTCGAGTTTGAAAAATGATATTAACATAGTTTTTCGGTCAAAATATTTATTTCTCAGAGTATATTAAATAAAAAATATTAACATTATAAATATAACAATAAAAATATAACATATAAAAAAAAAATTATTTTTGGCCAAATAAATTTAAAAAAGGGTTTAAATTATTTAGTAAACTAGCCTTACAGATTTTTCAAAGCAAAAACCTTAATATTGAAAATATCATCGAAAACGAAAAAAGAAATTTTTTCATTTCCGAGGGTGCTCAAAATTTTTAAAGCCATAAATTATGTTCCGAAGTGAGGCTCTGTATCTCGTCTTCAGTGTATCTGATATTGACGCTCTTGGACTCGTTAGAAAGAGATGAGTTTTTTCTTTCCACACCTATAAACAACATTGCATTATCTTACAAGGTCTGTACAAAAAAATGTGATTATAAAATAAAAACAAAATTAAGGTTTTTTTTGGATACCATTGGTTCTAATTTTGATCAATTTTGATACTTAAAATCTGTAAGGCTAGTTTATTTAATAATTTTTTAAAGCCTTTTTTAAATTTATTTGGCCAAAAATCAATTATTTTTTAATGCTAATATTTTTCCTTTAATATACTCTGAAAAATTAATATTTTTCTAGAAAAATGATATCAATATCATTTTTCAAATTCGAGATATAAAATAAAGCAGTTTCAGTGTGTTTAATTTTTTTCTCGGCTCCTATGATTGATCGGAAGAATGATTGGACGAATTGGTTGAACATGTGCTGACTTTTCTTCAATGTATTTACACTTTTTGAAATTTGCGTTTGCGAAAAATCCTGACGTGATGGAAGAAAATTAAGGTCATTTTTGGATCCAGCACTAAAAAATACATAAAATAAGTTATCAAAAACCAAAAACACAACCATCGCAGGCTAGTGTTATTAATTTGATTTAATTTATAATATAAAACATTAAACTTAATTTTTCTTTTTCTTCTAGGTGATCCTAATTTACCAAAGGACTCCAGGGTAGTAGTAAGAAAACATCATTTTGAAAAAGCAATATTAACTATGAAAAGTTAATATTTATTGGTAAACACAATTTTTAAATATTGTTGGTTTGGAAGAATACTATGGCAACCATTTCACCACTTTTTCCACTTTTATGAATAAAATGGGTGGTTCTCAGAATATTTACAATTTTCATGATAATATTTTACTGTATTTCTTTACAGACTAGAGTTCATGAAAGTTTATTGAATAATGATAGAAACTATATTAAAGAAAACTGAAATTATAAACTTTCTTACTATAGCTCCTCTCTCCTCTCATACTCTGCCACCTTCACAATAATTATTTCTACATAGTATAGATGCTTGTTTAAAATGTATGTTAGGAGTAGCCATGTGCAACCTACTTCCCAATCGTTAATTTGCACTCAAACATATTTCAGCCTTTCAGAAAATTGATATTTATGCAAATATGTAAATACAAAGTCTGGGGTTACATGGGAAACCAGCACGGAAGGTTGGAGTTTGGTGTTGAATACCTTCAAATGCCCTGTTGTATTACAGATAAATGCATGTTCCCAAATCCATTCCTTATTTTCAAGGAGACTTTTAGAAAAGTGTGGCATTTTCTTTCAGAAAATCAAGGACGCAGTGGCATAACTTCCAAAATCTCTCTGATTTTCCTTTGGATAATCATTGCAAAGAACAGTGTAAAACAAGTTCCCTGAGTTCGTTGAATTTTTCTTCAAACATAGTACACTATTGTCTCTTTGTGAAAATGGTTGCATTTCTGTACTCAACATTGGGGTTCTCCGACATCAAATTTATGCGGACAAGCTTGCACTTTTTAAACAGATGATCTAAAACAGTTCACTAAGCCACGGCTTTGGTATTGTGCCTCAAATTTTCACTTATGATGCAAAATGCGAGCTTTTCTCTCCCATAGTAACAGCAGTATGCTAACAGAGCTACTGATTTGAAGTTCTGAAGTGTTTTGTTTGTAGTTCTGATGCAATTATCAGCAATGGTTCTCAGATAAGTCGATTTATAAAGATGGTTTATTATTACCCAGCTTTCTCATTTTTTAAATGAGTTAGCCTGATTTTTATATTAAATAGTTGGTGCAAGAATTTAGGAATTTGGCTTTTTAATCTTAAACTCCCAACTTTTAAGGTTCCTATTAGATCTTGCCCATTTTTAAAATATCTTTTTCTTTTCCCTAAACAACAATAGCTTTCGTTATGATGCCCCACTGAGAAAAATCAGTTATGTGTTCTTTCTTGGTTTCCTCTTCCACAACACTATTGTTAATGCACAGATTACATTCTTGTAGTTGTTCTACAACATCTGTTGAATTTTTATATTCTACAGCTTCCACCTGTTTCAATTTCTGTAAAATTAATTTAAACTCAAAAAAGCATCACATTCGTTTTCACTGATACCACTGGTGGAGGTCTGAATCTACAGAATGTTGTATAACTCACATTTCTCTTAGAGATTGTTTGTGGAGGCTTTTAAGTGCATCATTTAACAGATGAATTGGAATTTTTAGTTTTAATATAATAAGTCCTTTTTCCTATACCTAGGTGCCTTTGTTCATCATCCATGAGGGATGTCAATATTCCCTTTTGTACGGCCAAAAATTTCTTAGCGATTGTTCTCTTGTACTTAAGTCAATATATTTTGTTTTTGATTTGATTTATGCAATTTATATAAAAAAAGTTTGCCAATTTTCATCTAATTGATCTGTACTTTAGTATTATATTTCCACTGATCGCTTTAATAAAAATTTGTTTTTTGTTGCAGTTTTTGTAACTTTGTTGTAACTCAACAAAGGCTAATTGCCCCTTCTCCAAAAATGAGCCATTTTCTGATCTCATGTACTGTCTGGTTCTTAATTAAGTTTTTCACTTTAGATCTAGGACTGTTTGTATCTTTAAGTTTTTCTTTAAATCACATTAGTCCCTTCCAGTATTTGTCTATTTGGTGTTTTAGTTTAATTTGCTCTATCCGTTTTTCACCTTCTTTTTTCCGCTTGATTATCAACTGAAATTCGGGAGCTTGGGAGCAATAATAGGTGGAGGGGTTGGCGAAGGAATGTTTGCGTTTTAAATCATCATTCTCATACGATAGGTTGCGGTGTTTTCACTCAGGTGTTTTCACTTTTTTTTTTCGCTCGAAACGTTGTTCCCTCTTAGATTTATCTTGTTTCAATTTTATTGTTTGCCTTTATATCGACTAGCCACATTTTTTTTTTTTCAGTATCAGTTAATTTTGATTTGTGACAAGCCATTGTTGTTGAGTGCCTACAAGAAAAAGAAAAAAAATGTTTGAGATTTTTTAGACAATTTTACCAGCAAGCCAGTGTAAAGTATAGAATACACTTTAATATCTAGCACCTCCAAATAAATTTATAGACACACTTTTGATAAGTATGGATAAATAAACTATCAAAAGAGTAAGTAGACAACTAGAATTAAATACATTAAATTCAGGATAGGAGTTGATGAATTTTATGTAGTGATGGTTCAAAAATGTATCATTACCACTCAGTTTATGCCATTCAATAATGCAAGTGTAGTAATGACACTGGTTCTCAGCTTGGTAATAACATTTCCACCTATTTTCTGGGCCAAAACCAGTGTAAATAACATTAAAAAAGATTGTTTTTGCAAACTTTCTTACAACATACAAAAATAATAAATGCATGTGACACCTTATGACGCAAATGTGTTGTGGTAGTCTCCCTAATTGATGTCAGTCCTTCATCTTAGGGCTACCACTATACTCGGAAAAATTCCCTATTCTATATTCTATTACCTTTTTTTCAAGGCTTTATCTTTGATGTTTTGTTTTTTCCTTGGTAACGACATCAAAGTGAGAGGAGAAAGATTAGAAAGTACAATAATATACTTCACAGTTAAAAAAAAAAAAAATATGATTCAGAATGCTTAAGTTATTCTTTATGGGTGGAAATAAATTTCACTACCATTTACCGTAGACTTCAAAAGAAAAAACAATACACGTTTACTCGAAAACTGAGAGCAGAACACTACATTTTGGTAGTGCAGTGGTAAAGAAAATTTAGTAGCTTAAGTAATTATAAAATCAAATTATTAATTAATATTTTATTATGAAGAAATGTTTTTTCACTGTATAGCAGTTGGGAAAAAAATCAGGGTATACTTAGCTAGTTATAATTTAAGGTTTAATTTTAGATTCATTCCCATTACCATTATTGGAAAATGATGAATTTTTAGGAAATTTTAAAACCTCTTTTCTGAGAATTATACGTTTTCGAGATATTAATCTTCTCTTCCAAATTAACAATATGGCTTTTGCAAATTATATTTTTTTACCACACTGTAGTAATTTTTAATAGCTTTGTTATTTTTTGAACATTTTATTTTATAATGTGAATAATAATCTTCTGTTAAATTTTTCTTTGCTTTTTTATACCTTTTCTTTTATTGAATCTGATGTAAATTGAAGCAATTTTCATCATTTATAATTTATAATAGCATATTTGGCATGATTTAGTCTTTTTGAAATCATTGAATCTAATTTTGTTTCATTAAAGTTGTTTGGTTTTGATTCTTTTCATAAAAATCTTATAGTTAAAACAATTTATTTTACAATAAACCAGCTGAAGTAGCCAATGTTGCCTTTGTTTTATGCTTCTAAATCTCTTGTTGACAGTGATTTTCCTTTTATTTTAGTCCAATGCTTATTTTGTCAGTTTTGACAAAGCTATAAATCTAGTCCATAGCTTGCTTACATTACAACCAAAGTAAAATCCATTGTATATTAATTGTGATTTATGTGTCTCCTAAGGTGTGAAGAATATTACTAAAAAATTCGTACATCTTTACAGTCACGACACAATATCAGTGGCTCCTGCCGAAGTTATCCGAAGGTCGCCATATGAGCACTCTCTAGTGCCGTTTGTGATTACTAACTGCTTTGAATTCAATTATAACATTCGTATTAATTGGAATTATTGAAATTATTACGGTTTTTGTTAGATATTATTTAAAATTATTAATGCTGTCACCTTCCGCTCACTGCACGTTCGCCCAAGGGATAAACAAAGCTCCAACGGATCCCTTTCAGTTGAGGTCGGGGTCTTTCCGTAATTTCAATTATTACTGCTTTAATTAGATCATAGCTGTCGATTTCCGCTCCCTGTACTCCCTCAAGAGATATAGAAATCCACAAAAATTCCTTTTCAGTTGAGGCCAGGCACTTTAATTATTACTGGTTTAAATTATTACTACACCTTTTCCAAACCAGTGGAAGTCGATAACACTTATAATTTTAAATAATATGTAATTAAAGCAGTAATAATTTCAATAATAACATTGAATACGAATGTTTTAATTGAATTTAAAGCAGTTAGTTATCACAAATTGCGATAGAGAGTGCTGGTATGGGGACCTTCAGGTAACTTTGTCAGGAGCCACTGATACTGCATGGTGATTGTAAAGTTGTAACTAGAACTATTACTTGGATTAACTGCATTTTGTAACCATACCTGAATGCTAGTAGTGTAACCTAGAAAAGCATCACATTACAACCTTCCTACTGTTGTCCAAAATTATTTTCCAGTATCTACCATAGTTTCACCATTTCTTATTAGTTTTCTTTGTAAGCAAGATTTCCTTAAATTATAATTAAAGCAAAGTCTCTGATAACTTGAAAGATGGGGGAGGGAGGGAGGAGATTACTTCCAATCATCAAATGATGATAAACAATTTGTTTTCTGCTACAAAGCATATTTTGAAAAACGTTCGTCTAGGTTAGCGTAAAAAAAACAACTAATAAATATTAGCACCACGGAATCCGACAACCACCCTTGCTCTGCAGCCAAGCTGAACCCATCAAACAAAAATTTCTTTCTACAGGTACCGAGGTAAACACATGGCGAACTCGATCTTAAAAGTATTACGAAACCCAACATTTGCCTTTGAGAAGCAGTAAAAAATACACATTCATTTCTCCAAATATTCAATTGAGAATTCAGAAGTTTTGATGAAGTTTTGAAGATGATGCTGTATTTACTATTTTGGAATGTTTGCCGGTTTTGTTTATGTGATCTTCGATATCGAGACGTCCTCTGTACTCGACCGAAAAATCCAATTGAATTGCACTTCAAACACCATATTCACTTGTAAATTCACACAGCTTAAAAAGCTTGGACTCATTCTGAATCTTCTCACTAAACACACACTTGCTTTTTGGCATTTTCTTAAATGAAGATTAAAAACAAACTTGTCAAACTGGTAAACAATTAAATGAATTAAACTAAAATTCGTAAACAAGCCACTCGTTTTATAAATTTAGAGAAGACTTGGCTAGAGGAGCGTTTTCACAGTGTTGTGGTCAGTCCCTCGGGCTACCCGTACGTACGAAACTTCCCTAACGCTTGGCAGATCCCGGGCTTTTACTACCACTCAGTCGGGAATCCCGGGTCATTTTACTGCCCGGGTAACATTATGGACGCGGTGCTCTATCCTAGACTCCCTGGGCAAATACTGGACGGATGGTTATCCTAGTTACAAGTTATTTATTAAATTATAAATGTTTCACTGTGCAAAAAATTCAAATCGACAGACATTTAACAGGAAGTTTTATGAGAGTTCACAAAATCACTATCCCATTCGTGCACATTTAAACTATGCTTTAAGATTATGAAAAACATTTTTTTTTTCTTTTTATTTCCTTATACGCAGTAAAGATAATATTGCAATCGCGAAAATTTTCGTTTTTCATATTTCAATGGACATATCCATTTCTAGTTCAATTTCTTAGACCACACATATTGTACATCCGGGAGCCCTTGTGGCAACACCTTGTCAATGTCAGGTCGGCTGACCATTGACCAGAGATCTGTCTTTCTACCGGAAACCCTCTCAAGCTCCCTCTTTTATTCAACAGTTTACTGCTACCACATTCTTGGTCAGATGTTAATTGTATACTTCATAACTAAATCCTCAGGACAGCCCTCACAAGAAGTTCAAATGAGCTTTCAAGAATTAGCCCTCCCAGTGTTGGAACTTGTCCCTCCTTCTTCTCCTTGCAACTTCATCCCCTTTCCATATTCCTCATCCATTCCATATCAGAATAAGCATGATGTAAGATAGCTAATAAATTGTAACTTAGTTTATAAGAAGTATTTTAAATGTCATTGTAACATTTTGTTTAGACAGTAAAAGTATATCTTAAAGTTTTCACTGCTGTGTGTTCGTTAATTCGCATAACATAAAAACGGTTAGCCATATAAAGTTGAAATTTTGTATTTAGGATTACTGTAACATCTAGTTGTACACCTTTTTGGTCAATACAGGATTACCGAAAGTGATAACAATTTCAGAGAATGTGGACTGAGAAATAAATATCATCCTCTAGTAATATCATATTAGTATTGTTACAAAGTTAAATAATATCGTTTAGTAACGATATTTCTATAACGATACTTGTAATACTTATTAAAAAATAAACAATAATACATTATCATACATTTATACATATAGTTAATATATTCTTTCATTAATATATCTTATTTTAAATGCAATAGTGATTAATCGCTAAATAATATTTTATTCTTTCTCATACATATTTCTCCTCAATCAATAAATCATATTACTAAATGTATGTTGATATAATTTCTTAGCTAAACCAATCATATAATTATAGAATTTATGAAGTATCTAACTGTAATTGTTTCTTCATTTTTTTCGAATATTTAATGAATACATTTTGTATTTATTATTAAAAGGCTTAGCGAACCCGGAGGCTCGATGCCGATACCACCAATCGCTGTCTACAAATCTCAGTCCACCGACTACCGTCCAAACCCAAATACATTAGATCACTCTTAATACTATCCTCCCACCTACGTTTCGGTCTACCCCATACATTTACTATACATAAATTTTTTATTTACTACATTTAATTTTCGCTGACACTCTCAATGGTGACAGTGTTATGTTCCCTAATTATAATCACTCTAAATGGCCCCTCGTATCGCAGCGGCTCCTTTCCTCTATTGGAAATTATCTTCCGATAAACTATGGACCCTATTCTTATCGCCCCCATCACGTCCTTTAAACGAAAATTTTCCCTCGCTACCCTACTGCGCTTCTCCTTCTCGATTTTCGCGCGGACTTTCTCCCATCGTTTTCTTAATTCGGTTCTGTTATTGAGCAGGTCTCCCGCAAGTTCATCGTTACCCGTTGTATCCCCGTAATTTCTGCGCCGTTCCCTTAACCCGAAAATTATCTCAAACGGCGAGAACCCCGTTATCCTGTGGATGGAGTGGTTAAACGCCGCTATCGCCTTCCTCATCGCCATATCCGGCTCCAGCCCTTGTTCTACCTGGTACACCCTCAAGTGGTCGCTCAGAGTGCCTTGTGCTATGTAGCCTTTCGATGGTCCCTCTGCTTTTAGGATGTCCTGGCGTATTAAGATGTCACACTACATCGATTTTCTTCATTTCACCTCTAAGCTGAGCATTATCGAACTCCCTCCCCCCATCGGACGATATTCGCTCTGGCACCCCGTAAAATTGGAACCACATCTGGAGAGCTCTCAGTACCGCTTCCGCATATCGTTCATAGATCTGGTGTGCCATCGCTACTTTACTGAAGAGATCGATGATCGTGACCCACTTGTATCCTCTCCAGGTGAACGTATCCACTTGTAGGTCTCTTAACGGCGCATCCGCAGTCGGCGTCTCCTCCTGTCTTCCTTTTGGGGGATGTCTATCGTATTTGGTGGCGAGACATTTGGAACATGCCCCGATGGTTTCTGTGATGGATTTCTTCACCCCCCACCAGAAATACTTTCGCCGCAGTGCCTGCAAAGTTTCGGTCACCCCGCGGTGATTAGTCTTGCCATGGTGATACGCAAGCTTCAGCTCTTTCTACCGTTCCTCGTCTCTCACGGTCTCTTACATTAGCTTACAGCGGATGAAGGTTCGGTCCATACCGATTTACTCAGACCGTCATAATTTCTTAATCTTCTCCCAAATCGTGGCGTTCTCCACGTAGAGATGGTACGTTGCGTCCTTCAGCGCTCTGCAGATTTGGTCCTCTCTCGCTCCTGGTTGCGACCATATGGAGTTAATCCTGCTGCGTCCATATCGGGGTATTCCACCTTCACGAGGCCCTGGTTTTCCAGATTATTTGCCGCCGCTTGTCATTAATCACCTCTTCTATTTCTTCCTTCTCAGCCGATCTTTCCTCGGTCGAGCTCGTCTCTCCTGGGGACTCTTCTTCTTCGGCCGGTTCTCTCGAGCCTTGTTCTCTTTCGATTTGATTTCTTTCGGATGTCCATTCCGTCAGAAATTGACGTACGTCCCTCGATGGTCCCCCACCCTCCTCCTCTATGACATTTCTCATGATGGCTCTGGACATCCGGTCAGCAACTACATTTTCTTTACCGTGCTTATATACTATTTCCATATTGTACTGGGCCAGAAGCTCTTTCCACCTCGTAACCCTCGCTGAGGATTCCTTCAACGTCCCCACCCATTGCAGAGATCTGTGATCGGTATGTACGCGGAATCGCCGCCCGAACAAGTAGGGTCTAAAGTGGTCAACGGTCCACACAATGCCTAACAACTCCCGCTCCAGGGCGCTGTATCTCGTCTCTGCGTCCGTAAGGCGTCTGCTGGCGTATGCTACCGGGCGTTCGCCGCCGTCTGCTTCCTGGGATAACACCGCCCCTAACGCGTATTCGCTCGCATCCGTGGTGACATTAAAGGTTTTGTTAAAGTCCGGATATGCCAGTACCGGCTCCTCTTGGTAAGCTGACTTCTCTGCAAGTTATTGCAGCGTTGAAGCGTGATAGTACCCAGGCAAAAACTCTTGAAGAATCGGCGAAGATGTTTATAGCAGAGACTTACCCTAGGGACGATCCTTCCCAAGATAATGAAGAGGAAGCATTTGTGAGACGCACTACGGTATGCCCACCTGGTACGGACTTGTGCCCACCATGGGACATATGGGATCTCCGTACCGCCGTGGACAAGCAAAAGACTGGTCGTGCCCCTGGTTTAGACACCATTGACGCGGCAATCTTCAAAAATAGTATCCCCTATGTTGAAGGAAGGTTGTTGTCCGTGTTCAATGATTGCCTGGACAGGGAATACTTTCCAAGATGCTGGAAACTTGCTGACGTCAGGCTCCTTTACAAAGGAGGAGACAAGGATAAGCAATTAGCCAAGTCTTATAGGCCTAAAAGTCTCCTCCCCGTCATGAGCAAGGTTTTGGAGAACCTGATGTTTGCAAGTCTACGGCCAGTCTTCTCACGAGCGAGCCATGCACGGCAATACGGATCTTGCAAAGGTAGGGGAACCGCAGATGCATTGCTGAGAGTGCGGCGTGATGTCGAGGAGAGGGTAGAGAAGTATGTTATGCTCCTCTTGTTTGACATAACCTCCGCCTTTGATAGCGTTTGGTGGCCGAGCGTGCTCCAGCAGCTGCACAAGTATGAGGCTCCCAGCAACTTGTATGGCCTGGTCAGAAGTTACCTCCAGGACAGAACAATAAAGATTCGTGGTAGCTTCTACGAAGTAAAGGACACTGTGGAGAGGGGATGTCCGCAGGGCTCTGTCCTTGGTCCTGCTCTGTGGAAATTGGTCTTCGACGAGTTGCTGGGAGTGCTAGAGGAGGAGCGGTTCCCCGCTACTGCTTATGTCGATGACCTGGCTGTTGTTGCCTCGAATAGCAGAGCCAGATTGAAAGATGAAGCTGAACGGTGCGCCAGCCTGATAGGAGAATGGTGCGAGCGAAAGAAGTTGAAGATGGCGGGTTCCAAGACTCAGGCCATCCTCTTAAGAGGTACGACTGATAGGGCTCACCCTATAACTATGGTCATCCAAGGATCAAGAATTCGCCCGGGTGAGGTAGTTACCTATCTTGGACTAAGGATCGGTAGAAACTTCAATGTGACGCCTCACTTGGACTATTTGAGAAGTAGGGTGACCATAGCCCTTAATGGACTCAGTCGTATTGGTGGCGCTTTTTGGGGCCTCAGATACCCAGCAACGATGACCATTTATAAAGGAGTTATAGTGGGTATCCTGAGGTACGCGTCTCCAGCCTGGAATCAGGGCCTCTCGCACAGACAAAAGAGTAGGTTGGCGACCATCCAGCGGATAGCTCTGCTTCGAGTAACCAGGTCATATAGGACTGTGTCTCATGAGGCGGTGCAGGTCCTAGCAGGAGGAATACCTCTTGACCTCCTGCTGCGAGAAGATTACTTCCGGCAGAAGATAAGGAGGGAAGGCCCAACGGATCTACCGGCGGATCTCCGGGTGAGGATCAGTGCAGGTCCTAGCAGGAGGAATACCTCTTGACCTCCTGCTGCGAGAAGATTACTTCCGGCACAAGATAAGGAGGGAAGGCCCAACGGATCTACCGGCGGATCTCCGGGTGAGGATCAATGCAGACCCTAGCAGTTGGAAGAGAATCCTTCGGGAGTATACAGTGGAAGAATGGAACCGGCGGTGGGTGACTACCACTAAGGGGCTACCTTGAGGAAGTTCTTTCCCACCGTCGGATCGCGACTGGAAACGACATGGGTCCTCCCGGACTACTGGGTCTCACAGATTCTCACGGGGCATGGGAGTTTCAGAGCGAAGCTTTTTAAACATGGTATAGACATCGATCCCCTATGCCCCAGTTGTAGTGTACCGGAAACCGCCGAACATATCATCACAGCATGCACTGCCTATGAGGCACTGAGGGCTAAACTACTGAGGGAGACAGGGCTCTATGTTCTGACGGAGAGCGAGTTCCCTCAGCTGATGACCGAAATGAATTATCCGCATTTCAAGAACTTTGTGTGTGGTTGGAAGGCGATAGTGGTTCCAACACATTTTTCCTTGGGAAGGAGAGACAGGACCTTGCCAGAGAGGCCGCCGGACAGAAGACCCAGGATGGGAAGAAGATGATGGTGGCCAAACTGAAGTACCGAAGAGCAGGCTGTGTGCACAGCTACTCTGTTTTACTTATTACTACTGTAATCTGTTTTACTTGCAGCAGTGTGTTGTTAAGCAGAAATGCATAACATCACACTCCTGCAAACACCCGTATTGCCTTCTAGGCAGGGTAGGATGGAAAATAAAATAATCCTCTTGTAGCCGCTGCATACATTTACGGATGTTACTCTCCATGATCGTCGTCACTATGATATTTGCTTCCTTTCTTAGTACTCTATTGAGAGGGACAAGGCACTTCGCCATTTCTGGCACAAACCTTCTGTAATAATTAAGGGTTCCCAGTAACCTACGAATTCCCTTTACGTCTCGCGGAACCGCCATCTTCCGAATGGCCTCTACTTTATCGTTGTCGGGTTTGACTCCTTCTTTCGTGATAGTATGACCTAAGAATTTGATTTGGTTCTGCCCTAAGAGTGATTTTTCGCTCGATAATTTTAGACCGAACTGGCGGACTCGTTCGAACACACTACGCAGGTGCCTTGCGTGCTCGGCTTCAGTCTTACTGAACACTAATAGGTCGTCCATGTACACCTGACATATTGTTTCGTCGATTCCCCTTAGAAATTCATCCATAAGGCGTTGGAAAGTTATTGGGGCCTTCTTCATTCCGAACAGCACCCGCGTGAATTCGTAGTACCTTCTTTCAAAAGTGAATGCCGTTTTATGTTGATCCCTGGGGTGCATTCGGATTTGGTAGTATCCCGCCTTTAAATCCAGAGTACTAAATACTGTCGCCCCACTCAGTCTATCCAAAATGTCCTCAAACCTGGGGATCGGGTATTTTTCGTCCACCGTGTTTTCAATTAATTTGCGGTAGTCTATCACCATCCTGTATTTTTCCCCCTCTACTCTCGGTGCACTCTTTTTCTTCACTGCCCACAGGGGGCTATTATTATACTATTACTATTATACGGTGACGTACTGTCCACAATTATTCCCTGACTCTTTAGACTGGCTAATTATTCCCGAATGTGTTGCCGTAGCGCTTGTGCGTACCGTCTTTCTTTTATATAGGTCACCATCTCCTTTTTCTGCCGAAGCTCGTGCGGGAGATCGTTTTTCCCGTTACTCCGAGTGTATCTCCCTCCCTGAAGAAAATGTCCCTGTACTCCCTCTTGATCTGCTGCCACCAGTCCTCCGCATGGTTAATTGCCCCTATCCTAGCCCTGCCGTCTTCTATAAGCTTCTGGCACTTGTGCCTTTTCGTTCCTATTCTTATATACCATCTTCTCTTACGGATCCTAACGCGCGCGCCTACTTTTCCCAACAGATCACATCCAATAATCCCCTGGTATTCCCGAGGCATGCTCCCTACTATATGCACCGCTAATGTGCCGCTCTGGATTCCCCACCTATTCAATCCTATCTCCGCTTCCCTCTATACTCTACATGGACCACCCAGAGTGATTAGTTTACAGTTGCATATCTGAATCTGGAGTGCCCTCTCTCCGCCACACAGCTCCTCCAGCGCTCTTCGGGCCATGATGGTGTTGGAGCTTCCTGTGTCCACCAGGCACCTCACTCCTCCGACTACCCTTATGATAGACAGCCAGCAAGCCTCTTTTGCGATGTTATGGCTTACCAAAGTACGGTCAACCCTCTCCTGGTTCCCGTAGACCTGACCCTTTTTTTCCAGGTCGACGGCTTGTTCCCAGGTCGCCCGTAGGTTACCTTGTTCCATCCGACCTCTTCTATTTCCATCCGGGTCTCCTCGTCTCTTGCGCTGCTGTCCACCATTTCTTGCGCGCATTCCATGAATGAGCGCTCCCCTGGAAGGCCACCTTTGGTCCCCGTTTCCTTGGTTAATTGTACCTTTAAGATGGTGGACACAAATGCCATCCTTCCTGCTGTCTCGGCCTCACTCACCGTCTCTCTCATCTTTTCTGTGATTTGGTTAAATGTAACAAACAGGGCTGCGGCGTACTGTCCTTTCGTCTGCTGGGACGTTTTTACCTTCCTGAATAGCTGTAAGATATCTTCTTCTGGTGTTTAACTGCCCCCGCCATATGCCTTCTTCAACCTCTCCTTCACCACCGGACACGGTGTCTCCTCATCCGCCTGTATCTGATTTAGGATGCTGCGTTTGACTCTACACACCAAGGCCGCTTTCAACGCTTCCGCGTCTCCAGGGTTCATCAGATCTTCCGTTAGTTTGGCCTCTATTCGTGCTATTAGGCGGTCACCTCCTTTTATAAAATGATTTAACTCACCTATGTCCCCTGAGAAGCTTTCCAGGTCTGATACGGCATTTCTCAGGTCCCGTGACGTAGCCACTTTAATCTTTAAGACCATTCCAGCGCATTTGCGTGCGCTGCTGCTAGCGTGTCTTGGGGTAATGGTGGAATGTTCTGAACGTTCAGGACCGCCGGTTTCAGTACTCCTTCGCTGTTAATTACTTACTTCCTTTTCCCTTACGTCTTTTAAAAGAAAAAAAAAAAAATCTTATACGAACGCTTCGTCCCGGGTTTCGGCACCAGTTAAGCGTCAGCAACTCCAAACACCAAAAAGAAGGTAATAGGTTTAAGAAATGACACGCACAATATCCGAAATAAGACTGACTTTATTCAGGTTTTAATTCTCCTTATATACATTCTGTTGTTTACAGCCTTATATGGTATTAAGGCTAATACTGCTGCACTCCGGGCCTTAACATTGCGAGCCTTAACTATATATATATATATATATAAAGAGTGAGATTCATGTAAATTCTAGAGGAATAAGAATTTTGTGATAAACTTATCAGCATAATTTTTACTTCATTGTAATCGAGAAAATTTTCGGTTTTCAGATTTCAACGGAAATATCCATTTTGACCATTCCTGATCCATTTTGACTAGTTTCGTCGTGACATCTGTACGTTCCTACGTTCGGAAAAAAATAGTTAGCCGTAGAATGTTAAAATTTTGTATTTAGGATTATTGTATAATCTAGTCGTGTACCTCCCTTTTTGGTCATTGCATAATTACCGGAACTTTACTTGAAAGATATACTGATTTTAATAAAAAATTATATTTTAAAAAATAATGAAATACTTAGCAAGTTTGGTAAAAACTTTGATATCAATTTAAATAATATTCTAGATTTTGGTTAAAATTTGCTCTCCGGAAGTGGTACTTTACTTAAAGGTCATAATATATTTTAATGAACTCCGCCAATGGAAGTAGTTATGCTAGGACCATTGCCAGTCCCAAGCCTGGATAAAGGAGGAAGGTTGTTTCATGGGCTGATTCCTCATGAATCGTAAAAAAGAATAATGTTACGAATAATCCACAAATCCTCAAATATAGGATTGATTCACGGCAACGTTATGGACCTGGGAAACGGACATACAAAATCGGCACATGGAGTATACGAACCCTTTATAGTGCTGGAGCTCTTAAGGAGCTTACGGAGGTGTCGCAGAAGGGCTGCATGGACATTTTGGCCCTACAAGAGATGAGATGGACAGGAAAGGGTGATAATAAAGAAAAGGACTTTATAACGCTATATAGTGGAAGTGAAAACAGACATGAATTTGGAGTAGCGTTTATGGTATCGAATAGAATAAAATTCGCAATCCTTGACTTCCAACCAATTAATGAGAGACTATGCAAACTACGCATTAGATGTCAGTTCAGAAACATTAGTTTGATTTGTTATCACGCTCACAGAAGAGAAGGATGAAGAGGAGAAAAATATATTCTATGAACAATTGGAAGCTGCCTATAGTGCCTGTCCCAGTTATGATATGAAACTGGTTTTAGGAGATTTTAATGCTCAAGTTGGGAAGCAAAGGAGCTGAGACCAACCATTGGAGCGCATAGCTTCCATCATAAAACTAATGACAATGGACACACAATGGTAAGTATTGCAACCGTGAAATCCATGGTAGTCATGAGCGCTTTGTTCCCTCATAAAAAAGTGCATAAAAAAATATGGCACATTCAACATGGCATCTCAGCAGGTCAAATTGATCACGTGCTGGTGTCCACCAAAAACTTTAGTTGCGTGAATGATGTACGATCCTATAGAGGATATGACGTTAACTCAGATCACTAATTAATGCTGATAAAACTTCCCAAAAAAATAAAATGGGCCACCAAGAAACAAATGTTCCGGAGTGAAAAGTGGAACAAAGTGCCTCAGGACGGAAGAAGGGGATGCTAGGTTTGCTGAGACGTCTCTTGGGTCAGTCATGAGCGTACCAGTTGGTGGAGGCATATTAGGATAGGATTGACTCATGCTGCAAAAGAAGTGTGTAGAGAAAAGAAAAGTCATCCACGTAACTGTTGGTTTGACGAAGAGTGCAGACGGGCAATCCAGAAACGGAATGAAAAAAGATTAATATGGATTAGTCGGAAAACAAGGAGCAGTGTCAAGGCATACAAAGATGCCAGAATGCACGCGTAGAGGTTGGTCAGAAGCAAGAAGAGGGAGAAATTAAGGAAACAAATTGAGGACATTAAGAACTCAAAAAGCAAAAACGAATCCCGCAAATTCTATGAAAAAATTAGAAATCATTCGGTGAATAATGTTAAAAGCGAACCAAATAGGAAAGGAAACCTAATAAAAGATGACCAGGGTAAAATACTACTGCTAGAAGCAGATATACAAGAAATGTGGTGACAGCATTTTAGGAGCCTGCTGAACCCCAGAGGTACGGAAATCTCCCAGAAACACCATGCACAGTTACCATTGGATACAAATGAGAATGACTTGGAAACCATTCCATCCGATGTAGAGGACATTGAAAACATCCTCAACTGAAGAATGATAAATCATCCGCCAAAATTGCCAGGGAACTGCTGGAACTGATAGCCCAGAAATGGGAAGAGGAAAGCATATCTAAGGAATGGGATCAGGCTCTAGTAATGCCCGTGTACAAGAAGAAGGGAGAATCGATAAAATGCAGCAACTATCTAGGGATTAGTTTGCTCAGCACTGCATATAAAATATTCTCCATATCTCTCTACAACAGGCTTCTCCCATACATAGAACAGAAGCTGGGAGACTAAGGTGGTTTCCGGCCAAACAGGTCCACTATTGATCAAATTTTCACCATTAGGCTAATTTGTGAGAAGATGGAGTATCAGCAGACGACCTGGATGTTGTTCATTGATTTTAGGGCAGCCTATGATAAAATAGTCAGGAGTAAGCTCCTGACTATTGTATCATGCATGGATATCATGCATGAATATCATGCATTGTATCCATGCATGAACTGGGATAACCAAGTAAATTAATACGATTAGTAAAATGCACAATGGAGAATACAATCTGCCAAGTAAAATGTTCCGGATTGTCGGAGCATTTTGGAGTTGAAAGTGGTCTAAGGCAGGGGGATCCAATAGGTCCTCTCCTGTTCAATATTGATCTTCAAGCAATCGTTAATAGAACAGAACTAGAACAGGAAGTAACAATATTTACCAAGATGAACCAGGTTCTGGCATATGCTGACGATGTTGTCATTATTGGTAGATTCCCGCAGGGCATAAGGACGGCCTTTGAAGCAATGGATGCTGAAGCAACAAAGATCGGTCTACACGTAAACGAGGATAAAACCAAGATCATAGTATTGAACAAAAGGCTAGATCAGAGGCAGAGTCGCTATGAAATAGGCCCCTACAGCTTCGAAATAGTGAGAAGCTTCCAATACCTGGGCTCTATTATTAATGACCTGGAGGAGGAAGAAGAGGTTAGAAAGAGATTAACAGCTGGGAATAGAGCCTATTTCTCCATCTCAAGGCTAATCAGAAGCAAGATTGTTGGCCGTTCCACCAAGTTTATGCTCTACAAGACACTAATAAGACTGGTGGTAGTCACATACGGTGGAGAAACGTGGACCCTCGACAAAAAAAATATCAACCTACTTGATATTTTCGAGCGAGTAATTCTTAGGTGAATTCTAGAGGCTGTGTGTGAGGATGGCCAGTGGCGGCGAAGGAAAAATAGCGAACTGTTTCAGCTTTACAAAGACATTAGAATCTCCTCTCACATCAAGATACAGAGGCTAAAATGGCTTGACCACGTGATGAGGAAGAGTGCTGACAGAGTAACCAGTTGGGTGTACAAAAATGTTCCATAGGACAAGATCTTCGGCAGCTAAGGACCTCTGTCACAGAAGCGACAGATTGAGAAAAATGGTTGGCAATTGTAGAGCAGGCCAAGAATAGCATTAGCGCCTGTTGAACTGATAGAAGAAGAAGAAGAAGAATATATTTTAATCAATACTTATAATAAAATGTTATGGAAAACTTTTCAAATTTGGTACATAAGATTTATATATTAATATAAATAATGTATAAGAATTTGGTTAAAATTGGCAAATCGGATTGGTACTAAATACTTGAAGGTCATAATTGATTTTCATAAAAAATTGTATAAAAATATAATACAAAACGTCTCAAATATAGTGCACAAGAATTTTATATCATTATAAACAATATAATATATTTTGGTTAAAATTGGCTGGACGGAGGTGGTACTTTACCTGAAACTATTTTTGTCTTTTTTTACCTCCCGTCTTCTTAAGGTAGACCCTCTGTTTAACGAGTCTAAGACCGTCGATATCGGGTTCTTAACAGAAGATGGTGTACAGAGCTTCAAACCCAAACGTAATTTTGTGGCTTTAAAAATCTCGAAAACAATCGGAATGGAATTTTTTTTTCCGTGATATTTTGTGGATGTGCTGAATCCAAATCTACCATAACTTTTGGTGGAAAAAATCTATGATGCTAGTTCACTTCATAATTTAAACACTTTTTAAAATTTATTTGACCAAAAATTAATTATTTTTTAAAGTTTATATTTTTCCTTTAATATACTCTAAAAAAAAATATTTAGCTGAAAAAACTCATGTCGATATCATTTTTCCAAGACGAGATATAAAATAAAGCATTTTAAGCATGCTTTATTTTTTCTTCAGCTCACAATGGACAAAACGGTCGCCTTTTTTCAATGTAGAATTACTCAAAAAATATTGATTAAAATCGGCGACTGACACATTGTGCACTCCCCTTGTAAGTCCACTTTCATTCGGAGGAAAAAATTGTTCAAAATGCTCTCTTGTAAAGTTGGAGAAATGTGACATAGTGTCTTTTACTCCAGAAATAAATCTTTATTGGAATTTGCTCACCTTGCTTAATAGAGTAAGTATTTCTTGGTAAAGCTGTCACTTGCTAATTAAACAAACTTTAAATATACTGTTCCCTGTGACCAAGTTTGCTTTTCCCAAACCCTTACCTCACTGTATACAGTGAGTACTTAGGTCTTAAACAAACAAAGGCTGCTAGCTTGTGTGTTTTAAAGTTTCCTCGAAATTGCTATCGGTCTGTTCTTATTCCGAAATTCAACGAAAATCTCTAGTTAATTGACATTTCAAAAAAAATACGAAATTAAGTGACAATAACAAGTGGAATTTATTTAAATTCCTTCGTGGCATTTATTCCCTTTACGAACTGACAAAATGATAATTAGTTTTGTTTGTGGCTTTGTCATACAAACTCTTGAATCTTATTTAATCCTGTTTCTTTTTAGTAGTGAAAATTATTATTGATGCTTATTCTAGCATAAACACCTAGCCTTGAATTGATTGATCGTGCTCGGAGAAATACATTTAACTTTCTAGAAGAAGTCTTTCCTGGCTATCATAAGTCATTTTCATTGCATGAGGATAGTTCCAATTATAAGTGATTTTGGTGCCTGTGTAAATAATCTGTTTAATTTATGGTGGTCTATGGTCGCTTCCTTCCCTAGATATTTTAATAAAAGAAATATTTCTTTTTTTTGCTTTTTAGCTTCTTTCTGTTAAATCTTAGCTCACATAATTTTTCAGGATTACATTTAGCATTTAATAACCTTTAAATGAATACTAAATACCTCATTCATGCAAAATTTTACTCTTTTGAATGTTCCAAGCAAACTAGGTAACCGGAGATTTAAATGCTCGATATATGTTGTGGAACAACATAAGAAGTAATAATGCAGGAGAAAGCACCTCCAAAACACTCTTCGGTGATTTACCCAGATTGGCACACATTTGTCCAAACAGGAAACTCGACCAAAACTTTTACTATTGACATTTTTCCAACAAGACCACCGCACAAAGTTACTGAGTGTACTCTCTTCATTTCATTACTTCTGATCACAGGCCAGATCTTTAATATATACTGGTTAAGGCTACGAACAAAAACACATTCCTACCAAATATGATTATGAAAATGCTGGCTTATACCACTGCCAGATGCGCCACAAGCTACAAGATATTAAAAATCTTCAATCAAAACAAAACATTGATTCCCATAAATTTTCTTTATCTGAAGTAATTCTGAATTCAGCAGATATCGCCATTCCGAAATTCTCGACTTTACCAACTTCCATCCGTTTACCCCCATGTTCTTCAGTTGATATCACAACGAAACATCTGGAAGAATAACCGCACAAGGAACCGCACAAGGGACCGAGAAATAAAAAAAAAATTGAATTTACTTATTGTGCAGATTCATAACCATTTCAAATCGAAGATAACAACAAAAAAAAAGAATACTTGGTGAAAGTTATCGAGGAACTTTCTGATCCCTTACATCTCAGGTGTGGTGGTCCACAAGTAGTATTATTAGTATTGTTATATTTAGACACGGTCACCGTATTTAGTAAGTCGTAATTCGGGACAGGTTATCCATTTATGATGGGAGGAGGAGAGGCGGTAGAAAAAGTAAATTTTAAGTATTATAGGGTACTTAATATTCGTTTTTATAGTTGGGTATACCATTTCTTTGATTTATGAGAGGTCTTAATTGCAGTATTGTATTAGGGATTGGTCCTTCTATACCATCATGCGGATGTCAACTGTACTATTGTATGTTGTATTTCAAAGTAAAATTTATTAATATCTAAAAATATAGCCTAATTTACATATACACTTTTCTGAAAACCGCGGGTCACACACTTATGAACCACATAAAATTATTGTCTTGTGAAACATTACGTAAAACTTTTTGTTTTTTATAAATTATTTCATAAGGGCACGATCATATTTTAACGAATAAACTCAATGTGAAAACCAGTGAAACCAATGATATGTTTAAACCACAAGTATATATTTTTATTTAAATAAAAGCTCTGGGAAATATTAATCCCAGACGAAATAATAAGCAAGTTAAGATAAAAATTAAAAAAAACTATACTGTGACTTTTTTTCGATTTGGTGAAAATTTAGGACAAAAATAATTGTTTTCAAGACACCGGGACTCAGTGCAAATTTGGGACATATGGTCACGGTGTATTTAGATCAGTCCGGTCCTATATCGTTTATAATGCCGTTAGGAAATTGTTCCGGTTTATAAAAATAAAATATATTGTGTTCTTATGGCACAAAGAAGGTAATTACCGCGCATTAATCACATACCAACAGTTTTTAAAAAGTTTTTTTCCGGCTTTTAAATCTCCTGGCCCCTCTCCTGGACCGTTCGAGGCCCTGAATATACTATTGTTAGCACTCTTCATTGTTAAGAATTTCTTTCTGAACCGTACTATTTTAAAGTTCCCCCTACTTCTTCTACAATGATGTGTTTTGTTGTTGATCGAGCCATGGGCGGAGCAGTAAAAAACGAAATTATGAAAAAAGCTGTATAATATGGGGTAATGTAAATTGAAAACTTGGAAGAACCGATTGTTTAATTAAGGAAAGGAACTTCGCTATTTGTATTTTTAAAGTATTAACGATGTTTGTGCTCACAATGAAATGTAAAATATTACTGATATTATTTATTTTTACTTCCTTGTACGAAGTAAAGGAAGTATTGTAATCGCGAAAATTTTCGGTTTACAGATTTCGACGGAAATATCCATTTTGACCATCCCTGAATCCATTTTGACTAGTTTCGTCGTGGCGTCTGTACATACGTACGTTCGTTCTTTCGTATTTCGCATAACTCAAAAACGGTTAGCCGTAGAAAGTTGAAATTTTGTATTTAGGATTGTAGTAAAATCTAGTTGTGAACCTCCCTTTTTGGTCACTGCTTGATCACCGGAAGTGGTACTTTACTTGAAGGTCATAATTGATTTCCATCAAAAATTATGTTAAAATACTATGAGAAACTTTTCAAATTTATAATAATAATAAAAGGCTTAGCGAACCCGGAGGTTCGATGCCGATACCACTAATCGCTGTCTACAAATCTCATTCCACCGACTACCGTCCAAACCCAAATTCATTAGATCACTCTCAATACAATCCTCCCACCTATGTTTCGGTCGGACGTTTACCAGTCGGCTCAGCGTTTATTAACTTTTTAGGAATTCGTTCGTTACTGAGCCCAACAACTTTGCAAGCCCATTTCAACCGTCGCGATGATATCACTTCGATTATATTAACAGGGTGCATGCTCCGCAATTCCGCGTTGTGTAATCTCCTAAATTTTCCAGTTGACTCATCCTTCAAATTTAGTATTTATAATTTATTTATTGATTTAAATAACATACTGGATTTTGGTCTAAATTGGAAAACCGGAAGCGGTACTTTACTTGAAGGTCATATTAGACTTTCATCAAAAATTATTTTAAAATATAATGTAAAACATCTCAAATTTGGTAAATAGGACTTTTATATCAATACAAATGTATTTACTAGATTTTGGTTAAGATTCGTGAGGCGAAAAGGGTACTTTACTTGAAGCTCATTATAAGCTTTCATCAAAAATTATATTTAAATTAAAAGAGAAATCATATGTTTTGGTAATAAAGGTTACAAAAGCGATTTTTTTTCCAATACAATTAAACATTTTAATTACTTATTTTGTGTTAAAATTTAGTGTAAAATACTAGTTTTCCTCCCCATTTGTGATATAAACAAGTCTGCAGCATGAGAATACAATATTAGTTAAGTGGGTTTTTCCGCTTAAAATGTCGAAACTGTCGATTTCTAATGCTTTAACCAGTGATATTGACAGTTTTATTGTTGTCACAGAAGATGAAGAAATATCTTCGAAACTAGTTACCTACTGAAGGAAAACGACATATAATAACGGAATGAGACCTCCAGTAACAAGAGTGTGAGTTTTTGTGTGTGTGTGTGTATGTATGTGTGACAATACATGGATGTCGGGACGCCGAGTGTCGTTTTTACTGCAGTTTTCGGAAACTTGTGACCAAATTCAGTATCACTTTTTGAGCCACGGATTCATAATTTAATAGGCGTACAAGGAAGTCATGTGTTGCCCACATCAGATATTTTATATCGTTATTATTATCACTACATGATTTCTTCTTTCGATTGATAATAATGATGTAGTGGGTTGTATGGAGTCGTACTCATCGTTTCTGTCTAAGAATTCAAGTTGTATTTTTAATTCATAATTTTTTTGTACCGTCTAACAATATCTAGAAATGTTGAATTGAAATGCCCAGTTTTGACTAACTAGCTGATTACCCTCGCCTGTATTCATACGTAATACTTTCAGAAGGATTAGATTCTTTAGATGTTTGAGTTTTTACTAGAACCCCAAATGCCACAATGGCATCTCGTTTGCTAACGAGGGTTTTAATAATACTTTTTAGAGAGTAAATTTGTTGGTTGGCCATAATTTCGAGCATCTTTCAAACCGTATATGAGCCCATACGGTATATTTATTTGTTCTCATCATTTTATTTTAATGTAATGTGGGCTCTTCATTTCAGTCTCTTTCATTTGCAAGCATAAAAATATCGTATTTTTTCAGTTATACGAATGGCTGCGTTATTAAAATCAACCCGAAAGCATGAGCCACGCTTGAGTATTGGATAAGCGGAGGACAACTAGGCTTATATAAAACGCTGCAAATTATTATACAATGGTTTAGTGTTTCTAAATATTTAAATTTCAAAAATATCTGACGGTTCCTATGCACACGATTTTTCTTATAGCAATTAGGCTCAGAACATGTAGTTGGAATAGAATCTGAAACGGTTAAGAGGAAAATGTTGGAGGCGCACTTCAGTGGGGTAAGGAAAAAGGAAAGACAAAAAGGCTAGTAGAAGTGGAGAATGGATCATAGGAAAAGTGAAGTAGAGAGCGGATGCGGGGAAGATCGCAGTAGGTGATTGGAAGATAGAGGTGCAGCACAGGAAGAAATGGAAAAGGATAACTCAGCAGGCCGTTAGGAGCGTCGGAGAATTAGTATGCTAATACTGCTCCGATTTTGATGATTTTTTTTGTATGGAATTTTATAACCTGTCGATTAACAATATCCAAAACCAAAACAAATTTTTTTGGACGGAATGATTTTTTTTTTATAGATATTTATATTATTATATTATTTATTTATTTTATTATTTATATTATTTATAGATATTTGGATTCTACGTATCTTGAAACGTAAAATCTTAAATTTTACAAAACAAAAGTTTACAAAATCTTTTTTCTTGGTCAATTACAATGGTTCATTATTGAAAATAATAAATCAAAAGCCTTTTTTTTAACGTCTTGGTGTGCTGATTCCAAAACATTTTACATTTTCCCTCAATATTTATAAATAACCAAGTTATGGGCTTATGAAATAGCAAATCGGCCGCCATTTTGAAACGAAACGACGGATGGTAATATCGAGTTTCGAGGATCATCCTGGGTTGACCAGTGACTTTGTTGCCAAATCTCAAGGAAATCGGTCCAGTAGTCTTCTATTCCATTATACCGCCCCATTTTTCTCTTAGATACAAGGAAAGTATTTATGTTGTCATTTTTTCCTTATTGATCTTTCATTTTTTGATTAATTATTTCAACTATTCTGACTATAAATTTACCTTTCCTCTGAAAAAGTAGTGTGAAAATTGAATAAATCGAAATTGGCAACAGCAATGACGTAAGTTTTTTTAGGACATTATCGAGCTTTAAGAGAGAGATCAATGATCCCCTCCAAGGAAAGACATCAGACTGGAAACATCTGGAAGAAGCAGATCGAGAGGCAGACAGGTGGGTATAGAGCTAGATAATAGAGCAACTGATGGGGTGGGGCAAGAGGATGATGTTTCTGGACCCCTCATTCTGCCATTCTGAATTTGGCAACAATGCCACTGGTCACCCCAGAATTATCCTCGGAACTCGACATTGCCAACCGTCATTTCGTTTCAAAATGGCGATCGATTTGCTATTGTATAAGCCCATAACTTGATTATTAATGAAGATAGATGGAAAATGTAAAGTGTTTAGGAATGAGCACACCATGGCATTAAAAAAAAATCTTTATAAAAGATTTTGGTTTATTATTTTCAATAATAAACCTTTGCAATCGACCAAGAAAAAAAAAATTGTAACCCTCCCCTCAGAATTTGAGATTTTGAGATACATAGAATACAAATATCGATTAAAAAAAATACGTCCGTCCAAATGCTCATTTTAAAGATAATCTAATTATCTGTATTCTAAATCAAAGCGATATGGAGAGTCCTGTGAATGAACAGACTAGATATTTTTGAAATATTACTATTTGGAAATAATTAACCATTGTGTAATAATTTGCAGCGTTTTTAAAGGAGGTTTGACTTTAATATCAAACGTATATACGTGGTAGTTTTGCTTGGCTTTGCTTCCATACTATCGTGCAAATTATATATTTTTAATTGTTTCTTTTTAAAACAAAAATTGTTTAAAGCGAAAGAAGAAGCCGACAAAAGTTCGAATAGTCGGAAGGAACAATAGGATGTAGATAGGTTTTTTGCTTAGCGTTTGCAACACGCACTTACACGTTTACACGTTTGGCTGGGTCTTGGCATATTTTGGCAAATGTGTAAACGCACCTTAAAATATTTTAATTGTTCGCTAATTAAGAATATTTCAGTACATTCACGATTAATTTATCTACATTAATGTGTATTTTAAAACATTACTACTTATATGTTTTGTATACTTTGAATTTTAAAACGTGAATATTCTAATAGTTATTGTTTTTCTTTTGTATATAAACTCTATTTTTACAAGTTGTACATTGATCTATTAAGATAGCATTAGTATGCAACAGATAATTAGAACATATCGCCGACCTGGTGGCAAAAGTGACAAACTGTATTTTTGTGAAAATATTAATAACTATATTTTACCTGTGCTTCTGTATTGTTGAAATTATCATTAAATCGGAAAAATCGAGAAAATCGGCACAACTCCAAAAGTTGTACTGAGAAAACGGTGCTCGAAGTTCTTATCGAATTCCAACAGATTATTATAGGCTACTTATCTAATAATTGTAAAAATAATTTCTTGAACCCATTTGTAAGTAAATACTTGGAGGTAACTTGTGTAAGATATTTTTTGTGTAAGGTATTGGCCCTCTTCCTCATAAACAGATCTTGTTGATTATGATTACACAAAAATTGGAAAATCGTTAATTTTTGAATTCTGTCGGCCTTCTTCCAAGGTAGCATATTATGTTTTTAGCCAATTGTTAATAATTGATATATATATGTGAGTTGAAAAAAGGAAGATCTAAATTCAACGATTAATAATAACGTCAACAACACGACATGGCATTAAAATTGATGCTTTATTTACGCGATATCTGGAAGTGATCGATTCGAAGATATTTATCTGGTATTTCAGCTATCACAATCGAATAATTACATTTGTACCACTTCAAGAATAAATATCAGTCATTCAACTACATCAGAGTTATATTAATTAAATTTATCCTTTCACATCATATTATTCTAATGATATACATTTTTAACGAATATATAAATATCAATTACCACAATCACCTCAAAGTAGTATAAATTTTACAGATCGTACATGAGTACAAGCAGCATTTAAAAAAAACATAAACAATTTATGATATTTCATCATCTAATAAAAATAAGGAAAAAAAAAATTTCTATTTATTATTTTAAATTAGTATTTTTTATTTTAAATTATGAAAAAATATAGGTATCTAAATGATAAAAACTGTAATTCTGGACCGTAGTCGGATGGGATTAATGTAATGCTAAAAATATAGAAAGGCTCTTAATTAAAAAATGAAAATTCCTAACCCCTCAGATTCAAAAGTATTATTCCAGAGCTATAAAAAAGCATCATTTCAGGGTACTGTCCATTCAGTGATTTTTTTTTCTTCTTTAATGGTATTATTCGATTATTATTCGACCCCATAAGAAAACAGAAGAGAGGGAGAAGGATTAAAAATTTAGCAGAAGGCAAAAGAAAAAGTTAGGATGTGATAGGAAGGTTATGATAAAAACAGAAACTTATAAAGAAAAGAAATGAAAGAAAAGAAGTATGAAATCTTGATTCTTGGCCAATTGGGAACAGAATAACGAAAGTTTACTTACTTAGTTTCGAGATTAAAGGTGAATTTACTTTCCGATTTGGTATTTAAGGGAAGAAATTAATATATTATTTTACAGACCCTAATGCTAAAACTGTTTCTCACAAATTCTGATTTTCATTTTATCAAGTCCAATTTTCTCATTATAACTCCAGAGAATTAAATGATCCATTTATTTGAGATTCATTAAAGTTAGTTACCGTTTAGAACTTTTCTTTAGTTTTCTTTGGAAAAAAATAATAATTTCGAGCACTATAATTAATCCGAAGGAACTGTATGTAAATGGGAAACTGAGCTTCAGTGTTTGAAATTGCATCAAGTTTATATTCTTTGGAGCCGCCTACCTTAGCCAAGATCCTCTATCAACAGCACGAGTTCAAATTAATTATTAAGTCTTGTTTTGCTTAAGATTTTTCTTTTCTATAAAACATTATTTAATTCAAAGAGAAAAAAAAATGATAAAGTTAACAGGAGACTGAAGAACTTGTTGGATATCCATAAGAAATAAATATAACCTAATCTTAATTCAAAGCCATTATATAAATTAAGAGAAACAAATAGATCTACCTAAACGGCATTATTAAAATTATATAATTTATTTTTATATAATTATATAAAAGAAAAAAAAGAGATGAGAAGAATAACTTTTCGTGCGGTAAAAATCTTACAAATGTGCAGTAAAACTCCCAAAACGTTCAAAAGTATAATTAAATAAAAATGTTCGTCATTTTTTTTATTTTTTGCTTTTTCAATTACCTTAGGCAGAGAAAATATGGCAATCCTTGAAAAAAAAGTTTTTGAAAATACACACGATTTACACCTCTTAGTAGAGATCCCTTTTTACTTCCTTGTACGAAGTAAAGGAAGTATTGTAATAGCGAAAATTTTCGGTTTTCAGATTTCAACGGAAATATCCATTTTGACCATCCCTGAATCCGTTTTGACTAGTTTCGTCGGGGCGTCTGTACGTACGTACGTACTCAAAAACGGTTAGCCGTAGAAAGTTGAAATTTTGTGTTTAGGATTGTTGTAAAATCTAGTTGTGAACCTCCCTTATTGTCACTGCTTAATCACCGGTAGTGGTACTTTACTTGAAGGTCATAATTGATTTCCATCAAAAATTATATTAAAATACTATGCAAAACTTCTCAAATTTGCTATTTATAACTTAAATATTGATTTAAATAACATATTAGATTTTGGTCTAAATTGGAAAACCGGAAGCGGTACTTTACTTGAAGGTCATATTAGACTTTCATCAAAAATTATATTAAAGTATAATGTAAAACATCTCAAATTTGGTAAATAGGAATTTTATATTGATGTGAATGTATTTACTAGATTTTGGTTGAAATTGGTGAGCCGAAAACGGTACGTTACTTGAAAGTCATAATAAGCTTACATCAAACATTATATTTAAATTAAATACATAAATCATATGTTTCGCTAATAAAGGTTACAATCGCAATTTGGTTTCCAATCCAATTAAACATTTTTATTACTTGTTTTAAGCGTTAAAATTTAGTGTAAAATACTGGTTTTCCTCCCTAGTTGTGTGTGTGTGTGTGTGTGTATCAATAGATGGATGTCGCGACGCTGAGTGTTGTTTTTGAGATACTGCGATCTTCGGAAACTAGTAACCAAATTCAGGATCACTTTTTGAGCCACCGATTTATAGTTTAATAGGCGTACAAGGAAGTCATGTGTTGTCGACATCAGATATTTTCAAATTATTGACGCTCATCTAAACCTTCGTGAATGACTTCATTTTAACTTAACATAAAATTTTTTTTTGCTAGCTAACTCTTTAGATATTTTTTTCTAGTTTTTTTTTTTTTTCAATTAGTGAAATATGTGAAAAATTGCAATAGGAAAAAAATGAAATAAATATTGTGGCAGATTTAGTCAGCTTTCATTTTGTAGAGTATAAGCTTATCGCTAGGATCCACATAGTTTCCAGATATAAGCGAATAACCAATAAAAGGGACCTTCTACCGTCTCTTTTTTGTGGGTTGAGCAGTATGGAACAATACGTTTGTAGGCTACTGCATTAATTAATCACAAAATAGATCCCCAAACATGTGTGCTTAGTGCCCAACAAGAGTTAATCAGTAAAATAGTTATCGTAAAATTGACATGCTTAGGGCTTAGGCCTGAAAAAAGTTGCTCTTGAAAATTGTAGATTAGTGTGACCATTCGATTTTACTCGTATTTATTAAACGATTGAGTGAAAATTAAGTTTGCCAATGGGTCAAAAATGTTTTAAGTGACTTTTTTTAATATTCTATTTTTTAAAAAAACAAATTATCTTACGAGTGGAAAACAAAGAGTTATCAAACCATTTTAGTACATCATTAAATTGGTATGTTTTTAATTTCCGAATTGGAAACGGCACATTTCTAATAATTTTCGCAGATAAATATATTGTCGGTTACGTTTGGTTTTTAAGGTGTGAAACCGCAAGGTTATCAACGCATGTGGTTCTTTATTTTTTAATTAAAATTTAATATATATATATATATATATATATATATATATATATATATATATATATATATATATATATATATAATATATATAATAAATAAATAAAAATAATATAAAAACTAAATTTTATATAATATTTCATTTGTTTTCAGAAAAATTGATATAGACTTTATCTTAAATATCGCGGGGAAGTCCTGACTTTGCTATAGCCGAAATGTAAAATGGGCACTCCAAAAAAATATAACTAACCGTGAGTTGTTTCATTGGTTCTCAGCCTGGTTGTAGTGCTCTCCTATCTACGAATAGAACGATTTGACGTGGTCCATGGATTTACTGATTTTTTTTTCAGTGGAAAACTGGTTTCTTGATGCGTTAAAATATATATATATATGATGAAGATAAATAAACATATAGATAAGTAAGATAAGTCAAGTAAAATAAAATAGGTTTAGAGGAAGTTTAGCCGTTTGTTTTGTTGTAGAGCAGGGGTGTCAAACTGGTGTTCCGCGGCCTCGAGGCAATTTTTGTGGTTCACGGTGTATTAAATCAATAAATGTTTTAATAAAAGCAATTATATAGCAATGTTATTATTAAATACATATGTAAATTAAATATTATTATTAATTATTATTATTAATTACTAATTTCACTGAATTATATAATTCGTTTTAATTATGCTACCCATTATAATACGCCCTCACTACAAAATATAGCTAGTTTAAGAAAATTTCAATGGTATTATGCAAAGATGTGGTAAGTATAATTTTCATCGGAGTGCGTTTATAACATTTGTGATCATATCATTTGTACTATATTATACTTATCACATTGGAAACAGTCTGCTTCAAAGACAAGAATGTGAACAGACAACGACAGTCTTAGATTAGAATAGGGTAAGGCACTGGACATTTTACTCCTGGTCCCAGATTCGAGTCCAGTTGAAGCAAATAATTATTTATTCTGTCAAGTCAGTCGTGGATAGACCAAGGGTGCCGCGAAAACTCATTCACCCGTTTACGAGATACAAGAGGAATAGCGAATGAAAAGTCGGAAAATTCACAAATTCGGTTTTCATTTAGACTGTCTCCAAGTAATCGGAAAATTGATTAAACCACGAAAATCCATTCACTCCTTCACAAGAAATAAAAGAAAAAGTGAAAGGAAAGTCGAAAAAATTTCAGACTCGTTTACATTTTAGCCTACCCCTTTCTGGTTGGAAAATCGTTCGTACCGCGAAAATCCATTAACGCATTTACGAGATATTAGAGGAAAAGCGAATGAAAAATCGGAAAATGTTTACATTCATTTTCTTTTTAGCCTATCTATTTATCTAATTATGCGAGATACGAACGTACGTACGTACAGATGTCACGACGAAACTAGTCAATATGGATTCAGGGATGGTCAAAATGGATATTTCCGTCGAAATCTGAAAACCGATAGTTTTCATATACCGATAGTTATACTTCGTATAAGGAAGTAATAAATTATGAAAATTTGGCTCACTTTATATATATATATATATTTGTTTTATATATATATATATATATTTATATATATATATATAAGTTAAGTGGAGAGTTAAGGATTATGGAGAAAAATATATAAATAAACACAGAAAATCCTATATAAGGCTGTACAAAAGTAAATAAAGTCAGTTGTATTCAAGACATTGTGGTGTACACTTCATTCTCCCAACCTCTCTTTTTTTTTGTGTTTCGTGCCGAACAAGTTTTAACTGGTGCCGAAACCCGGGAGCCTTAGATATTAGTGAGTCCTAGCAGAAATCAATTTCGCTAGTGCATATGCCGCTTCGACCAAGCACTTTAGACGAAGTGGTACGCGAAATTCAAAGCGAATTTCAGACGTCTGCGAGGATGACGGAAGAAAGTAACACCTCAACAGCAGCTAGCGCTGAGATGATGCAGGCGGTTAATGCGGAAATGATGCGGTTGGAATGGATGCGGATGAGGACCGCGACGGCCACCTATTTGAAAAGTGCGATAGCGGAGCTGGAGAAGTTCGGAGGTGAGGTAGGCCATCTTCACCATTTTTTGAAGAGAGGGCAACAAATTCAAGTGCTGCTGGAGTCCAAGATAACAGCGGGGTTGGTAGATCAACTCGATGTCTTAGAGTTGAGAGCATCATTAGTAGGAAGGGTGCGACGCAGTATTCTAAATTACATCCAGGCAGATAAACTGACGGTGTGGGATGAGGGGTGCGGCGACTGAAAAAGGCGTATGGCGGAGGAAGATGGTCGCCGGAAGAAGACCTGTATCGGCTGTTTACGGAAACCCGCCAGGCAGGGCAGTCGGGGTATTCGTTTGCAGCAACGATGCTGCGCCAATACATAGCTATTGCTGTAAAGATTGTCGAGACCGTCGGTCAGGCAGAGGCAGGCCAACAGTTGGCCATTTACGATAAAATTTTGAAGGTGCAGTTAGGAAGAAATTTAAGGACGAAGGAAAAATTCGCTGCAGAAAAGACATTCCTAGATTGCGTCAGAGAAGTCATGGACCGAGAGGCGCGTGAACAGGAAGAAGATGAGGTTCAATCAGAGCATGGGTGGCAACAGGCAGGACCTAAGCATAGGAGAAACTTTCAGAGGCCTCCGCCAAGGAGAGATGAACAGCGCAGCGGCCGCAAAGAGGATCGCGGCTCACACGGAGACGAGCGTGGATTTCGTAGAAAGGAGGATGGGCAAAGATTCACCTCTCGGAAACCACGCAAAGATGATAGGAGGTGCTACGAGTGCAGTAGGACGGGTCACATTGCGGCGAACTGCCCGTCTGTGAAATCCTTCGAGTGTGACGAAAAGGGGCATGTGGCACGGGCATGTCCAAGGATTCATTCGAAGAGACCACGAGAGGAGCCAATGGAAGTTAACACTCATCGGACGCGGCACGCACGTTGCGCGACATCATCGAGCTCCGAGGAAGTGACATCACCATCAAGCTCTAGCGGAGAAGAGGAGGAGCAGCCGACTTCGTGGGCACAAATCACGAAGGGACGTAGCAACAGGAAACTACGGCCAACAGCAGCAACGGCGAGGAAGGAGACCCAAATTTGAGGAGACGCGGGTAACCACAGAGACTATAAATACGAGGTAAATACTGTATGCAATGTGTGGGATAGGTTGCCTATAGTAAAGGGGAGTCAAGGGAAGGTTAGGGCCCTCATTGATACGGGGAGCACGAGTACTCTCGTGAGCAAAGGGATGCTAGGGTGTACCGACGTGGTTGAGAAATGTAGGTGTTCGATAACCACCTTGAGCGGATCCTGTGCAGTGCTGGGAGAATATCAATGGAATTTGCGAGAATTAATGGGGCGCGACCTAACAATGGATGTCCACGTGCTGAATGAATTAGCACCCTAGTATGATGTTTTAATTGGATGTGATGTCCTAGATTCGGTTGGTTTTCGGTTAGAAGGGAGTAACGGCAACTGGAAAATACAGTTGGGGAGTAAGACACACCAGGGCCGGTTCCGAACAGCGCAGTCAAGTTTTCGTACGACTACCCTAACGGCGGGAGCAAGGGGCGGCAGAATAGGGGCGCTGCTTGAGTAGTTTAGGGGTTCGTTCTATGAGGAGGTGGGGAAACTCAACGAGAACACCGTGGACGAGAGGTATCCGTTACCGCGGCTGAAGGATATGCTAGACAAACTTGCGGGAGCTCGGGTGTTTTCAACGCTTGACCTTAAAGCAGGGTATCATCAGGTGCGCATGCGCCTCGAAGACATTGAGAAGACGGCCTTTACATTCGGTAGGGGGCATTACGAATTTGTGCGCATGCCATTCGGGCTTAAAACTGCACCTCTTAGCTTCCAAAGACTCATGGATGAGTTTGTACGCGGCCTGGGCGAAAACTTTTGCCAGATCTACATGGATGACTTAATTGTCTTTAGTCCATCCCCCGCGATGCATGAGTACCATCTCCGTGCGGTTTTGTCTAGGATTAGGGAATTCGGCCTTAGACTGTCGGAGTCGAAATCAGTGTTTTGCCAGAAGCAAATAAAATTTTTGGGCCACATAGTGTCGGCCGATGGAGTACGACCAGACCCAGCGAGGGTCGAGGCAATTTCTAAAGTACGGCCACCCGCTAATCAGAAATCCCTCAAGAGTTTTCTCGGCATGATCAACTACTATCGACGGTTCGTTCCTCATATAGCGGACACGGTCGCGAGCTTGACCCAATTGTTAAAGAAAGGGCGGCCGTTTGTTTTTACGGATGAGCATCTGCGGTGTTTCGAGCAGTGTAAACATACACTCATGGGGGAACCGGTACTCGCCTTTCCCCGCGTGTTTATTGTTACCACCGACGCGAGCGATAAGGTACTCGGGGCAGTGTTATCACAACAAGATGATTCGGGGAACCGCCCATTTGCATTGCATGCTAGCAAACAACTTTCCGATGCGGAAACCCGGTATAGCGCCTTGGAGCGCGAATTACTCGCAGTGGTCTGGGCTGTCGAATACTTTAAGCCGTACATTTTTGGAAGGCACGCTTCGCACCGACCATAAGCCCCTATTGTGGACAGACGGTCTGAAGGAGTCGTCAGCACGGGTGGGGCGTTGGAAAGAAAGGTTACGGACTTATTCGTTCTCCATTGTTCACCAAAAAGGTAGCAAAAACATTGTCGCTGATTGGCTTTCCCGAGAGATGTACGCAAATCCCTTACACGGCGGGGGACCGTCGCAGGACCCAGACAGTAACGACAGCGTACACGTAGATGAGGACACGGTGGATGCGGACGAGACCCCGGCTATGACGAGACCATCCCAGCTCCTCGAAAGCGATTCGCCAGTTAATAGGCATGTCCGGCAGATTATCTGGAAAACCCGAACCGCAGGTATCTCTAAATCGGAGCACGAGCGTTATGGACGGCATAGAATCGTCACGGTATGGTCTTTAGCCTCGATAACCCCTAACGAGATTGCAACGATCCTGGAATCTACCACTAAAAGGGGAAAGTTGTATTTGTGCGTCGGTAATAAGACAGTTTTGGATCGCATAAGGTACATGTGGGAAACTGAACGCGAATAGGGGGGATAGAAACTTCGTTTTATGTAGGCATCTGGTCGAGACGATCAAAGACGAGGGACGGCAGCGGGAGCTGGTACACGCTTACCACGAGGGCTAGACGAATCACAGGGGGGTTCCGGAAACGTTGGCGGCGCTTCAACGGCGATATTATTGGCACCATATGAAACGCTCCGTTCGCGCAGTACTGAAAGAATGTTTTTTTTTTTTTTTTTTTTTTTCCGGATCCCTCAAACAAAAGAAAAAACATAAAATTAGTAACATTATCACATCATGCAAATAAAACTATGATTCAGAATACATACATTACCTTATTCTACCTGTGAGTATTTGAAGGTGGATCATCTATATACATACCAGGGATTATCTTTTCCTATTAGGATTTCTCTAATGAATCAGAGGTGAGGGGCCTCCTCGTGACGCGTAGTGCAAAAAATAAAATTTAATAAAATTAATAATAATAATAATAATAATAATAATAATAAAAATAAAGTGGTGGGATAGGAGAGGATGAGATGTGGGAGTGGATGAGATGTGGGAGGGGAGACTGTGGGAGTTGGGAGTAGGTGAGAGAAAAGAGAGGGGGAGAGGACTATTTAAGTGGGTTGTTGGATGATGTTAATCGGGTTGATTGGGCCCTTACGACCCTACCATCTGGCAGGAAGGGGGGATGGTGTGATGGCTCGGAAGAGTGGATTGAAGGAAGCGGGGAGATTGTCGAAGAATTTGACGTGTCGCCTTGTGATGTGTTGTTGTATAGTATCCAATTGTAGTTCGTTATGTATGAGTTTCATGTTTCGTCTTTCGAGTGACGTACGTTTTGTGATCTTCTGTAGCATGCTGTTTTGAAATGTTTGGAGGGACTTCAGGGCTGTGGGGTATAGATGATGAAGGAGGGGAGCACCGTGTAATAATGTGGGTCTGAGTATGGCCTTGTATATTAGGATTTTGAGTCTGAGTGACAGCCCTGGTGAGTAGAGTAGGTGTTTGAGTTGGTGCGCTGTGGCTCTGGCTATATGTGTTCTGTGTTTTATGTGTGCTGTGAATGATAGGTGGGTTTCGAGTTTCATACCGAGGTATGTGAGGTGTCTTTTGTTCTGTATTGTTTGACCGTTTAGTTTAGGTTGTTTAGTGAGTGTTTTCTTGTAAGAGAATACAATGGCGTCAGTTTTTTGCGTGTTGATGTGTATGTTTATGTTTTGTAGTTGGTCTGTAATCAGTTGGGCTACATTTTGGGCCTTGCGCATGGCGTGGTCTGCATTCATGCTTGCTGTGTATATAGCAATATCATCAGCATACGCAGCGATTTGAACATCGTCAATCTTTTGCCCTACTATCTGGGCTGTATATATGTTAAATAGGACAGGCGCAAGGACCGAGCCCTGTGGAACACCGCAGGTGACTGGGCGGGGGGCAGAGGTATCAGAATTGACACGTACAGAGAAAGTCCGGCCACTGATATAGGATCCAATAATGTCGACCAGCTGGTCCGGGAAGTGGTGAAGCCTGAGTATATCAATTAGGGTGGAGTGAGATACAGAGTCAAAAGCCTGCGTGCAATCGAGAGAGATCATTGTCGTGGCCAGGTTTCGATTAAGGCTATTGGCTGCATCATACTGTAGTTTGGCTACATGGTGATAGCAGCTAACGCCGCGGGTAAACCCGGTTTGTTCCGGGGGGATGATATCATGTGTTTCACAGTGTTTGCGGATGTGGGTAAGAATAAGTTTCTCATATATTTTTGAGATATGGTTGAGGAGACTGATGGGCCGGTATTCTTCCGGTACCGCTCCTCGTTTTCGGGGTTTGAGGAGTGGAACGACGATAGCATGTTTCCACTCAGTGGGGTAGTATCTGAGGCGTGAGCAAGAATTGAAGATGTTGAGGAGAAACATATGGGCTTTTCTGGGGAGTTGTTTGAGTAGGACATAAGAGATATTGTCCTCTCCTGTTGACTTGTTTCCCCTCGTTTTTCTCATGGTTGCAGTCAGTTCTTTATATGTGGAGAAGATACTGTTATGTGCAGTATCAGCCAGTGGGATATGATGATATGTTGTGATTGTTCGTGCTTTGTCACGTTCTACATAGTAGTCGGCAAGTATGTCGGCCTGATCTGCGGGAGTGAGAAGCTCATCGCCACGCTGTATTTTCACCGATTTGACTGAAAGAATGCACGGTGTGCCATCGAGCTAAATACGACCGACACCCCGCGGTTAATCACCCGGAAATAACCCCGACACCAAATTCTCCGCTGTTAGACGTTCAAGTGGACGTATTTTCCTGGGAGGGGTCACACTGGCTTACGATTTTAGATACGTTTAGCAAGCTGGCCATGGCGTACTCGCTTGAGTCGAAGTCTGCCGACGCTATTTGGGAAGGGTTATTACAGTGGATCGCTTGCTACGGGGTGCCCCAGAGGGTGATCTCAGATGGGAGAAGGGGATTTCGTAATAGTCGTACTACTACGGAATGTGCCGAACTTCAGATCGACTGGCACTTAAACTCCCCAGGGAATCCGCAGGCAAGGGGGGCCATAGAGAGGTTCCATAGTACGCTAGGAGGTTCCATAGGAAAGCATTTACGGCTCTTTCATATCAATAGGGAATTAGGACCTGAGGCGGCAATGCCAAGAGCGATTTTGGCATACAATAATACCATCCACGCGGCTACGGGGTTCACACCAGTCGAAGTAGTTTTTGGACATCCCCTGCGCAACAGGGGCGACCTCTTAACGGCGATGACTACGCAGTTGCGTGATACGGTATCACATAGGCGGCGACAGTTGGAAATTACAGCGAAGACCCGTAGTAGAATCGCTAAGGGGAAGGAAGCGAGAGCCGTACGGGTTGGTATGGCTGCGCCAGATCAATCACATAGGATCAAGCTGGGTTAGATCGTTTACCGCCGACCACCTTCTCGTCGGACAAAAGGGGAACCCCGGTTCGAGGGGCCGTTCAGGGTGATAGCACTCAAGGAGCATAATATCGTATCGATCCAAGAGGTTCAAGGCGCACAAAGAGTGCGACATACCCACGTCAGGCTTCTCCGCATTCCTTTGGATGCGGGAAACAATTGAAAGAATTTTGAAATCATACATAATACATTGAGCAGGGCTCATCGAAGTTTTTCCTTTTTGTTTGTCATGCCTAGCCTTTAAGTTTCGTTATAGTTAGTTTTATGAGCATTGTGTCGATTAGTTTTAATTTCTGTATTATGAATTATTGTAAATTACTAATTGTAAGTAGTTTTCTAGTTTATAAGTGTTTCCTTTGTTGTTTTTCGTTTAGCAGAGTTTTTTTTTAAGAGTTGTGTTTGTATTAGCCTGATTAAGTATTACGTAGTCTATTATTGCTACTAGAGTTATATATATCTTTTGATTTTCTGTATATTGTTGTACATATGTATATATAGTTTTAATTATTTTATTTTTTTTGTGCTTATGGTTATTTATATATTCTTTCTCAGAGTTCACTTCGTGAACTGGTGCGGGGGAGTTAAGTGGAGAGTTAAGGATTATGGAGAAAAATATATAAATAAACACAGCAAATCCTATATAAGGCTGTACAAAAGTAAATAAAGTCAGTTGTATTCTAGACATTGTGGTGTACACTTCATTCTCTCAACCTCTATATTTGTGTTTCGTGCCGAACAAGTTTTAACTTATATATATATATATATATATATATATATATATATATATATATATATATATATATATATATTATTTAATCATACACATATTTATTTAAATATAAACATAAATGGCCTTACTATAAAAATGGATGTGATCATATATGTGCCCATAATTATGAAATTGGTCTAAGTCATATATTTCTTGTTTCGAGATATTTAATGAATCGCATTTGAATAAATTAAAAAATATTGTTATATTATGCGATATTTCAATTTATAATTATATTAGACTTGATTAATGGAAATTTATTATAGATATGAAATTTTGTGTGAATTTCACAGGAAAATGTTTTTAAAGCTTGAATTGACTTAGACCATTTTCAAAATTAACTGAATGCCCTATAATTGACTTAAAGTAATAAAAAATTGTGATTTTTATTTGAAACAACAACTTTAACGAAATAATTCATAAACATTTATTAATCATTTTTAACAAGTAATCCATTTTTATCATAATTTCGAGTTTTTAAGATTTTTAAAATATTCCTGAAAAAATGGAGGGATGCATGGTAGTAAACACATAAGATCTTTATGTTTTTCTTCCGTTACTGGTCTAGTGGTGTTGTATAATGGAAGTAATTGAATAATTTCGTATATTTTTGGTCTTCCTCTTTTAGGTTTATATAATAGTTTAAGTTATGTTTATATTATTTCTTTAAATTGTTCACTTAGACCACTTTCATAATTAACACTTAATGAATTCCGTATAACGTTGTAATTACAACTACTATCTAAAGGTTCATTTTTGACGATATCGTAAAAATTACATTGAATAAATTTAGTTTAAAATCATGTCGTGTGAAATAAGTGATAAATTCATTTTTTTTAAATTTTGACTTAGACCACTTTTATAACATATATAGTTAGGCCATTTTTCCCGGTCAGATTCTTCTTCTTCTTGTTTTAATATTTAACTAAATTTTCGTTTTGTTTTGTGTAGGTTATGAAATAAGGTCTCTCTCTTAAATCTTAGATCATTTCTTATGGTCAGATTTAATTTCTAAAAAGTGTAAAAAGCTTTTAATTGGCATGAAATAGTATTCCATTTATTCTTTTAGTATTGTTTTACAAATTGCTGGATTCATTTTTTTTTTTAGACAAAATTTAGACATACTCTCTTCTCGTATCAATCAATATACAGAAACTCTCAAACCTATATTTGAAACGTCGGCAAAATATAATCACACAGTATTTGCTATTTTTCTATAATTGTTCATGTGGGTTTCTTTCCTACCTTTCCTTTATAAATTTGTTAGAATAGAAGATATGTTAATAAATAGTTAGATTAAAATGAACCACGGTTGAAATTAATATTTTGTTAAGAAAGGAACGGGTGCGTAACATGGACTAACGTTTATTCAATTTATTTAGATAGAACTACTTTTAGAACTTTAAACGTGTTTGTGTGTGAATATTGTAAAATAGGTCATAGTTTTTTAGGAAGAAAAAAAAAAGAATAAACACTTCTTTATTGTTAATGATGATGCTACCAATTTAGGAAGATCAATATTTGAAGATGCTATCAGTGGCACCCGCTTTCATTCCACACGCATTCTCCATGCTGAGTGCCAGACGGCTCGGCTTCACGGGACTCTTCAGAATCGTCTTTCCGACTTCCATCATCCATGGATCCTCTGCTTTGGACCACACCTTCAGATTCTCCCGATGCATTTACTGCTACTGCCTGATTCTGGGCATTTCCGCCCTCCTCCAAAACAGCTTTTGGGCCGTGACTTATATACAGAAAGGGACGTGGACTCCTGGATTTATCGTCGACATGTTGAGTTACATATTTGCTAGCGTCATGTGGACGGTTATGGCTGTTGAACTGGTTCGGCAGAAGGAGAGATTCGAAGACGTAATTAGAGAGTTAGAAAAAGTTGACACCTTTTTACATAATCCAAAATATGACGCTACCTTCTACCTCATCCCCTTTTTTTTTGCCTTTGCTGCGAATTTGACCGAAAAAGTGATATGTGGCATAGAGGAAAACAACTTTATCGATAACCTCAGTTATTACTTGTACATGTCGCCGGTTATGATGTTTTCCAGTCAATATTTCTTCTTAATGGCGGTCGCGAGTGATCAGTTCTCCTACTTAACGGCTCAGCTGCGCTCGAACTATAAACCGTGGTACTTCAACGATTTGATAAATATACACAAAAGCCTTTGCGATACCGTGAAAAAAATCAACTCCATCTACAGCCTCCATCTGCTCATCATAACATCTATTCCTTTCATAATCAACGCGTTGAAGATCTACAGTGCAATTATTTGCGTCATAAAACCGAGCACCTATGATAATAATTTTCTTCTTGCTGAAAATATATTATATATCATTACGAATTCCATTATTTTTTGGTGTCTTGTACATAGTTCATCAAGCGTCCAAGGGAAGGTAATGTTTTATATTATTTACCAATTTTAATATATTTACATATAGGGTGACCGGAAATATTTTAAGAGGTGATAGTAGACCTCATTAGCATTGGATTTTGCTTTGGGGAGGATGGGAATCCACCCAAGGATCTACTTTTAAGGAATCCACCAGAATCGGGGACTTCCGTTAAGTTCATATAACATATATTTTCTATTCCAACTTATTTATGAAATAACATTAAAACAGGCGTATACATTTATTGTTTACAGATAAGAATAAGTAAATGTATTTTGTAATTTCGTTGGATGGTCCGGACCTCCCAGACTCTCCCTCTGACTACGCCAGTGGCAGACCTTAAGACAAACCAAAAAGTTCGTTCACATGGTCCAATTACCCAAAGGAACGCAAGAAATTTAGTTTTTGTATGTTTTAAATTAAGTTACGTTTTTTTTTTAATTGGAAGCAGACATTCAACAATTTTCAAAGCAATTAAGTTCCAATTGTACCATCTTAAATTTCTCTTTAAGATGTATAGTTTCGCTTAAATAAATCTAATTTAACGGAACTTTTGGGGCAACCAATAGCGGAAAGTAGTTTTTTTATTTATAAATCACTAAATAATAAAGGGAATAAAATAAATAATGCTTCCGCAAGTCAGAAATATCAGTAAGAATTCCTCATCTCGCGGCCTAAGATCTTCATGGTGTATAGTGCCAACAGAAAAATAAATTAACGAAACAATAATAAATAAACAAATAAATTTATATATATATATATATATATATATATATATATATATATCATGTGCTTTTTAAAAATATTTTTGAATACTTAGTCCCTGCTGGGCTGCTGATATCCCACTTCTAGGAAACTTCGCGTTGAATTATAATTTCGCGTCTAATAGTCTATCATATTAGACGATGGACTAATGGACCTTCTCCCCCTCCTCCCCTTATGACGGAGTAATGATTCGGAAGGCAGAGTAAGGATCATTGTTTGCATGATAAAACTTGAAATTGGAATTACTATTGTATAATAAGATGATATGTATAATGAATATTGTCTTGTTTTAATCTTGATGTTTTTTCATAGAGAGGAATATGGTGCTGGACACCAAAAGCTACTCTCAATGAAATATATAATAATATATAAGAATCGAGACTGTATTTGGTAATCTACGTATATCAACTGGAAATAAATTATAAAACAGTCTACCTACAGTTTCGAATATAAATTTCATTCTTAAAAGATGAATTTCTTGTAATAATAAACTATAAATCGGTGGCTCAAAAAGTGATCCTGAATTAGGCTACTAGTTTCCGAAGATGGGAATAGCGGCGCGACGTCCATCTATTGACAAATGCACACACATAAGCCCTTATTTCTGGAGGTCTCATTCCGTTATTCAGTCAGTTGGTTATTCAACAAAGATATTTCTTCGTGTTCCTTGACAACATTTGAACTATCTATGTCACTAGATAAAGCATTGGAAAACGACAGTTTCAACATTTTAAGCGGAGTAACCCTTATCTATTCTCCTGCCATTAATCACCATTGCCCATTCACAAATGGGGAGGAAAAAAAGTATTTTACACTCAATTTTAACACTTAAAACAAGTAATAAAATTGTTTAATTAGAGTGGGAAAAAATCGCGTTTACAACCTATATCAACGGACCATATGTTCTCTGTATTAAATGTCTATAATATAACTCTTGATGCAAGTTTATAATCATCCATATAAAGTACCCCTTTCGGTTCTTCAATTTCAACCGAGATCTATTATATTATTTATATTGATATCAAAGTCTAATTTATCAAATTTAAGTTGTTTTAAGTAAAGTACCACTTCCGGTTTGCCAATTTTAATCAAAATTTCTTATGTTATTTATATTAATATTTAAGTCTTATATACCAGATTTGAAATGTTTTGCATTATATTTTAATATAGTTTTTGATGAAAATGAATAATGACCTTCAAGTAAAGTACCACTTCCGGTAATCATGCAGTAACCAAAAAAGGATGTTCAAAACTAAGTTATAAAATAATCCTAAATACCAAGTTTTAACTTTATGTAGCAAACAGTTTTTGAGTTATGCGAGATACGCATGCACGAACCTATGAACTTATGAATGCATGTACAGACGTCACGACGAAACTAGTCAAAATGAATATTTCCAATGAAATCCGAAAACCAAAAATTTTCGCGATTACAATACTTCCTTTACTGCGTACAAGGAAGTAATATATATATCTGTAAAGTAACAAGAATACAGCACTATTCATTAACAGTAAATGCCCCGAGGAGTTTGGTCTGGACTTCTGACCGGCCACCTGACTGAACCGTATCTCCTGATCCACTTTGCTGCATAAAGGTCTTTGAGACAAGTTGACAATTCCCGGCTGTTGTGAGCACAACATCCCTCTATCTGAGCATCCCTATAGCTGAACCAGCCGAAGAGGAATATCCGCAAGGTATAAATACCGGCCATGGTAGGTTCTTTTCCAACATTGATTTCCCAGCCACATCTGTTAAGGAAATAAGGCCGGATCTAGGATTTTTTCCAGGGGGACAAGCTTAATTTTTCCGCATCTTCTTTCAATTCCCTTATCCAATAAAAAATCAACTGTTTTGTAATGGTATTTTAGTTAATGTTTTTCGAAATAAAAATCATATTATAACACAAGCACATATTATTGACTGAATTAAGGAGAAAAGAATCTAAATAAGCAAAAGACCAATCAGACAATAAAATATTACAATGATGAATATGTACAAACAACAACATGACAATTTCATTTTTCGGGCTTTTTTTTCGGCAAAAATGTTTATGATCTCATCGTTTATGATTTCCACTCTATGAAAATTATACTCGATTTTTTAACCTTTATTGAGCAACCGTGCTCCTCAATTATCTTTTAATAAGTTTCAGCTAGCTTCTCAGAAGAAATAGAAACTGGACTTGTAAGGAATATTCTTAAGGCTATACTTAATGTACATGAAGCAGTGGCAACTTCCAAGTCTCTCACTAGTGCCAGCGCATGGTGTACGAAACTTTCGTTTTCAAAAAGAAATTCTTTTTTGTTAAAGCCTTCTACATATGATAATTCTGCTGTTTTGGTCTTAAATTCAACATCCATTTATGGATTTGGACACCAATCAAAAGCCTAAACAAAGAGCTGCTGCTTGGAAGCAACAGTAATTGGGATCGTATAGAAACAAAAGGAAATCGGAAACAGCCGATAGCGCCTTATTTGGTCCAATAGTTCAGGAAACGAAGGATTTAAAAACTCAAAAGATTGGGTAGTTCTGATTTGTTCATATGTTGTTTGGGTATGGATCGACATTATAAATCTAAATGAGCAATCTCGGCATTTTATTTTATTCAAGAAAAACGCTAAAATGTTCGTTAATTTTTCATTCAGTATTCAATATCTTGGAAACTATCTACCGCTAAAGAGTAAATTTGAGTTTGCTAAAGTTTGAGATATATTAAAGCTCTGTTCGTTATATAGTACCAAAGATGCAGATTTTCAAAAACAGCATTTATTTTCGAAAAACGAGAAATCGCAATTTTGTGACCTTATTTTGGCTAATTCCATGGAAACTGTTATTCCTACGAAGAAAAAAATTATAAAATACTTTAAAGTGAATTTAACTGGCTTCATTTTGAAGGCTAAAGACGGATATAGCTCCAAAGAAATCAAACTTTTCTCAAGTTGATGCTCGACGAATGTAGCATAATGTCATAATCGTGTAAAAATATATTTTATACTGCTCTGGAGTGATAAAAATACCTAATATTAATCATACTTTACTATCGGAAATGATAATCAACTGTTATTAATTATATCATAATTAATTATTAATTAAATTATTCATAGTCAATAATTAATCCCAAATAAAATAGGTAGTTAATAAGATGACTGTGTTAAAGAATAAAACATTTTTTTTAAAAACACATTAATAATATACAACAAATGACATTAGTATTAAATCTATATTATACTAATAAAACAGAAAAATTTACAGTTGGGAGGTGAACTATTTCACAACTTTTGTTGTTCTGATGTACCAGATTGGTCTATTTCAGTATGATTGAATTATTAACAGTTTATTATCAATTGATCTAATGAAATATGATTAATATTAGGTATTTTTATCACTTTAGAGCAGTTTAAAAAATATTTGTATCCGATTATAATAATATGCTACAATTGTCGAAAATGCTATACATTTTGAGAAAAGTTTGATATCTCAGGAGCTATTAGACATCTATTAGACGACTATTAGTGATCAAAATGAAGCTAGTTACATTCACTTTAAAATAGTTTATATTGGTCTTCTTCATAGGAATAGATATAAGCTAAAATAAAGCCACAAAATGGTAATTTATCGTATTACGGGTTCCATATTACCACCATATCCCCGTAATAATGAACTCTTTTTTTTCAACGTTTTTCGTGATAGATTTTTCAGATGAAGTTCCGTTTTTTTCCAAGAGGTCTTCTTTTACCCTTAATTAAATCGTAGAACTGGTTTCCTAAAAAAGTTTCAGTTCACCTACAAAAAATTTTTTTTTGTCATAAACGAAAAAAAAAATTCGAGTACATAAAATCAATATTTTTTTCCCATGGAAAATGTTTCTAAAATGCTTTTTGATGTGAGGAACTTGAATCTGACGTAGTCTTTACAAGAATTAAATTAAAATTTATTATAAGTTGCTATATATGGTAAGGCTGACCTTGTTCGGATCGCTACTTGCGCAGTTCTAATTGTGGGTTGGAAAGAAGAGAAAGAAGCATTGGTGTATGCGTGACATTTTTGCGAAGGGTTCTTATTATTACGGTTGTAGTAATATCAACTACGGATATTTAATATTTTTGGGCTTCCATAAAAAATTTTTTCTTAACACGATTTTATTTTAGGAATTAGTCACCACACACAAAAAGAGGTGCCGTGTGAAAATCTCCAATAAATAACAACAGTTTACCTATAGGTCACGTTATGATTATAAAAAAGAGAAATAAAATAATCTGGGTCAGGAAGCTTAAAGAGAATTACTCCAACTCTGACCTCGCCTGGAGGAGAGGTCCAAACTATGAAATAATGCCCAACATTATCTAACAATTGTCTCATCGTCCCCATTTCAAATGGGGAATATTGAATTTTATCGCTTTTTGATCGAACTTGTTTATATGTTTTGAGAAGAGGATATAATGGGAAGATTCCAAAAACAAAGTTGTAAGTCTGTAAGTCTATTGTGAGACTGTAATCTACTGTAACTCTATTATTCTATAGTTTTGTTCCTTTGTATAAATTAAAATTCAGCATAAACTAACATAAACAATTATTTAAAAAAATAAAATTTTCGCTTGAAATGATAACTCCTAAATTCTGCCGCCCGGGGCAAGTGCCTCCTTTGCTCCCATCCTCGATCGGGCACTCTCACTTCTATTACATATGAAGTTCATACGTAGTAAAGTTTTGTTTTATTTCACAAACAAGCTTCTGTATCTCCATGTTATTCTATCGACTTGAAACAATGTGAATTTCATATTGAAAACCACCTTTTTCGGGAAAACATAATCCCATATTACAATTTTTGGCAAATCAGAAGCCAAATCTATACCAATCCCAAAATAAATCTCGACTTCATTTATACGAAATTAAAGCTTAATAATTGTAAAAGTTTTTCTAGTAGTGGGGTTTCTCTAAGTTGATATCTGTAGCTCTGCAGAAGGGCTGTGAAAAATATTCACAAGCAAATTTGATTTATAAAAAAATAAACTATTTTTCGCTTTTGGTCAGCCCGAAAGCAGCCTTACAATGGGTTTAGCTAACCTGTAATTGGCATTTTATTGTTTTGAATAATTTTTGAGTGATCTATTAATCCTATTCAACAAACGTATAAATGCATACATAAAAAAGTCGTTAAATTTCCTTCTTTTTTTGAGTGGAATCGAACCATGGACCATTCTAACTTATTTGTTTGTTGTTCTTGAGGCTTATTAAAATCTTTTTAAATATTTCCGGCCATTCATGGCATACTCAGTATGTATGTATGTGTGTGTGTGTGTGTGTGTGTGTGTGTGTGTGTGTGTGTGTATAAATCCATATGTATAAAAAGGTGGAGTAATTTTGATTTTCAGGCCTGTTGTATGCATTTCTCCTCCTGTGAACAATCCAAGTTTTCGAACTTCCACACCTTGTGCGTTTTCCGACATTTTGAAAAAAAAATACTATGATAAATTACCTTTAAAGTTTTTCCTTCATTTTATAGTCCGTGTGCAGGACCATATTTTTTTTTGAGATTATTAACATTCGTCTAAAACTTCTTGAATAACTTAATTTTAATGTAACCTACTTTTTTGTCTACGAAAATTCTCTGAAATGGGCCATTTCCAATCTTGAAATCGGAAAACACGTCAATTTAATTAAGTACTAAAACGATATTAATAACCCTTTGCTTTCCAGTTGTTTCCGAGGAAATCCGCGCTCATATTTCGCTAATTTGAAGAAAAAAAATTTCACACCCGCGTTATGCCTTATTAGACTAGCTAAATCTTCAACTGTTTTTTTTTTGTTCAATTTTTTTTTTCTTCAAAATTAGCGAAATAAGAACGCAGATTTCCTCGGAAACAACTGGAAAGCAAAGGGTTATTAATACCGTTGATTATTAATTTCGAGAAAGGAATAACATTTGATAAAACCAAACTTTTGGCACATTTTGTCAGCTTTAATTAAGCGTTGATCAGTCTTATCGCTAGGTCGCGTAGTTTCCAAGATATAAGCGAATAACCAAAAAAAGTGAGCTCCTACCGTCTCATTTTTGTAGGTTAAGCGATAAGGACCAATATTTTTGTAGGCCACTTCATTAATCACAAAATAGATCTCCAATCATATGTGCTTCGTGCACGACAAGTGTTTATCAGTAAAATGGCTATTATGAAATTGACATGTTTAGGGCGTAGGTCTGAAAAAATTGCCCATGAAAGTTGCAGGCCAGTATGAACATTTGATTTTACTGTTATTTATTAAACAATTGCGTAAAAATTAGCTGGTTGTAGATAAATTTTCATACCCTCGTTATTTTAATATTTTGGGAATGGAGGTCACCAAACGGCCCAGAATTTTATACCGCTATTTTTTTAATCAAATTATCTTACGATTTAAGTGGAAATCAAAGGGCTGTACATATCTTTTTAGTCTTTAAATTAAATTGACGTGTTTCCTGATTTTCAGATTGGAAACGGCCCGTTTTCGCTGATAAAACTTGTAAGTTACGTCTGTTTGAGTTTTAAGGCGTAAAACTGCAAATTTAGCAATAAATAATAAATAAATTAATATTAATAATAAAATAAGTAATAATAATAGAAAAACTGAATTTTATTTATTATGTCATTTCCTTTCATAAAATTTAATACAGAGTTTATCTCGTTTTGGCATTTTGGTGGCGGTTGTTTGCTAATAAGGAAGGAATGAGTCAAATTTATTCTCAGCCTGGTTATAGCACTCTCCTGTCTACGATTAGAACAATTTGACGTGGTCTATGGTTTTACTGATTTTTTAATGGCTTTTACTTTGCTTGGCTCTCATTATACATGGACTGCCAGCTATCAGTAATTTCTTTTTTTAGGGTTTCTTGAGGCGTAAAAATATATGTATTATGAAGATAAGCAAATAAATAGATTAGTAAGATAAGTCAAGTAAATCAAAATATGTTTTGAAGAACAATAGCTGTTTGTTTTGGTGTAGAGGATGCGGTGTAGAAGGTAATTCTTTGTGGCTCACGGTGTATTAAATTGATAAATGTTTTAATAAATTCAATTGATAGAGCAATTAACATAACTATATTATTAATTATTACTCTAAATAAACTTAATTATATAATTCGTTTTAATTATGTTAACCATATCTTCACAACAAAGTATATCTAGTTTAAGAAAATGTCAATGGCATTGTGCACACATGTTATAAGTACAATTTTGATAGAAGTGCGTTTAAACATTTTTGGTCGCATCATATGTACTATATTGTACTTATCACATTAGAAACAGTATGCTTCAAAGACAAGAATGTGAACAGACAAGGACAGTCTTAGACTAGAGTATATTTCAAATGATATTTGATACACAGTTAACAGGAAGTGGCATTGCTCAGTGGGCAAGGCATTTGACACTTTACCCTTCGACCCAGCTTCAAGTCCGGTTGAAGCAAATAATTATTTATTCTGTCAAGTCAGTCTTGGATAGACAGTGGGTTCGGGAGGCTCTCCTTGGGGCACACCCAGCTTTTTTAAGTGGGTAACTTATTCTCCAATGGGTTGAAGGAAAAAACCGTGGTTCAGTGTGATCTTGGCCACCTTATCACCTCCTTAAATAATCGTCGGTCAAGTCAGATTATTTTTTTAATAATTATTTTTTTTTTTATTTTTTTTTTTTTATAGGTTATGAAATAACCCCTCTCTCTAAAATCTCCGATTAAATCATTTCTCGGGATCAGACTCAATTGTAAAAAAATTATAAAGTTTGAAATTGGCATGAAATATTATTCCATTTATTCGTTTAATAATTTTTTTTTAAATTGCTGGGTCCATTTTTCTTAGAAACAATTTAGACACTCTCTCTTCTCGTTTCAGCGTATATCCAGACACTCGAAAACCCGTACTTGTTAAGGTGGCAAATTATAATCAACTAGTTAGAATAGAAGATATGTTAATAAATAATTAGACTACAATTAACCATGGTTGAAATTAATATTTTATTAAAAAAAGAACGCATGTGTAACATGGACTAACTTTTTTCAATTTATTTAGACCGTACTACGTGGAGGGAGAGGGAGAAAGCGCTCGCCTGTGTGCCTATTTAAAATAGGTCACGGTTTTTACGCTCTAAGGATAAAATAAATTGGATATCACGCAAAGTAAACTCTTCATTGATGCTATCAATTTATGAAGATCAATATATGAGGTTGCCATCACTAGCCCCCGCTTCCATTCCACACGCATCCTCCATGCTGATCGCTAGACGACTCGGCTTAACCGGACTCTTCAGGGTCGTCTTTCCGGCTTCCATCATCCATGGGTCCTGTGCTTTGGATAGCACCTTCAGGTTCTCCCGATGCATTTACTGCTACTGTCTGATTCTGGGCGTCTTCTCCCTCCTCCAAAACAGCCTTTGGGCCAAGGGTCATATAGAGAATGGGACCTGGACTCCTGGATTTATCGTCGACATGTTGAGTTATATATTTGCTTACGTCATGTGGACGGTCATGGCTGTTGAACTGGTTCGGCAGAATGCGACATTCGAAAAAGTAATTAGAGAGTTAGAAAAAGTTGACACCTTTTTCCAAAATCCAAAATATGATGCTACTTTCTATCTCATCCCGTTCTTTTTTGCCGTGGTTGCGAATTTGACCGAAAAAATTATAAGCGCAATTGAAACAAACAGCTATTTCAGTAACCTAAATTACTACTTGTACATGTCGCCGATTGTGATGTTCTCTAGCCAATATTTCTTCTTAATGGCGGTCGTGAGTGATCAGTTCTCCTATTTATCGGCTCAGTTGCGCTCGAACTATAAACCGTGGTACTTCAACGAATTGATCGATATTCACAAAAGTCTATGCGATACCACGAAGAAAATAAACTCCATCTACAGCCTCCATCTGCTCATCATAACATCTATCCCTTTCATAATCAACGCGTTGAAGATCTACAGTGCAATTAATTGCGTCATAAGACCGAGCAGCTACGATAATAGTTTTCTTATTGCTGAAAATATATTTCATGTCCTTATGAATTCCATTATTTTTTGGTGTCTTGCACACAGTTCATCAAGCGTCCAAGGGAAGGTAATGTTTTATATTATTTACTAATTTTAATATATTTATATGCAGGGTGACCCTTAGAACCTACTAAACCCGCCCTTCCTCTCTTTGGCCTTCTTTTTTGAGTGAATTCGGACCATTCGAACTTATCTCTTGGTCTTGAGGCATAGTAAACCTTTTTTAAATATTTCCGGTCATTTAAGGAAAACTCAATGTATGTGCGTGTGTATAAATATATATGTATATGATATCATGTGCTTTTTAAAACTATTTCCTTATTCTAGAAACTAAGAAAAACCTGCAAAAAAATAAATAAAATAAAATAATAGGAAGAGAAATATCGTCATTTATCGTATCTTTTACCAAATATCTGTCCAATGTTTATGGTTCTTAATATATAAAAACACAGAAGTTAGTATAATTTAGGAAAAAAATTATGCCGGTAAGTTCATCACAAAATTCTTATTCCTCTAGAATTTACATCAATCTCACGAACACACACACACGCACGCACACACACACACACACACACACACACACACACACACACACACACACACACACACACACACACACACACACACACACACACACACATACATACATATATATATATATATAATCCACATTCCACATTCTCAATATATAATCCAATATCCATGTCTGAAATTGTTTTTCAAAATTTCTTGGCGTTTGTTCAGAGTAATTAAAACATTTTTTGTATATTTTGTAGGAAATTTAATCCTAAACAACATTATTTCTTGTCCTTTAATTAATGCATTCAATTACTATTGTAATTATTAGTTTGCCTCCACTTGGAGTTTGTTTTCTTTTGGGTTCCTGCTTTGCTCCCATGAAGACCTACTCGTACAATGTGTGTTGTAGGAATGTTGTTAGACATTAAATAATATGTAGTTATTGCATTTCGTTTTTTTTAATTTCCCCCAAACCATCCGACCTTCATCATTTATATGCATGTACATAAATAACCATGTAAGTATTTATATATTACCGTTCATCTATCTCATAACTTCAGCGGATTATTTCTTCTAAGTTACTTTGTATGAAAAAGCTTTACATTTTTATAACAATAATTTTATGTATAGAAAATCGGGTAGATTTGTAAAAAATACCATTTATTTACATTACTTTAAAAAAAAAATGAAAAGAAAGAAATTTAGTGCCTAATAGGCTGTAAACTACGGTTTCATAATTTTTAATATGTAATTTTTAACCGGAATTACTAACGAAACCACCCCAACGAATTACTAAATCATAGCTTCAAATTTCACCAGAATATAGCTGGTGGTATATACTGCACTATCGTTAAATGATGTTGTATGTTATAAATTATTTACTTTAATGATTGGACTCATTTATGCAAAATTTGTTAACCAAATGTTAACCAGAATAACATACTGACTTGGCAGGTTCTCTTGAATAGCTAACCAACCTAAAATGATTTGACGTGTTGGTTCATTCGATAATTAATGTTAGGCATGTCGTTACAGTTAAGTACACACATCTGTAAATGCCTGGGTTATTCCTCGGCCCCGTCTTCGTCTAGTGAGGTGCAGCAACCATATTCACGTCGCACACTGGGACGAAAACATCACAAAGTGGTAAAAATTCCCTTTATAATACTTTTTTCTAGGGAGATGAAAATTTACGCCTAAATACATTTATATATTCAAGGAAAATTGTCTCAAATATTTAAAAAAATATATTCCTAACTGCCGGATTCCTGATAAATGTCAGTAGGGATGTGGATGAGTAAACCCGCGAACTTTAGAACATGATAAGTATAATACTATAAAATATGTTGGTAAATATTCCCATGCTCAGCTCAGTGGAGATATTTCGGATTGCAAAAGATGGAGTAATTTTGGTTTTCAGGTCTGTTGTCTGCCGGATTTATCCTCTCGTGAAAAATTCATGTTTTCAACCTTCCACACCTTGCGCGTTTTCCGCCATCATGAAAAAATATACAAAGAATAATCACTTTATACAATTTTTCATCAGAAACTTGCTTCCAGAGCATTTTAGCTAGAAAGTTAAATTTTAAAAAGCATTACTTTTTCTGGATGTTATATGTGTAACATGTTAGAAAATTTAAAAGAGCTAATGTGATACGGGGCGGTGAATATCGACAAAAATATAAAAAAAAACAACGCAAAAAGTTAGATATGTCAGTGGTTTCGGCTTAATAACTATTTTTTAGTTCACTTTAATGCAAAATGAATTAAAACCAATCTTCTTTAGGACTAAATTTCCTACAAAATACATAACAAACATTTCAATTACTCTGAACAAACGCCAAGAAATTTTGAAATAACAATTTCAGAGAATGTGGACTGGTAAATAAAAATATCACCCTCTAGTCAAATTAGTATTCCTGATTGTAATATCATCTCCAATCCATTATCTATGTAACATTATTTAGTATATTTAGCGTAATATTATGTAGTATATATTATATATGATCTATGTAATATATATGTATATACATATATATTACATACATTACTTCCTTGTAAGCAGCAAAGTAAAAACAAATATAACTAAAAAAAAATGGTTAGCCGTAAGATGTTAAAATTTTGTATTTAGGATTATTGTATAATCTAGTTGTGCACCTTCCTCTTTGGTCATTGAATGATGCCCGGAACTTTACTTGAAGGATATTACTGATCTTCATCAAAAATTATATTAAAATATAGTGCAAAACTCTTCAACTTTATGTTTATTGTATTTAAGACTTACATAATAATATAAATAATATAATCAATTTTGGTTAAAATCGGCAAACCGGATAAGGTTATATTAGACTTTCATCAAAAAGTATATAAAAAGAACTGTAATCTCAAATTTGGTAAATTCGACTTTTATACCAATATAAGTAATAAATTAGATTTTGATTGAAATTGAAGATCCGAAAGGAGTACTTTACTTGAAGGTCATAAGAAACTTACATCAAAAGATTAAATTTATTACAGAGATCATACAGTTCAGTGATAAAGGTTATAAACGCGATTTTTTTTTCACTCTGATTAAAAAAATGTATTAGGTAGGTACTTGTTTTAAGTGCTAAAATTGAGTGTAAAATACTTGTTTCCTCCACATTTGTGAGCTGAAAAAGTCTGCAGTAGGAGAATAACATATAAGTTAGGTTTCTTCAACTTTGTTGAAACCGTCGATTTCCAATGCTTTATCTAGTGACATAGACAGTTCTAATGTCAAGTAACACGAAGAAATCTCCTGAGAACTTGTTACCAACCGGACGGAAACGATATATATTAACGGAATAAGACCTCCAGAAAGAAGAGTTCATGTGTGTGTATGGGTGTTGTGTCAATAGATGGACGTTTTTTAGATACTCCCATCTTCGGAAACTAATGACCAAATTCAGGGTCACTTTTTGAGCATCCGATTTATAGTGTAATAGGCGTACAAGGAAGTCATGGGGTATTCACTAAATTATGCTAATTCTGTGTTTTGGATTTTTTTTTAGTTTTGAAAATAAAGATCAACTACTTATTTTTCATTATAAATACATTGAAATCTACAAAATGTGAATTTTTTTACCTCGCTTGTGTTGTCCAAACATGCTATATAATTATTATTTTTAGGTTGCTTTGGTTTTTATACATTCTATTTATAATTTATTTTTTTATTATTAATATTTATAATTATATATATATATATATATATATATATAATTTGAAGGTTCTAGGTCGTTCTGTTTGAATGTTAAGGAATTATGACCGGTTTATGTCATTTTTGTCGTACTGCGCGTCGGACAGTGTGAATGATGCGACCATATGTGATCATATTACATCATGATCATAAGATAACATATATGTGTGTACTTTACCTTACCTTATGCTGAATCAATAACAAGACAACTTTATAATATTAAGTAGTTAAAATTTAACGTTATAAAAAAAAATATTATAGAATTTGAAGTATTAATTATGACAAAGACCTTTTCAGAGTTTATGCGCTTTAAGGGTAATGTAGAGAGCAATGAAAAACATCGCTTTTAATCTTTTGAAAATTCATTTTTACCTTTGTCCGCTATTTCAAAACACCACTGCTCAATACCATTTTTTTCTTCTTTTGCTTATGTTATAACTTCTCAGGTCAAATCATTTTTCGGTGTCAGATTCAGTGATGAAAAACCTGATTCAATGTTGATATAAACACAGGTACCTGGTGGTAATTTCTCTTTGGCCACTCAATGTATTAATGATTAGATTTTTCTATAAAGAATCAATTAGAAATAAATACAGTTCTTCAAAAAAACAAAAAATATTCTATAATTTATATTTTAGGCTCGGCAGTTCAACATTGAACTTCTCATCATCCTGCTCAACGGCAGCAATATCGTCGAAGAGGTAAACAAGATTAAAACATCGTTAGGTAGCTATATTTTTAGATTTAAAAGGAAAAAAAAATGAGAAAGAATATTATAAATAAATTTATTCCAGAGCGATTTCCAGCAGTACTTATCCATGGACTGGAACGTGAAGCCGACGGCCCGTGGTTTTTACAACATTGATTACCCGCTGTTAACATCTGTAAGGAATTTGTGACGAGTTGAATCAAATTTTAATACATAGTTTTATATATATATATATATATATATATATATATATATATATATATATATATATATGTATATATACATATATATATATATTTTTTTTTTTTTTTCATTTTAGACATTTACTGGTTATCTTACATTGGTTACCTACTTGTTGCAATTGACAGGTAAATATTTAACTATTTTGATTATACATTTAAATATTATATTAATAGATTATATTTATTCTCACGGTCGTCAAAAAGTTACTAAGTCGGGTTACAAAAAAAAAAAAATCAAGGTAACATGAATTTTGCAGTCGGAAATTTTTTTTTTCTGTCATTTAAAAACTGTGGCATAAAAGAAAATGCCAATTTCAAAAATCAGCTATAACAAATTACATTATAGAATTTTGGCAAAGATTTGGAAATTTAAATTATTGTAGAAAAGAAAATGACTGATTTGGACTTAGTAGTTTTTTACGGCCACCTCAAATATATTGGGCACCAATATTACATGTCTAAAATATAAAATATGTTACAGGATCAACTATAAAGTGACGAAAATTAATCTACTTGACAATTTGATTCCATTCTTTTTGAAGGGACATGCCATGTTGTGTTAGAGGATTTCTATATGTATATTGTTCTTTAAATAAATGAAAATATCACAAGAGAGTTTTTTTATCTTTTTTTTTTTGTTTGGTGCAGAAATGTTTAATTTTATTCTCCAAGACAGACAAGATACAATTAAATGATTTCGATTTATTATGATGGTTGTTGCTGGTCTATTTTAATACCTTCGGTTTAATTAAATTTGCCCAATTCAGCATTACATAGGTTCCGTTTTAATTTAATATGAATTTACTCCTTTGGCCTATTTCTGTTAATTGTTGGTATGCCATTTATCCTGCATGAGCTTGCATATTTGTCAACTTTTATTAATATCCTATAAACGATTTTATTGCGTATCTATGTGTTGTTTTTAATATAAGTGTAAGAAAACAAAATAACAGAATGAATAATTTTGTAGGTAACTTAAAATTGGGATAAATCCATATCCATTGGTCGAGCACTGTTTGATGAGCTATGAAAAAATTCATACTTGTGTTCAGTACATTCTGGACTACAAATCAAAGCCCTTTTTACCCACTTTTTTTTTTTTTATTTCTCTCTCCTTCCGAGATTATGTACAGTTTATTTATGAATACATTATAAACAAAATAACAATAAAGGAAACACACAGGAATTTTATATAAAAGTTTCTTTTATTACCCGAAGGTATATATTTTTTTTAACTTTATAAGGTTTATTTCCTCTTTATCTATATACTGCGTTTCTGTATATGTATTATATGAAAATTGCCAAAGTTTTCAAATGAGAATGAACAAAATTCAGTTTTTGCTTGGTAATTTCTTAATGAAAGAACAGTTTCTCAGCCTCAGTATTTTTTGTTCTTATAAACTATGGGTGCACTTTCTTTATATATTGTACAATTTATATACAATATCAGTGGTGAGTAACTAACCCTTTATGGGCGCACAAAAATTATGCCCTCTAAAAGTTGTTTTTCTATCTTTTTCTTATTTTCCAGCTGCAATATGGTGGCAGACAAACCTTTTAAAATGCAACTCATAAAAGGTCTCTATAGTATTAAACTCCATTACAGAGTTCAACAACTTAGCCCGGTATAAACAATTATTAATTATAGGGAAAAAAAAATGATTTATTTATACATCACTTAAAAATTGCCATAAGGAGTTATTCCATTATTTCCAGATATTTTAAACTAAAAAAAAACAAAAAAAAAACATTTCTTGAAATTTAATTAAGTACTTCATTATGAAGAAAGATCAGTCTACACTGGTCAATCTATAGTACTATACTAAATAATTTTAGGTTTCAAACTTAAATCTTAATCCTGGTCCCGACTTATCCCAGCTAAATATTACAAATTATTTATAAAAATAATAAAATATTAATATATAAAAAAGGCCTGAATTAATAATTAAGTTGGTATATATATAAAATAAATTAAAAAGAATTTCATGTGCTATCACAAAGTAGATCTTGAAGCTTGATATAGAATGGCATTTTTATTTGCATCCTGCCATTAAAAAAATGCCTGTAATGGTATAGCGGGTTTTACAAAGCCATCTGCCGCCAAGGTTAGTTTACAGCGGCCTTTTGAGGATCATATATTGACACTTTAGGAAATCTTTAAATACTGCTAAGAAGAGTCCGTGGTGGCCGAATGTGTTAATGCGTCACCTTAGCAGTCTCTAGTGCGCTGCGGCGCCGGCTCAAATCAGGTCTGGGCGGGCTGAAATTTATTTCGTGGCGTACCCACGGAATGAATCTCGACATTCCACTCTGGTTAGAATAGGTTGGTAATATGTAGGAATAATCCTGCCTGTTTACCTCAATAGGATTAAGAAATGACGTTAAACACCTATAAAAAAAAAAATGAAATAAAAAATGTTAAGAATAAATTAAAGAAATTATGTATGATTTTGTGAAATGTGAAGAAATACAAAAACTTGGTTAGATTAATAATTTTGTAGTATGTTCGGGGACTTCTCTTTTCTTTTAGTTATTTCATATTTTAGGGAGATATTTTTCCTGTTAAATCATCTGTATTATCTACGTTATCTTTCATTCTTGTACCCCTTTGTCTATATGCTATTGTTATTATTTTATCAAGGGTTAGATTGAACAAAGGATATCTACCATGGGAGAGAAACTATATTATATCTTACTGTTACTACTTATATCATTAATTATTTACTTTACATTGTTCTTTTACTTTACATGAAGTCTCTATGTCATATTATTTTGGGAAAAAGAATTATGATGGGATTCTTGTTAATACTAGAAATTTATCCTTTCTTCTGCTAGAAACTTCATCCTATGTCCCAAAGAGAGCCTCATTATTGTCGAGGAGGTGTACAGAAATATAGGAAGAGGATAAATTATCCGATACCTCAATAGAGACCATTAACATCGACAAAGGAGACATCAAAATAGAACTGCAAATGAAAGGAGCCTGATGACGTTACCGAACTCGAACATCTGTCCATTTGTTTAGCCCGAATATATAACTTGTATTTATAAGGTAATATAACTTGTAACTACTCAATAAAATAACAAAAATTCCAGACAACGTACATTGTCCAGGTGTTTTTCAGTACTCCTGAAATGTTCAATATTCTTGCGTATACTTGAGGTATATTATGAAATTATCAAATGACTCAAATGGCTACTGTTAAATACTGCATCATTGATAGTATGTGCAATGTATGTGCAACAGATGTGCAATAATGATTTACAGGATGTAGGAAAAAGAAACAATTCATCTGTAAAGTGTAGAGAGGTATATTTGAGATATAAAACAGTGTTTACGATTCCAACTCCATCGACTAATAGTGGTCTGCCTTTCAAAGGGTACTTCAGCGCGGTCGTGAAAGGCTTATTCGAACGTTCTCAGAAGTTTTTATGTTTTTAACTTAGGATAAATTTTTTTAAACGATATTCGCTGATTAGCTATTCGATATTCGCACTTTAGATGTTTTAGCCCTCGCAAATATTACAGGAATTTTTAAATTATGCTCTTAAACATTTACTTATGGATAGCTGAGATATGGACGTTTTATTTAAAGTCTTATAATTTCTAAAAGTTTACTCTTGTAATTAAAAGCAAAATTTTAACTTTATATTATAGGTATATTGTTATTTTTATAACTTGATTTAATGTGTTTTATGATTAATAGAAATTATCATATATGTATTATATAACCAGTTATTTATTGAACTAACTTGAATTAACCATTAAAAAAAGAAATAGTAAATTTAAATAAAATTTTGAAAATATCAGAATGGCGGGACAGAAAAAAAAGTAAAGACCCCCAAAAGGCACTTCTTTAACACCAAATCAATTCTCATAACAATTTTCAAACCTATAACTAAATTTGGAGAGGCAGTGGAGGTGCGCGAAACCTTAAAAACCAAGGAAAACATTTGGACTGAACTTTACCTCCACTTCTGTATTATTTTTCCGCCTAAAAACATACATTCCGAATTTCAATTAATTTGATCCAAAGGAGCCGCTGGAGACCCCGAATGTAGTGGGGAGAAATATAAATATATATATATATATATATACATATATATATATATATATATATATATATATATATATATATATATATATATATATATTTATATTTCTTATTCTTATTACACACACACACAGACACACACAAACACACACACACACACACATATACACACACATACACACACAGAAACACACACATACACAAACACAGAGTTGAAATTCGGAATGTTTGGTTGTTATCATTTAGGGTTATGAAACCTATTTAAAATGTACCTCAACTCCTCTCCGATGCCCTCGGATCTATTCTTAAAAGCCTAAATCTATTTATTGTGTCAATTTATTTTTTGAAATTAATCAATATGAATGGGACACAAAGTACCTTATCAAAAATTTGGTAATTTTACTGTCATCTAACACGATTAGCTATTTTAATCTTACAAATAAAATATTTCCATGGTTTCCATTGCCATCCTTGAATCATTTATTGTTTAATTTTTTTTAGATGGAAATGATCTTTATACAGATGTTTAAGTTATAGGCGTATTACTATTATTAATTATATGCGTATATTATTATTTAAGCTGAATTATACAACAATATGTATTTATTTTATTTTCTCAGTAGAATAGTCAATTTTTACTTTTGCAAGTTATTTAACATTAATGTCTTTAAATTACTATTTCAATTCATCGTTATAGTATTTTTACTTTCCCTTACCTATATATGGAATATATAGTAAATTTTTTATTTTCTATTAGAATTTTTTTATTTTTTGGAAGCAGTTCTTTATGTACAATTTATAAGGTTTTGTCGCAAAAGCATATACAATTTTTGAAAAATGAATTTATGAAAGATGGAAAAGTACAAATTCACATTAAGCTGCTCCACCGCCTTAATATTATAGTAATTATAAAGTTATATAGTAAGTAAAGTAATGAAAAGAATCAAAAGGGATATGAGTTTATTGATGATTGAAAATACATAGTATTAGTGATTGAGAAAAGAAGTTTGTTTGTTGACTAGTAACTTTAGTGAATGATTTAATGTATCCATTGAAAACATGAACGACCGAAGTTTGATTATAAAATGATATTCATTACCCATAATAGCACCCACATTTTGCGATTTATGGTATGGGAAGTTCTTCGGACTTGGATTCCTTGAGAATGCTTGTAAGTTTTAAGTACGAAGGTGTAGCACTAAGCCGGCGATTAGAGCGCCTTAAGCATACTTTATCAGCTTCTAGGAAATACTGACCCTAAAGTCCAAATCCTCCCTGAAACAAGAAAGTTGGAAACTAACGCTACAAACTACTTAATATTTTAGTTAAAAGTCTCCACAAATCATTTCAATCCTTAACAGTTTCATTTTGTTTCAGAAATATAATATCATTCGGTTAAAGTTGTAATAGTAGTAAATTTCAACGGAAGTATGATCTTATAAACCACATGTAATTTTTTTTTATATTACTAATAGCCATTTTTAATTTGGGTAAACTTAATATATGAAAAAGGAAAAATGAGAATCTGATTTAAAAAATCGGAAACAAAAAAAATCATTGTTTACATTCTTCACTTAATTATAATATAATACTTTAGTAATTTCCTTTACATGATTAGATTTTTTTCTGAAAAATATTACGTGTATATCTTGAAGATATCTTGAATACATTTGGAAGAAGAATGTCACAATACGAAAAATTTGAATTTTACAGAAGTGTTAACATACTTTTTTGTTTTAAAAAAAAGTTAGTCTTCATTTTTTCGGACCTTTATTAGTGAATCATTAATCAAATTGTGGCAGTTTTTCATTAAAAACAGTACTAACTTCATTAGAATTTATATATAAAAAAGATACATTTTTCAGAAAAAAAAAACTTTTTACTTAACTCTAAATAGAATATGAAAAAAAAAAATCAACTCAAAATATTTTATTGTGTTAAAGTACAAAATATTATTTTAAACATAAATAATGATGTTTTCAATTATTCATATAGAAGCTAATCATTGATACTTTATTGCCACTTAATTGATAAAACATTAAATATTAATAAAACATTAAAAATAATTTATTAACTTTAGCAAGACAGTCTTCATAAATTTACACTCTAAATACAGTTTGAAGAAAGTCATTATATATGAATAGTAAACTTAAAATAGCGAAATTAAAAATAATGTAATTAATCATTGCAATAAATGTAAAAGAAATATTAATAAGATATTAATAATTAAGATTATAATTAAGATATTAATAATAATAATAATAATAAATAATAAATTATAATAAATAATAATAAATAATATAATAAATAATAAATAATAAATTATAATTAAGATATTAATAATTAATAAGAAATGTAAAAGAAATCACTGGAAGCTTTCCAAGCGAAAAAACAAAGAACTGTAAAAACTTGCGGTGTGTTCGGGTTACTATCTATAGAGTCTGTGCTCCAGGGATGGGATGTCTAAAGCAAAATATCGGTATTGATATTGACATAAAAATATCGAAATTTAAAAATATTGTTTATATTTCTGTAAAATTAAAAAAACCTAAACTAATCGGAAGGGGCTTAAGAGATAACCTGCTTCTTATAATTTAAATCCTGCTGTAAATGAAAATAAAAAAAAAATATCATAGTGATATTGGCATAGCAATATTTCTCTGCCGATATCATTACGATATTATTGTTATAATATCGATATTTCAAAATATTATTCAATATTAGTCAATTATTTTTATCTAATAATAAAAAAAAATAATATTTAAAGTCTGCTGTAAATGAACTAAATAAAAACAGTATCTTAATGATGACGTTATAAAAAATGACGTTATAAAAAAAATGAAAAATATAAAAAATATTTTTTGATATATCAAACTACTATTTTGAAATATTCAACATCTATCAATACGACATGTATCGATATTTTTTTCGGAATTCACATCCTTTATTAACATGATTTTATTGATATGATGTTGGTTTTGAATAGAAATGAAAATATTGTTTTGTGAACATTCGAAACAGGTAAGTGAAAAGTTCAAATCTAGAGAAAATTACAATATTTCATAATATAGTTGGGAAAATTAAAATATTTAATATAGTTGGGAAAATTAAAATATTTATTATAGCTGGAAAGATTTAGATTTTGACCCATCCAACAAATTGTTACACCATCCTTCGTTTCAATGTAAACTCTTTTCCCCTTCTTTGAAAGGTTAAAAATAATAATATGTTTATTGATATATCGAACTGCTATTGCGATATAGTTGAAAAACTATCGATATATATCGATATATATATTTCGATGTTTAAATCCCTAAGCCCCTTTTAAAAGATTTTAAAAAATATCGATTATTTTTTTATATATCGAAATACTATTCCGATATATTAAAAAATATCGATTATTTTTTTATATATCGAAATACTATTCCGATATATTAAAAATATCGATTATTTTTTTATATATCGAAATACTATTTCGATATATTAAAAAATATCGAAATTTTTTTTTCGATATTCACATCCCTTATTCAAAGAATCCATTCCACTAAAACTCGTAAGCCGTTCGAATTGTTAAAATGAAATCTAGATTCACCAAATCTATCAAGATTCCGGTCATTTTACGTCCAAACACCTCAGCAGATCTGAGGTGATAGTCTGTTCGCCGCGCACTCCATCTGAATGAGGCGTTTATTGAATAGTTTGGGATTCAGTGTTCGCGCGGAATACTATATTCGCTCTGGATCATTTCTGAACCAAGGTTTTGAAATTATAATTTATTTATTAAACGTTCTTCTATCTACGTTGATCTTTTTAGTCGGATGCAATTTGCGGCTTGGCAGTTGGTCTTATCTTCAGTAGCATTTTTTATCTGATTATGATCTCGTCATGTATCTTAATCAATTATTCTGCTCACTTCAAGGATAGTTATATTATTTGAATAGATTAATTACACAGATGGCTGTGATAACTTAAAATCCAATACTAACCACACGATAAGAAAATAAAAAAAAAATAAATGAGAATATTCGGATAAAAATATTAATATGTAAAAATCATTAAAAGGAGCTAAAAACTCATCCAAGTATGTATTGCATATTATTAGAGTTATGTATTATCTCTATTTAGTTAACATTTTTTTGAAGGTTGGTGTGAGGTGAGATGTGCTGTCTATGATCTGTATTTATGTGATCTCAATTTTTCTGTCCTGATATTTGAATTGGCGAAACGTTGACTAGTTATTTATTTACTGGCATTTGAGAGACTTAAAGCTTTGTTTTTGGAATCTTGCAATAATATCCTAGAAAAATCATAATAAATATAAAAATAAGATCATTACAACGAGTAAAAGAAAATTAATAAATAATAAAATGCGAATTCAAAGAAACAGAAGTACCACAGTATACAAGATGACCTTGCTTCTTAAACTAACTCTCAACTATAATCGTTTATTTTAATTTTTTTTTTTCATATACGTTTTTGGGTAAACATATTTTAAGATACGTTGATATTCTGCAAAGTATTCACGACTGTGTTGAAAAAACAATAATTTTTTAAAAGTTTTTTTTTTAACAAGTATGAATATCATCACATCAATTTAAATGTGTTTTCATATTGAATCTGATCTTGTAAAAAGATTTCATCAACTTGTTAACCGATTCTTTTAATTTCCCTTATCTCATCGTAAGTATGTAATACCGTTTTTATGTATCATAGATTTATAATGTACCAACTATAGTTGGCCTTCTTCGAGTAGCTTCAATATTGGCCAAAATTTATGATCCGATTCATGTTTAATAAAGTGACGCAGATACTATTTTGTTGACAAGAAAATATTAATATTTAAAAAAAGGAGAAAAAAAAGATTTAGCTGATTAAAGGCCACTAAGCAATCCCTCAATTCCTTTTATACTCTTCACGATTATTTTAATGAAAAGAGTAGAGTCAACGCTGGAATTAGATCTAACAAAAAACCAAGCATGCTTCAGGAAAATATTCTCGATCATCGATAACATCTTAGTTGTAGGTGAGCTAATTGAATAAATCAGTAAAATATAAATATCCGATGGTGCTATTGTCTCAATTAAAAAATTTCGAACAAGTGAAGATGAAATCGCTCAACATTGGTTTGAAGATCAATTTGAAAAAATCAAAATTGATTATTATTAATATCAAGGGCCACACAATAACTCCTGAATGTCCAATTGAAAGCACCAATTACTGCTTCTATTTAGGACACCAAATTAGCACCTTTGAGTAGTGGAACGAGATAGTAGGAATAATAGCATTAGGGTGGAAAGCCATGTGGAGACATATGGTATTTTTCAAAAGCAAGGCTTCAATTCAAGACATGAAATTGGAAGATAAACCTGTGGGAAACTACAGCTCTACCAGTCATTATAGTTGCGAGATGTGAAGATTAAGCAAAGAAGTCTTTCTTAAACTACGAACAAAAGAACATGGCATAGAAAGTTATATACTTGAGATAAATAGAAAAGTCGGGATAACTATAGTATGATTAGGGTTCAGAAGCGAAACCCAGCTGCACAAAGAGTATTATAGAGTGGACACCAAGCCTGCACATGAGGCGAGGGATAGGCCCACCACGAAGAAGGATAAGGAGATAATAGAAAAATGCGGAGGAAGTACTTGGAGCAGGATTGCCAAATGTCATCAGGAATTGAAAAGACTTCGGCACATTTACTTCTTCGTTTGGCTACAGTGCACTCATTAGTTCATTCAGCTACACACGAGCTCCAAATTCCTCAGCTAAAAGCTGATTTTGCATAGTTTGGTATGTAGATACAAATAAAGCTGTATTATTTTTATAAATTTAACAAAAACTGCAAAAAGATATATTATCTACATAATGATAGCATGAACAGTGCCCAGCGGCAAATTTTTTCTTGCATTTTATGGGAGCAGATAATTTTTTGTTACTTTCTTGTATTTGAGGCAGGCAGGTTAAAACCATTGATTATTGATTATTGATTATTATTTTATTCATTTTGTTAGTTTGTGTTAGTGTGCATTTGCTCTCAGTATATTTACCTTGGTCTGATATTTGACCTGATTATTATTAAGAAAAACTCTTACCCATTATTTCCGAAACATTTAAATTTAAATCTCAGACAGTAATGATGCACTTACTCTTACTGAAACCTATTTGAGCCTATGCATCAAAAGATAAGTGGGAAAGGTGAAAAGACTCAAATTAACTTAGCAAAAACATAAACATTAACAAAAGTGGTCTGGCAGATTATCAACATAAGTTTACACATTGACCTTCAGACATTCACATTCAAGCCCAGCAGGAACGAATATATGGCAAATTACTAGGACACTCTCATACAGACTTTCAAAAGTTTTTTTCTCTCAGACCAGCTAATACCCGTAGAAAGCTGAAAAGGAGCTGGATGAGAGAGAAATTCTGGAATAATAACTAATATTGATATCAAGCCAAGAAGAGGTTCCATTGGGTAATTTTACATTTTTTTTTCTTGATAAATTCCATTATTAAGAGATTCCTAGTATATTAGGGTTGACAAAATTAAAAACCTGTTGACTGAATGTTTTTAAATCGCAATAAATATTCTCGTTATTTCCTGTAATCACTATCTAAATTCCAGATTTGTAGCAGGTTTCTGATTCAAGGCTAGCACTATTTTAATGGACCTTATTAAAATTATTTTCATATTTGCCTAGTACGAAGTTAGGCCGTGAGTCTAAGGAGATAATAACGGAACTGTGAATGTGATAGTCGTTAATTACGGTGCTTTAATAGGAGCCTAACTATAGTGCTCGACGGCATTCCATTCACCGTAAATTTGTTTAAACCTAATTTAATCAATGGGAGGGAGAAGGGGAAGGTAAATTCAGTTAAAGTTGAGATAAAAGTGATAATGTAAGTGAGACTAATGAGTGAATGGAGAGGACTTTAATCGCCTCAGTGGAAAGTTACACTTGGGCTTCTGGTCAAGTCCAAAGCCCAGACTGATCGGGTATTTGATTATTCTCACTTCATTACTATAACGTTCAAGCTGGACTTAATACACTTATAATTTAGATGCATTTTATTTTTTATAATTGTATATTTTATATTTTTAACACGTTGACTGCCAACTACGAGATAACTCGTAATTTGCGTTATTGCTAAGGATGGGTTATCTTGTGCTTTGTTTACTTGCCATATTTGTGCAGCTACGAGGAAATTCGTTGAGTATCAATGTAGATATGAAAAGATGACCTCAGGGGAGAGAACAAAAAATCAAGGTTGGCTTACATGAACAGAAAATATATTAACAGAAGAACATAAAATATAATTATACAAAGTTTATTCAAAATCAACGAGGATAAGTATACTTGTATATTTTGTGATAATTTATAAAACAATCTTCCGCTCAAAAGGCTGGGCTTCTCTTGACAGATTGGACATAAATCACGCGTTTTTTAGCTTTGGTACAAATTCGACATGGCTTTGTTGGATGCTGTTTTTTTTCGGTATATGGTATACTCTGTAAATAATAAAGCTCTTTCAATCGATTTTTTTATTATTTTTTTAGAGTGATTGAATAATGTCATATGAATATATTGAATCGGCTTTTTACACCAGAATTCTGAAAAGTAGTATGACAGTCACATGTTAATTATGGAAGACATGGATTAAACATGTGAAGGAGGAAATGGCTGCAAGTGGACTGCGAGAGGTAGAATGGTTTATCTAACTATCTATCTCATTGGCTCTTCAGACCTCAATAGGTCCAGGGTTCCTCAATGAGTTTCCGCCATTCAGCACCTTTCTGGCGGCCGTTTTCCAATTTCTGACACCCAGCAGGTCTCTCGCGTCAGCAGCCACACCGTCTACCCATCTCAATTTCGGTCTGCCAGTTCTCCTTTTACGGTGCAATGGCTCTTCAAGAAGTCTTATCGGGATCTCAGATTTCCTTTCGAGCTACGTTCCCTACCCAGCTTAACCTTCCCAATTTTATTACTCTTACATCAGGTTCATTCAATAGCTCATAAACTTCTCTATTCTTCCGAGTTCTTCAGGCCAGTCCCTCTCTCACGGGTCCAAACATTATTCGGAGGATTTTTGTTTCGAAGATGAGCAGATCTTTTTCGTCGTTTTTGGCTAAGTATATGTTTGGTACATGTTAGCGTAAGTAAGAACTGGACGGGTAAGAATTTTATAGAGTTGGTGCCTGGTACGTCTACTAATTAGTGAGCTTCTAACATGTTTATGTAGGTCAAAATAGCAGCTGCTTTTCTCCTTTTTATTTCAAGTGTTGTTTCATTCTTGATGGTAACTTGAGATCCCAGATACGAGAATTGCTTGAAACTCTCAAACGTATAAGGACCGATAGATATGGTTTGGTTTTGGAGATTCTCGTCTTCACTTGTATGTATGTATTTCTTTTTGGCTTCATTATGGAGTCCTATCTTTGCTGATGCTATCTACAGTTCCTGAAGAGCGCCCTCGAGAGCTGTAAAGAACCGTGCAACAATATCTATGTCATCAGCGTAGCCTAGCAGTTAGACCAGATTTGTAAATATCGTGCCTCTAATCTGAATGCCAGAGTCCCTCACCATCTTCCCCAGTGCCAAATTAAACAATAAATTTTGTTTTAAACCCGTAAGTGGGTTGATTGCTTTGAAATAATTGGCTCAACAAATTCCAAAAGTTTATTGAAATTCTTTTCTGACACGGGTAAAGCTCATAAACAGAATATTTTTATCTTTACGTAATTCATGCACAATCAAATTATCTCAATTCCTAAAACAGTATCGTGCCCACAACTTACCGTTACTTTTTTTTCCATATCACCAAATAAGCTGCGCTTATTCCAGCAAACGGAATATCTTCGTCACACATGGTTCAGCAAGCTCACTGGAAATCAAACACTGGAAGGTTTCTTTATCACTAATGGCTAGGGCCAAAGCGCCAAACTAAAAGTCGAAAAGAAGGTCGAACACTATTTCATTTGGTAATGTTTTACGTAAAAATTAAACTATTATGCTTTAGTCTAGTGTTTTTTAAATATTTAAATTATTATTTTCTATTCTAATATTTTTATCTTATTCAAATGCAATTTTTATTCAAATAAATTTTTTCATTCGAATAATTATTTATATTTGATTACTTATTGAAAAAATGATGAATTGATAATAGAATAATGAATAAATGGGCCATTTTTTAAAATAATATACAAATTATAGGTTGTGTTTTTTTTTTATTTCATTAATTAATAAATTGAATTAATTAAAATGAGTAATGCTAAATATATTAATTTTCTAATGAAAATAACACTAAAAGTAAACATTTATTTTTTATCATCTCAAGCTTTTGGTTAGTTCTGAAATACAAATGAATTTGTTTAAAAATAATATATGACGAATGAAATATGTAGTGATAATAATGAAATAATTTATAAAAGGTACTCACTCAAACATTTATAGTATGAGAGGATTAAGTAGCGGAGTTGAAATCGAAATCGAATGGAAAATCGCCCGATGTGGAAATAGCTTAACGTTGACTTGACTAAATAAAAACTTAATTTTTAGATTATTTCGTTTTCGAAGTTAGGTGAATTACATAGTTTTCGGTTGAGTATATTGCTTAATTCGTGACATAATTGGTTTCTCTTAGTTGAGTGTGAAAAAAAAAAAAAAATAAAATTTGTATAGAATACATTACCATTTATTTTTGTGGTCATTTTGTATATCAAACATTTTTTTTTATCAAAACTGATTCGAGAAATAATCCCCATTTGGTTACATAAAAAACAGCATCGTTCCACTTTTATTTTCTTGATTGTCGTGCAATAACTTATTTTTGTTAACTATTAGATAATATCATTTCTAAAGATGAAATTTAACGTGGAAAAATCTTTAAACCGTTAGGGAACATATCACTATCCATGCTAGTAGTATTTTTTTAGAAATAAAAAAAAACATTATTGACTGCATGCTTTATAATTTAAAAGATTTTTTTCACTAACTACTTAAAATAGAAAATAGATTTAAAATTAGGTAATTACATTAGATTCAAAAGGTTGTTGTGGAAGAACATAGGTAGATATACTATTCAGATAATACGCTCGAATGCTTTTATTACCTCGATCATAGTATTAAGTTTCGAAATCATTGGGGAGATCATATTCCAATATTCACATACATGAGAATTAAATACGCAAAGGTATAGCTGCTTAGTGTACTAATTCATCCAAGAAAAGTCTCTTTACTTGATACATAACGTCATCCCAAAATGAAAGGCTTATACGCAATAAGAAATGAAAAATTGCATGCATTATTGAAATAATTCATTTAGAATCGCATTGTTGGTCTATAGAAACAAAAAAAAAAATACATTTTAGCGTTAAAATCTGCCATGTTGATCACAGTGGAAGGAGATAATATTTAGTTATCCTCATTCCGATCACACATACCATAATAAATAAAAATAAACTTAATTTACACAATCATAAATATGAGGGATATTTATTCTCAGTGTAGAATAACTTTCTTGTTATGCATAAATTTTTTTGAGAATGTTTTATTTTAAATTTTAATAAATTTTAATACTATATACTGCATATAAGTGTATATACTATGAAGCACCTTTTTGATTATTATATGAATTGGAGAGACAAGTGTCAATGCAACAATAAAAACAAAATTAACAAATAATATATAATTACATTTGGAAATCAATTGTTGCTGCCTTAATTAAATATAGTTCAAAATAAAATTTGTATTTATTATGTCCAATAATAGATAGAGCGAATTTATTGAAAAACCCATAAATATATTTTCATTATATGTCCTCCACTATAGTAGTGTAATTATCGGATCGTTATAATTAGTGCTTATGTTACGCGGACGTTGTTATTTGTTAATTTGTGAGGAAGGTGTTGGGGTATGTTTGGGCGCCGCCAAAGTTAATAATGTAGTTAAGCTCCTATATCAATACCTGCCCTGATGATCTAGGCAAACAACATCTAATAACCTTACCCAGTTGATCACTATCGGTAAACAGGCGGGTCATATTTTTTTTCGCAAATATTTTCTAATTAATAGATAAAGGTATCTATGTAATAAAACACATGTCCGTCGTTTAGACCCTTTAAACTCTCACAACCGTTCAGTACTGTGGGTACTGTATAGTCTTCGTTTCTGAATTATCTCAATAGACATTATATGGACGTCCTTTTTTGAAAAAGGCTTAAGCGCCAAAAAGTCGAAGTACGCATTTCAAGTGGTTTTGGGACGTAAACACGACCTCTATCGATTCCCGCTCACGATATATCGCAAAATTGGAAATGGTCTGAAAGTCTACTATTGATGACGTAAGCACCAAATACTAACGACTCTTAGTCGTTACTCTGGCTTTAACCAGTGCTAGAGTCCTTTAAAATATATTGTAATTATAAAGGTTTTGCCAGATTATTAAACTCCTACTCTAAACAATAAGGAATACAATTTAAAAAAAAAAAAAATTGTTACTTGGGGAAGAATCGTTTCATGTGTTCACTGTAAAGTTTGCTAAATTGCCTTTTTCAAAAAACGACGTCAATATGAACATAGTGACACGATATACACTGATAGTGAATTAAGTCGACGTCTGAAAACAAATCTGGTTCTTTTTAGTATATTTCAACATTCAGGAATAAAAGCTCTCATAATTCCAAAATTATACATGAAAACTGATATGTTACAGTATGTGAATATTCTTATAGTCAAAATAAATGATTGTAAAAAGAACACTATTCTCAAGATCCTTAAATAATTTCGTATTGTAAGTAAAATAGTATTATGGTAATAATGATAATTACCTCTCAACGTATACTATATTTATTTTTTGGACAATATTCGATAGTTTATCTGCACACCAAAACAAAACAGACAAGAGGACCGGTTTTTATTTATTCGAACTACCAAATTACAACAAACTTGGCGTTAGCTATGCCATGACTTTTTCACGAAAGTTTTTGCATTCTTTACGAGTTTGGAATAACCACAATATTACCCCACCAAAGTTATATTTAAGACATGTATTAATTTATATCTAAGGGTACACTTATGTTTAAAAAACAAAATAATCAAAAATTTAGGAAAAAAAAGAACAGAAAACCAACCTTTACTTGGTTGAACCTGGATTTACAAGCCCATTAGTATGATCGTCAAAGAATTAATTATCTGGATTTTTAATGACTACCACCACAATTATGCACGTAGTTACGACCTTTTCATTGTTTTCTCGCTAAATTCATTATATGGAACTGATCATTTAACTGATTAAAGTGCAGCGTTAATGGAGTGAGAACCAGATTGTAAAAGAATGTCAGAAAAGGAATAGGTTAATGCGAATAACTAGGAACTGGAATCCATATAGTAAAGACACTAAATTATGCCATAAAATCTGAGAATATTGATGTATTTAGAAAAAAAAAACAACAACAACACGATAGTAAAATCGAATAAAAAAAAAAAAAAAAGGAAGAAATATATTTATTATACATATTTATATAATTATAAATTATAAATAAATTATAAATCACGTAAATTATAAATTTATATAATTTATATATATTTATATATATTTATTATATATATTTATTTATATATTTAGATTTATATATATATATATATATATATATATATATATATATATATATATATATATATATATATATATATATATATATATATATATATTATATATATATTAATTTTGGAAAATTAAAGCAGGAAAAGAGAAGGTAAAAGTAAATTTATTGAGTCCATGGAACAGGTAAATTTTTCTGTTTATAGGACTCTAATAGTCATATTTTACAAACGCTTTCGGGAACATTGCCGTTTAAACTTATGAAGATCATGAATATGAGTGGACCTAGATAAGGATTGAACAATAGGATTTGGATTATTGTAAAAGTTCTGTTAAAGATGTGAAGATGTCGATGCTAAAAAGTCCAGGACCAAAAAAATATTATGGCCATGATGCATTCTTGTTAGCATAATTATTATAATTCCTAGAATTTTGAGGATTGAATTGGCTTGATGTTCAAGCATTTTACTGTTCAACACTGTTTTGGCCGTGGTGGTTAAATCTGAAAGAGATGTTATAGAATTGGAGAGGGTTAGTGTAAAAAATTTCAAGAGAAATGATAAAATGGCTGTCGGTGAGTGTTGCACTATAGTTGTAAAGAGTGATAAATATTGATTTAAATTTCAAGTTAAGCAAATGAAAATTAAAATAATTTCCATAAGATAAAAAATAGATTTGTCAAAATACAGGGTGGGGCAAAGTAAAGATAAATTTTCAAAAGCGCGAAAATCTAGCTCAGCAGATTGAAAGTAGTCATTCAAGGTTCCTTTGGAAGAATGTCTATGCCTGAACGGACATCATCTTATTGAAGTTATAAATAAAACTTAGTAACATTTACTTAATTTTCATGAGTGTTTTTATTTTTGAAATGAAATTTAAGGGAGTAAAAATACTGTAGGGAGTAAAAATTGATGAAATTTTATTTGTTGTTAATCTATTCACTATCGCTTTTTCCTCTGCTCCACCTAACTCCAAATTACGCCCAAATATATAAAATTAAAATGGATTTAAATGCACATGTGTAAACTGTAAACGCGTGACAAATGCATTAATTCGAATAGATATTCCGACAAATCCTTAACAAAACAAAACATACAAAATGCAATGCCAAAAATTCCGATCTAGGTTTATAAATATTCAGTTAGTTTATACTTTTATTTTTGGGTCTTCATCTTTACCTTTGGGATCCCTAGATTTATTTAGTGAGTTTGAATTGAGTCTTTAACAATGGAATGGTGGCATGAATTTTTTGAATGTGGGTAGTTTATAACAATCCATAAGATTTTTGTATTTGACGATTTATTTATTGAGTAATATTACATTCTGTCTCAGCAGGGACAATGGTAATAGTGATAAAATAAATCATTCATACCACATTAACAAAAAATTAAATAATAACAAAACAAAAAATAAACTTAATACAAGAAATAATAAATAAATAAACGTAACATCTTAAACGCAGGCACACTATTTACAATCAGCCTGGGACTTTCAGAGACAGACTTGTCTCACCACTTATGGATGAAAAAGCATGAACCAGGATATCCCTCGCGTAACTGGCATTATAAGCCAGTGGAAACTGAGAGAGAGCGCTATAGCCGCAGACATACAGAACTTGAGTGGAGAATCTGGCTATTGCCAGAAATCCAATATACATATTTACAAATGCCGCTTCAACCTTCGAGGAGAAATGTCGGAATGGGTGGAGCTGGATAGGGATTGTGCGAAGGGATTAAGATGGTGAGCAAGGTTCTGATGAAATTTGGATGGAATAAGGTCTAAGACAAATGCGATATTGAGGTCATGGCGTAGGGTATTGTTGGTTACAAAGTACGGAGCATTGACTATTGTTCGAAGGACTTTGGACTGAAGGGATTGGACTGATGTTCGAAAATTTGGCTGACCCCCAGAGTTCGAGTCCGTAGTTCCAGACAGGTTTCAGAATTGTCTTGTAAATTAGCAGTTTGTTGTCAGCTGAAAGCTGATATTTTCTGTTTGGCATAATATGCCAAATCGTTGATTCAGTTCTTGTCTTTTAAGTCGAGTATCTGGGTTCCATGTTAGTCTTTTATCAAGTAGGAAGCCAAGATACTGGACTATGTTTGAGAAAGGAAGCGGTATGGAGTTAAAATGAACTGACGGACAAGATCTGCGTCGGAGTGTAATCGTGACGTTTTTGCATTTAGATTCGTTTACTTTGATACGCCAATTATTACACCAGTATTCGATCTGGGAAAGGTGCCTTTGCAGGTTTTAGGATGCTGTTTCAAGATCTGAGTTGGATAATAGGATGGCGGTGTCATCAGCAAATGTCGCTGGCTTGAGGAACACCGGCCTTAACTGGACATTGGTTGGAAAATTCTGTTCCACAGCGGACTCGGAAGGAGCGGTTAGAGAGGTAGGATCGGAGAACTAGGCATAAAGATTGAGGTAACTGGATTTTAAGCTCGAAGAGCAATCCGGTGTGCCATACCCGGTCGAAAGCTTGTACTATGTCCAGAAATGTACCAGAACTATACTGTTTGCTTTCTAGGGCTGAGGAAATATGGTCAACAACTTGGAGTCTTTGTTGAACAGTGGAATGTTCCGAACGAAATCCGAACTGATGGGAATGAAGATTTTTAGCTTCTATTATGGGTAGGATTCGTTTCAGAAGGATCTTTTCGAAGATGCTTGAAAGGATGGGGAGTAGACTAATTGGTCTATATGATGTCATGCTGTTGGGCTGTTGTCTGGTTTTAGAAAAAGGATGATAGTGGAATGTTTCCATAAGAGAGGAAAGTGGGTAGTACGTATGGTGCAATTGTAGATGTATGTAAGGAACATGACTGCTTTGGATGGGAGTTGTTGAAGGATCTGAGAGGTAAGAAGGTTGTATCCAGGGGATTTACGGGGAGTGAGCTTTTGTTAAAAAAAAAAAATAGAAAAAAAAATAGGAGACAGCCTAAGCCCACTACTGTTTGTCCTCGTTATGGATGAAATATGGAAGGTGTGTAAAAGGAGATGCCTCAGAAAAACCAGGTGATATTTGAAAGCTAGGCCGGAAGGAAGACGGCCTCGTGGCAGACCCAGATACATGTACTCTGATTACATTGGAAAAATGGGTTTTTTTGATCTTTTGGGGTTTTTAGGCTTACTCTGAGGTCAATTTCATTGTTCAGGATTTGATGAAAGAGGTTCCAGTTTGCTGGGCCTCTGATGAAAGATGATTGGGAGGATTTCGGAGCTATTGATACTTTTAGGATTAATGGACTATGTATGGTCAGATGAAAGCTCAACAAGGAGATTAATGGAGCAGTTGAGAGGGCCTAATCCGCTGTGGATGAAGAAATCAAGGATATCAGGATTACGGTTAGGGTCAGTAGGCCATTATGTAGGGGAGTTGGGGGGAAGAAGGTTAAAACGTTGGGAACTGTGTGCAGATAGCAATGTACCCCCACGAGAATTCGTGATTCTGGAACCCCATTGTTAATGCTTGGCGTTTAAGTCTGCACCCAGAATGAAATGGTAACCAAAGGAATTGAGGAGCGAAGTGAATTGGGATTCGGAGATGGATTGTTTAGGAGCGCAGTAAGCTGATGCAATGAATAGAAGAAAATAAATAAGTTAAAATAAAAGAAGACACCTTAAAATAACACATATATACATCAATGGTTATTGTGGAAGCAAGATTATTTAATTTTATTTCCATTTATTTATTAGAATTAGTATATATATATATATATATATATATATATATATATATATATATATATATATATATATATATATATATATATATATATATTATGGTTTTATTTATATATAATTTTTTTTTACTTTTTCTGCCAACTATATTGGCAGTGCAGTGTGTTATGAACTGATATCGGTCAATCTTGGATAGTCGACATAGTTGAGCGCAGGCAGACGTCACCTTGTCGTGGATTGTCTTTATAAATAAATAAATAATAATAATAATAATAAGCTGATGCAAGTGTGAGTGGGAAGATTTGATTGCTGTGGCGGAGGCTTGTAGGAAATCGTCAGTAGGCAATGGGAGTAAGTGATGAGACAAGGTCTTATGGGCAATAGCAGCAGTACCGGCACGAGCTTTACTGTCTGGGTGGTCAGTACGATATGTTAGGTATTGAGGTACAATATTTTTAAAAACTGTTTCCATATGATTTAATTATTGATGGTACTTTACACCGTGCTTTGATTGTTTGTTTTGTAATTGTTTTTATTTTTAGTCGCATAGGTTGGTTTGTGGATGTTTATAATTCTAACAATGGTGTAGGAATCACCTGGTATTTATGGTGTTGGAATGACCAAATTAAAAATCCGTGCCTCATCATATCTTGAAACAATATACTTAACTTACTTACCCACCATATGAACTGGAGTGTAGATATCGTAAAAATAATGATAAATAATAATTTTAAAAAATGGAGCCAATATAATTTATGTTAGGCGTGCTGCATATTAAAACAGGAACACCTTGGCACAAGTTTTTTCTTCAACATATGAATTCATGATAGGTGATGTTCTATTTGAACGATCACGTGACAACTATCGCAACATCTAGACAGATAACGTTGGAAATGGTGATATTTTATAGAGTGCTTGCGTGGTAATTAACGAGTGCGTGTAAAAAACCCTTCAGAGTTAGTGACATGATAATAATAAAATTGCAACAAATGATGAAACAATAAAAATACAAATGAGACTTATTGGAACTAATGATTCCTGAGCGATTACAGTGTCCTACATTTAATGAGATTGCATAAAACACTAATTTGGAAATATAGAATGACATAATTCTTTATTCATTTTAAAAATAAAACCGAATAGTAGTCGTTTTTATAGAAAAATGCTAAAACTTTTATAGTTTTAATATTATAGAATAACGAATATATATATATATATATATATATATATATATATATATATATATATATATATATATATTAATATACAAGAGCAAGAGCTCGAAATGAGACATAAATAATTGTAAGGAATAACTGGACATAAGGAATTGTAAGGACACAAATGGAAAATTCCAAACAAGAAGCCAAGAATCCCAAAAATAACAGAAAACAAATCATCTTTCGATATATCGCTAATTCAGAAATCATCAGGACAGAAGAAAAATAAATGAATATCAAATATATAAAGACAAAATGCAGCACATCTCACACATCCTCAGTCCAAAAGGACATTGACCAGGGACAACACCCCGCACAGTGGGGGACAAGCGCGGAAAAAAATCCCAAATTTAATTCTTTATTTTTGCCGTGTTTGATGGTTTATTGTTTTCATCATTAGTTGGAGAAAACAGCACATTTCATTTTTGTTGTAACACTGAGAGACTTAGGAAGTTCGATCCTATTGCTGTATCCAAAAATCGTATATTTTTATTTATGAAAAGATTGGCTTTATTATTATGTGGGTTTACTATTATAGAAAAAAACATGACACAATAGATTTTTAGTTCATGTATTAAAGAAAAGGAAAACAAAATTAGTCAGTTCCAATTTTTCAAATATGGTATCAAAAAATATAATAGAGCGAGTGAGAAAAAGTAACCAGAGCATGTGAACTTGTATTGCATAGAAAAAAGCTCTGTTGAGCTCCGGTCCAAAATTGCCATTTTATTATGCCTTATAATACTACTTACTAACATTCTTATAAATTTCATTGACAACTAAAGACAACTGCTAAGATAAAGCCATATAAACAAGAATTGTTTACGCAGTTGGCATTAGTCAGTTCGTGGTCTCTTGAGCTTTGACGGCTCATCCGGCCTCAATTGTGCCACTGAATATTACTCTTGTCGCAAATCAAAATGAAGAAATATGGGTTAAGGTCGACCATCCTCTACTCGATATAGTATACCTATAAGGTATCAATTTCTAAAAGAAACCACAGAATTAATAAGATCTGAAAAAAAGCGTGTTCAAAATGAAATATATAACTTACGACCAACAATCCTACAGCTCGACAATAGTACCATCGCAATGAGGCACGTTTTACATTTTACAACGCTGGACGGAAAAGTAGCGCAGCATGTTACCAACACAACTGCGCCAAGCAACTGCTTCGTTTGTGGTGCTCGTATCTGAGATGAATAACATACTTGAGGCCTGAACCTAAAAAAAAAAACACCTTTCCATCGGTGACGAAGCACTGCAATTGATAATGTATGCCGTTAAATTTTTCTTTTTCACTTTTTCACTTATATATAGGTACATAATGGATTTTTCTGATCCACTAAACTCCAATTAAAGGCTAATTAAAGGCTATCTGAATGGTCAGTCTCTTCTAAAGCAATCGAAATATAGATACATAAAAATGGGAAAATCGAAAAATTGAAAACAACGTTTTTAATATTATTATAAAATTATTGATATTATTATAAAATAAATGAAATAAAATAAAACTTAATTAACATTAAGTTAAATTAAATTTAAAAAAAATAATTAAAAATATCTGTCTTAAATTGTCAATATTATTATAGAATAACATAATATAATTTATAAATTTAGTTTCAATCCTATTGCATTTATCCATTCTGAATTGAATGAAACTATCTGCATTTCGATAGGTAATAATATCTGCCGTAGGTAATAATAAATAATAGGTAATAATAATAATAATAGGTAATAACTGTCTGCCGTTCTCCGAGAAATAGATTTTTTTCCGCTCTTTTGCCGTTTTGCCCCACCGTGCCCCGTAGTACGAAGACCTCCATAGTACGAAGACATACTGATGAAAAAGGGAGGTTACATGACAACATTTGGGAAAGGTTATGTCACAAATAGTTGATCATAAAATTAAAAAAAGGAAATACTCATACAAAAATCCAAAAATGTAGGAAAAATTCTTTTAAAAAAATCAGATAACTGATTTTAAAAACACAAGAGGAAAGGAAATGCTGAAATGTACAGAACAGGAAGGTCTCTAAAAAGAAAACAGTGGAGTATCCTGGATTACATATATTTAAAAAAAAACTAAGTATTATTAAAAATTTTAATATTATACTTAGCAGTTAATATTATACATAAACATTTTTTTATAATCTGAAGAATTTAAAATAAATTACCTACGATTATTTTTGTGAATCATTGTAAATGGTTTCACAGTTATTTATCTGCTATGTTTCAATGGTTATAATTATTTTATAAAATTATATTTTATAAAATTGCTTATAAATTAGTTTTTCGTGTATTCTGTAAAATCTTTTTTTTTTTTTTTTTTTATGATTAGGAGGTTCCACGGCGGCAACGGCGGTATTTTTCATTCATTCATTATTAGATCTAAAGGATTCGTGGTGAAGCTAGATTATAATATAATATATCGGATGGGCTACACATGCTCTTGAACATGAGGGGCGTGTCAGTATCAGCCGAGAGTGTATAGCCCAGGTATCCTGATATTGACAGAACCTATAAAATTTTCATTTTGTTTGATTGAATGTTTGAGTTCCATATTTTGTATACGGATGATATTGAAAAGCTTTCATATATTAGAGTGGCTTCAGTAAAATATTTTCTTATCCATTTTATCTGTGGGATTGGCTTGTGAATACAAGCCATTGATCTTGAAATTTAACATTTAGGATTGATCAAGTTTTTCGTTATCATCAGAAAATTTTCGATCTTTGATTTATTAAACATTTATAACTAAAAAATAAGAATGGGATAAATCTTAAATTTTGAATTTTCAACTATATTTATGCATATAGCATAAACACCAATTCTTTTATTGGTTGATTTGATGTGGAATGACCGCATTAAGATTTTTTTTTTTGTGTTTAGCTTTATAGACAATTAAATCATCTTTCAAATGAGCATCTGCAATGTTCCGCAAGATGCATAGTTTTCCATTAATCACAAAGCTAATTAAAGGTGAAATTCCATGGAAACATTTGCGGAATACTTTTATAAAACATGTGCATAAAGTTCAATACGGTATATCTCTATTAAAACTTTTCCGATTTCGATGATTTGTTTTGTTTTGTTCGGCGGAGAGGGGACGGACAGATTTAATTATTCGATTTTTGTGTCTAGAAATCTTAAAACGTAACCACAAATTTTGACGGGGAGATACATTTTTTTTTCTTGGTCGATTATAAAGGTTCGATACTGATAATAAAAAAACAAAAGCATTTATATAGATTTTAATTGTTTAAGTCTTCAGTATAAAGATTCCGAAAACCTTAAAAGTATAAACAAAAAAAAATACTTTATACTTTTCCTCTGTATTCATAAATGCCCGAGTTATGGGCGTTTAAAATCTCTAATCGGCCGCCAGTTTGATACGAAATGGCGGATGGTAATGTCGAGTTTCGAGGATCATTCTGAGGTGACCTGTGACTTTGGTACCAAATCTTAAAAAAAAATCAGCCCTCGTAGCCTGTAGTCTCGTAAAAGCCTCGGATGGTGGATGGACGAATTTTTTTTTCTTGTTAAACAAAGATTTATTTTTGAAAATATTTAACCAGAAGGAGTTCTTGGAGGATGAGGAAGACATTTGCAATCAGTAAACGGTTGTTTCTTTAGGAAAGATTTTCAGAAAGTTCCGTTTATCTGTGATGAATAGGTCTGAATTAGTTTCAGTAAGTATGGGTGCCCGTAATTCCTGCTTATGATGCAAATGTCTCGCAAGAAGTTAGTATTGTATATTAATCCTATTTTTTTGTATAAATTTAGTGATCCGAACCGTAGGAAAGATTGGCTTCTACTGCATTAATATGCAATAAATCTCATCTAACTACATCTTGTACACCCAATAATAATTATATCTTTAATATAATAGTTATAAGTGAGATCGAGTAAGCTCCATTCTCGCCCGGTCACCGACTCCCCGCAATGCCTGCAGAATCACAGCTAACGAGCTCGACTGACGGATCTTGAGCGATGATGTGCCTGACAGAGCGAGAACGTCGATAGTTGTCTGTCATCGGAGCCAGTGGCCTGTGAGCAACGACACCGGTAGGCTCATGTCTACTATCAACACTCTAAGGGAGCATTACACGGGTCGGTGCATCTAATAATGCAAAACACTCCAGGGCGGTTTTGTAGAGTCTAGTTCTGTGAAACATTTGATACTTGTTCTCTGTACATGGGAATCGGTTAACTATGATTTTCTTTAAAATCATATAAAATAAATATAAAAATACAATACAAATAAATGATTAACTCATTTAAATATATAAGAACTCATTTCATTAACTTAAGTTATTCATTAAATAATCAAGGTTTTGTTTTGTCAGACACTTACGTAATCATTGATCAGTAAGCTGACGAAGGCTACTAATAAATATCAATTAATTTATACATATATTGTAACGCTCTAAAAATAATAATATATAATAATAATAATACTAGCTTTGGCGAGAATATAGGTCCTTCGCGAGGTTCTTTTCTTATTTCAAAAATAGTTGGTTTTAACATTGATACAGGCTTAGATAGATTCTGACTAGTTATTAAATCGGAACGGACTGTATTAGCGAGTAGAGAGACATTATAATAAGCATTAAAATAGGATCTTTTAATATTCAACTACAAAAGAGGGGAGGAGGAGGATAAAATGTATACATATATTATAACGTTCTTAAAATAATACTACGAAAAGCCACTGTTTTTAACAATCTCCAAGTTCATATCAGTTGAAGCGAGTTGGTCCCGAAATCCTATTAGGAATCACGTAAGGAAGCGTAGGTTGGGTAAGAGATGAGGGTAAGAGATTTTAAATAAACGGAGGATAAGAAAAAAAATATTGGTATATGTAATTTTATAAACTAAAAAATATGATTTGCCTTCAAACGTCTTATGTGCAGAGTCTACTTGTTTTCATCGTGGTGGAATAACATGGTGTCATGCTGTGGCACAGGCGGAAAACTCCTTTTTGAAGACGTCTGACACAGGATATGGTAAGATTGAGCTTCGCAACTTAACGAAAATCTGATACACTCCTTCCTTTGAGAATGACGGTAACAAGGCACCTTTTTTTACTAGTTTGTTGCAAAACTCCATGTGCTCACAACCCTTAATTCCAACTCTCACAATTATTCTATAAGAATGTTTTTGTTCCTACTATTTATATAGGAATAATTTATGTAGATTAATCCTTTAATTCCTTGTGACTTGAGTTGGCTTTTTGGGGTCATTTACATTTTAAAAACGCACGTCCAATGTCAGAAGAAAAATAATGATTCGCGGTATTTTGAGACATTAATGGAAAAAACTTTAAGCGCAAAAACTTAAGTCAGCCGCCGAAGAACTTTCTGAATATTATGAATTGAAAAAGTGCAAAGAAAAAAATTTAATTTTTTGGAAGTATATCTTTACTCGTCTTAGCTATACTCATCCCACCATTTAAATATATAAGTTTGTTTTACAATAATAATTGGTAATTCTCACCAAAGCATAGGATGAGGTAGGCCGCGGACATATGTTGTTTCCCCACACGAACACATAGTCTAAAAAATCTGAAAATATAAGAAATATAGCTGAAAAGGAACGGTAAATAAGATTACAGCAATAGAAAAATCAATTTTGTCCTCGTTGACGGTAACGTTAAGGTAAGAACAATGCCATAACGTTATTTAAAATAAAGTATTCCTCAGAATATTTCTTTCCGAAGAAGGATGAGACAACTATTTAATTTAGAAGGCTGACGGTTTTATGTGAAAAGCACCCGATAATTGAAATAATGGAATCGATATGATTGCAATAGGCGTAAAAGTCAGGGAAAGGTTAGGTAATGAATAACGTTTGCCACCAGGTAAATTAAAATTCAATAGCTTTAATGGATAAATATTTTTAGACGTTTCCGGGATGCTTTGTCTCCCAATTCACCATCTAAGAAGCCAAAATGTTGGGTGGATCAATGAGCTACAATTTTAATGAGTCGTTGTCCATGAATTGAGTTTTAACTAACCTTGTTGAAAACTTATGATGATAACCATATAATATGGAAGTTCAAATGTTGATAATAACTTAAAAATGTTATCATAGGAGAATCTTGGTTGGGGGTGCGGTTAATAAATAAACACACTAATAAGAAAAATCTTATTATATTGTGTGCCGACGTTTCAGTCTAAGTTTTAGGCCATTACCAGGGCTAAGAAAAACAAGATTAAAAAAACAAAAACAAGATTTTTTTAAGGTAAATGCCGAGATTCCGATGGGGGAATTTTGTACGATCTGATCATATGGATTTAGGTTTTAATGGGGCTCAGTGGGCTACGACTGATAGTGGTTTCTGCTTCGAGCTTCCGCGTTTTCCAAGCCTTTTTGTTATGATTATTATTTAAACCTACCCTATGCCGAATAATCAGCGAACTGAATTTATTTTCAAGAGAGTATAACAGAGAACCTTTTTTGATTGGAATGCTAAATAACTGTAATATTGATACTATAACTTACCAAAACCTTTCCAGCGGGAAGGGAATGAAATCAGTTTAAGATAATCAAGATTCCGTTCTATTTTCTTATACAAACAAAACTAAATCATGGCTTTGCCCGTACAAACAATCCGACAAATTAGAAGCAGGATTTACTTAGCAAACACTAATTAAATAAGATAATCCATTTTGAACAAATTGACAAGAAACGAGGGAAATGCATTTCTGATATTTTCGAAAAACGTGTATATAACCTAATAGAATGAAGTTTCCTGAATGTAAACTACACTCACTTGTTTATAAATGTGTTTTGTTTTGCTTTTAAAAATAGGCCGTTATTTCTTTGAATTTACTCTACCCTTAATTTATTTTATATATTTACCTTATGTTCTGTGCAGGTGGATATTTTCACTGACAACGCATTGAACTAATATAGCTCTAAAATTGAGTAGAATTACTAAAGTTTACACACTACTATAGTAACATTGTAAGGTAAGAAACACAAAAAAATACTGACACGCACTATAGTTGAAAAGAAATAAGAGGTCTTTTTGAAAACATAATTGAACCGATGGACTTTTATAAAATTATTATTACGATGTTATTTGAGAAGTCTGGTCAAAATACAAATATATCATACAACTCCATGAGTAGAAATATGGTAGGAATAGAAAAATATCTGATGTGGAAACCGCATGACTTTATTGAACGCCCATTAAACTATAAATCAGTGGCTAAAAAAGTGATCCTGAATTTGGTTATTAGTTTCCAAAGATAGGTATCTCAAAAACGACACAGCGCCACGACGTCTATTGGCGTCCATTTATTGACTCCACACACATATACGCACACACACACACACACACACACACATACTCACTCACTATTATAAAAATGTTCATGTATCAATGTGATTTTTAGCAATACTCGTATCCCACCCTTCTAAGAAGGCGGGAGATAAACAAAACATACAGTATCAGGTAAAGTCTCATATACCAAATTTGGGAAGTTTTGCATTATATTTTAATATAGGTTTTGATGAAAATCTATTATGACCTTCAAGTAAAGTACTACTTCCGGTTTGCCAATTTTAAAAGAAATCTAGTAAGTTATGTGTTTATATTAATATATAGGTCTACTATACCAAATTCGAGAAGTTTTGCATTATATTTTGATATAAAAATTTATAAAAACCTATTACGATCTTGAAGCAAAGTATCACTTCCGGTGACCAAAAAGGAAGGTTCACAACTGGATGTTGTGAATCTTATATAAAAAACATGTCTACGATTGACAATTTTTGAGTTATTCAAGATACGAATGAATGAACTTACGTACAGAAGGTCACGACGAAGCTGGTCAAAATGGATTCAGGGATGGTCAAAATGGATATTTCCGTTGAAATCTGAAAACCGAAAATTTTAGCGATTTTAATACTTCCAAAAAGGATATAAAAAGGATTATAAGGACACAAAAATAATTAATTAATTAATTGATTGTATCAATTGAATACATTTTCCCAACGTTTACTTCTATTATTAGAGGAGTCGGCCTATTAAACCTATAGGATTTAATGTGAAAAATATTAGAATTAAACCACAGAGTTTACTAAACTTAATTATTATTCTATTTAGTATTAAATCGATTTTGTTCGTGTTATCGGATTGTTCCATGATATAAGAACTGTGCTAATAATATGAAATGCGCCATGACAGACACTGAAAATCATTTCTTGCTTAAGTAGAGAACCCATTTATAAAAACACTAACAAATATGATATAGTAATACAAATCAATTATATTTCAAAAATCGAACTTAACTTGAAGCAACCAGCAGTCCTGAATGTCGGTGTAATCCAGGCGCGTTAGGAAAAATATATTCAGTTTATAAAAATAAATTTTCAATGGACTTTCTCAACGTAATTATAAGGATGTAAATTGTAGATTTTTTTTTTTTTTTTTTTTATATTTTAGATGAAAATCGTTATGTATCAATCTGGTAAAAAAAAAAATCATAAACTTGCCGTAAAGTAGTTATTTAAGATGTGATTATTTTTATTTTTTTAAGAAAAATAAAAAAAATGTACGTAATAGAGTTTTTAAATACGGAAAAATGAGTTTAAAACAATTGAGGTAGGTCAACAACATTTCGCAAAACAAATTAAAAACCGCTGCCAATATGGCCATTTTTGGATATTTTATATTAATTGTTGAATTAGCTTGTTTTGGGACTTTTGTACTTGACAATCTATAATAAAATATAAAAAATAATAACTTTTCTCCAAAATTGAGTACATTTAAAAACTATTGTTCTCGACAAAAGATTTGAAAAAGGACAAAAAGGGTCCTAGAGCGATTTTTCAAAGCGCTATTTGTTCCCGAGGAGTTTCTCTGCTCTATGTTTATTAAATATATATGTGAGATTAGATTTAATACCTAATATACGCGTTTGAACATCGGGATTTTTCTTACTTCGGTCACTAGTGGCGACAGAAGTGGCGAAAGATGAGCGAAGACTCTCTGAGGGCCGGGATTTGAGTGACATCTCTACAACTGAAGGCAGAGAGGCTCATCCCACCACTCAATACTTTCCCACCTCTATCACGCTCCGGTGCAAGAAAAAGCATGACATTCAATCGCCTTTTAGTTATTAAATCTAATCTCATATATATTTCATGTTAATGGGGTTATATAGAAACTCTTCGGGGGCAATAGCACTTTGAAAAATCGCACTTGAACCATACTAGCCTTTATTAAAATATTTTTTCGACAACAGCTGTTTCGACAACACATTTTCTCAATTTCCGGGAAAAGTTATTATTTATTTTGCCTACAATTTTTACTATAAAGAGACCCTAACAAAAGCCACAATTTAAACCCCTAAACAAGTTCCTGCGACAATTACAAGCGCTGTGATAAAATGAACAAAAATGACCACATTTCGCGGTTTTTAATTGTTTTTGCGAAAAGTTGTTGACCAACTTCAATTGTTTGAAACTCATTTTTTTCCATATTTTCAAAAGCTATTATGAACAATATTTTATTTTTTTTTAAAACATTTTTTTTTTTTACATCTTAAAAGTGAAAAAACACGTTTGACCCGTTCATGAATCATTTTCACCAGATTTCTACTTACCGATTTTATCTAAAACATACACAATTTGTTTCTATTATTTTTCTCCTTTAAATAACTTTCACGTTAAGAAAGTCCTTTGGAAATTTAATTTAAAAAAAATCAACCATGACGTTTAGACTAGTGTAGTACTTCGACGAACTAATTCTGGAAACTATAGACTAGTGACCAGTAGATAAATCATATTTTCTGCATTAGTCAGATTTTTCAATAGCATTAAATAAAACGAAAAATATTAGTATAAATTATGCATTTATATTTGATTTATACTCTAATTTCTCCATCTTGGTCTACCCAATCGTTATCTTAAGATCATCTCAGATGAAGATGATCATGCGATAATTGAGATTTCATCTGGGGATTCTGCGAGTAACGCAGAATTTTAATAAGATTCCAAATCAACAAAAACTATTTCATCATTTACTAATCAAATGCTAAATTAAAATTTTATTTTTTAACCTTATGTTATTCAATACTATTTCCATAAAACGCGGATAATTATTTCAGTACTAATAATAGGATTCGTTTTTTCGCCTTGCTGAAATTTATTACAAATTTGATCTGTGCCCTTTTGAAAGTAAGCTCTTCATTTAAACGATTATCTGATTTTTCTTACTCCCTTCCCCTTTTAAATTACAATAAACCTGGATATAAAAACTTAATATTTTAAAAAGTATTAATATTTTAAAAACATTAAAAATTTAAAAAAGTGGAAAACGAGAGTGAAATAAAAACTAATTGGAAATGTATCAAAGACAGAATTTTAAATAATTAAAAAAATGTATTAAACATTCAGGCCTTTAAAATGTTTTAAATTGGGTTTTACGAGGTCAGATATATTGCTAAAGAAAGTTATTAACTGGTTATTTTATCAAAGAAAACCATTTCGCCGCTAAGCCAGAGCACTCTTTCACGTTTTGATAAATTGTTAATTTAAAGAAAAACAAAGAAAGAAAAAAAAAGAAATTAGATGAATATTTTATTAAGAATGCCGAAATGTGAGCATTCTTTCTGAACAGGAGAAATAAGAAATTTTAAACTAATAAATAATAAATAAAGGAAATAAAGTCCCAAATACCTCCATAAAAACCCCTTCTCCTATCAGAATCCTACTTAATTTAAGTTTAAATATATATAAATTTATAATTTTTTTCTAATTTGAAAGAGAACTTCATATTTATAATGTGGTTCAAATAGGTATTTCAAGACCAAGTGGTGTATTATAACAATCATATCAATTAAAACTTTAACCGATTGTTTCTAATTAACTTAGACAAGCAATCATTTATAATCAAATGAATGAGCCATAAAATTATTTAATCACCTCAGTAAGGTAAATACCCAACAATAAAGAGCTTGAAAGGGGATGTCTTCCGTAGAGAGGAAGGGAGGACATTTTCATTTTCCCTTTGTATCCCCTCTCTTTTTTCAAAGAGCTTTTAATACTACCGGTCCTTTTTTTTTTTCTCCCAAAATAATTTGAACACAAAAGAGCCCTCATCGGACCCTAGGAAAATTAAATTAAATCCTTCCTCTTTACCAGATTTAAATGTCACTTGAAATGCAAAAGAAGTGGAAAAATTTCCAACTTTTGAAGCGAAGAGGATTTATATTGGATCCAAAAGTTCAAAAGTTGATCAACTTCTTTTGTTAGTTCATTTATTCGGCCATTTTATATAATTAACGAATTAGATCTACAGTTGAGTACTAAGAATGACTTCTATTCATGATCTAGGACAGGGGTTCCAAGACTTTAGGTCACTGGGTACCACTACATGATCTTCTGATATTAGTATTAAAGGTTTGTATTCATTAAAAACTACAAACTGATATAACAAGCAAAACAATATATATTACAGTAAATTTGCTCAAGAAAATAATAAATTGATAATATAGTTCAAAACTCAAAATCAATGGTTATCAATTTCACGTAACAACAGCTAAAAACTGAAAATAAACCAAATATCCCAATACATAACCAATACTGCAATTAAAAGTGTATCCATAAAAAGTAAGAAAGTTGGTCATTGTGAAGAAAAGCTCCAATATTTTTCAGTTGGAAGCAAGTTGTTATTTAGATACAATCAGCTATGTCCAACTGTTCGATTTTGCTTAGGCGCATTGGTCCTAATTTTTCTGTTGGGCAAATTTTATTCAGAAAAAAAAATTAATAAATAATGAAAAACCCATTTATTTGTTATTCTGTGAAAAAATGTATTAATAATTTTTCAGTCAATAATCAAATAATAATAATTATTAGATATCGTATGCCTCAATTGGAGCTTGATTTTACGCATATATACTCTTATATCAGAAGATAAAGTTTCTAAATTTTCATTGCAATTTATACTTAAGGAAGCCGAGCTATAACACTTCAAAAATACCATTTTTCCTCGTCAGATTTTCCTCGTTGTTCTTGTTGCCTTTTGAGGGGGCTACAGCCTAAACGATAGAACCAAAGAGCTTGAAAATTTGCATACACATGTATTTTGAGCTGTTTTAGTTCATTTTGTATCATTTATATAGATTTGAAGTCTTAAAAAGTTTTATAAATAAAATATATATTTTTATTACACATTTTGGCCTGTAAAATTATTATTTTTGAACTAATTCAGATGAAATTTTGCGTGCGTATTTGATGTGGAGTGTTAACAGATATTATGCGTTATTTGTGGGATTTTGCCTTCCTGAGAAAGTTTAAAAAAAAAAAAAAAAACTGATTTTTTCTCCGCACATTTCGGACTTGTCTGTAACCGTTGTCAATTTCACAAATGTGGAAGCAAGTTCACTACAAAAACACTTTAATAAGAATGAAATTATTGCCTGAAAGCGTTACTTGTTAATAAGTTCAAGGATTTAGGGGAAAAAAATGTGAAAACTTTTAGACAAATTTATTGTCATTTTAACTTTTTTCCTAGAAAATATCTGAAAGAAATGAGACTGAACAACATTTTACAGGTCATCGTTTTAAATGCAATTATATATTATGGTAGGGTAGTGACCATAAAATCCACGGGTTATTAACATCTGCATTGTCATTGGTTTTAATTATATTTGTGCAGCTATTGTTTGCTGTAATCTGTTTCTCATATTTTTTATTGCAACGAAGTGCAATTAATAAATTAATGTTAAGTTTTGTGTTTCTTTTTAGTGATGAAATCTGTCCTTGGGAAGCCACCCTCTCCACACGTCATGTAATAAGAACATCTCTTTGAAGATGGCACATCAAATTCAAAAATTTTTAATTTTTTTTATAGTTATGTTAGCCCCCTGAGAGTTCTACAGTTCTTTATCATTTTTAGAAATAGCTCTGTTGTTTAAGCCACAAAAAATTGCAAGTAAAGTTACAGGATCTAACTTCACAATTATCGCAACTTTCAAGTCATATAAAGTTTTTGCTACCAAGTGCAGAATTTTGATTAATAAGGATAATTGCTGGAACTCTAAGGAGGGCTACCAGAGCTCTCAAGGAAACAACCGAGGGGTCAAAGGGGTGAAAATTCTTTTCGAAAATCGACAATTTAAAGTTCTGGTAGCCCCCGCTATCCTCTCTTCAGTCCGAGATAACCGATCCTGTTTGCCTTAGAAGGATAGGAAAGGACGTTAAACCACAATAAAAAAAACTGAAGATAATTATTAAAACTTTTTACGCTACGAACTCTAAACAATGTAATTAAGGATTGATAAATTATTTGCCACTTCTATAAATTTGTTTTATTGAAAACTAGTTTCGAATGTTATACATTCATCCTCAGTTGTAAAAACACACAAAAAATTCAAAAATAAGCTATTCAAAATATAGTTTGGTATTATTGTACATATTAAATTAGATTAATATAAATCAGTATTCTATTATCAGGGTTAAAACATATATGAATTATGAATTTAATTAAGACAAGAAATCAAATACATGTTGGTACTAACCAAGGTTTAAATGGATTATATCAAACAGAAAAGTTTGTACTGGTTTCTTCTAGCATTGAAATAACTATGAACGACAGGCAGGTAGCATGTTTATAGGTAAACGGTTTAAGGGTCAGGATTTTTCTAGGATTGCCGGTGAGTAATTGTTTTTTCTGTTATGGATGGGAATACATTTAAGATTGGACTATTGGAGATATTTATTTGGCCATTTGAACAAAAATCTGGATTGGATTTGAAGGATTTTATTATTTCAAGTGCTTCATATATATTTATTTTGAGGCTGTTTTCAACGTGATGTATTAATTTAGCTCCGAAGTCTTTGATGAATTTCAAGCACTTGAAATAATAAAATCCTTCAAATCCAATTTGCTTAAATGACCAAATAAATATCTCCAATTGTCCAATCTTAAATTTATTCGCACCCATAACAGAAAAAACGATTACTCACCGGCATTACTGGAAAACCCCTGATCCTTAAACTGTTTACCTATAAACATGCTAACTACCTTTCGTTCATCGTTAGTTCAATGCGAGAAGAAACCAGTACAAATTTTTCTGTTTGATATAATCCATTTAAACCTTGGTGAGTACCAACATGTATTTGATTTCTTGTCTTAATTAATTCATAAATGTTTTATAATACTGATTTATATTAATCTAATCTAATCATGCATTATTATAGATCTGTTAATTATTATTATTATCAGTTATTATTATAATCAATTATTATTATCACCAAACGTGTACGCAGAATATTCGGTGGGAGAGAGGGAGGGATTTAATTTTTTTGGGGATTTCAATTTTTTTCAGGAGAGAGATATAATGAGAAGGCATGTAATCATTAAGTGTAATCGCCCCTGTGATAATCTGCTTACGCCACTGTTATTAATCAAATCAACTATTAAAAATGCTGTATCCACAATGAGGCCTATAGGATAGGCTTCACCAGACATCGGTAAAACAGAATAGAGTGTGAAATCAATATCGGTGATGTGTGTGGTCAAAGATAGGTAACGATTGTGCGTCAGAATACAACAGGACTATTCGTTCTTCAACAATGTTGCTAACTTCCGAGCCTTGATGAATGAAACGTCCAAATTCCTCAAAAATAAAAAAGGAGAATATCTTAAAAACAAAATAATAGAGATAGAAACTAATAGAATTGAAAACAATGTAAGAGACGTGTACAAGGGTATAAACAGATCGCGTAAACAGTTTGAACCCGCAATGAATGGAAGTAGAGATGAAAATAACAATATCTTGGCCGATCCGGGGGACATTGTGAATATATTTAAAAAACACTTTGAAAGTATTTTGAATTCGGGAAATAATAATCAATCTCCTCCTAGTGCTGAACCGTTAATTGAAGAACCGAGTAAGGAGGAAGTCGAAATAGCCATCGCAAAATTAAAATCTCATAAAGCAGCGGGAATCGACAACATTTCCAGTGAAATAATAAAAGCGTGCGGTGAAGCTTGAGTTTCTAAAATACATTTTTTGGTTAAAAAGATCTGAGAAAATGAAAAAATGCCCGAAGAATGGAAAGAATCTATACTTATTCCGATTCACAAAAAAGGTCCGAGGTCGGAGTGTAATAACTATCGCGGAATATCACTCCTCCATGTATGTTATAAAATATTCTCGTTGATCCTGACTAGTCGAATCACGGAATATGCCGAGGAAATTATCGGAGACTACCAATGTGGTTTTAGACGGAACCGATCAACTATCGATCAAATATTTTCCTTACGGCAAATATTAGAAAAAAAATTAGAATTCAACGGTGTAGTTCATCAGCTTTTTGTGGATTTCAAAAAGGCTTATGATTCCATTGATCGCCAGAGACTGTATAACATTTTGATTGAGCAGGGAATACCGAAGAAGTTAGTAAATCTAGTAGGGATGTGCATGACCGAAACATTCAATAAAGTTAGAATAGGTAATTGTTTTTCGGAGAAATTTGAAGTTCGCTCGGGGTTAAAACAAGGCGATTCCCTTTCACATGTTCTATTTAATTTAGCACTAGAGTATGTCATTAGAAATGTAATGCGTACCGAAAGGGGTTTAGATCTGGGTGGTAAAATATCCGTGCTCGGGTTTGCGGATGATTTGGTATTATTAAGTGAGGAGGCGGAAACTATAAAACTGAATTCAACAACATTGATGACAGCTGAGAAAGAGGTTGGCCTCAAAATAAATACGGATAAGACGAAATATATGGTTAGCAATAGAAACAGAGGCGATTTTGAGGATATAGATATAGGAGAAAAAAGGTTTGAACACGTTGAGAAATTTAAGTATTTGGGGTCTGTGATTACTAGAAAAAACGAAAATAAAGAGGAAATAAAGGCGCGGTTAAAGGCGGGAAATGCTTGTTATTTTTCGGTATCAACATTACTTAGGTCGTGCATTTTGTCCAGAAACTTAAAACTCAGAATATAGAAAACTATTATCTTGCCTACAGTTCTGTATGGGTGTGAAACGTGGTCGCTAACCTTGAAGGACGAACAACGGCTTAAGGTATTCGAGAATAAGGCACTGCGTAAAATATTTGGTCCGAAAAAGGAGCAGTCAACAGGAGAATTCAGGAGATTACACAACGCGGAATTGCGAAGCATGCACCCTGTTAATATAATCGAAGTGATATCATCGCGACGGTTGAAATGGGCTTGCAAAGTTGTTGGGCTCAGTAACGAACGAATTCCTAAAAAGTTAATAAACGCTGAGCCGACTGGTAAACGTCCGAGGGGTAGACCGAAACGTAGGTGGGAGGATTGTATTAAAAGTGATCTAATGAATTTGGGTTTGGACGGTAGTCGGTGGACCGAGATTTGTAGACAGCGATTAGTGGTATCGGCATCGAACCTCCGGGTTCGCTAAGCCTTTTATTATTATTATTATTCAGGTAACCTGAGATTTGCACTGGCTAAATCCGAACCTGCAAAGGACTAATAACTAAAATGTGAAACGGACGATATTGAGAACTGACGAAACAAACCTTAGGACACTTTTGAGTAAAGATATGTAGTTCATTATTTTTTTTCCAAGTGTGGCTTCTCGGTTTTGTGTGGGGTTAATTGTAATCTACATACTGGCTTAGTATTTTTAAAATGTAATCACATTATCATAATAAAAATATAAGGAATGTGTAATAATCTTCTGTTAGAGATATATCTAGAATAAAATTGAAAAGCTGTAAAGGCATCTTAATATTTTTAAATATAAAGCAATGAAAATAAAAAAAGTTGTTTCCAACACAAATCCAATTCCATCTCATTGATGAAGAAACAGTTCTGCTAACGCCTGCAAAGTGTTAATGGAGGTCGATGATGATGACTGAAACTCAATTAACGAAGCAGGAGCTGGAACTAGATAATTTCCACATTAATTATCTCTGTCATGAACTTCTAACTGATTTTACGCAGTATTGTCCTCTCCCCGATTTTTGGTCTCAGATCGTAAATATACCAGCGAGATCTTTGACGTTATATAAGCCGAGCAATGTAAACCCAACTTCAAATTGCTACTTCAGAGCTTAGATTTATAATCTGATTAGGACTTGATTTGCATAACGATGAACTAAAATTAATAAAATGAGCACGACAGTCCCAAAATCTGATACCGCTGAAGTCATAACAAATCTGTATTTTTCCAGATACTCCGGAAACTGTAAACAAGTTATCAGTCCAGGGATGCACTGTGGGACAGAGTCCCGATTTAGATGGACCAAACTCGTATGGGAATAAATTAATTTTTAGCATGGAATAATCATTTTAGAAGTCGCGGAAATCAAAAAGATTTGTGTGCTCGGATTAAGACCTACAATAATCCGAGGGAAATGTTTAGAAAATGCGTTTAAATAATGCTACGAATTAGGCGAACTCTAACTCGTTTTCCGTAATATATTATCAGTCTCTATGTTTATGTGATGCTGTCAATATCTTCCGTTTATTATGTATATAATTTCTACAGGTATTGTAAACCTTCAGCAAGATGTGTCAATGTCAATATCAAGGGCACAAAATTATTTTTTTTAACCCAAATAAATATATTTTTCGCTAACAAAATTTTTCAATATTTAGCTGTATCTATAAGTATCCAAGATAATTTTTGTATCTTTTTGCACCCAATGTACGCTTTCAAGTCGTTCGATAAATGTTATGCGATTTTTTTGTGTTTAGTGCATACAAATTTTTGTCGAAAAGGACAAATTATAATCATCTTACTAAAGTATACTTAACTGGCTCTACAATTCGGGGTGAGTGAGGACCTCCTTCAGCTTAAACCGTCAGCCATCTCTACGTTTTGCGACTTCTATCCAGTTTCCAAGATCAAGGATTTTTTTTTAATTTTCGTCTATACAATCTAGCCATCTGAGTCTCAATTTTTCTGTTCTTCTTGCTTTATAAATCGTTTCTTTTAATAACTTTCGAGGAATCTCTTCATCTTTCTGGCCACATGTCCGGTCCAATAGCCATCCAACTTAAATAAAGCGAACAATATTAACATCGCCGTAGTGAAGGATGATTTCCGTATTGCTTCGCTGCATCCAGAAATTCTTTTGAGAATTCTTCGCTCGAATATCAGCAGCATCTATTACTGGCCTTTAATCAGAGTCCAACAATCAGCCGCATATGCTAATACCGGTCTGATGAGGATCATGTATAGGCGGAATTTCGTAGCCCGAGATAATGTATTGCTTTTGAGGTACTTTTGTAAACAAAAAAGGACGTATAAGAAGGCCTTAGATTTCTACTAATTTCCTGTTGCATATTGTCTGATTTCACCAGAGAACCAAACACACAAATCAGTAACTCTCTCAAAAGTGAACTCCCCAGCATTGACGTTGAGTGGGTGCTGGTCTCTTCCTATTAGGCCTCCTTTATTTCGTTCCTTGTTGACTTCAAGTCTAACCCTTTCTGCAGTTTTTTTCAGGACAAGGAATGCCTCTTTCATAGAAAAAAAGCTTCTCCCCATTACATAAAAATCATTAGCGAAACCCATCTGTTGTCCGATGAAATATTGTTCCGCCAACTTGAATCCGTGATCTGACCATGATCTGGCGTGAAAGCCAGTTTAAAGAGAAGTCGCCCTGCCTCAGGCCTTTTACCGTTTCTATATTCTCAGGTGTTGGTAGAGGTATAGATGCTTATATAGCTCACTTGTTATTTACACTGTCATAGGCTTTCTTTAAATCGGTGAAAAGGGGATGTGATGTGATGTAACATTATCGTGCTTTTTCTAGAACTGTTCGTATGGAGAATATTTGGTCACATGTCCAAATGGCTTTACTATTCATAAATGATAGATTCCAATTTGCTGTTTAGCAAATTAGAAAGATACCGAATTTGGGATAGAATCTTGTAGGAGCTAGCGAATAAAGAAATACTCCGATCGTTCTCACTGGGATATATTCTCCGATGGATGAGATATATTATTGTTCAATACCAATCATCAGGCATGCACTTCCTTTTCCATACGTCCATTCAGAGATCACTCATGAATTTCTCAACCTCTTCCTCTGCATACTTCAGAAGTTCCTTGGTATGCTTGTCTTTTGGCTTGGTAGTCAGTTAGATACAGAATTCCTAGTGTGTCTTCTCTGTATCATTAGCGTAATTATAATCATCGCATTTATATATGTTTTAGGAAGTGTAGTTATTTATTAATTTACATCAATTTCTAAATGATTTACTATTATATTTATCACTAAAAGTTGTATTTGTTAATCTATAACAGTAACAATTCAACGCAACAGTACCAGGTGGATGCTGCTAAACAATTTATTTATTAGCAAAGATAAAACAAAATATGTGATTAGCTGTAGAAACAGACAAAAATTATTTTGTGCGATCTAAATATAAGAAGAATTTAGAAAGATTTGTTGAAGTTTGAGCTTCTAGGTTCTCAAGGTGTTTCGTCTTCCGAACATATGAAAGACGAACGTAGCGTCATCTCACGGTAGTGGAGACAGCTAGGCCATAGTAGCGCTCTCTGCAGGAAGTAAAAGGCATAGAGGGGCTTTTTCAAGTTTAAAAGTCCAGACTTCCGGCATTTTTTCTTGAGGGTAAAAAAATCTCAACAATGACGGAGTAGATTCTGGAAGCTCCCCTGGCTTAGGGGAGAAAAAAAATGAGAGAGAGACAGATGAGGAGAGACCTGCAGGCAATGAGAGTATAAGTTAACTCAAGACCAGGAGTAAGTTACCTTCCTTTTTTGCATGTTCTGCTACTATTCACCCACCTATCTTCAACATAATCTTCCGACAGTTCATCATCATCAGTAGACGCTGCTATCAAAATTTAACTAACCCTGTTAATCATAATTGTTCAAATTTTGGCTTCCCCATGCGGAATTGGTAATGTAATTCAGAAATATAGGATCCTTTGTCTTAAATAGTCTTTTTTCATACAGTCCACTCCAATTTTCAAACGTATTTAATTTCAAAAGGTATTAATGCTTGACCATGAAAGATGAAAGTATTAACACCGTATTAACAGCGTTAAATACTATGTTAATGCGAAGTCATTGCCTTTTACATAGATCAGCTTTTAATGGGGCCATAGATAAACCTGAAAATATCTCAAGAGGAAATCTCCATTGTCTCCATTAGGAGTCTGAGATCTCTAGATATTTTGGAAAACAGATATAACGAGTCAAGCTTACAAATGTTTAGCCATCTCTGAATCATTATGATTATAGCCCACAAAACTCTTTTAATTTAGTTAATGGAATTGATCCAGGCAGCAAGTTTTTAAATATTGATGATGTCTAAAAGCGACCTTGCTAGCTGGTTTGACATATGTCAAATTTGTTTTGCATTCGGTACAATATTAATGTAATTCTCAATATTATTCGACTAGACACCATACTGTCCCTTTAATCATTATTTATTTTGAAGTGTCCAACATATTTATACTGTAACTTTGAAGTTTCCACGTTATCAATACTAACTTCCGAATGAGTTTTTTTTTAAACGTAGAATTCCGTTCATCCATCTGGAATGTTAGAAGAAATGTTGACACTTTTAGTGTAAACGCTCATAGCTCCGGTTCTATAAGTGCTAGAAATCCAGAATTGGTATCATTCCACAGAGAATATGTGCTATTAAAGATCGTAAAAAGAATTTTCGAATTAGGAGAATAAGCGAGTAAAGCTTACCAACTTCGAGTGTTCAGTTGATGAAGTCATCGCTCTCAATAAATAATTTGAAACATATGGCTTGATATTCATTCACGAGATTCCTATTTTATAATTATATATTCTTCTTTGCAATTCTCATTACTTGCACTTTAAGCAATTCTGCAACTTTGATGCATCGCGGGTGTATGGTAGGCACAGCCTCTGTCCGATTTGTTAAATTAATGGTACTATTTCTTTTTTTTTTGGAGAATGAAGAAATATTTTAGAACCGTACTAGACTTAAACCTTCAACGTCCTACGGGCTGACAGTCAGTATATAAATAATTACTGTGGGTTTCACAAATTATTATCTGGCAATAAGAAAATATTAGCAAAAGAAATATGATCTGCCTCTTGACCGATAAGGATGATCTGTCAATAGATGTTGTAATGCTATTATCACATACACCTAATAGTCAAAAGTTAGAATTTAGTTAGCAATGTTTTCCATATTACATTGAACAAGGCTGTAACTTTTAGTAAAATATATTAAATGAACATGGTATTAAAAAAAGAAAGACAAATAAAATAGACCAACTACGGTACACCGTAATAACGAATTTGCTTCAAAACATCACAGAAATCTGTAGGAAAAAATAAGACTGCAACAAAGACAAAAATAAAATAGATTGTTAAAGTTCAGGTTACAAAAATATCTCGTGAACAAAGTAGAATCCTTTCCGGCAGGGTTGTGCCGTAATTTTCTGCATGGTGCCAACATATTTCCCAGGAAGAAAGAACAGGACCATAATTCGCATGGAAAGAAAAAGGAAGGGAGACAATGTGATAAAATAGTTTAATGGTTGTTTACTCGAGCTTACAGCAGCTGAATATGGCAACTTATTAACTAGAAAGGAAGCTACAGCATTTAATCTGATAAATTAAATTAATTAATTGAGTCCCTAAAATATGTCGGATAGGTTTTACTTTTTATATTATCCTGAATATATGTTATAATAAATAAACAGTAAATTATTAGTCTTAAACCTTTTGAATATACATTATATAAATGTGTAATTTTCAAATTATAGCTTTATAGTGGTCTTGCGTTTTACAGCACTGCTTTGCGCTACTGGTATGGCGATTCGAACCCAGCCTGTAGGAGTTACCATTTATTTGAAAGTAGACACAGAAAGTACTAGAGATACTTTCTTACTCTGGACTAAATAGGAAATTGGTCATCCTAGCCATTGCCAACACATAATCGACAAATTTCCTAAAGGTTTGGAAAGAAAATTAAATTTTATAAAATCAATAATTGAATAATGAAAAAATAGTCGATAATAGACATGAAGTGGAATAATAAGTGCTACAAGTAGAAAAAAATTATAAATAAAAAATATATTTTAATTTTTTTTAAATATTTTAAGTTTAAGAAGCAGTATATTTAGCAGTACTAGTATCGCCCAATGGTCAAAATTCTACAAAAAAAAAAAAAAAAATTATCTTAGCTTTATGATTATTAAAATGAGTATAATTTAAAACAAAATTAGATTATCCACAACTGCCAACTAATCCACCGAATAGTTATGTAAACGTTCTTCGGGATATATTTTTGGTAAATAATCTGTTCTGATAAGCTAAACTTCCAATCCATTAAAATAACGAACCTTTCCTGCTGCAACAAATTTAGTCCGATTACAGCACATCCAATTTAATTTAATTACCTTTCAAATAATCGTATAAGTATATGATCGAACAAAAAATGTATGCCTTTCGATTTATGCACAAATAAAGTATTGTTTCCATCATAATGTTTCCCCTGATTTTTTGGGATATTTACTATACAGATAGAAAGTTAAAAGGCGTTAAGGAGAAGTCTTTAGGTAAGTTTAATAAAAAATAATTTGAGTCCTTTCGGCACTAGAATCTGTAGAAAATCTGGGCTTTCAGCTATTTCGCAACAGCTATTGCGCACAGGGTGTTTGGTTTGCTGCAATGGCATCAGGGAACGAAACACTGCAAAAAAAAAAGAAGAAAAATCAATAAAATCAGTCCACCCGTTTAAGTGATAATCGTTCTGACAGGCACATAAACTTACCTATCAGCATATATGACTATTCCCAAACAATGGTAGCTGTTTTGTCTTTATCTATTTTGTACCTAACTACTTGTCTATTAATATATAGATGATGGTGGTTGAATTAATTATATTTTATTAATTAATTATTATATTAATAGTGATATACATGTGGCAGAAATGAAAATGAATGTGAATGATTTTAAAATAGAAAACGAAGGGATTAATGAAGGATATGGAGGTTTTAAAAAAAAATATTGAGATGGGAGGAAGCATAAAATTATATGTTGTCTGTCTGTGATAGATTCTTTCTGAAGCTAAATAGTCCAGAGACCATTCTCTGGCTGTTTCAGTTTATCAAATATTTTTACTTGCCTACTTAATATTGTTCGTAACACTGATGTTTTTCATAATCCTATAGTGAACATGGCACATGATGATATCACCTCAAACAATTAATTTAAAAAAAATAATGGAACTTATACCAACTGGACTAGAAATCGATTTACCAATTTTCCATCAATTGCCCCTCTAGCCCAAGTCATTAAGTTTCCTGGATTGCGTTCCCTGATTCGAAATAATTCTATTCGTCCAATAGCTATGTCCATACTGAGTTTTCGTTCGATTTTCGATTCGACATGACAAACGGGGAACGATACGTGAGGTATGCGATGCCGAATAATTTATTCTCTGAATAATTGAATAAAGAATAAATGTTTTTTTTTATTGCTTATTACTTTTTTCTAAATAAAATTTGCCCAACACTGATTAGGTTCAATACGCCTAACCACAGTCGAACGAAAAGTCGAACAGTGTGAACATAGGTTATGGAAAATCTCCACACTAATGAGCCCAGGTCAGACCTCCTCATTCGGCACCTACTTGTGAATAATTTCCTATCTTAATAAATAGCCGATTTTTAATATTTCTTACCATTTAAATATTATTAATTTATTTAAATTAGTCACAAGATAAGATAGTCTTTATTCAATGATCAATTAAATATTATCAATTATATAGGTACAATTACAATTTATTCTGATCATAAAAATTAAGTAAGCGATGAAGTAAGTCCTGCTTTTGTCCGACTTTAAGTAAATTCGAGAAAAGAAATAATCAATATTAATATGATATTTTTAATTTAAAAATTATAAGACAATGGGGAATATCACAGACCTGGAAGAGAATTAACTAACAGGCTGTCAAACTAGTGAAATTCAGGAATCATGATTCCTTCCATCAGGATAAAAAAAATATATATATACATTTTTTTAAAATGAAATAATAACCAGAAAATGACTTTCCTTTCTTTTAATTATTTTAACATTTGAGGAATATCTGGCTAGTGCCGAATGAGGCCACCGAATGATATTTTATTGTATCGATTGTGATAGATACCAGATTTCGCAATATTTATATCCTTCCTCTAACTGTCCACACTGTTCGACTTTCGATTCAACATGACGGGAACTAATAATATGCCGAATAATTGTTTTATTTGATTATTGATTGGAAAATGATGAATAAAGTTATTCACTGAATAATAGAATAAGGAATAAATCTGTTTTTTATTATTCTTTTTTTTCTGGATTAAAATTTGCCCAACACTGGTTAGGCTCAATGCGCCTAACCAAAGTTGAACGAAAAGTCGAACAGTGTGAACATAGGTTATGGAAAATATCCATACTAAAGATAGTAGGACAGACTCTTATTCGTACCTACTTTTAAATAAAGTTGGCTCCGGTTATTGACTAAATTCGGGCTGCACCGAAGTAGATGGCTTTACAATCCGTGTAAGGATTAAATTTTCATAATTATTGTATTTCTTGGCGGAACCCGTGATAAATATCGATGTTAGCACATCAGCGTTCATAGAGTAGTAACCATCAGATCCCTTCCTATTGTAGTAGGAGTACATCATGGCGTTAAATACAATAAACCTATAATCTTCTCAATATATTTCACACAAACTGCGGTAGACAAATTTAATTTTTGTTCTATCCATAGAGTACAGAATAACACAGAGAGGCCTTCCGAGTATGAAATGACTGACCTAATTCTCCACTTTCATCACCCATACCCAGCCCTCGACCTCTGTAGGATCAAATAGACTCATTAATTTAAAATATCCCTAACGTTTTTATACAATAAAAACAAACAAATTTGTCAATTATACAATCGGCTTTCAAACAGATAAGTTATATTTTGTCTATTATAATAAAAAACAAACCTGAACTGTATTAATGGCTACCAGGTTCCAAGAAATGCCTTAGATTTCTAGTTTTAAGCTGAAGTGAAGTATCTCTATCTCAATTTTTATTTTTTCCTTTCATTTATTGGAGGAAATACTTTAAAAAAACAAATATTAATCAACAACGAAATTCATAATAACTAATTTACATCGAATTAGTTAATCGTTATAAATTATAACAATAACAAGTTTCAGTGACCCAAGAGGAAATTTCTATTACCATTCAATTAAGGGAGTCCTAAAATCTAGAAATTTTAAGAGATTGGATTTATGTAAAATATGAAGATGAAATAAAAGGTAAAATAAAACTATACGAAAACTAATTATGTATGATGGATAGATAAATAGATTATTTTATTATATAAAGCAATACATGTTTATTACGTTATCTTGGCATTGGGCTGTGGAGTGTTACATTAAATAATATTAATGATAATAAAACAATATAAAATTATATATATATATATATATATATATATATATATATATATATATATATATATATATATATATATATATATGTACACACATACACACACACACAATTTCGCTTTAAAAAATGACTAATTATATATGATGATCTGTATCAATCTAAGGTTATACCAATTTCATAATTTTTTCTGTTATGTGGAATTATTGATTACAACTTTCCAAACATTTGATTAGTGAAAGAATGGTTTCTCTTAAATATATGGAATTCGATAAATAAATGTACATTATTCAAATAAGTTTGTGATAAATCAGGCAAATCAAAATTTAAGAGAAAAAATAAAAAACATCTTAATTACGATTAAAAATCAAATAAATCCTACTACTTTAGTTCTTTTACATACCTCTATTAAGTATCTAACTATAAATATTTATTTTATGTGTCAAAGATCTAAGTAGTTGTAATACTTTACAAATAAATATCACTAAATAAATTTATAGCTTTATTTTTTCTATAACTAATTAATTAATCCTATATTGAAATCCAGTATGAGAGTTTATATGTATTAACATAATGATAAGTGAAAAATTGCAAAACAATTGAAATTATGATAAATATATCTGGAAATATTGTATAAATAACAATTAGTAAATAAACCTTTAAAATTAGTATATGAACGTAACTTACATTATTTATAATTTTATTAGAAAATAATTTAAAAAAACCAAAGAAATCCACCATCACTTAACTTATTTTAATCTTAACAATGCCCTTTATCGCTTACTTGAAACATTTTAATGAGACGAAAAATAATACTTTTTGTCAGTAATTGATAAATAGAACATTCATCGTCTGAGACTAATATATAAAATAACAAATTTGTTATCTGGAGTTATTATTTTAAATTGTTCATCATAGCAAAAGTTTATATACATGAAAGAAACACTTGCTAATATTCAATAATAATTATTGAAGAAATAATTATTTTAATGCAGTCAACTTTTTATAATATTAATTTTAAACTGTTTGTATTTCCATTTATGTATTAAATTAATAAATAAATCAGTCCAGCAACAGCCCATGAGGAGCCTGGGATGCCGGTACATTTTCCTTCCTGGTACATTTTCACAAATTTTAATTTGTAATAATTATTTTCTTAGCACTTTCAACAAATTAAAATATGAAGTAACAAACGACCTAGAATAAATATATAGGATATGGTTAATCTTCTGATATAATAGAAAATATAAAAAAAAACAATATTTTTAACAACTTGTTTAAAAATATGAACTCTTTGTTAATTAATCTAAATTAAGAATATTGAGATTTTCTAATTCTAAAAAAATAAATAAATTAGTTACACAATAAATGTATAAGAGAGAGTGATGCTATGAAACATTATCTTTTTGAAACTAAAAAATAATCAATATTAAAAGATTTATTTATTTATAATTAATAACTATACTAATAAAATATCATTGTAATAATTATTACGATATAAAATCAGTTATAACTAAATGTGATATGTTTTTATTATTTGTAGTTCATGCATATAGGCAGCACTGGGAGCTGGTGGTGGAGAAAGGCGCGACCCTTGCGACAATCTCAGTTTCTTTCTGAATATAAGTTTTGCTAGCTCGGTTCGGGTTTCTTTGCTGTGTTTATTTAAATTATGAAAGTGCCGTGAAAGTGTTTTTCATTCTTATAAAGTGATTACTAATATCCGCATTAAATAACTTGTTGTTTAATAACGCTTACGCTTCTGATTCTTTTAATGCTTTTACATTATAATGGACTTGTAGAAAGGAAGAACACCATATTGGAAATCCTACAGTAAGTTCCTAAATATTCATTACTCTAACATTTATTTGTTTTGTCAAGAAAGATGTTTCGAAATATAAGTAAATAAATTTTCAATATACAATTCAATTATTTTAATAATAATTACTTTGGCTTTGAGGTTTATTGTAAATTTGTGTTGTTTATGTTTAATCTATTGTTAAATATTTCAAGAAGACTTTTGTAAATATACATATAATGCTATATTTGTTTTAGCCTTGAAATTTTCAATATGATATCAATGTTTTCTATGCAGTGATAAATTTAGGAAACATTTCATAAATAATACATTTTTTCTAATTTATTTACTTGTGATGAGGTTAATATTGTAATGTTCTATTTTAGGGCTTTTAAGTATATATTCTTCCTTTAAATTATATACCTTTTTATACTTTATACAGTCATTGTCACAATTCATCGTAATTATTAATTTCTCATTGGCTTGCAATTATGATTAGTACTAATTTTAGTTTAGGATAAGGCTGCTAATATTCAACCATATAATAAGAACTGATTTATGTAAACTTTATAAATATTTCGTATTTTTTTTTTTTTTTACTATTGAAGAATGATTAGCTTTGTGATCTTAGTAGCTATTGCAAAAGAATATTTATTAAAATATTTCAGTATAAATAGGTATACTCACATTAGTGCAAGATGGCAACGGTATGTAGTGTGCTTACTGAAAACACTGGTCTTATGTAATTGAATCATCTAGGCCTGCCTCAAAGTAATGTGGATAAACACTCATTGAGCTAAAAATATCGGAACATGCACATCTGTTAGAAATAAAAATTGCAATATTTAAGCTAAAAATTAATTTCGCTAAACAAAAAAATATAATTAATAGTCCGAATCCCTGTTGTGTATACTTATGTCTATTTAGTGTCAATTGAAATCGTTCTGATAGAATAACTAAAATTAAAACTTATATAAGCAATAAAAAATAATGACTAATAAAAATTTCTAAAATAATTATTTTTGATAATTGCATTCATGAATACAATAAATACAATGGATAATTTCATAGTATCGTTCATTTTGGTTAGGATGAATTTTGATAATTTAATGTATTATTTTGTAAATACGTTGCCAGGTAATAATTCTTAAAATTTGATCATTGATTTTATAATTTTTCATATGTAGGTTTCCTGGATAATTTAACTATTACACAATTAACTAAAAATTATATTTAAAAAGCAATAAATGAAAATTTTAAGAAGATTAAGTAGATATAGTTATGAGTGTTTCTCTGCTGATTATACATATGTTTTTTGCTCCCTATAACCACAATTATGGCAAATTACACTTTATTCAGTAATGAATAATTTCAGTTGACATCCGCATGACGGTATAGAAGGATTAATCTAATTAGGGATTGATTAATTATTTGCCATTCTAGAAATTTGTTTTATTGAAAACTAATTTATAACATCCATCTTCAGTTCTGAAAACACACAAAAAATTCAAAAATAAGCAATTCAAAATAGTTTGGTATTATTATACATATTAAATTAGATGTAATATAAATCAGTATTCGATTATCAGGGTTAAAACATATATGAATTATGAATTTAATTAAGACAAGAAATCAAATACATGTTGGTGCTCACCAAGGTTTAAATGGATTATATCAAACAGAAAAGTTTGTTCTAGTTTCTTCTCGCATTCAACTAACAATGAAAGAAAGGTAGGTAGGATGTTTATAGATAAACGGTTCAAGGGTCGGGGTTTTTCCACTTATGCCGGTGAATAATTGGTTTTTCTGTTATAGATGGGAATAAATTTAAGATTGGACAATTGGAGATATTTATTTGTTCATTTAAGCAAAAATCTGGACTGGATTTGAAGGATTTTATTATTTCAAGTGCTTCATATATCTTTATTTTGAGGCTGTTTTCAACGTGATGTATTAATTTAGTACCTGAGTCTTAGATGAATTTATGATTTTTTTTCATTTAAATGAATTGCAAAGTTGGAATTATCTGTCTTATTATTATATGCACATATATATTCCTTTAATCTCTGATTTAGCGATCTTCCAGTTTTTCTCGCGTAATTGGCTGCACAATCATTACGATTTAGTTCATATACTCCGCTTTTTTGGAAAGGGTCTATTTTGAATTTAGGAGAAGAGAAATATGAGGATATGTTTTTTTCTATTTTAAATTCAGGGTTTAATCCTAGTTTTTTCAATTCATTTCCGACTTTGGTGGATATAGAGCCGTAATATGGAATCAAAATATAATTTTTCGGGATGGACCTATCTTCGGGAGTTGTTGAATAGATATTATTAATTGTCTTTATTGTATTTGTTTTTTAAAAATATGATTGTCAGTAGTTTTATTGTACCCGTTATTTATTGCTATGAAATTATTTTTTGATTCTACTGAAAAACTTTTGATATTCAGCCAATATTGACCTAATAGTAATTTACTAAGAGGGTCGGATTTTTCATTGCCTGTTGTTTGAGCCACTTTGCTGCAAATCCTTGTGATGCAACATTCCAAATCGTAATTTATCAATTAAAATATACTTTTTTACTTACATAATATATGCATTGAAATAAATAAAATTGAGAGACCAACACTAAATGATAAAATTATTATTTTATTTTTCAGTATTTTAGTATAAATTGAATTACGGGTAAGTGTAATAAATTAGCATTTTACTCTTCCATATGTTTTTATTTTTAATTATTTATTGTAACGTTATAGTATTGTAGGATAATTATGGATAATACGTTAGATACCTACATCAATGAACGTACCTAGTATTTTTTTGTTCCGTTTTTGTTACCGCATAAATTTTTTTCCCCAAATTTATTTCTAAAATGCGTTACTACTGCAAATACAGTATTACAGTCGTTTGAATGGTTTTTAGTGTTTGTCCAACAATCTTAGCTTTTATTTATTTGTAATTATTTTTTCATGGACTGAAGGTGGTTATCACATTGCGCTGATTGGAAATGAAATGGAATCAAATACTACAGCGGCTGCCTATTTATGGTATTGTGATAAAACCATCTTCACATCTTAAAAAAATAAAATAAATAAATAAAAAGTAAAAATGTTTGGAAAAACAATATAAAATCTTTAAGGCGAAAAATAGTATTAAACACAATTTTAAATAATAATAATAATAAAAGGCTTAGCGAACCCGAAGGTTCGATGCCGATACCACTAATCGCTATCTACAAATCTCGGTCCACCGACTACCGTCCAAACCCAAATTCATTAGATCACTCTTAATGCAATCCTCCCACCTACGTTTCGGTCTACCCCTCGGACGTTTACCAGTCGGCTAAGCGTTTATTAACTTTTTAGGAATTCGTTCGTTACTGAGTCCAACAACTTTGCAAGCCCATTTCAACCGTCGCGATGATATCATTTCGATTATATTAACAGGGCATGCTCCGCAATTCCGCGTTGTGTAACCTCCTAAATTCTCCAGTTGACTCATCCTTTTTCGGACCAAATATTTTATGCAGAACTTTATTCTCGAAGACTTTAAGGCGTTGTTCGTCCCTCAAGGTTAGCGGCCACGTTTCACACCCGTATAGAACTTTAGGCAAGATAATAGTGTTGTATATTCTAAGTTTTAAGTTTCTGGACAAAATGCGTGACCTAAGTAATGTCGATACCGAAAAATAACAAGAATTTTCCACCTTTAACCGCGCCTTTATTTCCTCTTGAATTTCGTTTTTTCTAGTAATCACAGAATTTCTCAACGTGTTCAAACCTATTTTCTCCTATACCTATATCCTCAAAATCGCCTCTGTTTCTATTGATAACCATATATTTCGTCTTATCCGTATTTATTTTGAGGCCAACCTCTTTCTCAGCTGTCATCAATGTTGTTGAATTCAGTTTTATAGTTTCCGCCTGCTCACTTAATAATACCAAATCATCCTCAAACCCAAGCACGGATATTTTACCACCCAGATCTAAACCGCTTTCGGTACGCATCACCTTTCTAATGGCATACTCTAGTGCTAAATTAAATAGGGCAGGTGAAAGGGAATCGCCTTGTTTTAACCCCGAGCGAACTTCAAATTTCTCCATAAAATAATTATCGATTCTAACATTATTGAATGTTTCGGTAATGCAAATTCCTGGCTAGATTTACTAACTTCTTCGGTATTCCCTGCTCAATCAAAATGTTATACAGTCTCTGACGATCAATGGAATCATAAGCCTTTTTGAAATCCACAAAAAGCTGATGAACTACACCATTGAATTCTATTTTTTTTTTTCTAATATTTGCCGTAAGAAAAATATTTGATCGATTGTTGATCGGTTCCGTCTAAAACTACATTGGTAGTCTCCGATAATTTCCTCGGCATATTCCGTGATTCGACTAGTTAGGATCAACGAGAATATTTTATAACATACCGGGAGGAGTGATATTCCGCGATAGTTATTGCACTCCGTCCTCGGACCTTTTTTTGTGAATCGGAATAAGTATAGATTCTTTCCATTCTTCGGGCATTTTTTCATTTTCCCAGATCTTTTCAACCAAAAAATGTATTTAAGAAACTCCAGCTTCACCGCACGGTTTTATTATTTCACTGGGAATGTTGTCGATTCCCGCTGCTTTATGTGATTTTAATTTTCTGATATCTATTTCGACTTCCTCATTGCTCCGTTCTTCAATTAACAGTTCAACACTCTGATATTCAGAAGGAGGAGATTGACTATTATTTCCGGGATTCAAAATACTTTCAAAGTGTTTTTTAAATTTATTCAATTAAATTTATTCAATTAAATTTTTAAATTTATTCACAATGTCCCCCGGATCGGCCAAGATATTGTTATTTTCATCAATCATATTGTTAATTCCATTCATTGCGGGTTCAAACTGTTTACGCGATATGTTTATACTCTTGTACATGTCTCTTACGTTGTTTTCAATTCTATTAGTTTCTATCTCTATTATTTTGTTTTTAAGATATTCTCGTTTTTTATTTTTAAGACGAATTTGAACGTTTCATTCATCAAGGCTTGAGGTAATGAGCGTTTTACCTCGGAGAGATCCATGACTTTTTTGTGGAATTTTGTGAACTAAAAATATGTTAGTAGGGCGTTCAAACCTACGTCACACCCTCCAGCAAGCCTGGAGGGGCGCTCTCATTGCTGGTCAGCAAGTCCATCGGACTTAGCCGGGAGGAACTTCCAAGGAATTGCCACCGACCATCCCCACATCCGCCACCTGTGGGACGCTCCCCTACGCGGTATTGAGATCCGCGCGAGGAACGCTATTTTAAATAGTATTAAAAAAAATTTTGGAGAAAAAATTGAAAGAAAACTAAGTTTCGAGATAACAAATGTAGTGTTGCAGGTATCTAACGTTTTTTGACCTCCCTACCTCAATATCTCTTCGAAAATAGACTAGCTTAGAAAACTTTGGTAAATCGTTGAAATGAAGCAACTTTCTTGAATTCTCTAAGGTGGTAGCTAGAAAATTTATTCCGTGAAATTCAACCGATCATTTCAGATAATTATTCGTTTTTACTTTGCTTTGGCAGTTATCTTCAGTTGAGGAAGCAATATTTTTCTACAAATTGATTGCTATCAGATAAAAAATTCATCGTAGATTCCAAAAATCACAAATGTTGAGACATTTTCAGTTGCAGTAGAGAAATGTGGAACTTTATTGGAAAAATGTGATTTTATAGGAAAACCATTTAAAATATCATTTATGTCTCGGAAACAGATTTAGACTAGAAGACGCGGTTGGTGGTACTGAACTACATTTTTGATAGACTGTAGTTCCTTCAATTACAGACATTTCCTCCTGAAATACCCAGTATAAATATATATATATATATATATATATATATATATATATATATATATAAAATATTTTGTTGTATTTGTAATTATTTATTATTTTTCTTTTAATTAGTAATACAATTAATTTATTATAGTGGAGCATGCTGCCTTAGTTATATAATTTTATTATTCTTAGGGGACTGCATGTCCCGGGATCATGATAAATTTTTCAAAAAAATATAGATCGGTTATTTAAAAAAACTAAAGATAATATTCTGTGAAAGCTGGATGAGAAACACTTTGACCCTAAAAAGTTGATGTCGACCACATCATCTCGTATTACCGTTGGTCAAGAAACATTACGCCGTAACCAAACACTGAACCCATGACTCTCATTGGGTTGTAGTGGTACAGATTTTTTAAACGGTGTCGACATCGAACCTTTGGTTCGCTGAATCCTACTTGAAATTTTTATTATTATTATTGTTATATTTATTAAAAATGCGTATTTTGGAAATTAATGAAAGGTCTCTGGGCGACAGACTGGTGGATAATGAAATACTTGTGGAATCGATAGTGAGGGAGGCGGTGTCAATGGAAGTTGGTGGGGGCGGCGACTCGGCGGGTGGGGGATGTGCACTCACTCAGCTCGCCAGTCCCGAGCTGGCTCTGCGTATCTTCTGGCGCCCAGTGTCCTCTTCGAGTTCTTGATCGCCGGACGAGTAAGTCTCATCTATTGTTTATCACATATTGACATTGTTATATAGCTATATAATATGGTCGATGATATAATCAGTATTTTTTAAATTTATTTACCCTATTCGATGGAACGTTCAATCCCGTCCAAATTTGAGACATATTTAGTATAAATGATACCATTATTGGAAATGATATATAAATATAATAACAGAAAAAATTACTTTTCCTTTGAAAAATAAATTTTACATTCTAAAGAACCAGTTTTAATTAAATTAAAAAAAAAAATTGACATACCACCTAAACAAAATTCTAAATACAATAAATAATGCTGTATAACTGATCAAAACTGGCAGTAAGAACTTCTCCAGTGATAGTGATTTATTAGTTCCCACCATTGCACGTGTATATTTATGTACTATTAATACATATTATTATTTAAATTATATAAGTATATATATATATATATATATATATATATATATATATATATATATATATATATATATATATTGTCTAAGACCGGTACCAATTCCGTATTTATTTTGTCATATCTAATTTTAATATTTTAATGTATGTGCATTTTAAATTAGGATATTATTTTTTTATATTTCTATTTTTATAATATTTATTATTTATGTATAAGATATTATTTATTATTTTCATTATTCAGATTTTATTTGTTTGGAACTACTGTATCATCAACAGATACAGTATTTTCAGGTATTAAAACCCCAATAAATTTAATTAAATGAGAAATAAAAAATCCCTTTAATATTATATTTAGCAAAAGTGTTAAAATGTGCAATGAAAAGATCTTTACCCACAATTTTAAATTTCAATAAATATATAATTATATAATGAGAAATGAGGTATTAATCCTTAGCAAATAATATTTTTACATTATTAAAATGAAAATGAGATTTTTTTAATCTTAGTTTTTAAAATCGAAAGTATAAAACGGCGTACAATCGTACTCGATTTGACTATGCCTATTCTAAAATAGGAACAAAAACTGTCGTTGAGCATTTAGTTTTATTTAAATATATGCAGCTATTGTAACGCCAACATAAATTTAATACTATTAATAAATTAAATCTGCTATAACGAAAGTCACAAATTTAAAATTATGACGGATATATCGTAAAAATGTCACTAACGAGAAACTGATATAAACAAGCCTAAGGATTATATATGTTTTCTTTCTTTTATAGGTTCTTACTTGTTTTATACATCCATCAACTCCTAAATTAAAATTTGTTTAATAGTTTTAATTTAAATTTTATCTAATTAATTTTTTCAAATATTGTTTATCCGAAAATATTAATATAATAAAACTAGTAATATAAAATAACTATTAATTTTATAATATTAGATTAACTATTATTGGTTAATATATTATTTAATATTTTAATAATATATTAACCATAATATATTTAATATTATATTAAAATATTAAATAATATATTAACCAATAATAGTTAATCTACTAATATAAAATTAATAGTTATTTTATATTACTAGTTTTATTAATATTTTCGGATAGATTAATATGTCTGTAAGAATTGTGAATAAGTGTGTAAGTCGAATTAAGTCGAAAATCAGTTAGGTCCACAACAGAGTTTTAAAACTCTGTTCTATATCTTGAATAAATAATTGGCTAAATCAGAAACAAAAATGGTAGTATGATGTCGCTATATGAAATTACAAGATTCCTGTAAAGTCTCAGTTCAATTTAAATTTGAAACTGTGGTCTTGAAAAGATAATTTTCGACTTATACACTTATTCACTATTCTTAAAGGAATTAGAAACTAACTTAGTATAAATCCAAATAAGCTAGTGGTTCGGATAAATATAAAAACAGCTCCTTAAAAAAAAAGTAAATGAAAAATAACAAGTAAACTATACATCAAATTCAGAGATAAATGCTTGTAGCTTTTGTTGAATTACTCTTTTTTTTTTTTTTAATGTTTTTTAAATCATAATGTTTTCTTTTGTGTTTTTCAAAATAATGGATTAACAAGACTTTTTACGAATTCTATTTATCGTAATTAGTATTGTACTCATTCGTAATCATAATATCTCGGAATTCACACATAAAGAACTAACAATATGTTTATGTGAAAGGCTGCTGGCTTTTGTATATGCAAGCTAGTTGTTTAAGCTTTTGAATCTCTGTTAACAAAGTTTGTCCGCTGTTTTGATCGTACATATTACTGTGTTATATAGACAAACTGTTTTAATTCTTCAATTAAAATTTGATGATCACATTAGCACATTATGTTTGAAAGTTTAAAGATAAAACTGGAAAGAAGCTGGATGGAAGACCTATTTTAGTAATCGCATAAAACAAATCAGTGGGAAGCGATGCCGCTAGGTATTGTGCTTTTTCTCAAGTCACTGATCATACTTTACTGTTTACTGGTTTTATTCAATTTTTTGGCAGATGTGAATGTAATAAGATGCAAAAAACGTTCTTCATCGTCTACTAGTTAACTTTATTTATGATTAAATTTAATTGATTTTTATCTTTATATGTATTTAAATTTGTTTAGAAATAAATTTCTTTTAAAAAATCACATAAGATAGGGTCAGTATTTTTATTTTTTTTTAATTTCGAATCTAAATGTTTTTTCATAATGAATTTTTTCTTTAAAATTTTTATTATTTCCATATTCCTCTTTAATTGAAATGCCTATATATATTTCCACACAAAAGTTTTCTCTATAAACAAAATAATAAATTATTTAATCACCATTTCATTCTTATTAAATTAACGCCGATTTATATGTGTATGTATATATATATATATATATATATATATATATATATATATATATATATATATATATATATATATATATATATACATATACATATGGATTAACGACAGACCTGGACTTCCCATATTTGCCAAACCATTTTCCTCCCGCATCACAGTGTCACGAGCATATGGGATAAGAAACAAAAAATCATATTTTTGGCTTTGCAAGATTGATTATTTTTTTGGTCATAGGCAGCTTTAACCATTTATTATGTTATAAACTTTCATAAAATTATACAGAAACTTAAAACAAATGTTTATAGAAACACGATAAAAAAAAAAAAAAAATACTATACGGATATAGTAAAATTTAAGTTAGTATCTCTGTTTATTTTTACTGTAAAGTTAATTTAATCAGTATTATAGTTTACAGTTTAATATTTTATCAACTACTTAGAGCCAAATCTTTACAAAAATTTTTTAGGGAAAAACAATAAATATTCCATTATCCCACCCCTCTCTTCTCCTCCCAAGTATAAAACTACTAAGATTAAAGAAATATAAGAATTATTTATAAAAATGAAAGAAAAATTCTTTAGAGAGGTCTGAAGGTTCTATTGAATTATGTTTAATGAAAATAGTATACGGAGTGAAGTTTATTAACAAAAATGTTTTATTCAAAACCGGCATCAGGTTTGGTTTTAGCACTCCGAAATACCCCAATATTCAATTTTTGGGTAAATCTAAAAATAAAAATTTTTTTACTACTAATTTTTTAGTAACCCTTCAATTTTTTTCAATGATTCAAACAATCGCTCATGAATCACCAATCCTTTAAACGATCCTAACCAAATTTCGGTCATCGGTAAAGGCTCTTAAACTACGCGAATTTCTTTAACCGTGATGTTCCTAAATGTTTTAGTGCCAGCGTTACCCTAACCTAAATTTTGATTTTATTTGGTTATAGCATTTTTTTATTCTCGCGCGGATCTCATTACCGCGTAGGAGAGCGTCCCACGGGTGGCGGATGTGGGGATGGTCGGTGGAAATTCCTTTAATCAGGAATAAGTCCGATGGACTCGCTGACCAACAATGAGAGCGCCCTCCCTCCCTCCCAGGCTTGCTGGTTTGAACGCCCTACTCACATTTTTAGTTCACAAAATACCATAAAAAAGTCATGGATCTCTCTGAGGTAAAACGCTCATTATCCGGAAGTAAACTAGTCCCCCGTTCGGGTCTCCGGGTGGGGACTACTTCAGAGGATTCATGGCGCAAGTTGAAAAATAGAGATTTAGGTATAGGGACGTGGAACGTAAGAAATTTGAATACAGTGGGTGGGTTAAAATCGGTGGCAAACGAGGATGTTAAGAGATACAATGTAGATATCGTGGCACTGCAAGAGGTTCGCTGGCCAGAGGAGGGTTCGTTAATAGAAGGGAAATATTCTATTTGGTACGGTGGGAGCGGTAGTTATTGTTTAGGTACTGGATTCCTAATGAGGAATAGATTGCTCTCCGCATTGAGGGATGTACAATTTTTTAGTGATAGGATATCATCTGTGGCCATATTTCAGGGGCGGTGGTTTAAAATCGCGCTGATAAACATACATTCTCCTACCGAAGACAGTGATGATGAAGTCAAATGCGAATTTTATGATAAACTAGAGTGGGTTTATGATAAACTACCTTGAAACAGCATGAAAATAATATTAGGAGACGCAAACGCAAAGGTGGGAAGGGAAGAAGTATACTATCCGACGATCGGTAAAGAAAGTTTGCACGAACATAGTAATGATAATGAGATCCGTCTAATAAACTTTGCTATCTCGAAAACCTAACAATCAAAAGTACTTCGTTTAAACATAAGGATATTCATAAGTATACGGGGACATCGCCGGATTCACAAACACGCAATCAAATTGATCATGTTTTGATACAACAAAGATGGCAAAATAGTATAATTAACGTGAGGTCTTATCGGGAGACAGAATGTGGGTCATAACATGAATTAGTAATCGCGAAACTTCGACAAAAACTTAATATAAAAAACAGAAAAGAAAGCCGTATTTGTTCCGAATATTTCGATCTAGATAAATTAAAAAACCCTTCAATTAGAAATCTTTAGATGAGGATCGCGAAGATGTAGACAAGTTATGGATCGGAATTAGGGATAATATTAAAGAGGTAAGTAATTTGTGTCTTGGAAAAAGGGACAATAAAAAGAACAAACCGTGGTTCGATAATGATTGTCTAAACTTGTGTGAAAAAAGAAGAGCCGTTAAATTAAAAGCTTTAAATAATCCAAGCGATAACAATGTTGCTAACTTCCAAGCCTTGAATGAAATATCCAAATTCCTCAAAAATAAAAAAGGAGAATATCTTAAAAACAAAATAATAGAGACAGAAACTAATAGAATTGAAAACAATGTAAGAGACATGTACAAGGGTATAAACAGATCCCGTAAACAGTTTGAGCCCGCAATGAATGGAATTAGAGATGAAAATAACAATATCTTGGCCGATCCGGGGGACATTGTGAATACATTTAAAAAACACTTTGAAAGTATTTTTAATTCGGGAAATAATAGTCAATCTCCTTGAATATCAGAGTGCTGAACCGTTAATTGAAGAACCGAGCAAGGAGGAAGTCGAAATAGCTATCGGAAAATTAAAATCTCATAAAGCAGCGGGAATCGACAACATTTCAAGTGAAATAATAAAAGCGTGCGGTGAAGCTGGAGTTTCTAAAATACATTTTTTGGTTAAAAAGATCTGAGAAAATGAAAAAATGCCCGAAGAATGGAAAGAATCTATACTTATTCCGATTCACAAAAAAGGTCCGAGGTTGGAGTGTAATAACTATCGCGGAATATCACTCCTCCCGGTATGTTATAAAATATTCTCGTTGATACTAACTAGTCGAATCACGGAATATGCCGAGGAAATTATCGGAGACTACCAATGTAGTTTTAGACGGAACCGATCAACTATCGATCAAATATTTTCCTTACGGCAAATATTAGAAAAAAAATTCAACGGTGCAGTCCATCAGCTTTTTGTGGATTTCAAAAATGCTTATGATTCCATTGATCGTCAGAGACTGTATAACATTTTGATTGAGCATTTTGATTTACTAACTGAAGAAGTTAGTAAATCTAGTAGAGATGTGCATGACCGAAACATTCAATAAAGTTAGAATCGGTAATTATTTTTCAGAGAAATTTGAAGTTCGGTTGGGGTTAAAACAAGGCGATTGCCTTCCACCTGTCCTATTTAATATAGCACTAGAGTATGTCATTAGAAAGGTAATGCGTACCGAAAGGGGTTTAGATCTGGGTGGTAAAATATCCGTGCTTGGGTTTGCGGATGATTTGGTATTATTAAGTGAGGACGCGGAAACTATAAAACTGAATACAACATTGATGACAGCTGGGAAAGAGGTTGGCTCAAAATAAAAACGAATAAGACGAAATATATGGTTAGCAATAGAAACAGAGGCGATTTTGAGGATATAGATATAGGAGAAAATAGATTTGAACACTTTTAGAAATTTAAGTATTTGGGGTCTGTGATTACTAGAAAAAACGAAATTCAAGAGGAAATAAAGGCGCGGTTAAAGGTGGAAAATTCTTGTTATTTTTCGGTATCGACATTACTTAGGTCACGCATTTTGTCCAGAAACTTAAAACTTAGAATATACAACACTATTATCTTGCCTAAAGTTCTGTACGGGTGTGAAACGTGGCCGCTAACCTTGAAGGACGAACAACGCCTTAAAGTCTTCGAGAATAAAGTTCTGCATAAAATATTTGGTCCGAAAAAGGATGAGTCAACTGAAGAATTTAGGAGGTTACACAACGCGGAATTGCGGAGCATGCCCTGTTAATATAATCGAAATGATATCAACGCGACGGTTGAAATGGGCTTGCAAAGTTGTTGGACTCAGTAACGAACGAATTCCTAAAAAGTTAATAAACGCTTAGCCGACTGGTAACGTCCGAGGAGTAGACCGAAACGTAGATGGGAGGATTGTATTAAGAGTGATCTAATGAATTTGGGTTTGGAAGGTAGTCGGTGGACCGAGATTTGTAGGCAGCGATTAGTGGTATCGGCATCGAACCTTCGGGTTCGCTAAGCCTTTTATTATTATTATATAGAATTTTTTTATACAGACTTTCTAAGATAATGCAATACTTATTTGTGGAATGTGTATATGTGTGGAAAGAAGAAACTTCCCTCTTTTTAGCGAGTTTAACATCTTCGATATCGGATACACAGGAGACGAGATGCAGAGCTTCAGACCGGAACGTAATTTTTTGGCTTTTAAAATTGAAAAAAAAGTTTTTGTTTTCGATGGTTTTCTCAACATTGAGGTTGTTTTGTTTGCTGAATCAAAATCTGCCGTCATTTATGATGTGAAAAAATCTGTAAGGTTAGTTTATTTAATAATTGAAACACTTTTTTTATATTTATATAGCCAAAAATCAATTAATTTATAATATTTATATTTTTCCTTTAATATACTCTAAAAAGCGAATGTTTAGCTGGAAAAACCATGTCGATATCATTTTCAAACTTGAGATATAAAATAAAGAATTTTCAGCATGTTATATTTTTTTTCAACTCCTAGAGCCCATTGGATAAAACGGTAGGATATAGATCGACCTTTTTTCGATGTAGAATTATCCAAAAAAGTTTGATCAAAATCGGCGACGGACACATCGTGTCTCTCTCCTTGTTAGACCGATTTGGACTTACGGTGTATTAACAAATATATGGATATGCCCAAAAAAAGTATTTTACTCAAACTGCAACAATTTCAAGAAAAAGTACGAAGACTTACTAGCGCCGCTCCTCCGCACATATTTAAAAAGGACTTATACATAGATTTAAATACTCCATACGTACAATCAACCATTAAATCATTATACCAACGATTTCACGACAAACTTATTGCACACCTAAATCGATTAATTCAAGGACTATCAACACGAGACTTACCTGGTACAAAACCACATTTACAAAGGAGCTGGAATAGGGATCTCCTAGACTAGATTTCAAATTTAAATTTATATGGAGTGGAGTCGCTGGATGGCTTGCCTTCATGACGTTAATTTTCATTATATATCGCATTCGATGGTTGTAATAGATTGTAACAGTTATAACATATGTTAATTGATCAAATGATTAAAAAAAAATAAACTCTTGGTGGTTATTCTAACAAGCTATTTTCCTTCCGTCTCACAGCTTCATGAGCATAAGTGAAATCAAAAATCGTATTTATGACTTTGCAAGGTTTATTATTTTTTTAGGTCGTATGTAGGGATAACCATGCATTATATTATAAACATACATAAAATTATACAGACGCTTAAAAAAAATGTTTATAGAAACACAATAAAAAAAAAATAAATAAAAATAAACCTATTCCTCATCGGAATCGCCTGACTGTAAATAAATGTCGTCATTATCTTTTCTAAAAACTATGTAATTTAAAATATTTTGATCAATTTTTTTATATGCTGCTTGGCTTTCCCCGCTAGGCGGTCACCCATCCAAGTATTAACCACCGGCCTCTCGGTATTTATACACACACACAAATAGCCACACTTTCACACATTCTGGAACGTTTTAGTGGTAATTGAGTCTCAACTACTAAAGCCTGTAGCTTGTTTGGCTGCCAGGTAGTATAGTAGTTAGTATGTGGCTTCCTAATTGGTAATATTCTTGGAATTAGCCAGAGTGAGCAAGAAAATTATGTTAAGAACAACAGGCTCCAGTTGAGCCCTAGTTTACCGACCTAATCTAATTATTCTTGGCAATCATAACAGCTTCACGAAAGTGACCCTTGGAATCGAATTAGCGCTCGTTCTCGCTGACAATTATTGTCCAATCTTGTTTGGACTTCAGAACTTTTTGTGTACACCATTGAATGAAATATCCATTCAAAATTTTGCATTGTTTTTTATCTGCTTCAATGATATAAGTATTTTTTAAGCATCCTTATAATTGTTTATTCAATATCAATTTTAGTTAAAAAAAGATTTAAATTCTTATGTATTTAGTTTCTTGCTTACTTGATACCCAACACGTCCCAATAGTATATGCAATGCATATATATATATATATATGTTTGTGTATGTAAGGTTATAAAATAAGTTTTCATTCACTTGGCTTATATTTTTCTTCCTGAGCAGTGCAGTATTTTACGTAGGCTAATGGCCCTTTTTTAAAGCTGAAAAATAAGTTTGACAAATTCTTGACAGTGCCTCTTTCGCAGCCATTATCGTTACAGCTCCCTCACAAACTGCAGACAGATTGCTCTTTTTGTCCGGTGCACTATCAGTACACTCCGGTCTCTGATATTTCCTTCCTCTCTCCAGCAAGCTAAATTAACTCTCACAATTAGCTTATTCGCATAGAGTTGCGAATTATTCTTTTAAATATATTTATACTATTTCATATTAACTGTTTAATATTTCAAAACCAAACCGAGATAAATAAATTTAATATTTTTAAATTTACCCCATTATCAACAGAAAATTGAATCAGTAAAATTTAATTAACATTAAACGGAAAATTTGTTTATCACTTTTAATATATTTTTCCAATACATTATTCAAGTGTTGGAAAAGAAATATAAACAGGCTTGGCAGTTATAATATTTTTTTTTATTATGGAAAAAGGGCTTTAAAAGTAATTTATTCAGGATAATATTATACACAGTCTATCCTCTATATATTAAACTTCTAGAATTCGAATGGAATATTAACTTTTCTTATGGAACCATGACGACATCATTTTTTGAAAGACACGTTTTGCAAACTTTATAGGAAACACATGCAATTTTTTTTTCTTTATTGAGTACAGTAGGACTTTTTCAAGGTGGCGAAATATTTACAATTTTTTATATTAAATACATTTTTATATTAAAGGATTCAATCATATTCCACAAATTAATTAAAAACTATTTTTTATTAAAACTATTTTATTTTGCGTAAGAATTTCGTAATTCATAGTATACAAATCAGAGTATACAAATAAATACAGCATTTTCAGATTTATGGGTTATAAGTAAGTAAAGGTTTTTGTTTAGTACTCGCTTGTTCAACTCCGATGCTGATATATATGATGATAAATGAATTGACTAACAGAGTTGAAACTTTATATGATAATTGAATAATTGAAACAAATATTTCTTACTAACAAGATACTAATCTTGAATTTAAAATTCATGATTGGACAGCGTCTTTTTGGGACGTGAGATGTTGAAAAAGGTGGAATTTGAAAGAGGAGTGAGAATAAGAATGAGGGGGAATTAGAAGGAAGGGTATTCCAGAGGATAGTGGAGCGGGCAAGAAAGGAACGTTCGAATATATATATATATATATATATATATATATATATATATATATATATATATATATATATATATATATATATATATATATATATATGTGTGGGTGTATTTATATATATCTTAATAAGTTCTACCTTCATCATACCAAGTAAGAGTTATTATGTTAATATTTTCTGAATGATTTATAAACAAACTTTCATATCTATCATTTAGTTTATGTTTTTGTTCTTTGATTCGACTTCGAAGATCGAATATTTAGTGTCCTGAATGACAGTTTGGCTAATACGTCCACTATATACGTCCAATATATATATATATAAATAATATGTATATGATTATAATTCTGAAAAAAATGGCCAGATTGGTCGATTTTCGATGCTCTTTTGTTTTCAACATTATATTGGGAAATTATACCCCTCATACCTTGAATATTTGAGTTCCTTTTTATAAATTAATATATTATTATCACTTCCTTTTTCAATTATCACATTTTTTTTAGACATATTATTCATTTTTATTCCGAAACTGTCCGACAATAATATATTGTTTGTTTTTATTTACTTGAGATATTTTAGGCATGTATAGGTAATTTTTAAATATAAAAAATAAATCTTTGCTTATAGGAGTATTTTCATTAGAGGATTACTATATTTTAAATTACTTACTAATTCTAATTAATCGAATTTATTAATTAATGAGATAAAAAAACTACGAACTGAAGCTCTGACGTCCCTACCGATTCATCGCTAATTAAGTTCATTTTTTAAGAAACCATTTCGAATATTTTAAAAGGTTGCTATTGGTTGTTAAATTAGAATAAACACTCTACATGTTTTATTTGTAGATTTTTTTCGTTATTGTTGACCGCTTTTGAAATCTGAACTTCGGTATGAACGATTTGAAAAATTGGCTTTACTGGTGTTTTTTTTTAGCTCTTAATCCATTTTTTCCTTTTGTTATTCTATACCTTATGATTTTCTGACCATTCAGCTTTGAAAAAATGTTTTTTTGCGGGGGTAAGGTTAAAACAAATACTACGAGGCAATCCACCACGTACTCAAACAGCATTTACTGCTTTGTTTTTGAGTGATGTATTGTCTCTATTTGTTTAATATTTTCTTGACTGCTAATAAGAGATATAGCACCTCTAATTTTGCATTTATTTCATTATATTGCTGATGCCTGAATTGACGAAACGTTGACAGGTTAGTGATTTTCACCTATTTGAGAGCTTTTTTTTTTTGTTTTTGGATGCAAAACAATATCCGAACTCTTTGTTCTGTAATCAATAAACCCCGTAAATGAATATCACAATGAATCTACTAAAAAAAATATTAAATCTCTTGTCTTATTTCTAGTATTATTTCGTTTTAAACTTTTCTTTATGTTTTAAAATTATATAAATCGAAAGAAAAAAAAAACTATTTGCTGTAAGAGTTGAGTGAATGAAGGTTATACTTCGTGCCAATGGCGGCCAGGATAGGTTGATCTATAGTGTTGATTTTAGGGAGGACAGAAGCAGTGTCAACAGGGGCTAAGAGTTATCAGAGCGACTGTGGTCCTTAAACTGCTTCTTATTTCGAAACAGAAAATTCCATTTCTACGATTTGTGGTTAGTGTGGGAGTTTTGGATATTTTTTTGGGAGGGGATTATAACTTTTTTAAAGGTAAATTATATTATATCATAAAGATGCAAAGAATATCATGCAAAAGGTAATTTATGTTTGTTGACTAAGATATATTAATTGCTCAATGTAAATTTTGATTTTTTTATAGTATATTTTAATTACAGCAATATTTAAACAATTTCTTAAATATTTTCTGCAAAGGATCTTTATTTTATTCGGATCCATGAACAACATAATCCGCTGAATTTCAATAAAAGGGACATGAAAACGGAATTTTATTTTCATTAGTTTCTCATTTTATTATTTTGTTCCTCACTAACGAATATAGGGAAGCTTTGTATTCATACAGGAAGTGAAAAAATTGTATACTCTCAGAATTGAAAGTTTCTTTTCGCGTTTTACGTTTTATAGATCTACGAACAAATTTCGGTCTCGTGTTCATTTTTCTGTAGTCAAATTCATGCGATGGGCATTACACCTACTTTAGTTCGATTTTAAATTTTAATAACATTTTCAGGAATTTTGAGGGTTTGTACTTAGATGGTCTCATAAAAACTTTGTTAAACTACATCCACTACTCACGCATGAGCAAACATATTTTCCTTTAATGATGATTTAGTTTAAATTTTATCAAATTTCATTTACTGCTCTCGGTGCTGTTATTCGATGTGTTATTTAATGTTATTCCATATATTTATTAAATATAATAAACATTTATATTTATTTGTGAATCTTGGACCTATAATGTACTCTATAACATTACATAATATGTAACATTTTAAGTTAGGGTTTACAAGTTGAACAACGCTGTTGTGGATTTTCATTTATATATGTTTATTTTAAAACAAACGAAAATTGTCTGTTACATTGATTTATTTTTTATACAAATAAACTTGATAAACACAAAACCAGCAAACATAGATTAATTCTAATTTTAGTATTAGTTTAATATTACTTGGAAAATAAACTCAATCTCCGTTCAGAAAATCGTTCTGTATCCGGCTTAGAGTTTGAAATTCGCTATAAATCATAAATGTCGTTCCGAAATAGACCTTTTAAGTTTATTAAATTATTTACCCTTCCTATCATTCAGTATTCAACAGGCAATGACCTAACCCTCCAGTCCTGCACCCCCTCATCCTCCAGGATTTAAATATCAAAGGATGTATTAATAGTTTGTTAACTGAGTTTATTACGGCTATCTAGAATTTACATATATAATGAATGAACGTCCTGGCGTCTTATTATGAAGGAATAAGTTTGTATAATGCTCTTGATTCTGAATTATAATACATTCATTCTTCAGAATCGTGCCCAGTATACAAAAAAAATAGCATATTGAATATTATATGAGAAAACAGCCAATCTGTAGATTTGGGGAAAAAAACTGTGAACTATAAGTGCCTGATGGGCCAAAAAATCAGTTTAGTATGTAAAAGATTAAAGGCAATAAAAAAACCCAAAACGAAGAGGATTGGACCTGATATCATGAATGAAGAAGTCTGGGTTCAGTATTTTTCAAGCCTACTAAAGGAAGAGAGACTGGCTTGTATCACTCAACCAACAAATAGGATAATAGAAAATGAGGGACTTGAATGCTTTCTATCAATATCAGTTGAAGAAATAACTCTCGCTCTCAATGGAATGAAAAAACACAAATCTGCTGGTCCGGGTGATATCCAAATTGAGCTAATAAAAAATGGACGAGAAGAACTTACCCAACCCCTTTCAAGATACATGAATTATTGCATAAGCGTATGTAAAGTATCGGAAGAATGGAAAGTTGGTCATATTACTCCGATCTTTAAGAAAGGCTGTAAAAGAGTGTGTTCAAACTATCGTAGAATAACAGTGACCAACAGTATGAGTAGTTTATATGGCAGAATAATTAAGCGGAGACTGGAAGAAGAATGTGCGCACATAATTCCCGAAGAAAAAGCTGGATTCATTACAGGACGATCCTGCAGTGACCACATCTTTGTAATCAGACAACTCCTAGAGAAGGCAATGACACACATTGAAGGGGTATACCTAATATTTGTGGACTTACAAAAATCGCATAATACTGTGCCATTAAAGATAAAAGCAATAAAAAGCCTTTATGACGGTGCAAAAGTCTGTGCTAAAATCGGAGCCTCTGTTAGTAATAGTTTCCCCATAACCAAAGATCTGGGATGTTCACTGTCTCCGCTTCTCTTTATCATTTATGTGGAACGGGCCTAAGAAGAAATGTAATAGTATGGTCTTAAAGATAGAGAATTATTGCCTATTTAATCTTCAGTTTGTTGACGACCAATTGCTCATCGCTTCAGAAGCAGAGGATGAGAAAAATATATGATGAGAAAAATTCTCCAGGAATATTCATTATGAAGGCTGAAAGTTAGCAAAGAAAAACAGTATATATGATCTTTAATAGCCAAGGTAAATTTGGACTCATGGATCATGAAACCTGAAGAGCAGTTTAAATATCTAGGAAGCTGGGTAAATGCTTTAGGAACAACAGACATGGGCTTCAAAGGAGCATAAGCAACGCCGTAGATCGTTAGTAGAACCTTAAATTCAGTACTATGGAGTAAAATAGTGCTCTTAAAAACGAAAGAAATTATATACAAATCATACCTAGAAAGTATTACTCTCTATGCAGCGGAAGCATGGACAATTAAAGAAAGTCAATCACAAAGACTTTTAGCCCTAGAAATGGATTACTGGAGGCGATCATGTGGTATCTCACGGCTTCAAAAAGTTCCAAATAGTGAAATAAGAAGGCAAGTTGAACAAGTGGCGAACATCCTCCATACCATTGAAACAATGAGGCTGAAATGGCATGGGCATGTGATGAGGATGGAAGAGGGGCGATGGCCTAAAAGAATTTTGGAATGAAGCTGGTTGGAGGGCGTCAAGGAAGGAATGGTGATCAGGGGAATGCGTGATGGAGACTGACAAGACAGAGGAAGATGGAAAAAACTTATATTTGGTGACGACATGTGACTGAAGTTGTAAAAGTCGTTAAATAAAAGATTTTAAAAAAAAAATATATGCTACGTTATTCTTTTTATAATTTTTTTTAACTTTATAATTTTTTACCACTTACAATTCATATTGTATCCAAACATAATATGATAGTTTAATTTAAATGTTGTTTTAATATAAAAAATTTCATCGAATATATGCCTTATCGAATAGATTTTCTTATTATTTTAAAAAACAACTCTAGTTTATGTTTATAAGGAGCTATTGCAAGGTGTACAGGCAATCAAAGTTAAGGGTGTTAAATAAATGGATGGGTGATCGCCCGAAACGGATGACCACTTATCTCGGAAAGTCACCCTGCTTCTCCTTTCCTCCGGTGGTCACACAGACCAGGCGGAGAATGATAAACCTAAATAAGTGCATGGAATACTACTTCACCCTTATCAGTGAATAAAACATGAAAAATCTCAGCTATGTGAGTAGGTACTCAGTAAAATGTTGAGTCTACGAAAGAGTAGAGGTTTCTCACCTCCTACGAGCTCCACTTAGAAAGGTGATCATGTCCTCCGAATCAATAATCAATCCATATTTGTAGGGCACATGCTCCCTACACTTTGCAAGTGTTCCAATGTATAACTTCTCTGTATTCACGTCTAACCAGAGCACCTGCTTAGTTTTCTGAGGAATAAGAACCTGCTGAGTTTTATTCACTTCATCTTATCAGTCAATATTTGTGGAGCAAGTGTTCCATACACTTAGTAAAATAATAATTAAAAGAATTGTGAAATAATAATAAAGACAATTAGTTTTGAAAGAAAATCGGTTTTAAGTAAATAATAATGTGGTATTTAATTGTGCAACTTCTGTTAATTCTCGATCGAACCACAGCATCTGCTCAGTTTTTTGTGGAATGAGTACGTGCTCAGTTTTCTTCATCTCACCTATTATATGCATTGTAGTTATCTTTACCATAAACATATATAAATTAAAACGAAATGGCAGAAATGAAATATTTGCGGGCGAAGCCGCGGGCAAAAGCTACTTAAGTTATAATGGGAGTTAACTGTTAGCTGAGGAAGTGCAGACATAAAACGAACTACGGTTTTTTTTGTTCAAAATGTTCTGTAGTGGTAGTTTATTTATCATTAATGTAATTTGAATAATAGAAATAACATTAATAAATTTATTTTTATTTGGTTTGCATTTAATTAGCAGGTTTTATTATTATCAAGAAAATACATGAAATTGAATATTTTATTCCTGAATTGGTTCTTTATTTTATTTACTTTGTATTTTACCCTCAATGGCATGCTTGTTAGGTCTGTACTTTAACTGGAGTTGTTAAAATTCTTTTTATTAAAAAATAGTCAGTTTTATAATACATTATAAACAAATATGATAATTATAATTATAATTATAATACAAATGTGATATGCATATTTGTATTATTTATAGTTCATTAATTAGTACGAGCTCCATCAGCTTTATGATGGGGTTCCAATTTTAGACAGTAAGCCGATTGTGGATGGAACATCAATAATGCATGCAGATTTGCTCAGACTGCAAAGGTCCAATTATCATGTGACTAAAGCGATTTGTACAGAGATGTTTAATAGGTCTTTATCGGTGGATAAAATATTGAATTGGTGCATGATCTTTCAGAGTGTAACATAACTATAGTAAAAAAATGAACAGCTTATTACTATGCTATAGATTGATCTTTAAGAAAGGTTTCTTTAACAGAAGAAAAAATTAACTATTTGTAAATGATTATGGGTTTATATGCACAAACCCAATAGTATGCAAGATACCCTATAAAATTAATATTTTTATTACAAATAAATTGGTTTATCTATTTATATAGAAACGGATGTTGGTATATATTTTTGAGATTTATTGAGTTCGATACCTTTTGGAGCAATCACCATGAAATTTGGTTTATATATGTACTTTTTTATGAAGAAGGTTTTTATGCTGTCCACCCTGTTGTAACTGGCCACTGCCCAAAAGGGCAGCCCGTTTTTCGTTTGTAACCGCTAACCGTGGACACTACTGAAGCAATCTTTACCAATTTTTAACTACATCATCTGCATGATCCACTGAAGATTTAGCAATAATGAAATCCACTGATTTTTAATAAAATACTATTAAAAAGATGATTAGTATATTGCTAAGAGAAAAAGTGTCCAACTTACGTATGTTTCTTAGCCATGATAATTCCATTCCCTTGGAAGGACGTAGGCTATAAAATCTTTTTAATACGTAAGCAGTTATTGGTTGAAAACTCTATTTAATTAATAAAATCGGAGGATAAGGAAAAAAATAGTGTTGAATGTAAAACTGCTTATAGTATTTTTCTGTCGTAAAATGAAAGTATAACTATTTATTGCAATTATCTCAAGGCCAAACATACAAATATGTTGGAGTAAATTTTGGTAGATCTGCGGATAGGTTCATTAGTAACCCTCAACTCATCTCAAGATTTAATGATGAGCTGAACCCGACTCTCATTTAACTGGTATAGTTTAGAATTCATCTGATAATTTATACAAAGCTTTCAGAGTTTTATCTTCGGATAAGTAAAAAGTAAAAAAAAAAGAAAGTTTTATTTTTGTCCAGATTATTATAACAGCAGATTTCATCCTCACTGTAATTAAAAATAAATAAATAACTTTTTTTATTGCTTCATTTCAAAGTAGAACTGCCTTCAAGAAAGCCTCTTACCTGATTGTAGGCTCCGGAAAGACTCTCGAACCTTTTAAGAGTTTTAAATGCCTTCGAAAGTCAATGGCCTATTTATTATATAGATTGGCGTTATTTAAAGCATCTTGGGAAATTGAGATGAAAAAAAAAACTGTATTTGTTTGGTTTAAATTCTACTGCGGAATTTTTGGAAACGAAGGCTACGAAGAAGAATTGAGCAATGCCATTCATCAAGAAATGAAAAATGCCTTTTATCAAGAAATGAACAAGCCTTTGAAATAACAATACCAAAGAGAAGTTCCTTAGAAGAAGAATATGATGAAACAGCCTTTTGCCGATTTTGAGCTGATCATGTTATTTCACATACGAATATCTTCTTCAAGGTATTGGAGAATCTTCTTGCGTAAAATAGCATATTGTCTTACTAACTCCATAACAATCTGCTATCCATATTAACAGACATTCTGGTTACCAAAATACTTTATTTGTAGAAGGTATACAACGTGATAAAAATGACAAACTGAAGACCATATTTAAATTTTTTAAATGGTCTGGGTAGAACATCAAAAATTAAAATGTCTCGGTAATAATAAATCATTTCCTTATATTAACTGAATTTCTAACTTCATTGAACAAATTGAGCGTCGGATACCAGAACGAAATAGCAGTAAGAAAAAAAAATTGTAAATCTCACGAGATTGATTATATTCCGAGCTAAGCTGTGAAGGCATGTGAAGAAAACACTTCGATACAACCTGTTTGTAATCTTGAGACTTTGTTTCTAAATTAAAAGTCAAGTAGTTCCTTGCACCCATAAACATTGTCCTGACTGCTCCAGTACACGCAATGCGAGGTGTGTAACACCACCCCACGCATTGATCTCTGAGATCTAGGATTTTCAGATGTTATTTAAAAGCCAATTTACATTAATTTTACTCGTTATACAATATTCAGATAGCGGTGAAGCACTAGGTATTCGTAATTATGATTAAATTTCATTTTAATGAAATCAATTTTAATTTAACTAACCCAAACAGCCCTTTCAAACAGGACTTTCATTTGCTATCATCATCATTATTGTAGACGCTTGATTATAGTTACTACTTTCATTGGTAATAACTGTAAAAAAAAAATTTGTAGCATGAAATTCGGACCTTTTTAAAAATAATAATGTTATATAAATTTTTATTTCTTATTATTTCTAAGATAAATAATAGTGAATAGAAGGCTATGTTATTAATCTTGTTAAAAGATAGTGAAAAGAAAGGTTTCCCAGTATTAATAATTATTGATGATAATATTAATGAATAATCAATGTTTCGGGGTTCTTCGCCATCATCAGGACCATTCTATAGTGTAATATATCATGGTCGAAAAATATAACAAAAACTTGTTATATTTTAACAAATTAATTAAATTAATGAATTAAAATTTGCCTTAATATATGGTTTATATCCATTTTTTCAAAAACATCAAGATTTTATTAATTTCTCGTGGAAGCCTATTTAATGGAAATAATGTGAGTCTGAATCTACCTACAAGAACGGCTGAAGGTGTTGCACGGTTACGCTTCGATATCAAAGAATTCTGGAATCGATTAATTACGTAAATTATTTAATAATTAGCACAAAGTTGGTGCTGTCGCTGTTAAACCAATTTAAGGCCGTTTTTACGCGATACAATAAAATCGGCGGTCGAACCGACATGCGTTTTAGTTTACGCAGAAACTAAACTATTATTCTTTCACACGGTCCGATTATTATCAGAGTCAGATTTCCATATTTCCAGCAGCATGACGTCCGAACGATAAATCGGTTACGGTCCCATATCCGATGTTATCAGATCGTGTGAAAACGTCCTAAAGATATTAAAAAAATCACCTGTAAAAGTTTATACATAGGAAATGTTGAAACTAGAATGGCATTTTTGAATTTTAATATAAATAATTTAATATTTGCGCGAAAAAGTGGCAAATACCTCCGAAAAGACTTTATTGCAGTACTTATTTTTTGCTAAATAGTTTTGAATTTATATTTTTTTTAAATGTTAACTACAATCATTTGTATTTATGATTTCATAATTGGCTCCAGCTCATTAATTTTCACATCAATAGCAATGGCAATCCTAATATATTTCTATTCTCTTTAAAGTCAAATCTAAAATAAGGTATTCAAACCATTTTAGGGATTACATTTCCTTTGACATTATTACGATTTATTTCACGAATAAAATTTATAAAAACTGTTGTTATGACATACTGAGAAGATGGGTAACTTATATTGTTTCAATAAATATTTTCAAAAAATGCTTATTTTCTCGAGACGTTTGAATATTGCAGCCATGGCCCTTAGAAGGAGAAAGCGGTTTGCAACAGCTTTGTTGAAGTGGTTCCAGGCTGTTGCACAATCGAAAGGCACTGAAGTAACTGTCTGCTCTGATTTATTCCTTAGAGTGTATCTGTTTCTCTATAATTGCGAGAGATATGATTTCTTTTGGCTAACAAGCTGAGCAAGGCAATATTTTGCTGTTCTCTATCAAGACATTTTTAAGCTTTAGTTTAGATACATTGCAATTTCAAATTTGGACCATAGAGGTGTTAATTTAGATTTATTAAGTATAGTAAAAAAAAAAAAAAAACCCACAAAAGTTCCAATTAATAAGATTTTTGATGTAATAACTTTTTATTTAAGGTCATATGGGGTAAGTGCTTAATCGTCTCATTAAATCTAAAACCTGAACTGGTAAGAGTTACCCTTTAGGGAGCATGAAGTCTAATAACTAGTGTATCAGATTTCAGCCGCGGGAATTCGCTAAGGTGAAGTGTAACGAGTTGTAAAGAAATTAAATCCCACCTGTTGGTTTAGTTGGATCTTTCAACTTCCGATGTATAGCTGTATCGGTGTTTATCTACCAGCAGGACTGGTTTTTGTTTGCGGTAGGTGAAGTTTAAGGTGAAGTTAACTTTAGAAGTTTCAAAAATGTAAACATGTTACAACTTTATGTGTTAGATATTCATTTTTCTAAAATCTCTAGGCTTTCCAACGCTATATTAAACCTGTGAATTAATGTTCTTATTTTCGGAAATTTGTTTTTAATATGGGATAATATTTAGCTTTATTTCTCCTTTAGTTAAATATAAAAATTTTTCATAGTTCATATTTGTCCATTTTTCATTACTACTAACAATTTGAAAAGGTTAATTATTTCAGAGAAACAAAATTAAATCTACATTAGAAAATGCCATTTTGATAATTCGGTATTTAAGCCGTGTCACACTCTTTCAATGTGGATAAGACCTAGCTGATATTAAAGACCATTTAATTGTGCATCGAAATAACGAGTTTCATAAAAAAAAACACAGAGATGGCCACACACACATGCGCGCGTTTTAAGGTTCCCTGAGTCCAAATATGAACTCAGGGGATCGTAAAACTTATATTTCCGTTCAAAACTCGAATTCGAAATTTTTCACGATCGCAATACTTTCGGCTACTATATATTTTATATATAGGTAAGTGCATACATACATACATAGATGGCTCTATATCCTGTCACCGAGACTGCGACTCCCCCAGAAGCCTTCGCCAGTCAATACGATCAGCTGCAGCAGCTCTCCAGTTTCGGACTCCCAGCAGAGCCCGTGCGTCCGATGTCACAGAATCCTCATCTGACATTACTTTGTTCATGCCTCTCTCCGGACAGCATCCTTCTGTGTATCGCCGAATCATTCATACGTGCGACGTGCCCGACCCAACCAAGTCGTCCTATCTTGATAATCTTGACCGAGTCTATATCCTTATATAGGCCAGCGAGTTCAGCATTTCTCCTTCTCCAAATTTCATCCTCTCTGACAGGGCCAAAAACTCTTCTCAAAACCCTTCTCAAGATTGATCTCTCAAAGATCAGAAGTCTATTTTCATCTTGCTTCTTAAAGGCCCACGCTTCCGATCCTTAATTTAAAACAGGGCGGACCAAGGCTTTGTAGAGAGTGATCCTGTTCGGGAGGAACCTTCTTCCAAAATGCTTTACAAGGCCGAAGTAGCACCGTCTCGCCGCTGCTGACCACCCGGAGTTAATCAAAGATCCGAGGTAGACAAAGCTGCTTACCTTTTCGAAATTATATGGTCCAGCCTCAAAAGTACAGGTCCCTGATCCATCTCCTCCGACTCTCATATATTTCATTAATGTGCAACCCAAGTTTCTTTGCTGCATCTTCTATAGCCAAGAACGCTTCTCTTAATCCACGTTCCGATCTGGCGGCAATATCAAAGTCGTCAGCGTACCCCAGAAGCTGAAATGTACTGTTAAGAAGGGTTGCCTTATGTTGGATTCCGGAAATACGTACTGCTTTCTCTGCAGCGAACTTAAAAAGAAGACAGGCAAAAGAATCCCTCTGTCTTACACCGCAGCTGGTATGGAAGTCCTCCTAGAGGTCACTACTCGTACTGCACACTTCGACCCGATATCGTCATTTTCCCGAGACGTATCAGTTTAGCTGGGACGTTCATTTCCAACAGAGCCTGGTAGAGCTCCGGCCGAGTTACACTATCGTAGGCGGCTTTAAAAGAAGTGGTGGTAGGTAACTGTTCTATACTCTTTGCATTTCTCCAGCATCAGCTTCAAGGAGAACAGTTGGTCCTATGTGGACCCCCCTCGCCTAAATCCCGCTTGATATTTCCCTATCTCCCTCTCGGCATGAGGATCTAGTCTCTCGAATAGGACGTTAGAGAGAATATAAAGCTTAGTGAAAGTAAAAATATATTTTAGAACAGTCTGAAAACATGAGCTCTGGAATTTTTACTTTTCCTTACTTATATACGAAGTATGTAGTAAGGAGAAGTATTGCGATCGTGAAAATTTTCCGAATTCGAACGGAAATACACGTTTTAAGGTCCACTAAGTCCAAATGACCGAGGCTCGCAAAATGGTCTGTGTGTGTGTCAGTGTGTCTGTGTGTATGTGAACAACCTAACTCAAAAACGAAAAGTCGTACGATACTCAAATTTCATATTTAAAGTAGGCATATGGCTGTGATGTTACAGCAACTTTTTCGTCAAAATCGACTAACCGGAAGTGAAACTTTATATAATGGACTTTACACTCTTTTACAATTTTCGGCTCTAACGATTTTGATGAAACTTGCCTAAATTATTCTTCATAAAGGCCATTAACTTTTCATTTATGTAGTAAATCGCGGAAGAATTGCAGAGAAAAAATGTATGATGAAATGAATATTTTATTTGCCCATAGCTTAAAAAGTATGCATTCTAATGTAAATTATGTGTAGAATTGTATAAATCTAAAAAATAATCATCAAAATCGGACCAGTATTAGCAAAGATACAGTGTATTTTATGTGGAGCACAAGACCCTAGATGGATAACCAAGCGCATCCGAAAGGAGACGGATGCGACTGGACCTCCTTCCACCAATCCGCCAATCTGTTGTAAACAATACGCTCTGTAATAAAGTAATTTAAGAATACAAAAGCGAAAATTAACTTAATAATTTCTACTTTCACATTATTTAATGGAAAGGATATGTTTCCATGGAAACTAAACCAGAAACTTTTAAAATATATTTGCAACTTGACAAAGTTAAAATATATAGGTAGTGTACAGGATTGTTGTACTAAAATTGTTTAAAATGTACTTAAGTGGGAGAAGATGTGTATGCTGCTGAGTTTATTAGAAGCACTGTTTATGTGAACTCTTTAAAATTGTATTAAAAAGAAAATTATTATAGAGCGGTAAGGGAAAGTAGTGTGATGCGCGCACCGCACCAGATTTTTACATGATTGTATGCAGTAGCACTTAAAGTCGTATAACATTCGTCAAATATAGACAAAATTAAAAGGGAAATACTTATTAAAAGAATAATGAATAAAATTAAATGGGTTAGCATAAAAACCACTACTAGTTTAATGCACTTATTTACTCACAACTGACTTGAGAAAGCTGTGCGAATCTTGTTAGACCAGGGCACTAACTTCCCCCGCCAGCATTAATTATACTAATCAATTTCAGTTGTGTTCAAGATTTTTCTCCTTCATGTTTTATTTAATTTATTTAACTGTTATTAGAGCTGTTGGCTGGCCGACTCTTGTGTTAGGAGTCCGTCCTGGGTCACACCCTACCTCTATGAACTTAATATGGTTGTCTTGGCTCTTCTTGGGACGGGGGATAACCTAGCGGTTAAGCGTGGATGCTGATCGCATTTTCTCATATAACCACCCATCCAGCCTCTATGAAGAGGGTACCCTTGTTCGAGGGAAAAATATGGCGGTTGAGTATGATTCTGTTGTTACGTGTGACGAGTAATATGCGTCGTATTTTCGAGTTGGTTAATATGAAACTTGCTTGCAACTATCTAGGAACCGCCATTGAAATCAGGTTTGATGTAAGATATTTCACTCGAAGGATGAAGGAAACATTTTAATAATCTCGTTTAATGATTTCGTTTCCTATCTGAACAGTTTACTCTACTAAAGTTTTGTTTGTTAAAGTTAATTCGACTGATGTCATTAATTAACTTAATTTTTCTTTTTAAATATTTCACTTATTTTTTTTAGATTTTTCCTTATATAGCATATGTTTCCATTCCACAAGATGATTAATCTATTCTGAAACTCGGAGAGCACAGTTTCTTTTAGCGTTCATTTCCTTGCTGGTCTATTTGCCTCCTTTCTTTCTTTTTTCCTTATTTATTTTTGAAATTTTCACTTGACTTTATTGTAGGTATTCCTAAACTTTACTTTAGACCGTAAGTATCTCTGTTGTTTGAAACTGTTGACATTTCTCCTTCTTTATTCCGAAGTAAAAATGCCCAGCCAATTCCCAGGTTCATTTCTTTATTTGAATACAATTATCACCAGGTTTTAGTTATTTCTGATATATTTTTTATATTAAGCTGCATAACCTAATTATCAATGTTGCGTATAACTTTGCTTTAATTTTTTGTCACAATTCTTAATTCCAGTTTAGGTAATGGCTGTGCCAGAACAACACTTCCATAAAAAAATATACAACTATATTGTAGTACTTGAGTTTTTATGGATATTATGATTCATGGTGTAAACATCTAGATTTATATGACAGAAACATATAAGTACCAATTCTTTAAGTGGAATTTATGCTCACAATTATATATTGATTAGTCAACTACAGGCATCATCAAAATACTTGTCAGTTGAAGTTTTGTGATAAACTTAAGTACTTACAGTTGTAAGTTGTTCGATCTCCAAACCAATATTTCTCCCTCCAAGTATTGCCGGAATCCTTGTAATATTATCTTCGAATTGCTAGTAGAGGGGACGTCGTCGACAAAGTCTACAGGATATGTTATATACACTGACAGATTACAAACCTAATCATCTTTATTAAAGTGTCTATTCAAAATCATTTGGTTCATAATTCATCCATCTCTATTCCTAGATTATCAAAGCTCATCAGATTCCATTGCTATAGCCGAGAATCAAAAGCTTGTGTTTCAATAGCGTTTATTCGAGCGGTAATCAAATGCTTCCCAATGGCAAATAACTAGTGATAATTATATTGCTTTCACTTATTATTTAATTATATTTAATAACTGCCGTGTGATTATGATAGCGACTAAGCAAATTCAACACGTTTCTAGAAGAACATTTGAGTAGAGTACATTTAATGCATTCCGTTTTATACATTTGAATATATTTATATAATATGACTATATTTATGTAATATAAATATATTTATTAATATAAATATATGATATATTTAATAATATAAATAAATTATATATTTATATTATATAAATATACAAAAATAAATAAATTGTTGATTTTTATGTTCAAAATTAAAAAAACATTATTAGCATAATTAAAACAAAATAATTTAATGACTAATTTCTTTTATTAATGCATGTGTAATTCATAAATTTACATGAATCTCAGGAGCTAAAAGTTTAAATTGCATAGATAATGGATTGCAAACGAGATTACATTCAGAAAGGCTAATTTGAATATTGAGTGATATTTTTAGTTTTCTGTACACTTTCTCTAAAATTGTTATTTCAATATTTATTAGCGTCTGATCAGAGTAGCTACAAATATTTTGTGTGAATCTTGTGTAAAATTTAATATTATACAAAATTGGTCATAATGTATTTTGCACTAAACTGTACCAAAAAAAAGTTATTAAGTCGAAACCACTTACATATCCTTTTTTTTATTTATTTATTTTTTTTTTTTTTATTTTTTTTTTTTTTTTACTTTTTGCATTTTTAACTCTACTGATTTCGATTTAGCACTAAAGTTGCAATAAAAAATGGGAGAAAAATGATGTATACCTACTCATTCATTAATCTAGAAACATGTAAGTATTACTAAATATAGATAGATAGATAGATAAAAGAACTTTATTCTGGGACTAGGTCCCTTAAGAATAACATGAAGGAACAAATAAAACAGTAACATTATCTGGCCATAAGACTATAGAATACAGACCAATTAATTTTTACAATATCTTCAGTAAAATAAATAAGCAAATAAATAAGTTTTTTTATCGAAAAATATAATTAATTTGTGCAAAACAAAAAAACAAGAGAAAAAAAAACAAGAAAAAAGTAAAAAAACAAAAAAAACAACAGAGAAAATGAAAAATACAAAAATAATGATTGATTAGCAAAGTTTGTACATTAAAAAACTATTATTCACTTCTGATCCAGATGTTAATCCTAAATAAATATAGATATAAATAAATAAATATAGATTAATTATAAAGATTTTAAAGTGAAAATAAAACACTTTATTTTAGTGCGATTTTGATTTTTTGCGGTTTTGACCTACAGTAGGCTACTTACTGTCGTTCGTCCGGATGATTTTATACTTCTATTGAAACTTTTGTTTCTTGTTGTAAGTAATAAAAAAATATTAAATCAATGAAAATGTACATGTCATGATTATAATGTCCGGGTGTGACTACTTATATTAATAGATAAATAAATAATTCATTAATTAAGACTCTCGACTTAATTGTGTTGAATCATAGAATAACAATAAAGTTTTATTCCATTTTGATTTGTATTTGATTAAGTAAAAACATGCATACCCCAGTGCGACCCTGTATAACGTTACATCTCATCAAAGTGGAACGTGAAACCATTTGGGTTCGCTAGACCTGCTTGGTGGCGCGAAAAGAGAACTTTTATGCAAAATATTGTTCGATATAAATTTATTTTTTAAAATTTTAGTGTGTTTATAATTTCATAAATAGTACAAAAGGGCGGGACACCACTAAATTTCTTCTGTTTTTGGCCCCCCACTCATCATAGACAAAGTGTAATCGCTTTGCGCTGTTGCTTTATGACCAGCATTTACAACTGGTCAGTAACAAAGAATTTATCGATAAAACATGTTCATAAAAAGTCAACTACCGTGAATAAAACACTGTTTGCATCATCTATTCTTGCTATCGCTTGGTTGGACAAATACCCTTATGCTCGAAACTTTTTAATAAACTGTTGCTCCTTTCCTTCTAACTAAATTTTTTCTGCTGAATTTTTTTTCGTTTGTTAAAATTGTATCGTACGCTCAATAACGATTCTATATGCTATATTTACACAAATATTAATAATTTATTCAGCGGAAATTTTATATCGGTAGTTTTCTCCTTCGATTCTGGGAAATTTATTAGCGTTGTATGATATGCAACCATCCCTCTGAATATTTTTATATACAATATAAAATAAATATGTCCTGTTTTAAAAATGCAAATTTGCCTGTGTTTGATAAAAGCTCAGAAAGAAAAAGGCTATTCATCCGAAAAGGTCGCTCGTCCGTGTTTGGTTCAAGAATTGTGAAATTTAGTTTCTCCTCCGGTTTACATATGTTTTTCTCGAAAGATATATATATATATATATATATATATATATATATATATATATATATATATATATATATATGCATACATTTCGTGCATTCGACTAAGCCCCAAAAAAGTGTTAAATTAATTTCTGTCTAAATTATTATAATAAAAGGAGCTTCCTGGTACGTATACAATAAAACTGGACTAAAAAGGAGCTGAATAAAAAATCTCCTTTCCCGAATTAAAGGACTAATTCAAGACCGGGAAGAGGGTACTATCCTTCCCTTGCTTAACATGCCATTTATCCTTTTCTATCCTTATATTTGCTGATTGTTAATTTGAAGGGTGCGAAAAAGAAAATCAAGTTAAAAAAAATATGAAATATAGAATGTAATTCTCTTTCAAACCTGCTATAACTATGCCGTAAATAGATTGTTCTAAATCCAGTTTTTCCATATTGCATTTCCTTTGTAACCGAGTGTAAAGTTTGGTAAAACAAATATATTTATATATGTCATATTGGACTAAATAAAGATAAAAGACATATTGGAATACCGAACTGGCCAGTAGACACACAACAGGTAGAACGAGACGATGAAAATATACTTAGTTTGCAAAGGTGTTCATTGGAAAAAGTTAGTATTAATATTATTTGATGATTTGAATAAAATAAAAAAAAAAAAATATATATATATATATATATATATATATATATATATATAAATTACGTGTATATAATCTCCGCGGTCATTTACAATGTGTAACAGGGAATGTGAAACAAATTATGAATATAATTAAAACTTGAAATTAAAGTAACCTTTTATTTTTTTGAATAAGATTATTTCTCCCTGAATTACGGCTGAAACTCGGTCTTTAATATAAAAACTGAACCAACTCTTGTTTTTTTAAATAAAATAAAGGTATAATTTTATTTCTATTGAATATTCATTCTACAGGCATTCCATATGGCTTAGATCTTGTATATGATCATCAGTTTAAATATTGAAGCTTTTTCCACTTAGCGGAAAAGAATACTTGCTCTATTGGTCCGTGTATTAAAAAGAAATGTTTCTCTAACTTATTGGACAAATCTGAAAGAATTGAATAGCTGGTTGTTTGATTCCTCTCTAAAATGAATCCAACCCTATGTAATCGAATAAATCTTTACGTAGTGCACTCTTATTTATCTACTGGTCTCCTGAGAAATCTTCTATTTTTTGTTAACATTGCAACATCTTTCTTATACGAATTTTATTCTTCTTAATACTGTAATTCTTAAAGAGCTGCCCCTTTCTGTAACTTCAGTGGTGTCTTCTCTATAGGGTGCTCTCCTCTTGCAGACGTCCTTATATCCACTCCCTTTATATCACTAGACCATCGCAATCTTGGTCTACCTAACTTTCTTTTTGAATGGATCATTTCATCTTAAAATGTTGCTATGATATGTTGGCTGGATAGATCTAACGCTGGCTTCGCCAACCTTGTCGAGACGCTTCGTGGACTCTGCGATCGAATACGAGCTCTGACCACGCAACCATAACCTTCAGCGTGGAAGAAGAGAATTGCCATGAACTGACAGAGGATTCGTCACCAAATCAGCAGACTGGGCACAATTCTCCAGGACCCTCGAGGGAATACTGGTGGACAGAGAGTGGGAATTGCGGTCGACAGTGGTGAGCTTACAATTGGTGACAGAGTGGAGATGCTGATGAGTGTCATCACTGAGGTGGCAGAGAACTCTCTCCCTCGCCGAAGGATAAGGGCACGTTCGGTCCCGTGGTGGACGCCGGCGCTCAAGAGAGAGTACCATAGAGCGAGGCGGAATTGAGGGCTGAACTCCGAGAAGAGAGTAGGCGCATGTACGGAGCATATCGCAATGGGTTGCGACACCAGAAGAAAAAGTCATAGGACGAGTTTATAGTGGAGGAGTCAACGAAGAATCCCTGTGGGATACCGTACAGAATGGCACTGGACAAAGTGAAGCTGTCTCAGATGATGGCAGCTATGAGAGTGGGAGGCAAACACTCTGGAGGATACGACGATAATGTATGTGGATTACACATACCCCAGAGATGACCCGTCCCAGGACACAAAGGAGAATAGAATGATAAGGCGTACCACCGAATATCTCCGAGAACGGATTTGTGTCCGCCATGGGACATTTGGGATCTTCACATGGCGTTAGACAAACAGAGGACTGGACGAACCCCAGAACTTGATAGTCTCGACGCGGCAATCCTGAAGAATGGTGCACACCATATCGAAGAGGACCATTTCCTTAGCATTTTCAATTAATGCTTGGACGGGGGGCAGTTCCCGAGGTAGTGGAAAATCGCTGAGCTGCGACTTATATACAAAGGAGAAGTAAGGATAAGGAAGAATCTAAGGCGTACCGACCCATATGCCTCCTCTCTGTTGTTAGTAAGGTCCTGGAACACCTAATCATCACTAGCTTACGGCCAGTCCTCCAAGCGGAGAGCCATCCATGCTGGATCAACAAGAGGAAAAGGGACAGCAGACGCGCTGATGTGAGTGCGGAGGGACGCTGAGGAGAGGGCAGAGAAGTACGTGTTGATGATATTATTCGATAGATCCTCTACCTTCGATAGTGTATGGTGGTCGTGCGGGGCATTCTGAGGTATGCATCACCTGCCTGGTATCGTTATCTCACACAAAAGAAGAAGAAGAAGCTGGTGACCATCCAGAGACTGAAACTGCTGAGAGTTACCAAGGCATACAGAACCGTGTCGCACGAGGCGGTGCAGGTATTGATTGGGCCTTGGATCTCATCCTGCGAGAGGACACCATCAAATTCGATGCTAAGAGGAAGGAACTGCAGCAGAGGATATGTGAGGAGCCTGGTAGGTGGAAGAAGGTGTTGAGGGAGGACTCACTGCATGAGTGGGGTGTTGAGGGAGGGCTCACTGGAAGAGTGGAACAAACGGTGGGTCACTAGTGAAATGGGTGCAACCCGGGCATCGAGCCTGACTATTCAGGAGAACCGGACTGTATGCCTTTGACGAGGCCGATTTCTCGAGGTTGGTAGAGGAGGAAAATTATCCCTTCTTCATAAAATACATAGGAAGGTGGAGAGGGGTCGTGGGTCCCACACATTTCACTCTTGATAGGGGCCGTCCACCCGAAGAAGAGTAGGCTGCCGTCGCTGAGACAGCCTGAGGAGGAACCGCAGGAAGAAGCTGAAGTCTAGTGGTGGCTCTGGGCAGTGCAGAGAGGAGGTTCAGAGTGGCAAGTCAAAGCCAGCCCTGACTACACGATTCAGGAAGGAAGGACACAAAGGTGCAGCCTCATCAGTAAACGGTGTGCAACCGCGCACTGGGCGGGGAAATACCCAAATATTATTTCCATAATTAAAGATTTCCTTAAATTATGTATAACAATAATAAATAAATAGTTTATAAATTAATTATATAAATTATTATATATTATTATATAAATTAATTATATAAATTAATTCAGAGTTTTATTGGCGGTAGTGTCATACGTACATCCCATACGTAATACCCCACTGCTGCTAAAACTCGGTATGCCAGAAATGGTCAGGTAGAGAAATAAAAAAATAAAAAAAAGCTATGATATGTTGGTATGATCCTCCACCATAGCGGTGTGTTCTGCCCATCGCAAATAGCCTATCTTTGCTATTCGGAAAATATCAATGCTTTTATAAAGTTCCGTTAGCTTCCTGTTTGTCTGTACATTATATAATCATATGGAACCAAATATTTATCTTTGAAGTTCACACTGCCGCGATGTTCATCCTGCATTTTATGAGTTTTTAGTATTGTCTGACATTCTGAACCATACTTTAAGACCGCGTCAGATGATGTGTATTTCAGAGATAATCCTTTTTTTGGTTCTTTAGAACTCCAAAATAGCTCCTGTTTTTCGTCATAATCCTTCTTTCAATCTTTCGTTTTACATCTTTGGAACAAATTCATGAAGAAACCCAGTTATACAAACATCACTGTTCTGCAAAGATTTTTTTTTTTTTCTCACTCCTCTGAGAAATGTTTCCTGATTTTTATAATTTAATGCGTTCTGAGTTCGAATCTGAAGTCCAAAAAATTCTACCAGACACCATTTTTGAGAAAATGGAGGTTGTTTTTGAAAAAAACTGAAATAGCATGCTTTTTGTTTCTTATTTCATTTCTTTATTTAATTTTCTTATGAATAATATTAATATATAAAATAATAAATTATTTAATCCTGAACATAATACAACTTTATACCTAGTCAATGTGTATATTTTTTCCTGTTATAGTCTTCATCAGTTCTCTCCCGTTGTAGTGTCCATTAGTAGTCAGCAAGAATCTTCCCATTGCATTTACCGCTATACCTTTTTCCATTCGGGCAATTTCTTGATGAAACCGTTCTCCGTGTTCATCTGCTCCCAAGTTGGAAGAAATTCAAATGGGAATCCAAAAAAAAGGATTTTTAATGACATGTTGCAACCCATAGCCTTATTTGATAAAGGCAATTCTTCAACAATGTCTTTGTAAATTGTAGCTCTTTTGTTGCCCAAAAATTGTTTGCATATATTTTCGAACGCAGATCAAGCTCTTTTTTTCAGTTTCATTTAATTTTTCTCTGAATTCCAGGTCCTTAAAAAGAGCGCGGATTTGTGGTCCCACAAAAATCCCCTATTTAAAGGTTTCTGGTACCTGTGGAAGTCCTCCAGAATAGAAACAAAATTCCTTTCTTTTCTTCAACAAATCTGCCTGCTAACTGTACTGCTGACTAATGGAACGGCACCGTCATTGAACCTAAGATACAGGTATAAACTGGGCTCCTGCTTAATACTTCTGACTGAAGGCCAAACAAATTCTTGAAGCCTAACACTTGAGCTCTCGCAATTTTTTCGTATTGTAATAGCTTCAAAATCATACAGGTTTGTTCATTTTTCATTTAAGTTTTCTACGATAAAAAAATTCTCAAATATTGAACACCTCATTTTTTAATCCAAAACACAAATTTGACATAAAATTGTGCCTGATAGAGATTTTCTGCCTTTGGATTCGTGTTTAGCATACCTCAAAAAATAAAACAACAAGACCAGTTGAAAGGAGGATTTTGATGCAGAAAAGTGTATTCAGATACTAACCCATATGTGGTTTCCAAATTTTACTTGCAATTGCCTATAGAGGACCTCTATCGAACCAATTCCTCATTTATTCTTCATTGACGACTAGTAATACCTTCCTAGCAACTCTATGTAAGCCATTAAATGAATGCCTCTTTGAATCCATTTTTAAACTGCCATCTCTTCATTCGCACCTGTCCTAGATCAGCAAATATGCTGGTGACATGGCTTGTTAGGTATAGTGAAGGATACTACCCGAACAGCACTGTTTCCCAGCCTTGAATTAGCCCCTTAATTCAGAAAAGGAGGTTTCTCATTCTGCTCCTTCTATTCTTTTCCTAACGATCATGCCAACCATATCGTCAGCCTACTGTTATGTCCGTGAAGTTTATTATGAAAACGGGAATAAATACTACGGATGTATGTCTCGTTGTAGGGTTTTGTTGTTTACGTACCAAAGAGCTCCTTTCAGTATACAAATTTTGAATCGAAAAGATTATCGTTTTTTTCAAATGCGTCTTTTCTGCTGAACTATAAATCTATGAGGTACACGTTCATGTGGATTTAAGTAGGTAGTTATATGTATTTGTTTTTATCTAATTGTGAGTTTTGATGATTTGGAAAAGAGAGAGCACAGTAAGCTCAGTTGTTTGCTCAAATTATTTCTTTTCATTTTGGCGTATGGGCTCCCAGCTATCCATTGGTCGAAAGTAAGCCCAAGGTTATGTTCCTGATTTTGTCCTGAGGAACTTGGTTTTCGCCAATATAAACTAATTGACGCGTTTCTCTTCGAAGTTGAAAGTTATCTGTTGTGATTTGCCATGATTTAATCGAATTTTCCTAAGTGAGTACCAATTTTGTAAGTGATTTTGTTTAAATGACGTCTAAAGTTATAAAACTTGTTTTTAAGCTACTTTTTGGAATATTTTATACCCTCGAAAAATATGATTGTTATCAACAACAAATTTATTTCTGCCGCACAAATAATATATCCTTGGATCGGTTCTTGTTACTTCTGTTTAATTATATCTAGTAACTTTTATCTTTTTAATTAGTAACTTTTATATTTTAACTTTTTTTCAATTTTTAACCGAATTTTTTTATATTAGGTATATTATACTAAAATGATATAAAAAAAAGGATTCCAAGCTAGAACTGGATTATGCAGAGGGAAGGAAGGAGAGCTGATTGGGGAAAAGTCGACCATTCTCCAAAGGTGGAACCAGTATTTTAGTGAATTGCTGAACACAAGAGCCACTGGAAAAATATCCGAAAAAAGTACCGACCTAAATGAATTCCTAGGTAATGCGCAGGAAGGAGCAAAAGATATAGAAACTCCAGAGAAGGAAGAAATAATTGACATAATTCTGTCAGTGAAGAACCATAAATCGCCAGGTCTGGACGAGATCACTCCAGAGATGTTAAAATATGGTGGCAGTGATCTGTGGGAAGAAATCTTTGACCTAATTTGAAAGATATGGATGAAGGAGAAAATGCCCGAAGATTGGACAAGAGCAGCAATGTGTCCCATACACAAGAAAGGGGACAAGCTAATATAAGAGAATTATAGATGCATTGCTCTACTAAGTACGAAACATAAAATATTGGCAGTGCTCCTTCATAAAAGACTCCCTGAGGCAGGCAATTGAAAAGTGCCTTAGAGTTGGTCTTAGAGTTAATGAAAGTAAAACAGTTTACATGAAAAGTTCAGGAAGGGAAAAGGAAGTGAATGGAGAAATAACATTCAGAGATCACAACTTTAGGTCTGTAAACCAATTCAAGTACCTGGGAAGCCTAGTTACAGACAACAAAGTAGAGAGCAAAATACAGGCCAGGATAGCAACAGGAAATATATGCTATTTCTCATTGCAAACAGTGTTAAAGTTTGGATCACTCTCTAGTGAGACCATTGGTTATGCACGGGTGTGAAACATGGCTCTTGACCAGAAAATCAGAAAAAAAATGCTAAACTCCTAAAAGAGAAAGGTACTGAGAATAATATGGGGCGGAGTTGCTGAGAACGGGATTTGGAGAAGAAGAAGAAGAAATGAGGAACTATTGGAACTGTTTGGGAGACCTGACGAGGAATTGGTAAAGAGAGCCTGAATAAGATGGATAGGACATGTGGAGAGGATGCCCGAGCAGAGAATACCCAAGAAGATGTTCTATGAAAACCGGACGTCAAGCGAAAGAGTGGACGCCCTCGGATCTGATGGCTGGTTGATGTGGAGGATGATCTGAGGCGGCTGGGTGTCCGAAGATGGAGAGAGAGGGCACAGGATCGTGGAGATTGGTTGGCTGTGGTGGAGGAGGCCGGGGCTCTAGCAGAACCGTAATGCCATTATAATAGCAATATTAATATTAAACTAAATATCAGCTTAGTACGTTTTATGAACAATTCGTTTCATTCTTCATGTAGTTCGTTGTTTGATTGATTCGATGAAGGATTCTTTTCTTTTTATTTATGAATTATTTTTTCTACAATGACATTTACAACTTGGTTTTTAAGAAGTTCAAATATGCTCAATATGTTGTTAATTTTTTAAATATGTTTTAGATATTAATTATCTTATTATAATTATCTTTATTTTTTCTATGTGCTTATCTTATTTTATTTTTTTTATCTGTATCATATCACTATGTAAATTTATAAATTTTTGTAAATTATGTCTCTCTCTCTCTCTCTCTCTCTCTATATATATATATATATATATATATATATATTATATATATATATATATATATATATATATATATATAATTAATAATTATCGTTATTAAATAATTTATTATAATTATTTGTTAATAAATAATTATTTTAACGATGAAGTTTTGTCAAACGGATGAATGTAATTTTCTTTTCTCTTTTTTATTAGTAATCGTTTATATTGCTTGACATTTTTATTTTTTTTTGAGTCTTTTATTATTTTTATATTATTTATTGCTCTTATTTGTTTATTTCAATATGTAAGCCAGAATTGTTATTTTTTGTCTGTACAACATACTTATTCTTAGGGGACTTCGTTCCAGAATAAAATTCTCTTTCTATTTTATTTTATATTAAACTAAATTAATTAAATATCCAAAAAAGAAATTCGAGTTGGTACTTATAAATATTGCATATTGTAAATAATAATGGACCCTATTAATGGGTTAACAGGCTCGACTAATCTTCACCCCTTTATAATTAATAATAGCATTTTTAAGTTATTGTTTTTTTTTGCTTCACTCTTTAAAATACGATATAAAAAAAAAAAAATCATTTCTTCGAGTTTTAGCTGCTGGATTGTTTAAGATCTTTTTTATATCAGCTTTACTTTTATATCACCTCTAAAAAAATTAACTATTTATTCCGGATCGATGGTACGTAAGGTTTTCCCACTAAAGAATAACATAAGCAATCGTTTAATCAAGGAATAGAAAATTAAAACACAAACATAATCCCCAATGAATTTTTATTAATATCCATTTTAATAGTGTTCACCCTGGGATGAAATTAAGCCAAGCTATTACTGTAGATTTTAGAATATGTTTTAATGGTAATTTAATTTAAAATAACAGAGTAAAACAGTACTAATGAAATATTTTCTTTTTTTTTATGTTGTAATTCTCTTATTTCAAATTTGTCTGCCATTTCTTTTAAAATTCTCTTCTAATCGTACCAGTAATTCTTACTCATAAAAATTCCGATAGTAAATAATTAATTTATAGATATATTGTTGATTTATATAATTAATTAGTTTACCATATTAAAACAATGCTTGTGTTGAATAACAATAAATCATTACATGAACAGCATATCATGGTAAGAAGTAAGTACATAAAATAATCATTAAAAATAAAGGATGCTAAATAACAGGAGTTTTTGGAATGTTGTGCAATTTTTATTTGTTATCATAATAAACGCCTTAAGGTCTTCGAGAATAAGGTATTGCGTAAAATATTGGGTCCGAAAAAGGATGAGTCAACTGGAGAATTTAGGAGGTTACACAACGCGGAATTGCGGAGCATGCACTCTGTTAATATAATAGAAGTGATGTCATCGCGACGGTTGAAATGGGCTTGCAAAGTTGTTGGGCTCAGTAACGAACGAATTCCTAAAAAGTTAATAAACGCTGAACCGACTGGTAAACGTCCGAGGGGTAGACCGAAACGTAGGTGGGAGGATTGTATTAAGGGTGATCTAATGAATTTGGGTTTGGACGGCAGTCGGTGGACCGAGGTTTGTAGACAGCGATTTGTGGTATCGGCATCGAACCTTCGGGTTCGCTGAGCCTTTTATTATTATTATATTATTATTATCATAATAAACTAATGATTTTTGACTTATAACATGTTTATGAATGACACAGAATCAACGTTATAGGAATTTATAATAACTGAATTGCTGCCAGTTAATTGAAGTGATAAATGATAATATTACTTTTCATGCATCGTATAAAAAAAACGACATGGAAACAATATTCAACTAAACAGTTAATTAGAGAGTGCAGGATCCAGTTTACTCAAGCAACATGTGTTAATCCTATGATAGCAATGACCTTTGCCGTTTTTTTTTCTTTTTCATTAAAATGGACTGTACGATGCATATTTCAGTAAATTGTATGAAATGCACTTTTTTAGCCGTGATATTATGAAGGAGTGTGACATTGAATAAAATATTATGAAGAAAGGAAATATTTTTCAGCTAAGTGGCTTTTATCTTAATATTGCAACTTTTCATTCGAATGAAATATATAATAATATCTATATAAAGTGTAGATAAATAAATATAAATTTAAAGTGTAAATTATATAATATATATAATCTCTATAAAGTGGATACACTCAATTGGGAGAAAATATGACGGTTGAATGTGATCCTGACCAAACCATCTGGTTCCAAACCTTCGCACCACCGTTGGTCTAGAAACAGTACTTCTTTGCGAAGTACTGAACCCAAGACCCAAGATGAATTGTGATGAAATTATTTGTTTACCAATTAAATATCGTTCTTTATGCTCATCATATTCTTCAAATCTTATTTTTCTGGCTACTGTTTTAATATCTAATATTTTGTGTGTACAAGAAGTGTTGATGACCTCTATGAACGATTCAAACACATTTAGATTTTGCCCACAAAGCACTTTAATAAGAATTTCACCTCTGGTATCGAACGAAAACTTAATGACAGACTTATGCATTGCCAATTACAATAAATTTAAGGTCAAAGTATAAGGAGAAATTAGTAACCAGAAGGTGGCAAATCAATTTTCTACATATTGACGATGATTGGGTAAAAAGACTGGATATGAAATCAAGTTTTACCACGGAATGTAAAAAGTGGGTATTAAGAATGTAAGATCACTTTATATCTCTCAAGACTTATAATTGCATTTTAATTCCTCTCCTATCGGTGCTGGTAATGGTATTGGTTTGGGGAGGGGAGGAGGCGGGACTGGTCCGGCAATTGGTCCTTTTTCTGGTCTTTTTTGCCAACCTCTCACGGCTAATCAGAGGTTGCCACCTCAACTCTATTAACCAGAGTGGAAATGTCGAGATTCATTTCGCTGTAACAACCGGAAATAAATATTTTTTCAACTTCCCTAGGTTGTCGGGAATACGGTTATTGGCAGCAGTAGCAATGCTTAAATAAATATTGACTGACTCAGACGGGAAATGAACCTACATCGCAGCGAAGGACAATCTGGGACCTGGATAAACGCGTTCATGGCATGTTGTGTTGTAATCTGTCTATGATTTTTTTTTTTCCTCCCCTGTTGATCTTATTTAATTGATACGTTTTCAGATTCACATTTTGAGGTAATATAAAAAGTGTCTTTTTTATCGTTACATATCTATCGATTTCGATTTAACTTTAAAATAATTTAGCAGTTAGTTAAGGGTTGCGATGAACGCAATGGGTTATAAAAAACAATCAGCGCAAAATTATGCAGACGAAGAATAATTCCTTGTTTAACGACAACTTAGGACTGTATAGCACTTCAATAGAAGTCTTGAGCAAAATAAAAAAAACGATAAATTAATAAATTAGATCAACTAATTTATCAAAGTTCTTTAGATTTTTAAGTAGTAGTACGAAATGGATAACTGAATTGAAGTGGATAAATATTGGTGTAGTCATAATAATAATTTTAATAAGTAAATATTGAAGTTCTTAATTTTAAAATTGCTATAGATTAGACTAGAATGATTGTTAAATAAGGAATGGAATGAATTGTTGAACTTGTTATGCAAAATTCATTATTGTTTTGGAGAATTTGAATACTTTATATTAAAAATAAAGTAAATAAAATAAAGCAAATGATAAAAGGAATTCATAAGTACGTCATAACAACAAATACTTGTTCTTGTAACTTATTAACGACTTAAATGCTTATTATGATATGTATATTCTAATTATCTACTCTTAATGTATAGACTTCATTAAGACTATAATAGACATAGCAGTCATTGTATTTAATCTGCAGCACTGTTGCTGGTGGCGTGGGGAAGATTAGCTATAGGAGCTTAGAACTTAGTTTTAGAGCGCTACACAATAGCCTTACTCAGCAGGTGTGATCGATGTATCTTCTTGACAGAAATCAAGTTGAAAGGTAGCTCAAATGAGCCATTGACTTCCTCTTAACAGCTTAACTTAACACATTTTACTCAATTCGGGCGATTGATCGATTTTTCAAAGACCTTTCAGCAAAGGGATTTATCATTGAGCTGCTGAAGGATAATTACCAGGCCAACAGTGGTTTTGGTGTCGGGGTATTTGGATGTGACTTCGCATGAATTTGATGTCCCGAATTTAAATATGGAATTAGTTACATGGCACTATTTTAAGTTAAATCCATGGATCAAATAAATAAAAAATTAAACACGAATTTTTTTATTAGGTTATAAACATTATAACATAATAAAAAAATGTTAAATGAACATAAACGCCATAGAGAACGTTTTAGTAGTACTTATCTAACTATAAAGAGCAAATGAAGAGGAAATAGTCATCGATGAAAAGAACTTCGTGATATTCTTGAATGAATTTTGGAACATTACTCTTTTAGATTCATCCAATCTTTCTTGGCAGCGATCTTTCTTATGAAATCATTCACCTTGTTCCTCACTGGTGTTTCCTACTTTTTCAGGAAAGCCGTCTTAAGTGGCTGTGCAAATAGTGCACCTTGGATCATGTTTCGCCCAAGCGATCTGCAACTGTTTAGCATTTCGTTTACTAGTTCAACATGGTTTTCAGCTTTGCGTTGCCAAGAAAATTTCCGAGAATCCCAAAAAATTAAGTCCAGGATGGATTTGCGTGACCTATGCCTGGTAAATATAATTGAGATTATAGGACTGCGATAAATTAAGTGGACATTTATGGTTGTCGGGATGGATAATGAATTAATCACTAGAAGGGCAATGAACGCTAAACCGAATGGCTAGGCATCCTAAGGGTCGGCGAAAACGCAGATGAGTATTGTGGTAAGTCCGATCTTGACAAAGTGGGTTTTGAAGCAGCTGAGTTGAAGGAAGTGTTTAAGCGGGGACTGCTTGTAAAAACAAAACAATAAAAAATAAACAATTATTCTGTTCTTATTTTAAGATGTTTTAAAAAAAAAATAGAGATGATAAAATTATATAATTATAGAAAAGTAATAACATCTATTTTTTTTCCAAAATCAGTCATGTATGAGGGAATTTTACGCCCTAGGGATAGTAATATTATTTGATTATATTAACTGATCTTTCGGTAACATTAATAACTAATAACACTCGCCATAAAACTGTAAAAAGATGAGCTTAGAGAATCTAAAAAAAAAAATACTTACTTAATCACTTCTTCTTTTACCGCAAAGCAGGTGAGCAATGTGAGGAGCCTAGTAGCTCAAGTACCGCGATCTTTGGCCAACTTGTCCTTCCCGTCATCCAAAGAATTTCTCGAGAGCTCCATCTTCTCATGTCTTCATGGGCCTTCCTCGCTGTCTTCTTCCTTCTGCACCTGTTTGAAATGAGAGTAGTTCCTCAGACATGCCTCAGCAACAATAACTTGTACGTACTACATTTCTCTTGAATGATCTCTTCAGCTGTTCTCAGACTGAGGTTCGATTGTATTGTAACCTCCCTAATCCGACCTCTTTCGTTTTTCCTTCCATCTTCGTAATATAACTCATCTCCAAGGTTACTCCGACCTATGCCTCTACGTGGTGCACCTTCGGAATGCTATCAAAGGCTGCTAGCATCCTCTGTAGTCTGAAAGGGTGCTACGTACTAGAGTATAGTTACTCGTCTAAGGTTAATAACAGCTCAGTAGAGAGGGATTCGGCCAGTCGGTCTTTAGAAGGCAGATCTTTATCATTGGGCTCATTCCTAAATCGCCTGAGGACTGACCTGAAAAAAGACAAAAGATAGAAAAATATGAAAATTAAAAAAAAAAAAAAACAAGAATATTAGTTGTATCCTTAGCAGAAGCAATGGCGAGAAACCATAACATTTTTTGATTAATTGCGAAATTAACAAATTTCTTATATGTTATCTTAGGAAACAATACCTTGGGGACTTTTTGTGATTTCATTTTCCCTCAGTAACCTTCTTCCTCATTATTTACAGAATTCTTTTCTGTCTCTAAACATGAAGCAAAACAACTTGTACCCCATACTCTAATATATAATTAATACAATAGCTGATGCTGATGATGAAAATATCATTAAAGACTTAGAAGTATTTATCAGCATATGGAAGGTAGAAGCATATTTTTGAATCCAGAAAGAGGGTCAACTATATGCAATTATACAAATTGCCTAGGCTACTTTCAGAAATGCGCCATTACCGTTTAATCTTACTTTAGTGGACATATAGTTTCACATCATTTGTAGTTGTTCGCGCTCTGTAAAGTAAATGGAATTCGATGTACATTGGTCAATATGTTAATATCGCGATGGCCTTAGGACTTTTTCAACATAGAATTCCATTTGATTCCTTCTAATAGGTAGTTTTGCGGCAGTTCATTCTCATAGTAAATTAATACTTTTTATTAGCATATTTACTTGTATTATTGTTAAATTAAAATAAAACCAATTGTTAATAACTCAATAATGTATAATTTAATATTTAAATCATTTTTTTGTGTTCGAAGGTTTACCTACGCATACTTTTCATTATTTCATAAGAATTATGTAAGATAAAATATAGCCGAAAACGTTCTTCTTGAATTATTTCCTTTGAAGGTAAAACAATTGTCTTGACGAGGTATTTTATTCTTTGATCGAACTGAGCATTTCTGCGAATCATATAAATGAAAAGTTTTTCTATTGCTTTTAGAAGTCCTTAAACGTTTTCATTCAGCATTTCGGTTGACAAATTATGTAACGTTTTCTTAAATTGAGGAAGAGAAACCGCAAAAATTTTGCAACCCTTTGGAAAATATTAATTAACCAAGTCAGTTACGCAATAAGACGTAATTTAGATTATACCACTTTTATAGTAGGCAATAGAATATTTTACCTCCCTTTTCCCCGAATGTTTATTAATTATTAATAATTTATTAATGATTATTTTTAATTTATCAAATTAGCTCTTAACAGTATAATTTAAAATTATTATATATTTCTGAAATTATTTATAAAAAATAAATATTTTCAATAATATACGACATTTTCTGCTTGTTATGATTAAAGTGTTTATTTTAGTATCACTTCAGGCACAGTCTTTTATACACGTCGTAGTCATAAATTTATACATATTTATTTCCTTTTTATTAAAAGTCGCGTAACACTTTGATGGAAAAGGGATAGGAACAGATAGTTAATCTAGTAAGGATGTAAATGACTGGAAACAAATGATTGAATACTTATGTTAGTAGTAGATGTTAGTAGTAGTAGTATTGCTGCTATATCTTAGGTACTAAAGGTACTTATGTTATACGTTGAAAATTGCTGCTATATCTTAGGTACTAAAGGTACTTATGTTATACGTTGAAAAGTTTAAATAAAATAAAAAAAAATAGCTGAACCGATGGGTGAGGCTAAGACTTAAAAGTAGGTGGAAAACTCGTAAATACAATAAAAAGGATGAGCAATAATTTTCAACGTATTTATAATAATCATATCATAATATTATAATAATGTCGACGTTTCGTGGATATGTCCCCATCATCAGGATGTATTTCTGAAAATTTATCAATAAACTGTTATATGGTATCTTTAGATTACTATGTAGCTCAAATACTCATTCTTAAACACGGCGTACGCAGGGGGAAGGGAGCTGTGGCTCCCTCCTAAAGATTATTGAAACACTAAATAATGAATTTATATGAAAAATAATTAAAGTAGAAGATAAAAAATAAATTTATGCTTAAGAAAAAAAAGTGCAGTTAGAGACTATTTTTACTTGCAAGTACGTACATAATATTCATATTTATCAATCTATGTACTTTGTATTTGTTTTTAGTTGATCGACATTAGTCTGTCGTTGTGACTTCGACGTCATTGGCAATTACGTGAATAAGTATCTATTTTGTCTGTGGTATGACGTATACGAAATGAGACCACAGCAACGATGAAACACTTTGTTAACTGTCGCACATGCTGGATCCTCCGAGGAGTAGTGTGAAAATTCTACTCTCTGGATACGTTGAGAGAGTAGAAGCGGCTAGCCATAAAAGACAGGCGGTATCAACTACCCCATATAACTAATCCTGTAGTTACTATCCCAGTGTTGTCGTCCAGTCAATAGACATTGACGGAGACCGATCTTAGAAAAGATCAATTATTTCTAATTTTTTTTAATGTTTTTTTGAAACTAAGGCTGAAAAACAAAATTTTGCTAGTCGTTTCAATAGACCTGTGCGAGCTGCCTAGCAGTCAAAACATAAATATTTTGGCACTATTGTAAGTGATACATCTATGTAATACAATCATCAGCTAAATCAAAACCGACTTTGGTAGCAACGTCTCGGTTGTTTTCGATGATTATCCAGAGCATGCCGTTAATAACAGTACCAAAAGTGATGAATGACTCCGACTTTTACTAAGAAATATTTTCGAGGAAATCACCATCATTAAACTATCTCAGGAAAATGGTATCGGCCAATGAGAACAACAAGATTCGCCTCATCACACTTCTTCAAAATTCTATTTAGAAACCGGGTATTCAAGTGAAAGCTGTTGAAGAAGGCGTTGATCGCAACATCATTGACATGGCATTATCCAAAAGCGCCCAACTTTTAATAGGATAGTATATAGTGATAGGATAGTAACATAGTGATTTTAATAGGAGAAGATGTCGATCTCCTTCTCCTAAATGGTTTAGTCTCAGGTGCTACTCACATCTACTTCCTAGTGGAGTAGCAGAGGTGAATCCGGCAATTAATCTACCAAATGCCATTAATCTACCCGCTCAACACTTACCAGGGCTAGTGCTGTCCATTCATGCGTTCAGCAAGTGAGACACTACTTTGACTCCTTTTGGCCATGTTAAAACCAAGTTTAACGTAATAAACTAAAATTCCCATCTTGTGAAACTGGTTGAACTTTTTCTGCACCCAGACTCAAGTAAGGAGGCCATAGCAAATGCTGAGGAGAAGTGTTTTCTAGCTTTGTATGGGAGTGATTTCTTAACAGCCACATTGAATAGCCTTCGCTACCAGCTGCTCGTTAAATCTGAAGCTAGCCTGCACATACAGTTCATCTTGAGAATTCCTCCGATGAGTTTGTACCTTCTTCAGAGGAATATTTCTTGAAGCCTGGACCGTTAAAATTAATAGCAATGTATTTTTCTTTTATACAAGTATTGGTCGGTTTGCTGGTAAAAGTGATCAACTGCATTTTTGTTGCTATTTACCTGTGTCTGAATCAAATTTACATTTCATTATTGGCACAATTGTGAAATTGTCAATATTTATTAGTTAATTATTAATAATTTTACAATTTTGTCAATAATGAAGCGTGAATTTAGTTCAGGCACAGGTAAATAGCAATAACTTTTCATTTTCACAGTAATGCTATTGATTACCTTCGAATCGATGATATACGACTTCTATAAGTTCTATTTTCTTTTTTTGATAAATTAAAATTCTATTTATTACTATAAGCGGTCTCGTGAACTGTTTTCATTAATTATTCTCTAATTCCATTTTTCAAGGTTTTCGCTTATATGCTAATTTTGAGAAAAGCATTGAGCCTACATATGCCCGTCAAGGCTCAAATTAAAACCAAATAAATATTCTTCAAGTTCATCCTTGATTACTTCTCTCATGGTATGAATATTTTCGATAACATGTGGCAAATTTAGAGACCAAATAAGAATTTTTCACTTTTTGGAAAAAATATTCAACCTTTGAAGACATATATCAGGAACTACTTAATGTACTATGTTGGCTGAATTATCGAATTGTGATAAGTTTAAAAAAGACAACCATAACTATTTTCTTCTGAGGCATACTTGGAAAAATATTGGCTGCTACGAAGTTCGCAGAGGTCTTTTGAAATACACAATTTTTTTTTTTCTACCGACTTAGGTCGAAACAACCTTAAAAAAAATTGAACTACTTGACCGTTTGCAATGTCGGGTGTATAATTTGACTGAACTATTTCCCAAACCAGAGAAATAAATACTAACCTACAATGATCTGTCGTATCAAAGTAAGCAATTGCGTCCTTCTCATTGTTCCTGATAAATATTAATTTTAATGTAACTCACAAGCGTACGTAGGAGGAGACCTAGCCCCATTCCCTAAAAATCAATATTGAGCTAGAGAAAAAAAGAAAGAAAATTGAGTTGGAGAAAAAAGGTGTGGAAGATTATTTTTGGTACTTACGTATTTAACGGAGATATAACCAACCTATTATTATGACTGCTTTAACTGGATCACAACTGTCGACTTCAGCTCGCTCAAGAGATAAACAGACCCCCAATGGATCCTTTTCTTTTGAGGTCAGGGCTTAAATTTGACTTAATACGAATCAGTTTATGGTGTCTGTTTATAACCTCAACATATGGTCGACCGTGCAGTACGTACAGTATCCTATTTTTACTTCAAAACTCGAACTTAATTTTTAAAATAGATCAATCTAATGGTTTTCAGTTGATCGATATTATAGTGCAGTTTTAGGATCTAGCGATGCCTTTTGAAAACTTCGAGTTATAACGGAAGCCTTTGCTTCAACTAAAACATACCAATTTCATCATTAAATAAAGAATTAAGAAACACTTTTAACAAATAGAAATATTATGTGCCAAATGAATTGTTTAACCGGTCATATGCGATATACTTAAGGAACCAAACAGCTGTCACAGGTACTTCTACATCATTGGCGAACATGTATTAAGATCCCGATGATGAAACACGTTGTGTGACATCGTGAAATTAAAACGAGCTAAGTTCTGCTCCAGATAGCCGCATAAAAACCTGAATTCGCGCTAGATTTTCAACAAATTTCTTGGAAAGATATTATATATTGCAACGAGCTAAACTCTGTTCCTAAAAGGTTTAAAATCTAGACTATTCGGGCTCGATAATGAAAAATATAACGAGCTGAATTCTGCTCCAGATAGCACCAAAACACAGGAACTTTCGTCAGATTCCTAAAGCTTTTCTTGGAAAGGGATATATTATAACGAGCTGTACTCTACTCGCGAAAAGTTCAAAGTCTAGATAATTCGGGTTGGATTATGAAAAATATAACGAACTGAATTCTGCTCCAGATAGCATCAAAATATACGAATTCACGTCAGATTCCTTAAAATTTTTTTGGAAAAGCATATAATAACAATTCGCTTTCGATTATGAAAAATATAACGAGCTGAATTCTGCACCATAAATCCAAAAAAACACCTAAATTTTCAGTCGATTTTTAAAAAATTTCTTGAAAGGGGCAACATTAGAGCTAAATGTTTTGCTCCAGAATCCTTCACTACTCGTCATTCCTCGTCCGTGAAGAACGATATTATAATCAGCCGCATTCCGCTCCAAAAAGCCAACATTTTCGTTTGATTTTAACTATTTTTCTTGAAACGTGTTTAATTATAAAGCGCTGAATTCTGCTCCAGAAATACGCAAAACATATATTCTCGTCTGATTTTTTAAAAAATCTTGAAATCGGTGCAATTACAATGGGTGGACTTCTGCTCTAAGAAGCCTTAACACACTCAAATATGGGTCCGATACTTAACAATTGTCTTGAATAAAGGCTGAATTACGTAAATTACCTAAATTTCAGATATCTCAGCCATATTTTTCTAGGACTGGCACGCCCCTAAAGGAATTCCTGCTTACGCCCTTGCTCTTAAACCCATAGTTTTTTGTCTGAATACCGCTATTATTATATTAAAGTTTATTTGTATATTGTAACCAATCCTTATTTATAGTAGAATCATCCATTTAATTTTAATTTTATTAATCATGTTATTTATTATGTTCATTTTATTTTTATCTTATTTATTATATCAGCATCACGATGCTTAATGACATTAAAATTAAATAGATGATTCAACAATAAATAATGATTGTGAAATTTTCATAAAATACAGCATATAAAAAAAAAAAAAATAATCCTTAAGAACTTTTAAAAGTAAAGGGAGGGGGAAAATGAATAACTATTGATTTATTTTGACTTTATTAATACCTTCCCTTATCAAAAGTTCTTAAGGAATTTTTTATCAGCATGCAATATTTCAAAATTATTTGTTGGAGTAGCAGAATAGTTCATGTCATCTTTTTACGAAATAGCATAGCAATATTCAGATTTATTCGCGTTATTTCTAGTTAAAACGGAATTTTACATTATTTATAACTGCCTTTGAGTTAATGAGGAATATAAAACACCGGCCAAGAGTGAATAGGATTTTATGACCATTCACATTTTTAGCAATAACTTCTAAATAAACCGACCGATTTCAAAGCTTAAACACACGTATGAAAGAGTAAACTGTAATAAATAAATGAAATATATAAAATTTATTTTTGGTCTTAACTTACAGACTGAAAAATCGGTTTAAAAATTAAAAACATAGTTTATGGTTTTTATTTCCAAAAAAGTATTTCTACTGATTCTAGAAAATGCCCATCTTTTTTTAAGCACATTAAATCATGGTGTGAATTTGTTAAAAATTTTTTAGCTCCCTGCACTGTACTGTACACGTGAAGCAGGAGAAATATGTAAAACAATTTTGAAAAATCCGTTTATAGTTTATAGCGAAAAACTTTTTGTTTTTCGATAATCAAATAAATTAGGACTGGACTGTTTTGTAGTGGAAAATCCAAATCTGATCTCGGTTTTTGAGAAAACTAACGTTTTCCTCCCCAAAATCACTATTTTGATGTTTTTAGTTTTCTTAATAGTAATATTACTCGAATATTTTGATGGTATATTTTTATTTATTTCTTTATTATTTCGCTTGGCAATGAGGAAATTTTGGTACTGTACTCATTTTTGTACCTTCATCAGAGCCAGGGATTTGAAATAAAATGTGTTTTGCGCCGATTTTTTCCGTGACTCCTGCGGCGCGTTGACCCATAACATTCTAGACAATCTAATATTTTAGGATCTAAATATACCTAAAAAAGTTTTTAAAAAAGCTAGCAGACACAAGATAGATATTTATTTTGTAATAACAGTTTTTAGATGTTTCAACAATGTTAAAACCATCACAATTTTTAGAGACTCGAGGATTTGTGTTGGGAACCTTCCAACTGTATCCTGTATGCTTGTAATTGATATCAAAAATTGTTTATTTGGGCAACGGACGAATGAGATATCTAGATTGTTAGTGGTGTCGGCTTCGAAGCTCCGGGCTTCCTCAGCGTTGTTATAATTGAGATCTAGTTGGAGTAATTATTTAGAAAGGAGCGATATATGCTTGATTTATTTATATAACTTTATTTATAGGGTATATTCGTTTGTCTTCATAATCCTAAATAGTGACAGTGAGGCTCATATTATACTTTTTGAACTTTTTATGATTTTATTAATTACGTAATTAGTATTTTTTTGTTATTTAATTTATGTAGTACTGTCAGCTTTATTTTTTTGAGGTTTAGTAACAGTTAATTACCCTTTTCAGCGTTTTAAGACAGGTTATCACCGGTACTGTATATCCTTGTTCGGCAAATTCACAAGTGCAATTCGTGTGATAGGTATTAGTGGAAGATGACGCGGGATTCAATCGTGAGACCACATAGCACGAGATGAAGCACTTAAGAAGAAATAATCGGTATAAAATAATGTTTTAATTCAATATTATCTATAAAGTTGTTTTAATCTCTCACAGAAAAGATGTGTTTCCTACCAAAGCGGAACTCCACAACGGAGATGTAATTTCGAGTTGCTTTTTTTTTTCATTTAGTTGTTCTTTATTCCTGTGTCCGCTGTAAGGCCAATAGAATAAAGGGGAGAGGGGGCAGTGTCCGGAGAGATGGGGAATTTACATCAAGCCCCGGCCTACAAGGGATTATGACCTGTCCCAGTTGATGCAGAAAGCCTGGGATTCTATCTTCATTGTAGTCTGGACCAGCTTATCAATTAACTTCATAACTTGAAAGGTTTTCAGTCTGCCATGGATTCTTTGTAGTTACTTTTTCTTCTTTTCTTTTTCGACAATATAGTTTTATACTTCTCACTTTATATCTTATCACTTTATTTGCGTTATAAATTATATTGCGTTATAATATAAATTAAATTATATCCGGATGGCTTTAATATATATTCATGAAGGGGAATGTACTGAAAATATTTAATACATTTTATCCAAAACGTGAATCCAAATTATTAATAATGATTAATAAATTAAATTAATTTAATTAGGAATTAAAAAAATACTTTAGAAATGTAGTTCCTACGTGGCTGCTAGACCAAGAAATCAAGGGAAAAGAAGGAATATTAGTAAATTGTTGTTAATTTTGGAGTTTTTGAAGAAACGGGCATCGTAAAATATCTGAGATACTTTCCATCCGGGGTTTGCTCCCAAGAAAGGGCATAAGTTTAATTCCTTTTATGTAGAGAGGGAAAGGTCCATTGTTCCATGTAACAATTTTCAGTTACATTGACAAGATCTCTATTTATGTTTTAAAAAATTAATTTTTAATCAATATTTTGTGAATTTTTTCTTAGGATTTTTTTAAAATGTTTTTCACGGTGAAAGAGGAGGCAGCTTTCTCACTATGCCACCCCTCTCGCTACACCCATGCTCCCAAGAAGGAAAGTTTCAGTTTGTGCTTTACCAATCCTGTACAAGTACAAAAACGCCGGGTATTTGAAAGTTGTAGTTTGAACTAACACTATATTATATTTTGCTGCAAGTTCTTGACTTCGCTTAGTTTGTACCTTACCTAGTAGTTCTGAGTCTTTGTAATACAGATATATAATTACTCCTGTAATTCTCAAGTAAATTCATTATCCCTCCTCACTCACCAATAGGAAGAAGAGGAAGCGCCAAAAAAGAAGTCCTCAGGCAGCGGACCCTCGAACCACGCCTTAAAATGACATTTCATTCTAAACCATGTATTTATATTTTCGTATTTGTACCTATTGCATATGTTTTCTGAATTAATTGGAGAGGGAGAAAAAAAAAAAAACATCAAATAATTTCACTGGTTATATCGCACACTCAGATTTACCTTTCTTGGACCCTATAACAGCTGTAAGAGTTTGTTTAGGAGCTCCACTGATAATCCGAGGGTACATTTATATAGCTTATTCTGTAATTCTCCTGTATATGAAACACAAAGAATTTAAAAAACAAAATTCGAATTACAATCCGTTGTAATATGATAACTAAATAAAATTAAAACCGATTATAAGCGGCTCATGCAAATATATTTTTGAACTATACTATATATAATATTTTTTTTTTTTTTTTTATGGTAACTTTGTAATTCATTACCATATAAGTTTTAATGGAACATTTTTCTTATTTATATCCTCTTAAAACTTTTTAATGCAATTTTTTTATTACACAAAAAATATTGTTAGTATTCCAAGCACCTCAAAATGTTGTAACAATATAGACATTTACAATTGTCTACGTTTCCACAAATTTGTACTCTATGACCAATATTTGACCTAAATATTTAAACCCATGAAAATAAATTAACCCAGGTATTTTCGAGCGAGTATTTGAAGGTTCAATTTACCATATTAAACGTATTCCTATATTTTTTTTTAATTCAGTTAGAAATGCTTATTTGATGATATAACATAGTCCAGTAATTCCTGAAGCCAATTTAATCTTGGTCGGGATATTATTATTATTCCATTTCAATCCTTTCTTTCTTACGAAATTATTTTTCTTTGTCTAAATACTTTTTATAATAGCGCTATCTCGAAGCCTTCACTGACTTTCAATACCAGTGACGTTGTTGAGTGAGAAGCAATGGGATCTCCTGGAGTCCTCATTTTCCCTTCACACTTCAGGAGAGGGACAGAGAGTTTGGAAGCTGATTTAAATAATGCATGGTATGATACGGTTCATTTTGTATGAATCTGTTATCTCCATCACATATTGTTCTTAAATATGGCCTACTGATTGGCATACTTTAAAATAAATTTATATTATTATTTAAGAAAAACAAAAAATATTTCCCTCAGATTTTAACAAGTTCGTTCAAAGATCACATTTTTTTACAAGATAATCCACTAATATGTATCTTGTATTGTAAATATTCAGTATACTTCAATAACACCATATCATCTTTATATGTAAAAAGTATTACAGAAAAAGTAAGTTTTCGTTATTTTGGCCCAGAATTTTTAATGTTCAATAAAGAAATAAGTGCCAAACTAAGGTAAAAATACCGTTCGGGTGTATTGTGTTCCGTAATCTTTAAGGCAATGTTGAGGTAAGGGTCTGGCATGAGGAGAGCCGAAAATTAACGGGATTATTGGATTTACCGCCCCATAGGATTTTGATAAAAGTGGGGGATTCAGATAATCCTCAATAAATTATTGAATTGAATTTAACTTACAGCTTATATTATTAATACATTCGTGTAACTGACTATGATTAAAATGGATTTTACCTAATCTATCTATAACAATGTATGGTTTAATCTTGTTCCTTTGATTTACCAAAGAGAAAAAAGCAAAAACTACAACGGAAAAAATGTTTTCCCAAACATTTCAGAAAATTATTAATTTTCAAAATTCCGATTATGTTATTACACATAGAGTTAATTTTTTTAGTTGGTAAAATTGAAATGGGTACATTAAATTATAGACCTAGTAAAGAAACAAATTATCAAAAAGCTAATCATACTGAAACTACAGATAAAAAAAAAAATAGTAGCCGAGAGGTTAGCTAGAAAATATTGATATACCCGATTTTATATTTTTTTTTTCTGTATAAGAAGATATAGAAAGACGGCCCCCTTTTTTCGTGCATTCTCTGTTAGAGGGGTTACTCATTGGGTAACTTAAGACACTTGATTCCTAATACCCGGACCCTGGTTTGAGTTCGACTGTGTTGTTTTATTTATTATTTTTTTGTAAGAAATTGCTGTTAGGCCTGGTTTGATGTTTTGTATCAGCTCATTATAAACCAGCATCGTCGCAAATCGTTAATAATTAACAGAATATGCATTATTTGATATAAGTAGGCAGGAACTTCGAGGATCACCCTTATACAAGTTCAATACAGGTTATAAATGTGCTAGAAATTTATGGATTTCAACATCAAAGGAATTGGGATGAAAAGTTGGTTTATTGACACAAGACCGAGAGGAGGAGATCACAGTCAATAGGTCGCCGATTTTAAACCAATTATTTTTGGTTATTCGACATCCATAAATATTAGATACGCGCACCGGTGATTGTTCCAATGGATCCGAGGAGCCGAGTAAAATAGAAATAAAACATGATGAAACTCCTTTATTTTATATCTCGATTTCTGAAAATGTTATCGATCGTGCTTTTAACACCAAAACATTTATTTTTCAGAGTATATTAAAGGAATAATACAAACTTTAAAAAGTAATTTCTTTTTGGTCAAATAGATTTAAAAAAATGTTTAAGTTATGAAGCAAACTAGCCTTATAGATTTTTTTACTCCAAAAATTATGGAAGATTTTGATTCAGTGCTATGTTTCTCTAACTTGAGTTGAGCTTGATTACTATTTAGCTCTAATACATTAGTCTATATATATAGGGATGCCATTGGGCAATCATTGAAGATGATTATCCCAAAATTAAGTAATCTTATGAATACTTTTGAATTTCTTACCTTGTCCTCTAAATTGGGTACCTTTCCAAAGGCCTGGTTTGTGTTTACCATTATTTAATAATTAACCAAGATAGTGTTCCTACTTTATGTTTAATACTAATGTTAATCAACGTTACTGCTATCTTAATGAAATATATTTAAATTAAATATGGGCATGGTTACTAAAGAACTACCTCCTTGCTAACATTTATCTTTATTCTTCAAAATTAAAATAACAAACTATTACAATAAAAAGTTAACCATGGAATGATTCAGCCTAGACTTAGCCATTAATTGTTTTAACATAAATCTCTTATCTGTACTAGTTGTTGTTGATGATTCCACAGCATCTCTCCCTCGGGTTCAGTCATGGAGCCAGAGCGCATTTCTCATCTTCAGAGTCGCATTGTTCCGCCCTTGAGTCCCCAAGTCCTGCCTCCGCCTCGATCAGTTCCTCAGTCCCTCCTTTTTACCTCTTTGCTTCTTTCCCCCTTTCTCTCTTATTTTGCCTAAGAGGGAGTTGAAAACGATGTTCATTGGCCTACTAGTTTTATAGAGGGAGGAAATTCTGGGATTTCATCGGATGGCTCCGCCCCTTGTCCTGACAGCCGGTATCTGCGAACTATTATCCAACTGGTATAATTTAATCATACCTTTTCCACTTTTTCCTCGAGGCCAGCCAAACCTAAGGGGACCAGTTCTTAAAATTGATTAGATGTTCCAGCTTTTGGCATTGTTACAGTGTTAACTTCTCAGTAAGGTTTTTAAATTAACTTATCCCTTATCACTTATGTGGTGACATCTGTCATCGCCTGTCAGTTACCCTTCTCTACCTGCTCGACCCTTATTTCTTTTGTTCGCTATTGATATTGTTAAATTCTATAACGATAATATTTAACAAGATCAATACATATTATCAGTTCACCAAAAAACATTTATAGTGAATATGTTTTTTAGAAAATATTATACAAAAATCATAGAAAACAAAAAATAATCAAATTTAATTATTTTTAAATATTTATTTAATTATTACAAATAATAATTTTTTTTCAGTTATGAGGGGGTGCAAAATGTTTAAGACACGAAATTACGTTTCGATTTGAAGCTCTTTATCTCATCTTCAGCTTATCCAATTTCGGAATTTTCGGACTCGTTGGAAAGAGGGAAGTCTGCTCTTCATATACCGATAAAGAGCTATAGCATTAAGTTGAACTTCTGTGCAAAGAATTGCGATCAGAAAATAACAACAAATTTTTTTTTTTGCCGCTAATGTTGGCTTTGAAGCACGAAGGAATAAACCAATTAAAGCAAATCGCATAGTTTAAGAACCTTTACCGATCTTCCGAACTTGGTTTAAATCTGTCAAAGGGTTCCTCAACTATGGTCGGTTTGTTGAATCTTTTAAAAAAAATTGGCAAAATTTTTAATCTTAAACTTTTTATTTTTAGATTCAAAATTTAAATATAGGGAAAGTTTGTATTTTTCCTTTAGTATACTCTGAAGAATAAACGTTTTGGTGGAAAAAACACGGTGATATAAAAACTCCAAATATAAAATAAAGCAGTTTCAGCCTATATTAGTTTTTAGTTTTTTTCTCGGCTACTAGGACCAATTGAAACGATTCCCGGGACACACATGTCCAATATTTTTGGATGTAGAATCACCGAAATATAATAGATTAGATCGGTGACTCATTGACTGCGCTCACAAGGTGAGAGCAGTGATTAATATTGGTGTCAAGTTATGTTACATCAACTTAGCATGCATCGAGACGTGCAAAATACTACAAGTCATAATTTATTTTTAATTAATTTTAAAAGTTAAATCAAATGTTAGCTTTCGTTCAACTGCAGTATATTCAACTAAAAATTCAATTTCTATACGATATTCCACGAACCTAATATCACATTGAAATTTAGTTATAATCTCGTCCTAGAACCCATATGATGTTTATCTATAATATGACGCTTAATCAATAGTTGCTATCGTAGACAAATACAGCCATTGGCGCTAAGTTGTGGTATAAGGATATGAAGATAAAAACATTAAAAAATCAAACACTCAGTCATACTGAAATAGTATCTATGTCATCGAAGAGAAATACCAACAGTGGATTTGACCTCTTCACATCCAGCACATGGAGCCAATTTTGGCCTCAATAGCTTCTGTAAACAGAATGGATTTGCTGAGTCGAGAGGAGTCATTGATCAATATTAAATTAATTAACTCTTTATCGTAGTCTCTGGTGTCATAGTTTCTATGTGGAGGGACCCGTCGTTCTTTGTTTGAAGTTACATAATTGAAAGTGACGTCTACCTTTGCTTACGATTGAAATAAAAAAAGGCCAAATGAATTTAGTAAATCACAAAACGGGTGTCACAGAAATGTCTCTTATCAGTAAATCTATTGATTCTTTCAGAGTTTGATAACAATTTAGTTAAAATGAAATATGGTATATTAAAACTGTTAAAAAAATAATAAACAGCATGTTCAAAAGTACATTTATGCGAAATGCAGCCGTTTAATTACTTTATTATTCTGCATTTGAAGCAATTAAGTTCTCATATTCTCAAGATAATTGAATAAAATGTATTTATATAAAATAATAATTAATTCCATAAATTATGAAGAAATATGATAAATTCATTTATTTTTAGGCTAAAAGCCTAAGAAATTGTTTTCTAAACATTTATCCACAGCTTTGGATGGCTGAACAGCGATATCAAAACTGCGATCTGCTATTAAAAGCATCAAACTAATTTGCTGTTATCACAATTACTATTCCATTCTAATTTAATCTATAAATCAGGACGAGTAAGAGGAGATACATCGCAACAAAACATAAACAAACGGTGACTACCAGTATTCAATTAAATTTTTACCAGTTAGTATGGAGGCTAGAGTGTGCTCCGAACCTACGGTAGTAAAGTACCCAGACCAGATGACTTCTTGCAAATTAATTTAGATGTGTAAAACTTAAAAAGAGACTTCGCATTGTTTCCCTTCTTAATGCAATAATTTATATTGGAGAGTAGATGTCTTTTAAAAAAAAAATAGGTATGCTTACATGAAAATAAAAAACAATCCTATATCCAATTCGAGGTCCCCCTTGAGATGAAGCCCCTGTGTACATAAATATGGACATAGTACATTATAATTATGGATGGTATTTTGCCGGTTTTAAGGCGAAGACTATGGTCATGTCTTATGGGGCGTCAAAGGCCGTAGTCATATTGGAGTAAGTGTGATTACTTCAATGATGGATGCTAGTTTGATCGTACAGGTGGTAGCAAGTAACTACACCCATTTAATACTGTTACATATAGGGGTATCAATTCCAGTCCGTGGAGCAAGGGGGCTTGTGTGGGTACAGGCATTGCTGTCTGTAATACTAAAACCAGCATTTTTTTAAAAATTCTGGTGCGGTGCGCGCATCTCACAACTTTCCCTTACCGTCCTATAATAATTATCTTTTTAATAGTATTTTAAAGAGTTCACATAAACAATGCTTGAAATAAACTCAGCAGCATTCACTTTTTCACATCTTCTTCCACTTCAGTACAATAAAACAGTTTTTTAAACAATTTTAGTACAACAATTCTGTACACTACCTATGTATTTTAACTTCGTCGAGTTGCAAATATATTTTAAAAGTTTCGGCTTATTTTTCATGAAAATATTTACTTTCCAATAAATAATATGAAAGTAGAAATTATTAAGTTAATTTCCCCTTTTGTATTCTTAAATTACTTTATTACAGAGTATATTGTTTATAACAGATTGGTGGGAGAAGGTTCGGTCGCATCCGTCTCCTTTCAGATGCGCTCGATTATTCATCTAGGGTCTTGTGCTCCTCATAAAATACGCTGTATCTTTGCTAATACTAGTCCGATTTTGATGATTCTTTTATTGTTTTTTAGATAATTTAATTACCGTTCATACAATTCTATACATAAGTTACTATAAATTGCATGCTTTTTAAGTTAAGCGCAAATAAAATATTCTTTTTATGATAACTTTTTTCGGTGCATTTCCTCGGTGATATACTGCATAAATGAAAAGTTAAAGGCTTTTAAGGAGAAGACATTAGGCAAGTTTCATCAAAATCGTTGGAGACGTTTACGAGAAAATTCTAAAATCCCTGATATATTAGCTACATCCGGTTAGTCCGATGCGCTTTATCTTTGCTAATACTGGTTCGATTTTGATAATTTTTTTATTGTTTTTTAGATAATTTAATTATCTTTCATACAATTCTATATATAATTTACCATGAAATGCAAACTTTGTAAGCTATGCGCAAATAAAATATTCTTTTCATTATAACTTTTTTCGCTGCAATTCCTCGGTGATGTACTACATAAATGAAAAGATAAATGGCTGTAAGGAGAAGACATTAGGCAAGTTTCATCAAAATCGTTAGAGCCGTTTTCGAGAAAATTGTAGTATCCATGATATAATTACCATTTCCGGTTAGTCCGATGCGCTGTATCTTTGCTATTACTGATCCGATTTTGATGATTCTTTTTTGTTTTTTAGAAGATTTAATTAATATTCATACAAGTCTAGAGATAATTTACTACAAATTGCACGCTTTTGAAGTTATGCGTAAATAAAATATTCTTTTCATCATAACTTTTTTCCCTACATTTCCTTGATGATGTACCACATATTTGAAAAGTTAAAGGTCTTTATGAAGAATAATTTAGGCCAGTTTCATCAAAATCGTTAAAGCCGTTTTCGAGAAAATTGTAAAAAAGTGTATAATCGATTATATAAAGTGGCACTTCCGGTTAGTATATTTTGACAAAAATAAATAAACACACCCTAATGAATTTTTACTTTTTAGGCAAAAGTAGGTATGCGGTATATTTCATACTATAACAGTGTTTATATTTTAAGTCCATTTTATGTGGAACCATGCATAAATTGTCCTTATCTCTTGGAGCGTATCGGTAGGCTTCCTCAATAAATGACATTTTGCTCACATCGTATAGAAGAAATATACAAAATAAACCATAAAATTCCTACTTTGATGATACTTGGTCATAACTTCATCTAAGTAGTAGGAATCGAGCGAGATCTCGGATGTCCGCCCTCCAGTTTCGGAGAGACAACCCTCCCTAGTAGGGTCGAAATGGGGGGCACAATATTCACAAAATAATTTGCACAAAGTAAGTCGAGTAAGGTTTTTCAAAAAAAAAAATTGACTTAATTAAACAATGTGACTACAAAAAATAAGAAACAATACCTTACTCTACTTATTTTGTGCAAATTAATTGTAAAAAAACGTATTCTTGCCCACTGGTTTTATTTTTTTTTTTTCCCGATCTCTCAAACAAAAAAGAATATTAATAAACAAATAATTATAAAAATTATACAGATTATTGTACTTTACCTTTTTCTACCTGTTTGCCCACCGGTGTGCCTTTGTTACGATTATATCTTGAACGGGTGAACTAATTCTATTTCGTGCTTCAATTATTTCGGTTTATTAATACTACATTTATGCATAGGTGCAATCATTTTTATCAAACTTACAATTCTGTTAATCTAATATACTCAAATCAAGCCATATCGAAGCATTGGCGAGTCAGCTAATAACTAATAAACTTTTATTATAATGTATTACATCTGTTACACATTCAATTATATTTACATATTGCTATACAAATTTTAAAAAAAATTAGCAACATTAAAGTATTTTTTTTTTTTAATATACTAAACGGTTTTCCATTCTCCTGGAAAATTTTGCAGTGGTCCTGGCTGTGTTTGTAACTGGACTACACATTTGTTGAACTGTATTGTAGTGATGTATTATCTCAATTTGGCTTGCCTGTTATAGATTATTGATGTGAGATGTGCTATATTTGGTCTTTATTTGTTTAATTTTATTCTTTTTTATCTTAATGATGGCTGAATCAGCGAAAAATTTACTACCGGTAAGATATTTACTGTTGAGCGATTTATTTACTGTATATTACGATTTATTTAAGATATTTACTGTTGAGCGAGGCTTTGTTTTGTATGGTAATCTGTCAAAAATCTCCTAATAGTAATTTTTGATTTTTAATATATACTCTAATTAATCTTATATATATATGTTATAAGCTTGTGCTTTACATCCATCCGGACGCTTTCATTCCCAAAATGATTTCACCATCCCTACTATCTCCTCTAGAGAAGTCGATGACCGCAGCACATGGAAGAACCAGACTCAGAGACCGATCGGTAACTGACCCTTGCCAAGGAAGTCTCTAATGAGCGTTCGATAGCACCATTACTACCCGCCTAACCCCGTCTCAGCTGCCCAGGTTTCCGTCAAATCCCCTTTAGATCCTGATATTCAAAAAGAGGATAATGTTTCACGATGGTTCTTCGGATTAATACTTTGATTGTCCGTCGGCGATTTCAGTACTTCAGCATAATTAGGAGTGTTTCGATTTCACTAATAACATATGTCTGCGATGAAAAAAATTGTTAGTTTATCTGCAAATCACACATTAATTTTTCAATTTTAAAGGTTTTCTGACAATTACTAATGATATTTTTTAGTATTTAAATTCTATATAATATTATTATTTTTATTTTTATCTGTCGAATATTTATTCGCACCTGTCTAACAGAACAGTGACAATAAGCAAATGTGATGGATATAAAATATATACGTGGCATGATAGGCATGAGATTTATTAAATTATTATCCTTATAGGTTAACTAACAAAGTAACCATGTAAGTGTAGGATGGCAACATGGATCAAAATGGATTTTAGTAGAACAGACTGGAAAATTCTGAGACAGTGCAATATATTATCAAATTTCAATTTTTACAGTACTTGTCCTACTTCTTGTTTTTTGTGGAAAGTTTTGTAATTTTATTCTGAAAATATATTAAATTATTCTAATATTGATGTTGCTTTGGCTTGGAAGAAGAGTACCACAATATAATTTTTTTTTTTTGGCTTGAAAAATTGCCATTCCTGTATATTTCTTTGAGAAGAAATGTCAGATTTTTAGTTCCAATATTTATCCCAATAACAATTTATTTATTTTTATTTTTTTATGAAAAGCTGCTGCAATTGAATACAGGTTTCATATTTAAATGATCAAAAAATGAAGATTAACTTTTAAAAACATATATAAATATGTAAGTAGTATTGACTAAGAAAATGTTCGCTTGATGTTTTAAAGTTATTTAGGGACAGCGATAAACCTATTAAATTATATTTTTTCGTATTGCACTCTTCTTCCAAGCTAGCGATATATATTTTATTTATTCTGGTCCCGTACATCTTATGTGTTGTGTTCCACATGGCACGGTAATATCACCAGTATTGTTTTGCCATTTATACTAAAATTATTGGAACCAAGTACCAGAATGCCACTGTATTATTCCAGCTTTTGCCGACACATGCAGCATATTAAATTTAAGCTAGACTTTAAAGCAATCGTTAAATGATTGCCAAAAAGGGAAGAATAAACTCCCTCTACAGTTTAAAATAAATAACTACGGAAACAAACTATCATAAAACATCTTTATCTCGGAATTACGTTTGACAGACATTTAAGGTTTTTAAAAAAAAAAATTAAAATAGTAAAGAATAAAATATACCGGCTTAATCCTCTATCTGTCTCAGGTCTATCTTTTCGTTCAAAAGCTTTAATCTATAAAACTATTATAGGTCTGTTGTATGGCTCACTATTGTTTCCACTCGTTGCAAAGTCGACAGAAAAGCGTTTACAATTATTTCAAAATGGAGTATTGCGAAGGATAATGAAAAGAATTCATTACAAAGGATAAATTCATCGAGGCTCCAAGAGTTGAAAATTTCCTAATCGAGAGGAATAAAAAAAAAATTCAAATCAGTATAACAAATAACAAACCCCACAATTCAGTGAGCTCAAACCTTCTGGAGTGCCCAGCTTTGGCAACATTATTTCACATTTAAATTTTAGTTTTTTTAAGTTCGATACAAAACAGTAATTTAACAGAAATTGAAGATGTAATATAGGCCTCCTTAAAATGGATATTTTCAGAAAAAGGTGAATTTCCAGGCAATTAAATAATCAAATGCGTAATAAGGGGTTATGGAAAAAAAAATTGAAAAGTATAACGTAAGGCCTTAATTTAGAATTTTTTTTTCCTAATACGCATGCAGCGTTACAGTATATAAATATTATAAAACTATGATTAAAACGGCACTACAGTACAATGCTATAGGTTCGTTAATTGCCAAAAAATCAATATTTAATATTTTATAAAAGTTCAGGAAAAATTGAGCGATTTGAGCGTATGCACATCAACGGGAAGAACAAAACAAAATTCTTTATTGCGAAACAACACATTGGTTGATAACACAAATTTTAAGTTGTTTAAATACATTTTCCTTGGTAAAACAACAACTTAAATCATTAGATACACTATTTTTTTAGAACATATTATTGCAATACAACATTATAATTACTTATAGAAAGTATAGATCATTATTATTTGAACATTGCATCATTAAGAAAATACATTTGTTCTCTATTATTAGATTATTGCAATAATTTATACAGATATTATTACAGAGACATCTTACATTATTTCATAATTTTTTATTATTATTTATTTATTTTTCAACCTACCTTGCCTCTCGGCATTACGGGTTTCGGAAGAATTACCTACCGATGAGTTCTCTTCATTCTTATTGCGTGTCCATTCTTAATTGAATCTATTCAAATAGGTTGGTACCACTATTTCTTTCCAGTCGTAAACGAAGGATACATAGTATGGATAATTTTCCTGACCAACTGATTGAGGAAAATCACTCTCTGTCATGTCATCACATAGAGGCCGATTTTCCTCCGTAGTTTTGTTCTTATTGAAATAAATTCAGCAGCATTCACTTCTTCGCATCTTCTCCCACATAAGACCAATAAAATAGGTCTTTTAACAATTTTAGTACAACAATTCTGAACAGTACCTGTATATTTTTTTGGTATGTCAAGCTGAAAATATATTTTAAAAGTTTCGGTTTAGTTTTCATGGAAACATTTTGTTTCGATTAAATTATATAAAAGTAGAAATTATTAAGTTAATTTCTACTTTTGCATTCTTACATTAAATTATTACAGAGCGTATTGTTGACAACAGAGCGGGGGATTGGTGGGAGGAAGTTCGTTCGGGTCCGTCCCCTTCGGATGTGCTCAGTTATCCATCCAGGCTCTTGGAGTCCTTATAAGATACGCTGTATCTTATCTAATTCTGGTCCGATTTCGTCGATTCCTGTTTTTGTATTTTAGAGAATTTAATCATCTTTCATATGATTTCATACACAATTTACCATAAAATACTTACTTTTTGAGTTATGCGCACATTAAATTTTCATTTCGCTTTAACTTTTTCTCCTGTATTTTCTCGTCGTTATATTGCTTCCATGAAAAATTAAAGGGCTTTAAGGAGAAGACATCAGGCAAGTTTCATCAAAATCGTTAGAGCTTTACGAGAAAATTGTAAAATCCGCGATATAATTGCCACTTCCGGTTAGTCCGATGCCCTGTAACTTTTCTAATATTGGTCTGATTTTAATGATTCCTTTTTTTACTTTCCCTTATCTACATACGAAGTATGTAGTAAGCGGAAGTATTGCGATCGTGAAAATTTTCGAATTCGAGTTTTCGACGGAAATGCATGTTTAAGGTCCCCAGAGTCCAAATGACCAAGTCTCGCAAAATGGTCTATGTGTCTGTGTGTATGTGATCAGTCTAGCTCAAAAACGAAAAGTTGTACGATACTGAAATTATGTATTTAAGGTTGCCACATGCATGTGATGTTACAGCAACATTTTCGTCAAAATCGACTAACCGGAAGTGCCACTTTATATGATCGATTTTACACTTTTTTACAATTTTCTCGAAAACGGCTCTAACGATTTTGATGAAACTTGCCTAAATTCTTCTTCTTAAAGACCTTTAACTTTTCATTTATTTAGTAAATCACCGAGGAATTGCAGGGAAAAAGTTATGATGAAAAGAATATTTTATTTGCTCATAGCATAAAAAGTATACATTATACGGTAAATTATATATGAAATTATATGAAAGATAATTAAATTTTCTAAAAAACAATAAAAGAATCATCAAAATCGGACCAGTATTAGCAAAGATACAGCGCATCGGACTAACCGGAATTAGCTATTATATTATGGATTTTACACTTCTCTTTACAGCCTTTAACTTTTCATGCATGTAGTTTATCAACGAGAAATGGAGGGAAAAAGTTATGATGAAAAGAATATTTTATTTGCGTATGGCTTAAAAAGTATGCATTTTATGGTAAATTATGTATAGAATTGTATGAAAGGTAATTAAATCATCTAAAAATCAAAAAAATAATCATCAAAATCGGACCAGTATTAGCAAAAATACAGTGTATTTTATAAGCAGTATCAAATAGATGGATAACTGAGCGCATCTGAAAGGAGATGGATGAGACCGAACCTCCTCCCACCAATCCGTCAATCTTTTGTAAACAATACGCTCTGTAATAAAGTAATTTAAAAATACAAAAGCGAAATAACCAGAAACTTTTAAAATATATTTGCAACTTGACAAGGTTAAAATATATAGGTAGTGTACAGAATTGTTTTACTATAATTGTTTAAAAAACTGTTTTATGGAACTTAGGTGGCAGAAGAACTGAATACTGCTGAGTTTATTAGAAACGGTGTTTATATGAACTCTTTAAAATTATATTAAAAAGATAATTATTATAGGACGGTAAGGGAAAGTTGTGTGATGCGCGTACCGCACCAGACATATACCATAGCGTGCATTATCTCGAAAACAGTAGGTTTTAGAGCTTTAAAAAGCTGGAGCAATACGTTCCTAGGGAAAAAAGTTATGACGAAAAGAATATTTTATTTGTGTTTAACTTAAAAATCATGCAGTTTATAGTAAATTAGGCAGAGAATTGTATGAAAGGCTATTAAATTATCTAATAAACAATAAAAAAATCATCAAAATCGGACCAGTATTAGCAAATATAAAGCGTATTTTATGAGGAGTACAAGACCGCAGACGGATAACCCAGCGTATCCGGAAGAAGACTGATTCGACGGAATCTCCTCTTACCAATCCGCCGATCTGTTGTCAACAATACTATCTATAATAATGTAATTTAATAATACATAAGCGGAAATTTACTTAATAATTTCTACTTTTATATTATTTAATAGAAAAAAATATGTCCATGAAAACTAAACCGAAACTTTTAAAATATATTTTCAACTTGACATATTTAAAATATATAGGTAGTGTACAGAATTGTTTTACTAAAATTGTTGAAAAACTGTTTTATTGTACTTTAGTGGGAGAAGATGTGAAGAAGTGGATGCTGCTGTTTATTTCAAGTATTGTTTAGGTGAACTCTTTAAAATTATATTAAAAAAATAATTGTTATAGTACGGTAAGGGAATGTTGTGTGATGCGCGCACCGCACCCGATTTTTTTAGACAACTTAATTACCTTTCATTCTATTCTAATCATAATTTGCCATCTGATCCATACTTTTTAAGTTATGCGCAAATATAATTTTCTTTTCATCATAGCTTTTTCTCTGCATTTCCTCGCTGATGTACTAGATATATGAAAAGTTAAAGGGCTTTATGAAGAATAATTTAGGCAAGTACCATCGAAATCGTTAGAGCCGTTTTCGTGAAAATTGTAAAAGAGTATATAAAGTGGCACTTCCGGTCGGTCGATTTTGACGAAAATATTGCTGTAGCATCCCATGAATATACCTAGGTTAGTAGGATAGTTAGGCTGTTCATATACATACAGTCACAAGGACACTCAGACACAAAGACCATTTTGCGAGACTTGGTTATTTGGACTCGGAGGGTCTTAAAACGTTTTATTCCGTCGAAATAAATTTCAACTGAACCAGGTGAGAATCGAACTCGCTCTCGAACTCTTAGTTAGATATGCTTAAAAAAGAAAAAAAAAAAGAAGAGATCTGAAAGATGTAAACATAAAGCATTAGGCTTACACAAACGATTATGTACAACACAAACCAAATGGGTACTAACAATCAGTACAAATTATATCCTGTTAGTAATAACGATACTAATAGCCAATAAATATAAAACCTTTACGACTCATTAGTGCTAAACTTTTATTAATCCCACTCATGCCAGCGGTTTAATTCTCTTATGAGTCGATAATTCTTGAAGGGGACACCTCGCACTGGTTAGCGACTAGTTCCAAGAGGGCTCGATCCATCATCACGTGGGGCAGTTTCATAAGAGGCGACAAAGAGCAATGTTCTTCCTACCGCTCATGACCCTGATGGATTTTATTATATCCGATGTTGGATGGTCAGCTTGATCATTATATCTGATGAGGTTTTGAAAATGATCTATGACTGTCCAGTGAATGGTGCTGGAAGATACAAGACTTGGCCTATGTTCAGTTTTCCATAAATCTTTCCCTCGCCTCAGCAGAAATTTATATATATTTATATGTTTAAAAAACTCCTGGTAGCAACAACTAGCAGTAGTATGAATTCATGGAAGTCATTTTATTTTCTGACCTCTACGAGATTTATTTAGAATTTATAAAAGCAAAACTACTAGTTAGCGAAGTGCTCCTTTCCTAAAGAATAAGTCTTTCAAATTGGAACGAATATTAAGATCAATCTAAATAATTTTATATAAAGTATAATATGTATAGGTATACATATGGTATAATCAATTCAACAAAATCACAAAAACTACACCTTTTTCTTAATACCAAAGATTAAATTGTCTCGAAAAAACTAAAAATTATCATCATTTGATATTCAAACATTTAGCCAAGAATCTGACTTACCCACTCTGTGTTAGTTTGTTATGCTTCTCTTCCCTCTTCTCTCTTCTCTCTCCCGAATTATTGATATACATATATTGTCTTCTTGGTGTATTAATACAATATATACTTATAACAATACGACAAAATAGTAAGTCCAACTTCTGTACAATCAAAACTACTGTTAACCGTTACAAATTTATTTTGTATTATTTATTTATTATTTTATTATTTTTATATGTTACTATGGAGAATTTTATCGAGCATCTTTTGAGATAGAACGAGACGAGACGCTATAGAACGAACCGAGTGCGATTTGCAGCGTAGATAAATAGATATGAATAACAATAAAAATATTCCATTACTCAGTCGGCGCGCGCTCTACAAATGGTTCACCGCCCTATTTCAGGACATTAGCGGGGAACCGAATGCAATATTTTCAGAATGGTGAAATAAGCATCAGTTTATTGGATGAAGTCATTAATACAAGAATCTCTAAGACAGTCAAAGATCGAAGAATCCGTAAAAAGGAAGTATTCACCGTTTGCAATCATCTTTGGATGTTTGCCACAAACTTTTCAACAGCAGTTGTCTCACGAAGTTGGTAACAATTGTTTAAAGACAGGTTTTAAACTTCAGGTTTAAGTTTTAAGTGGTAAATGCAAACCAAAGATGAGCTTCATCACCAAGAATCGATTAGAAATTTAATTTTACAAAAAATAAGATCAATGGACACCTTAAAATACATTTTTGCATTAAAAGAGTTATAAGCACGTAGAACATTATAATTGTTGATGATTGCATAGCCCAAAAATAACGACCAGGAACTTATATTAAAAAATAATGTGTATTTTCCTTATTTTTTATAAGTTGAAGAAAATAATATAAACACCCCACACTATTGAAAACAATCACATTGTATTTGTATGGGCAGATTGAAATGGTCTTAGGCATCCGTCTCGTGCGTCTGACAGATCTAACTAAGGCGTCAAGTCAAGACCAGATTACTCATCGACAATACAAGGGATTTGTCGCAGTATGTCGGCTTAGAAGCTTGAGGAAGACGGATCAACGTAAGGAACGGTTGAATTTATCTCCTATTTTTTATTTTGGTATACGAAGTATACCAAAGAAATATGCTTCAAAAATTGAATTTAAAAATAAAAACAATTCAATTTTTGAAGCATTTTTTTCATGTGTTCTTAATGTTACTACTTAAAGGAGATTCTACAAAACTCAACATAAAAAATATTAATACAGTATTTTTAAACGTATAATAACCAGAAAAAAATGTTTATCTTGCAAAAGGAATGTATGAATTTTATTACAAAAACCTACATAGTAAAGGAAGCATAGAATAAAGTTCAGGTCTCCCGTCATTATCTTTAGCCAACAAGGAGCTCAGGTTCACAGAATCTTGAACCTTTTCAAAGCTGTACTCTCCAAAGGCTAGACTCTCATTCTCAATTAGCATCTGAAATTGATGCTTATTTCACCATTCTGAAAATATTGTATTCGGTTCCCCGCTAATGTGGGGAATGGCGCGTATGGTGGTCAATGCGCTCCAACAGCTGCAGAGGTATGGCCCCCAGCAACTTGTATGGCCTCATATAGGATCGAAGAGTGAGGATAAATGGTAACTTCTGCGAAGTTGGAGAGAGCGTTAAGAGGGGATGTCCCTAGGGCTCTGTGCTTGGCTCTGCCTTCTGGATGTTGGTCTTCGATGAGTTACTGGGAGTGCTCGAATGTGTTACTGAGTACTCCGATGTGTTATCGATGTGTTGCTGAGTGCTCCTCAGTTAGCTAATAAGCGAAATTACCCGTATTACGAATCCTTGATAAGAAATAGTGGTGCCAAATTATTTTAATCGCTTACAATGAAGCGAATTACAATTCATATAAGAACGAAGAATAAAGAATGAATTGCTGGCATTGCTTTTACCACTCAGAGACCAAACTAGAAATTAGTTTTACTTCGGATAGTCACCGTTTTACTTCAGAAGAATCAGTGCCTATATCAATAACTTCTGTCTGAATAGGGTTTACACCTATTTATTGTTTATAGAATTTAACATCTATATGCTCCTCAAATAGCAAAGTGAAAAGTCAATAAATGTGACTTATATTATAGCCCACCGATCTATCCTAGCCAGCATGAAAAGGTAGAAATTTGTTTCATGGATCCGCAAAGAAAAATCTTCAGACCTAAATCGAGATCTTTAAGATATTTTTTTTTAATGCAAAGGACAGATTGTCGTTTTACCTATTATTAAATTATTAAAAGGCTTAGCGAACCCGGAGGCTCGATGCCGATACCACCAATCGCTGTCTACAAATCTCGGTCCACCGACTACCGTCCAAACCCAAATTCATTAGATCACTCTTAATACTATCCTCCCATCTACGTTTCGGTCTACCCCTCGGACGTTTAACAGTCGGCTCAGCGTTTATTAACTTTTTAGGAATTCGTTCGTTACTGAGCCCAACAACTTTGCAAGCCCATTTCAGCCGTCGCGATGATATCACTTCGATTATATTAACAGGGTACATGCTCCGCAATTCCGCGTTGTGTAATCTCCTAAATTCTCCAGTTGACTCATCCTTTTTCGGACCAAATATTTTACGCAGTACCTTATTCTCGAATACCTTAAGGCGTTGTTCATCCTTCACGGTTAGCGGCCACGTTTCACACCCATACAGAACTGTAGGCAAGATAATAGTTTTGTATATTCTAAGTTTTAAGTTTCTGGACAAAATGCGCGACCTAAGTAATGTTGATACCGAAAAATAGCAAGCATTTTCCGCCTTTAACCGCGCCTTTATTTCCTCTTGAATTTCGTTTTTTCTAGTAATCACAGACCCCAAATACTTAAATTTCTCAACGTGTTCAAACCTATTTTCTTCTATATCTATATCCTCAAAATCGCCTCTGTTTCTATTGCTAACCATATATTTCGTCTTATCCGTATTTATTTTGAGGCTAACCTCTTTCCCAGCTGTCATCAACGTTGTTGTATTCAGTTTTATAGTTTCCGCGTCCTCACTTACCAACCGCGACCTCACCAAATCATCCGCAAACCCGAGCACGGACATTTTACCACCCAGATCTAAACCCCTTTCGGTACGCTTTACCTTTCTAATGACATACTCTAGTGCTAAATTAAATAGGACAGGTGAAAGGGAATCGCCTTGTTTTAACCCCGAGCGAACTTCAAATTTCTCCGAAAAATAATTACCGATTCTAACTTTATTGAATGTTTCGGTCATGCACATCCCTACTAGATTTACTAACTTCTTCGGTATTCCCTGCTCAATCAAAATGTTATACAGTCTCTGGCGATCAATGGAATCATAAGCCTTTTTGAAATCCACAAAAAGCTGATGAACTACAGCGTAGAATTCTATTTTTTTTTCTAATATTTGCCGTAAGAAAAATATTTGATCGATAGTTGATCGGTTCCGTCTAAAACCACATTGGTAGTCTCTGATAATTTCCTCGGCATATTCCGTGATTCGACTAGTTAGTATCAACGAGAATATTTTATAACATACCGGGAGGAGTGATATTCCGCGATAGTTATTACACTCCGTCCTCGGACCTTTTTTTTGAATCGGAATAAGTATAGATTCTTTCCATTCTTCGGACATTTTTTCATTTTCCCAGATCTTTTTAACCAAAAAATGTATTTTAGAAACTCCAGCTTCACCGCACGCTTTTATTATTTCACTGGAAATGTTGTCGTTTTACCTATATAAAATGTAATTATTTACTAGAGTATTATTATTCATTTCTTTAAAATTTATTTATACACTGTTGGCAAATCTTGAACAAAGAAAATTCTGTTGAATATGGTATGTCTACGGCAGTGTCTCTTAGAATTTATAATTTCGGTTTGAAATTAAAATGAATGTGTTTTTTCATTTATCTTTAGCACGAGAAACTACTTCACACTCATGATGACGGCAAATTCATTTCGAAACAATATATTCCAAGCAAGAATAAGAGTTATAATGAAACTTAACTCATGCATAACATTATAGGAGGAAAAGAATTAGTTTGAGGTTACGTGAGCTATGCAAAGCGCTCCAGGAATGTAATTTAAGCCCAGCAATAAGGGAAATTCTTTTATTGGACATTCTAAAGATTTTGATTTATGTGAAAGATATAAGAGAGGCAATTCAATGCCTTAACGTTGACATTCCGCTCCTTTGTCCAACTTCTTTTTTTGAAATTCAATATCTTCGATAACCAACTGGTAGAGAGGATGGTTGGTAATGAATTTATTAATGAAGAAATTATTTTGAATAATTTTACTAAATTTATTTATGGAAATATACTGTTGAGAAAATTAACTTACAATTAGCCATTGACCTAAATACTGAGCTAGTGGAGGAATCGAATTGTACATCGTTGCTAGATATAATAAAGTATTACTTTGTATATTTTTACCAATTATAATAACTTACATGTACATATAAACACACTGATAAGGGATATGCCTACAGCCGACATGCTCGTAAATAGGGGGAGGAGACTGAAATGGTGCTGGATGAGAGATCTTCTTCCTTACCTAACAAACGTAAGTTAATAAAGCATATAAAGAGGTGCTGCTAGGTGCCTGACATATTACTCCCATTTCATCAGACCATTTGTTGATTGTCTACTTACAGTTGACAGGTTCAAATTAATATTTGAATAGATATTACATAATATTTGAAGATTACACAAGATATATTATATTAAGATATCACTGAGTGCAAAAGAAGGAATTTAATAGTCGAGAAGATAAAACAAAATTATTAATAAAAAATGTTAATGTATTCTCATTTATAATAATTTATAATGTACTCTGATTAAGTTCTATATATGTTTACAACCATTACCAAATATCTTTTAAGCTGGCTGCACGCTGTGTACTGTTCAAATCGATTTTATTCGGGTAGCAGAATTAAATGCATGATTTTTTTAAAAACAAAATATTGTTGAACATGATACAAAATGATAAAATACCTTATGTTGAGGGACAATCAAATCATATTTGCTTGTACATTTCGAGCAGAAGGGAGGGGAAATAGGGGTATATCCCCCCGACCCATCCTCCTGTGTGCCACTGGATCCAACGAGAAAAACTGTCAGGAATGAAATTGTAAAAAAAAATGTATTTAGCCCTGATCCAAGCACAATACGACGCCTGTATACCTTGACTCTTAATTTACAATTAAAATAATGAGGAAAAGTTGGTTGGGGAGAGAATGAGGTGCGGTCAGTAAAGAAGAACACACAAAGTATATATCTTCATGAAAGTCTTATATTATTGTTGTTGTTTTTGTTTACCATATTTTTTTGATGCTACTGGTACTGCCACTTTTGTTATCTTGTTTTTCTTAGCCCTGCCGACGACCTAAAAATTAGGCCAAAACGTAGGCACATAAATTAAATAAAATAAGTTTTCCTGACGGCACCCCAACCAACTTCTTCTACAATTCATTCTATTCGCAACCATACTTTCACTATTAAACAATGAGAAAATTGGATTTTGGGGTAATTGAAAATTTTGGCATTAATATTTTTCTAATCATCGGGCCTACAAGTGTCGTTTTGTGCTTGAATTAAAGCTTTAAAGATTTGCTATAACTTTACTCTTTACATGTTTCTTCGTAGGATCATTATTTTCCCCAATATTTGGCTCTTACTTCGACCCAAAACTTAAATCTTAACTTTTTGGAAAAAAAATATTAATTTTTGAAGTACTGTTACTCGGAAAAATATTTAATCTACTAGAATTGTTCCAATTTTAGTCTACTTAAAAAAAAGGAAAGAAGTTTTCGCTGTCACGCTTACTTTAGGAATTATAAGCGAAAAACCAATGAAAGTGCGAAGATTTGCACATGTAGTGCAAAATCTGCTTTATTATGTAGTTCCAGATTTCGATTCAGCACTCCAATGAACGTAGCGAATGATAATAAAACCGACTACTAGATTTTTTGCCTAACGTACATTGCCAATTGACTGTACTAATAAGATATTTTGTTCAAAATGGTTTAGTTCAAGTAATTTAGTTTAATATTGTCCGATATGATATTGTACGGTAATAAGATATTGTACAAGTTTTGTGCAATTGTACCATATTATATAATTATTGCATTAAAATTGTAATACAATGTATATAAGATCCTTTAATACAATGGTATAAAAGAATTACATCTCATATTAAGCACTAAGATATTTTACCTTATCATTATACTTAAATTAAAACAATTACAATGTGTAACGCTAGGTACGCTAGGTTCAACAAGATAAGAGTTTCTAGTGTGTTTAAGTTTGAAATATCCCAGAAACCCTGCCTCACTTGGTCACTATTTGAGACGAATCGGAGTATTATTTCAACAAGTATTTATTATATTCTAGAAAACTAAGTCGTTTACGTCACCTTCCAGAGGGCATATTTGGTAGCTTTTCTATATAAGCTTCCCGGTCCCATTTTAGAGATCCGCCTGCCCCAGCTCTGCGGGTAGCGTCAGTCAGAATGAAGGCGTTCCGTTTCTGTTTATTCTCTATGTCAAATTAATATTTTCTATTTCTTTTTACTACTATAAAGTATTTTTTCTTTTATAAAGCTTGGGATATCACTTGCTCATGTACACAAATGAAATAACAACTGGTCAGAGACATGTGGCAACGCTCATATCTTACAAATGATGCACTCCATTCCATCCGGAATCTTTTGCTTCGTTATAGAGATGCAAACCTTTATTTAAATAAAAATGGGACTTCAGTGGTTTTTAGGTATACTGTCGATATGTATTTTTCAATACATGTTTTATGTAATAATTCGGATGCATCAATGGACATTTACAAAGACTATTGCGAAATGGAAGAAGAGATAAAAAAAAGTTCTGTAAATAAAACTAAAAATTATCTAACTTATTTGTGTGTGTGTGAGATTGGTATACACGTGTACTTTTAAATTAATAAAAAGGTAATTATACTTTTTTTTTACGTTGTTCTGTTTCCGAGAATATGAGAGAGAAAAACATTTTTTTAAACTCCACTGCGTAATTAGGGTTCAAGGTTGCCTTATCCAAAGCCATGGTTCATTGTCATGGTAAGATTAAAGGCGAATCTAATTCGTTCGTTGGAACAACTTTGTAATACCAGCACTCTGGCCACTTTTGTAATCATGTTTTACTCTTTTCATCAGAAGAGTGCTGCTTGATCATTGCATTAATTTAAACCTAAGATTATAGGCTAGAGATTAACACGATCTTTAATTTATTTTAGTTGTCTCTTTTTAACTGTGATAATTTAATTTTAGACAATTCCACTGTTTAATGAAAAATATTGTATAAACTGATATATTTAGTATCAGACCAGTTTTGATATATTTTTCTTTTTAAACTGGTTTTAATATAGTTTTGAAATAGTTTTATTATAATAAAATGTTTTTTATAAATCGATTGATATATTTATTTGTTTCTATGAACTTTTTATCACGTTATTTCATTAACATATTCCGGATATAACATATTTCGAATATATTGTTCTAGTTAGAAACAATCAGAATTATGATACTCTTTTATAGTAAACTCTTTGACAGCTGATTTTAATAGCTTTCAGGAAACTCAATCTGCCCTTTGTGATGATTTGTGAATTGGATTACTTCCAACCAAAGCCGAAAGTCTTTTATGTTATCTCAGAAATTTGAAAACGTCAGTCTGTCTCCTAAAATACATGATCCGTATATTTAAAATATACTAAAAAGCTTATAAGAAAATTATCAAAACAGCAGTCTTAGCCAGTTTCCTTTAGACTGTTTATTTATATCCTTACCCTTAGGTATTACGTTTAGAGTCATTAAACTTATGCGAATTTGAATATGAATTAGCCGTCGGTTTCAAAACGGCTTTCATCCATTTTCAAATCTCTTTTAGAAGAATTCAAGATCCATTTGTTACATTAAAAAAAAAAAAAGTTTACATTGAAAATTTTTGAGTAAAATGACTCAAATAAAAACATTTTATCCGTATTATTATTTTTTTGCTTTGGAATGGGCTTTAATAGAACAGAATATAGATGTTATAAAACTGTCATAGTTGTTTTTCTTGCTAGGAAAAAAAATTATGAAGGAATGAGATGGTCCGAGGGACGGTAAAAAAAAAAGTGGATCACAAATATTAAAAACTATTTATTTGGAACCGACGTTTCGACCCACGTGGCATGTATTCATCAGGGCTAAATAAACAAGTAAAACAAGTAAAAGTAAAACAATTAAAATTCATAATTAAAAAGAACATAGTGAGGAGGAGTAATTAAGTAAAATAGCAAAGTAATTAAGGAGGCGGTGCAGGAGTAGTAATTAAGAATATCATTAATAGTTATATAGAGAAGGCAGTGGGAAGGCTTGTCATTGTTTATGTGGGCTTATCATAAAACTATTATAAAGAAGAATTGAAAATAGAAGAAAAGGAATGGAACAATTGTAAATAATAAATTAAAAAGGAAATATATAAAATGATCAGAGAACAAAATTAAAAAAAATTTATGGCAAAAATATGAGCTAAAGTGCCATCTGTAAGGGATTTAACTAGCAAAAGACATATATATATATATATATATATATATATATATATATATATATATATATATATATATATACAAAGAAATGAATAAGTAATACTGAAACAATGTTTTCTTCTATAACTGACAAACTTAACAGTCTAAATTTCATTCTTTTTGAGACTGAGATTTTTAAGGGTGAGATCTATAAAAATCTTAAACTTTTGTCAAATACTTTTTCAATGCCCATTAACTTTACGATAATTTTTTCCAGCCTCTGAAAATCACATTTATTTATTAAAATCGCATTATCGTTTGATGAATTATTAGAAATCGTTTGTATTATTGTGAAATCAACTAACAAATTTTTTTCGCTATATTTCCTATCATAATTTGAATGAAGGATCTCGTGCTCAAAGCTTATGTGATTTCAATATATCTTTCCACTGATTCCTGATTTGTATTATTATCCGTTATCCACAGAGCTAAATTTTCACTTTTTTAACATTTTATAACTATATACTTGATTGAAAATAAAAATATAAACCTCGCATTGTAAATACATATACTTTTAAAATTTTATTTAACAAAAGCATAGTTATTTAGGTTTAACATGTACCAATTAGAAGTAAACGACCGGACCGACTAGAGGTTAGTACTTATCTGAAGAATTCTTTTTACTTTATCTAAAACTATTTAGATAAACTATAACGTTTTTTGCAATTTTTTAGGCAGAGCATAATGATGATAAACAGCCATTGATCAAAGAAGCTTGAATGATGGTCCAGAACAAAAGGGAAATTTGGCCCCAGTCCAAAATTAAATGGACGTAAACAGGCTTATACTATAGAAGCAATTTTTGAGAGAGTGAAAGAGATTATGAGATAGGAACAGAACACTAGATTACCAGACCACTTAATTTAGCATGGATTTTTCAGATTTGGGCAGAAATGGTACTAAAACATCCGTTATAAACTTCCATTAGTTTCTAGCATTGCTTCTCGTTTGCCCCCTCTAATAAATGTAAAAAGTTTCATACCAGTGTTTTAGGTAATAAATTGGGTAATAAATTAGGTAATAAATGCCACCATTCTATAACATTAATTCATTTTATTGACTAAATTAATGCTATTATAATCAGAAACCAGAAACAAATATTTTTTACTAGATCTAAAAATAAAACTTTGATGAAAATTTGCCGTCCTCTAAATTCCTCTTTCCGGGGCTACCTACCCCTTTGTCCCCTCTGCTTCCCCCATCTCCGGTCCTGGTTTTGGAATTCGATGACCTTGAACCTTCCTTGGATTATTATAGATAGATAGTTTTTGCTTAAGCCATTGTCATCTCTGATTGATCATACTGCACATTTATTCGATGAAAAATTAAAAAAAAAAAAAAAAAATACAGAACCTATGTATTTGTTATACCTTCAATAAGATCTTCGAACCACAGCTGGAAAATAATGAAAATGTAAAAAAGGTCTCGGAGACCCTAATGTTTTCCCATAAAGTTATCACAGTTGAAAAGTTCTTCCCACAAATCGACCAACGAAGACATCTAGGAGGGACTTGGCTCTGGGTCCCTTCTTTCAAGTCCGTTAAGTACCTACGATTCGACTCAATCTTTCGTCTTTATAAACTGCCAGGACTCAGGAGGATTTAAAATATTGATATTAAATTCCTTAAATGCACCTATGTGACATCGAATAAAAATTAATATATTTGTATCCTTATATTTGTAAGGGATCAAATATGTTATTTCTAGTTTTGTCAAAATTACATACGTTTTCTTCTGATCTGTTCAATAACAAATAATAACACGAAATATATTATTTCTTGGCATACGCTGAACACCTTTGGTTAAACCTTCATCATCCAATGGGGATAAATTAATTACTAGTTAGTTGTGAATTGAAACTATGACATCCGATCCTAGAGATGATTTGCTAATCAACAATGTGGTATTTCCTTTTTGAAGTTGCTGCTTGCTAGTTAGGTTGAAAAATAATAGCTATAAAAATAATAAAGCTTCCTTTTTTTTTTCCAAGTGCGAACTAGTTATCAAACAGTTAAAAAAATTAAGTGTATAACTATTTGAAATAACGACTTACTCGGAATGCTGAATCAAGAGCTGTAGAAATGGGATAGCTGCTATGCTCTTTAGTATTCTCTATTTTTTTCCAACTGTTATTTATATTAACGGTTAATTTTGACTGCCAACTTAGCAGTGTTTTAAATTGCAAAACCAGTATTTTATTGGTGTAATATAAGTTTAATTTTTTTATTTTATCTATTTTTAAGATTTATAATTGTTTAATAAAAAAAAATTGTTGTTGGTTTTTTCCTATGTTTAGAATGTCAATAAATTCCAAAATGACATATCGTTCATTGGGGCAAGAAAAAAGAATAATAGAATTACGGGAAAAAAACTCAGCAGAAAATAGCAACTTAATTTAACCCTTTTTCGGCCACCCACTAATTCCTAAATACTTATATAGTATATATGAGTATAATAAGCTGAGTTTTTAACAACCCAACGTTTTTGTGCAGCATCACTAACGAATAATGTAGCAATAAGCAATTTCTTCTTTGTTTACTTTCTGTACTGTGTTTAATATTTTGAAAAAAAAATCACTAAAAATTAGCTCCTTAAGGCCAGTTGAGAAAGGACATTCTTTCTTTTTTAACATTTAATCCATCAAGTTTTATTAAAACTTTTTATGCTGATCCTTTTTGTAATCCCAGCTTTGGAAGTCGTGAAATTTCCCTAACATTGTTCATATGTGATTTGATATTTCCTGAGGAGCCATATACAATAAATATTTTCTCTTCATGTATTGTGTCAAATCGTTTTTAATCTATGGTTATGGCTGTAGACCATATTGTACACAGCTTTGGCGCAAGACTTGCCAGAAGAACATGTTACCTCCTCCATCCCCACCACCTGATAACAAAATTATTACATGCCAACTAAAAGCGTTCTCTCTACAGCCATGATTCTCGGTTTTCAGCTGCCTGTTTCAACTCAGTGTAAATATATATCATATTATATATAAGTGTCATAAGTTTGATTTAATAACATATTGTAATGATTTTAGAATATTGAAATGAGTTTGTACAATACATTTTTGTTAAAATCTGTTTCAGTGCATCTGCTTGAGTATAAAAAATGTTATCGTTTTTACATTATGTGTTTTAATCGGGTCAAACTTTTGAAGTACCGTTTTCAACGGATCTATACGTTTCAGAACCCCTTGAGTCCACGAAAAGCATTTTTCGCAATAGGTCTCTGCCTGTGCTACGATTATCTCTTGAACGGGTTGACCGATGATGTTGATTGTTTTATTTTATAGGGCTTTGGTCAATACAAAAATATTCAATAACATATTAAATTTCCTAGAAAAAAATATTATCCATATTAGTAAAAATATGGTAAAAATGAGTAAAAATATACTTTGTACAAAGTTATAAATTATTTTGCCTACGTTCCTAATCTGAAGATTTAATTGTAATGATAATTTGATTGTTTACAAAACTAAACATTTATAAAAAAATAGACGGATTTATATAAGAGAAGATATAGCAAACGTTTTAAACGCATATAGCAAAGACTTTAACCCAAAGCGGTAAGGAATGCAGTGTTAGTTTTTATATTGCACGTCCAATCCTACTGGATCATTATATAAAATATTAAAATAAAACAAACTCCTATGTACAATACTGAATAAACTGTGAAAACAAGAATGGTCAAAGTTAGTTATTGTAATAATAAGAAAAAATTATTTCCTAAAAGGTATATTGAACTTTTATAGACTCCTCGAAAGATTTGGTTTAATTAAAACTTCTGCTAGGAAAAGACCTTTAAAAGGCCATTATGCTGTTCTTCAGGATTACCTTCTAAGAGAAGTAAAAAAAGTAGGAAAATTTAGTTGCAGATAATAAAGCACGAACTTACTGAGGAGGGGGTAATCGCCTCAACAAGACTTGAGAAAAGTCAGGTTTCTTTAATTTTTGCTGTGATGTTTGATAAACGACTTCAATCACCTTTCTAGCCGTTATTATAAATTCACATTAATTAGGTCCTATTTTGCTTGAAAGTTATATATGTATATATATATATATATATACACATATATATATATATATATACATATATATATATATATATATATATATATATATATATATATATATATATATATATATATATATATATATATATATATATATATATATATATATGTATATTTTGCTTGAAAGTTATATATGTATATATATATATATATACATATATATATATATATATATATATATATATATATATATATATATATATATATATATATATATATATATATATATATATATGTATATATATATTTGCTTGCTACGTATTAAGTGTCATTAACTTCAGAAATTCGTATACTCATTTGCATTAATGCATTATTGTTCATTAATTGATTAAAAATGTATTTATTTTATTCATCTTTCTTGTATTAAGGTGAACAATGAATTATTCAATTAAATGTATTAAGCTGTGCTTACGTCATCACCTTTATATTTATTATTTTAAAGAAAAGCCGTCTTTGTACATCTAGAAGGACTCAAAATGACTTAAACGTTGCAAACAAAAAATATTTTTCACTTTCAATTAGTTCTTTTTTAAAAAACTCTTTCATAGCAAAAACTTTAATTTCAAGACGATTTGATGACATAATATATATATTTTTTAAATTATACTTAAATAGCACAATTATTATTATTGATCTTTCATCTCTAGCTAATGTTTCCCCAAGTTGAATTTGATCACGAAGTTAGTTTTAGAAAGTTCAGTTAGTAAAAAGTATGAAAGGCCAAAAAAAAAATCTTGTTTTGTTTTCAAGACATATGGGCTAAAAGTCAATCAAATTTATTTAAAGTATTATAATTCATCTATATATTAAAATCAAAACAACATGGTTTTTATCGGTTTTGATTTAACCAAGGTTTGCCTAGAAAACGGGTTTTATTTTACTTTTTTTTTTTTTTAATTTGACTTTTCCCAGAAAGAGTTTTTGTGGAAAATATTTTGCGATCATCATCGCTCTTTTTATGTATACTCCTCTTTTGTGGCATACGATTAGCTTAGGTAATTAAGGGCGGATTTTCAATATTTTAGGACTGAGTATACTCTTTAACCGTTAAATTAATTGAGATCTCGAAAAAAAAAATCATCAATAGCATAATTAAGTTTATATTTTTAAATTGCGATAAGTACAATTTAGTCCAAATGATTTGAAACAAATGTAAAAGTACTGACATCTTGGCAAATTTGCAATTAGCACAGGTGTACACACCGTCGCTAATAGATAGTTGTTGAATTAAAATTCATTCCTCCTTAATATGAAATTGTAGTACACAAATTACCATTAAGTCGAAATAATCCCTGGTGATTGTCATTCTGTGCTATGCCAATTGCATTTTGTATGTAATGTAGTTAATATTTTACCACGTCAAGCATTAAATAAAATCAATAAATCTGCACAATTATCCATTTATATTTTTTTGTAAATATGTTACGTTTTAATTAACATGTTTTTTTTTTTAATACATAAATTGTTACACTTAAATATGAAAATTACTATATGCAGATAATATAGTATTAAATTTACCTTCAGATTTCATTGTTATTTACTTTACATTATGTTGTTATATTTGTATAATTATTATTTTTTTTTTAATATCCGTTTATATTTACAGTGTTTGAAACTTGTTTTGTTTTTTATCATTGAATGATTAATGCATGAAATGCGCAGTATGTAATAATTGTTCAACATTTTTATCCTATTAAACCAAACTGTAATTACACTAGAAACAATACCATTGTAAAATCATTTATATGGTAAGTCCTTAAAACCTAATCTTATAAAATTCTTCTCATTTATTTCTGTTCCTTGACTGTATCTTTTTTCATCTTAGTGAATTGCTGATCCTAAAAGCATGAACGATTTCTGGGAATTAGTACAAATGAAGCATGTATTTTTAAGCCCATTTTGAAGGATTTGGTTTTGAATACAGCCAGAACGCCCTTCACAAGATCTCTTTGATCTCGATTGTTTTTCCCTTAAAACATGAATCCTTCATTCTTAAAAGTATTCCAAGCTCCTTTTTCAGTTTGATTAATTTTTTCTAGTAACGGAAAATAAGGCTTTTAAGAGTTTAAAAATATCAGCCCCAAAATGGATTTCTTCTCATTGATTTCTTTTTCTCTTCATGCATTTTTGAAAATTTGGTATAATGAAATATGCAATGAAGTAATAATTGTTCTTTATATACTCATTAAGATCCCTAAGATATATATATATATGTATATATATATATATATATATATATATATATATATATATATATATATATATATATATATATATATATATATATATAAAGGCGATGTTTTAGGCGCATTACTATTTAAAGCTGCGTAAACTCACTCACGGTAAACACTTTTTATCATTAAAGGAGTGAAAAACTTACAACTTTCTATATACCTTACAGCCAAGAAAAATAAGCCCAAATAAACAACAAAACTCGTATATTCACGAAGTTTTAGTCATAACTTCGTCCTGGTAATTGGTATCGAGAATTGTGGAGTCCGCCCAAATTACAGGGGGACAGCCGCCTCTAGGCGTAGTCGAAATGGATGGGATATTCGCAATATAATTTTCACAAATTAAATCGAGTAAGGTTTCATTATAGCTTTTGTTTATGAATCAAATGAGACAACTATCATGACGATAAACTCAATAGTTTAGAAGATATTACTGATTTATATAATAGTACATTATTAATAGTACAAGAAAAATAGGCAAAATATCAAAACTTGTACACTCGTGAGTCTTAGGAAATAACTGCGTCATGGTAGTAAGAATCGTAATCTGCAGAGTTCACCAAAATTTGCGGGGGGCAACCCTTCCTGGAGGGGTCCCAATAGGGTGGCGAGATATTCGCAAAATAAAATGCAGAAATTAATTTTCTTATATTTTTATTGTTTTTGAATCGAATGAGACCTCTCTCATGACGACGTAGTCAATAGTTTACAAATTATTACTTGTTTTACGTGGAAAATTCACATGTGCATGTCTCGTAAGCCACGGTAAATATTTAAGTAGATGATAATAGACATCAAGAGCAACAAAAAAGTTCATATTGACCCATAGTCCGATTCCACACACAAAAACAGGAAATTTTAGGTTTCGTGTCTTAAAAAAGACTTAATTAAAATGTAAGTCACGTTTTTTTTTAATAAGAAGCGATCACTAAACACTATTCTAGGTTTTTAAGTTCCGATTGTACCATCGTAAAGCAGACAAAATTCTCTTTAAGAAATATGGTTTGGATTTACTTAATTCATCTGAAACTGACTTTCGGAGGAACAATAGTGAAAAGTTTAATTTTTTAAAAATCAGACTTGCGAATGCTTTTCTCAACCCCCTATTAAGCTACAGATACGAGGTTTGTTTCCCTAAATTTGGGCGGTCTCTGCAACTTTCCAAGGCGAAGTTATGACCAAAATTTCATGAATATACAAATTTTGTGGTATATTTTGTCTATTTTTCTTGTATTATTACTGACCTTGTTTTAACTTCATTTTTAGTTTTATCATTTTTAGTTTCATTATTAGTTTCATTCTGAAGTTTGCAAACTTGGTTTTCTTCTCAGAATTAAGGATGTCCCTTTTTACGATTTAATCCTGTATTCATCATAAATAGAACAAAAATTATTTGCATAATTAACATCATTGCGCCATTGGACAAAAAAAAGAAAGAATTATATTCATCCTGAATTTCAAATGAGTACTGATTCAAGCAAAGACCTTCATTCTTCTTTTTCTATCACTGTCTCCCTTTATCTCCCTTTCTTTCATTCTACAACTTTTCTTCTGTGACTTAAAATTAAATAAATCATTTTTGGGTAGTAAAATTCCTTGTGTCGTCATGAGATTTTGGATTTTTTTTTGGTTTATTCTGAATACGCAACTCACATATCAACTCTTCCTTATCTGTTTTAATATATGATTGAATTAATGTGATAATAACAAGATTGTTTTTCACTATTTAGGAATTTTTTTCTTCTTCTGATCTTTGTTATAATCAACGTTCTCTGGTTAAGTTAAGAATTATACATTGGCATTATAGGTAATGCCATGCATTGTTTACTCATTTTGAGGGCACAGTATGAAAGAGACGAATGATCAAAGGGTTCAAAAGTCTTTAGCTGCAGAAAAGCTCCTGGATCTTTTCTTGTACAATCCTATCCTAAATTAATTTTTACAGATCCTGAACCAGACAAATAGTTCAAAACCAGAGTGATGATGTGATATATTAAAAAAATTACTTATACGGCGTAATAATCAATATATCCTTGGCTTGGAAGAAGAGTGCCATAATAGGAAAAAGTGGAATTTTCAGGAGAAGCGTTTGAAGTTTGCCTTTTTAGATTTATCGTTTTCCCTAAATCACTGATAACTTAAACCAGAAATTTTCTTACCTTATTTGTTTAAAAAAAAAGTTAAACTTCCTTTTATGATCATTTTAACACGTTAGTGAATTATATTGTGATAGATTTTCATAAAAAAAATGAAATAAATTTTTATTGCGTTATATATTGATACTAAAAATTTGACATTTTTTTCTAAATTTTCGTATTGTGGCACTCTTCTTCCAAGCCAGCGATATGATTATCCCATGTTACTCTGTAGATATACAAGATTACTTCTAATGTAACTAAAACATCAGGTACAATGAAATTTTGAAATGTAAAAGAAAATGTAACTTGCTAGGTTACAGGTCCGCCGTCAGTGAGGGATAGAGAATTCAAAATCCCCGCCTTTTTGGTTCGGTGGACTAGTATTATTATGAGCATCTTAATTAAGTTATTATTATTAAATTAAACTACCATTATTAAGTATTTTGTAAAAAAATGTTAATGCATTTTATGTAAAACAATAAACATTGATTAATATAATGGTGTAATAAGTTTCATTTTCACAATACCTTAATTCATATATTAATTTCATTGACAAAAAATAAAACACATAAAATATCGAGTGGGAAAGGTCCCGATGTGCTATTTTGCCTCGGGCTCAGCTGGCGATGGCCCTGATAGATTATTAATTCTGAACAGAATCGAAAATAGAACGGTTAATTTTTTCAAAGTCGTAAGAAGTGGTTTTTCATTTTTAGTAATTTAATTTTTACTGCCAGCTCATGCTCACTTTAAATCATGTTAACATAATATGTGTTGCTTGATGGAATGTGGTGTTATTATGATGAAATAAATGATCAGGATGGAATCAACAAAGTATATACTTTAATTATAAAAGCCGATGTTTCGGCTCAATCATGTGAGCCATCGCCAGGGCTGAAATTAAATCAAATATTCAAGATATAGGATATGTTGAGTAAAAAGTAAAAATAATATAGTTGAAATATAGATATTATTAACATCCTTACTACTAAGTTACCTGTATTTCACCTTTTTTGTTTGTCATAGATATTCTGTATCTATGATTTAATATCAGTCCTGATGGTGGCTCATATTATTGATCTGAAACATCGGTTTGTATAATTAAAATTATTTCATGAAAAAACACTTCTTATGACTTCGAGAAAATTAACCATTCTACTTCGGCTTGTATAACCAAAAAAATATACTTTGTTGACTGCATTCTGATCTATATCTAATCCAGAATTAGTATCCCATCCTGTTTCCTAAAAATGTTGGCAGCTTTGCATACTTATCAATCGTCGATAATCTTACAATATTTTTTTTTTAATGTAATGAACAGTACCGCAAAATTGTCACCTATATTTTATATTATAATTTTCAATGTGCGCAATAAAATCCTCGACAGATTCTTCCATATATCGCAATATTCCTAACGAGAACTTTTCCCATTTCACACATTTCAAGCAGCTTATGGTTTTTATTGTCAATATGTGAGGTTTTTCGTTTGTGCAGATAACCTGCTGAACTTTCGTTATTCCCATCTATAAAAGGATTTCATCTATATTTACCAGCATAGTCACCTATTCCACTCGCATTTACGACACATATGTGATCATTCCTCACACATGCTTGAAGGGTGGCAAACAAATCCTCTGAACACCCAACATCAGCTCATTGGGCTACCATCTTGTATCCATAAATCATATAAGGCTTTAATAGGAGAATCTCACTTTCACTGTTAATTTTCTTAGTCCTTTGGAGTGGTATCTCGTATCAACAGGGTATTTCTAAAGCAGCTTTTGTACCTGTTACTAAAAAATAAGTTTCAGTTATAAAATGCATGAATGAATTAAACCTATAATTTATTTGTTTTTTGAAAAATAATATAAACGTATGCACATATTTTTACATGACACTCATACTTTATATTTTCTGTATTTTCAATTATACTTATAAAGATTATATATATATATATATATATATATATATATATATATATATATATATATATATATATATGATGCAGTTTGTTTTTTGTTTTTTATAAATGATATATTTTAATCGGATAAATCATTTCAGGTCCTTGGTGCTAAGCATACATCGTGGTTGCATTCTTCTAATGAACAAGTAAGAATTATTTTACTTCTTTTGATTAATATTTGATTAGATTATGAGCTCTAAATTTTCGATATTTTTACAACGGAAATGTTTCAATGTACTAAAACAATTTTGAAATTTTGAATTCTTATATTTTTTTGCCAAATGGATGAAATTTTATAATTATATGTAGCACTTCCTTTGTCTTTTTCAATGTCAATTCATTATTTTTTTTAATAATCGGGTAAAATATTCACTGTAATGCAACACATCCCTATCTCATTTTACCTACAGTATCACTTTACTTACTTTCTGAGAATTGGAATGCACAATATTAAAATGTTGACATAAAAATAGAAACTTTTCAGGGAGTTATATAGTATCAAGTACAAAAATAGTAGGTCTTAGCGGAAAAAAAAGTAAATAATAATAATATTATTACTAATATACTCGTACATATTATGACATATCTTTTTTAAATCACTGTGTAAAAAAAATTGTGCCTTAAACACTGAATTAATCGGCTATAGTTTATATATGGCTAGACAAGTATAAGACCAAAGGTTATATACTTTATGAAAGTACACAATTTGGTATATCAATTGAAAGTTTAATCCGTAATGTACATATAAAATTAGCCTGCAGTAAAATAGGGTCAGGCAAAAAGGCAAATTTAAAACTGTCTAATTTAAATCCATTAAATAAATATTGTTTAATAAACTGACTGGCCATAAATGAGCATACCATAAACATATATAAATTTTATTTATATATACCATTATATATATATATATATATATATATATATATATATATATATATATATATATATATATATATATATATATATATATATATATATACCATAAATATATATATATATATATATATATATATATATATATATATATATATATATATATATATACATATATATATGTAGGTATATATAAGGAAAGGGAAGCAGAAAAATAGGCACAAGTCAATACAAAAAGGTTAATAATAATAATCATTTTGTTTTGACTTGTGCTTATTTTTTCTGCTTCCGTTTCCATCTCCGTTCATTTATAAAGCAATTCCGTACAAATTAAGATACATTTTATCAAGCGCCTTATAATACCACATTTGTATTGATAAGAACCCTATCTATATCAGGATAGAAGTAATTTCAAAGGATTACGAGGAGGACTCAAATGAAGGGACCGTTTTCTCTTCGACAAATTGGGGATTGCTAAAGTGATTTCAGGAATCTCTTGAACTGATATTAATCTGAAAGAGAAGCCAGGCAATCCCTATTGTAGTCCGAACTTAAATTGAAAACGATTTTGATAGATTTCATTTCTGTCTGCATTTCTTTAAGTAAGAGAAACGTGACCGCTTAAGGTATCAAAGAAGAAAACCTTGCTCTTTTCTTTTTACTTCCTTGTACGAAGTAAAGGAAGTATTGTATTCGCGAAAATTTTCGGTTTTCAGATTTCAACGGAAATATCCATTTTGACCATCCATGAATCCATTTTGACTAGTTTCGTCGTGGCGTCTGTACGTAGGTACGTTCGTTCGTATTTCGCATAACTCAAAAACCGTTAGCCGTAGAAAATTGAAATTTCGTATTTAGGATTGTTGTAAAATCTAGTTGTGAACCTCCCTTTTTGGTCACTGCGTGATCACCGGAAGTGGTACTTTACTTATATGTCATAATTGATTTTTATCAAAAATTATATTAAAATACTATGCCAAACTTCTCAAATTTAGTATTTATAACTTATATATTGAATTAAATAACATACTAGATTTTGGTTTAAATTGGAAAACCGGAAGCGGTACTTTACTTGAAGGTCATATTAGACTTTTCTCAAAAATTATATTAAAATATAATGTAAAACATCTCAAATTTGGTAAATAGGATTTTTATATCGATATGAATGTATTTAATATATTTTGGTTAAGATTCGTGAGCCGAAAAGGGTACTTTACTTGAAGCTCTTAAATAAGCTTACATAAAAAATTATATTTAAATTAAAAGAGAAATCATATGTTTTAGTAATAAAGGTTACAAACGCAATTTGTTTTCCAATATAATTAAGTATTTTTATTACTTGTTTTAAGTGTTAAAATTTAGTGTAAAATACTAGTTTTCCTCCCCACTTGTGTGTGTGTGTGTGTCAATAAATGGGTGTCGCGACGCCGACTATCGTTTTGAGATACTGCAATCTTTGGAAACTAGTAACCAAATTCAGGATCACTTTTTGAGCCACCGATTTATAGTTTAATAGGCGCACAAGGAAGTCATGTGTTGTCCACATCAGATATTTTTTTCATGGATTTTGGCAACATGTTGGCAGTAATTTATTGGTTCTGAAGAAAATTAACTGACGAGGAAACTTGTGAGAAAAAAACTATACGGAACTATCATAACTAGCAAAATACGTCAAACACAAAAATGTTTTAACACCAGAAAAATCTTTTGATCGCCAAGCCATTAGAAAAAAGTATACCTACTATGCGTTTGGAAATTAGAAGACAAAAATATGTTTTTGTTTAAACATATTTTTGAGGAAAGCGCTCATTATATTATAAGACTGTTTAGAAAGCTACTGTGAAACTGTTTTACTTGGTATACCCATTTTTTAATTTTAAAAAATTGATAGATAGTTATAGAAATAAATTCATGAAATATGTTGAATATAATACGATTTTTCAATGATCTGTTCGAACATAAAAATATGGGGACTAATTAAGTATTATTAGTCCTAAAAATGTGCAGTGTATCAGGCATAAACAGACTGGGTAAAAAGTAAAATATTTATAGAAAAGCTTGATAGATGCAGTAAGCAGTCGGCTTTGTATTAGCATAGAAATGGCTTCTTGAAAGGTATTTTTCGGACTTATAACAATCTTTTTGATCAATGAAAATTCTTATTCATTGATAAGTGAACATAATGGAAAAGCTTGTAGAGCGATCTGGTGGACTGATTCTGTAAGCTCTGTAAAATGGATATTTCAATCGTTGGGTTTTTTAAAATGATTATTGTGGCATAAAACCTGCGACAGCTGAATTGGTTCTGTCAATTATTTCTTAAATTCACGTAAGATCTTCATTTGAATTGTTTAAAAATTCTACTTACCTGTTAAATACTGTAATTAACTTATAGTAACCATATTTGTACCAGTTATTGTTAGAATAAATAATAAATAGTTACAATTTCTCGAGCTTCAGTGTATATTACAGAATAATTTTAAACGAGAACTATTAATGACAATTTTATTTTTATATTATAAAAATCTTGAAAAGTTATTTGGTTTTTGTATCTGATATTTGAAAGGTTGGATCAAATTATAATTCGTTAGTAGATTGCGTGGTAGCTGTCGGCCGAGATATTTTAGTGTTAGATGTTATGGTTAGAAACACACGAAATAAGTTTTGAAAGGTAGTAGACAACTAAATAGTAGCTATTTCATCTAATGGTTCATCTATCTAATAACTAAATTAGCAATCAAGGTTAGTAGCTAAACAAAATAACAGTTTTATTTTAAGAAAAAGATAGCAAAACAGAAAACAGTGCAAACAATATTTATCTAAAATTTTTGGTTACCACTTTACTTTAACTGCTTAGCACTTTAATATTTAAAAAGGACTTCTACTATTTTCACATATGTTATTTTTCAACTTAAGAGCTGTCAAAAGAAAATAAAAATTATAAAAGTAATACTTAAATGTTTATCGATAATATCTTCATCTTAATAACTTTCGTGATAATATCACGTATTATGTCTTATTTTATTTATTTGTTCGATTATCAGTAACTATGTTTTTATTTATATTAGACTTTATCAAATCTTTTGACTTTTATGTTTTGATAATCCGCTCAACGATTCCGGTTAATAAGCTAATTTGTATGAAATCTGTAACTTTATCAAATATACGACCCTCCTGTCATCCTATAAAAAGTAAAAGTACTTTACTAATAATAAACTGTTGATGTTTTTGTTGCAACGTAATCTCGCAAAAATCTTGTATTGTAAAAGTTTCTGATGATTATACCTGTAAGGTAAAGAGTTATTGAAATTCTAAAATCTAATTAAATAAAATACAACAGGTATAAATGCTTTGGGGCAACTATCAAGGGCAACGTTAACGATCCAACTATCACTAAACGAAAATTGCAATTATGATATGTCCTTAGTCATATCGTACTTAAAATTGTTACATCATGCTTGCAGTATTGTATTATCGATGAAGAAAAAATTAAAAAGTGTTATTAAAGCTCACTTTTTTGTTTATTATTTTCAATAATGAATCTTTGTTATCGACAAAGAAAAATATAATTCAAAACCGTTTCAAGATAGGTAGAATCCAAAAAGCAAATATAAAAATCCGCCTGTTCGCCTTCCGCGGCTTTTCTCCAAGACTTCTGGGCCGATGTATTTTAAAATTTGGTACCAAGGTCACAGGCCACTCTAGGCTGATCCTCCTAACCCGACATGATGACCAGCCAATTAGTGAAAAAATGATGGACGATTAAAAGTTTTATACGTATATATCTCATACATTTTTGTAGATAGAGGAAATATATAAGTGTTTTGGATTCATTATACCAAAAACTGGAATAAGTAAAATAATTGTAGAAAAAATAAATTATAATAAATATACTTTTTTGTTGGATATTTAATTTGGAAATAATAAACTAAAACAGTGTCATCATTTGTAGTGTTTTTTAATTGGAGTGTATGTGCACAACCATTGCGTTTTTTTACTTTTGTATTTCAATTTTCATAGATTACCCGCCTGTCACACCTTCTTCTCAAAATAAATAATTTTTATAGCTTGAAGCAATCTCTGAGCCAACAATTCGATTCTCTTTCAAGGGTCATTTCACACAATCTGTCTAACCCTTATAGAAGTCTTCCCTCTGCACTTTAATATCCCGAAAGGCGGTTGTGCCAGCAGGCCTTTTGTATAATAAATAATGTCGCGACAGTATAGATACAATTTAGCTATTTCTTAAATATTACTAGGATTGCTTGCACCTTTCGTTAAAATTATTCTTTCACTTTTAAACGTATATATAATCCATATGGAATAAGAAGTACATGATTAATACAGTTTTTATTTAAGAAATTAATTTCAGGTACCATAAGAAAAAGAAGGCATATCCTTTTCTTACATGGTAGCACAACTTTTCTCTAAAACGCAAGCCTAGTTTAATATCGTCGCTACAACGTATAACTGACGAGTGTGAAAATTTCTAATTTTCAAGAGACCAAAAAAAAACTTTGCGTTTTACTTTAAACTTCCTCGGATTTTCTTTATATCTCCCGACCTTCTGACTTATCTGCGGCCTAGATTTGTGTTTAGGAGATCCACTCATAATAGCCATGTAAGAGAAGAAGTGCATGACATCACGTTTGTCTTGTCATCCACTGGATACACCTCGGGATCTGATGTCTCCGTCTTCGGCGGCCTTTTCTGACAGGCGTAGATCCCTCCGCAGTTCATCAACCGTTTTATAGTATCTCCACTCCGCCTGATGATTATCTCTAAGGACCTAGCCAACTATGTTTTCAGCTCCACTGAAGTTATGTTGACGCTGCTGCCCTCCAACATGGTTTTTCGTTAGGGGTTGTACTTCCCGCAGGCGAATATCTTTACCACGTTAATGTGCCTCATCTGTCCGATAAGTTTTAGGGTCCAACTATCCTCCTTTCTCAAGCCGTTCTTTTATGAAATCTTGTTTGGTGCCTTGCAGCTTGATGGCTGATTGGTTCCATATTCTTTGCTTCTGTTCTCTTGAGGCTCTTTTACATCGACATTTTCAATCAGCAGCTGTCATTAGGTCTATAATTAAGGTTCCTCTTTCTTGCCTTGTGGGGAAGTTTGCTGTCTTATCTGCAGCTTCATTTACTGCAGGGTAACTCGTGGAAGACATCCCATTTGATATGGATTAAAAAATCCGCATCAGATGGCAGTATAAATTGAATGTAAATAATTCTAAAATAAAGGCCTTATAGAAATTTTGCCTTGTAGATTTTCACGGGTTGAGATTGTTACTGTAATGGACTGTAAAGCGTGAAAACTAAGATCCTTTATTGTTGAGGCAACTAATTAATAATAATAATAATTAAATTATTTAAAATTGATATAAATAAATATTCTGGTTTCTGTAATATAATTTTATAAATTTAAAAGGCTTCCTAATGTCTTATTAAGAAAAATTAATTTGTATACATTAAGAAATGAGATTGGTCCTTCAACTTACTGTTCGATGTTGGAGTTTCGAAATCAGTTGACTGATAAAATCTCGTTTATTCGGCTCTCGTTCATACGGATCTCCGGATTATCCGGATCAGACTTTTCGATTTAATGATCACATTAAGAAATAGTTTTTAACTAAGATAGCAAGAACTGTATAAACACACCTAACATTCGCTTTTTAGTTTAATTTTATGTTGAGTTCATACATAGATTGTACAATAAATTATAGTAATAAAATGCCATTTTGTTGAATTTAAAAGAAGCGTTTACTGGAGTGTCACAAGATGTCGATTGACTCACCAGATATAATAAGTCTTCTTTCTTATTTAAGGATTTTTTTGCTTATTACCCATTTTACCCTGGTTTTAAGGATTTATTATCAGAATTGCCTTTGGTTTCAGTTATTCCGGATAAACGAGGTTTTAGTTTACTATCTATGCTTAATGATTTTTGATTGATTTTTAGCCAACATATTTTACAAAACATAATATATTTAACTTCTTTCAAGTCATGTCATAGCTTCTTTCTTAGATAAGAAAAATATCTGATGTGGACAACACATGGCTTCCTTGCACGCCTATTAAACTATAAATCGGTGGATCAAAAAGTGATCCTGAATTTGGTTACTAGTTTCCAAAGATTGCATTAAAAACGACACTCGATGTCGCGACATCCATCTATTGACACACACACACAGACACATTCTTATTTCTGAAGTTCTCATTCCGTTATTATATGTCGTTTTCCTTCAGTAGGAACTAGTTTCCAAGAGATTTCTTCGTGTTCCGTGACAACATTAAAACTGTCAATATCACGAGATAAAGCATTGGAAATCGACAGTTTCGACATTTTAAGCGGAAAAACCCACTTAACTAATATCTTATTCTCCTTCTGCAGACTTGTTGATCTCACAAATGGGAAGGAAAACCAGTATTTTACATTCAATTATATCACTTAAAACAAGTATTAAAAATGTTTAATTGGATTGAAAATCAAATCGCGTTTGTAACCTTTATTACCTAAACATATGATTGATATATTTAATTTAAATATAATTTTTGTTGTAAGGTTATTATGACCTTCAAGTAAAGTACCCTTTTCGGCTCAACAATTTTAACCAAAATCTAGTAAATACATTCATATCGACATAAAACTTCTATTTACCAAATTTGAGATTTTTTACATTATATTTTCATATGATTTTTGATAAAAGTCTAATATGACCTTCAAGTAAAGTACCAATTCCGGTTTTCCAATTTAGACCAAAATCTAGTATGTTATTTAAATCAATATATAAGTTATGAATACTAAATTTGAGAAGTTTTGCATAGTATTTTAATACAATTTTTAATGGAAATAAATTATGACCTTCAAGTAAAGTACCACTTCCGGTGATCAAGCAGTGACCAAAAAGGGAGGTTCACAACTAGATTTTACAGCAATCCTAAATACATAATTTCAAATTTCTACGGCAAACCATTTTTGAGTTATGCAAAATACGAACGTACGTACTGACGCCACGACGAAACTAGTCAAAATGGATTCAGAGATGGTCAAAATGGATATTTCCGTCGAAATCTGAAAACCGAAAATTTTCGCGATTACAATACTTCCTTTACTTCGTACAAGGAAGTAAAAACCGTTTTAATATAACAAAAATATTAGCCTCCAATTAGTAGATTGAGCTCAGTAAACATGAGACTGTAACATTATATGGACCTTAAATATAAAGAATACCCCAAATACAGATAAATACGATTAGATTTGAACATGCTTGAAAACATTTCAAGATAAGAAAAGACTTCGTCTATATGATGAAACTTATGTCCAGAAGCTCTTATTTTTTTTAAATAGTGGTTTGTTTTGTATAGTGAGGGAAAATAAAAAAAAAAAAAAAAAAAAAAAAAAAAGCCACGACTCTGAAGGTTGGTGAACTGAAGGTTATTTTCAAATAAATAACAAGAATTTATAACTTTTATGAACACTTTAGAATAATGTTTGCTTGTCAGAATAACATTAATCATTAGATTTATAAGTTTTTTTTAATACTCTTAAAGAACTGATACCTAAGTTATTTAATAGATTATCAAAGTATATTATCGATTTGATATTTTTCTTTGTGCAGTGGATATTTTAAATTTAAAAGTTTATCAAAGAAAAACCTTTTAACTATTTTTTGGTCCTGAACAAATACCGGTAGTTTATTGGATTACCGAGTTTTAGATTTAGCAGTGCCTTAAGACACCGCAGACTTAGTTCAAAGCCAAGCACATTCAAAACCCACCCCTCAATATGTTAGAATGAAATATTTCTGATTTATCAGACTTCCTTGTTCATCCCGCAGCCAAGAGATCCGCTTTTACATCGTTCTTGTTTATGTTTTGGTCTAAGATGTTTTCGTTCCGGTGTAGATAAATTTCTTAACCCCTTAGTAGATAAACATAAACTCTTGGCCAAAGCAGTTCTGCTTGTCTAAGGTCGGGGTATTTTGCGGCGATAGTGGAATACAGCTTTGGAACCAAATCTATGAAATTCCAACGAATGGAGTAGGATTTCGCAGTTTATTTCAGATTTACTTATCGTGCAATCAGCTAAAAATGATTTCGCTAGTTAAATAGTTCAGTTAATTTTTGCATGCATCGCGATTCAGCTTGCTCGTATAATTAAATAGATGTAATTAAATACTCATACAATTAATTACTGCTGAACTCTGACGGAATTATTAACATTTAGTCTATTATTGTGGTCGCGTTAAACATTTTTTCTTAGCAATTCGTTAAAATTTCCTATTACGTTGAATTGAAACGTGATTATTACAATTTATTCCGGTATTCGCTTATGGTTTAAGATGGCATTAGTTCTGGTACTGTTAATTTTTAAAAATAATAAGTACAGGTTTCCACAAGAAAGAAACTTTTGATTATATCGTTTTACTTAAAACGTTAACACTTCAGTTACATTCTCTTTTTCAGTTTGAAAAAGCAATATTACATCTGTTGTTCTCAAAGTTTATAATGATACAATATTATATAAAGTTTATTTGGATTAGCAAATACAAAGTTTCCATCAAAATTCTACCATATGTCCCAACATTCGCCACTCGCGACATTATCTCCTATAGATGTGTCTCAGATCCAAGCCATATTCGTAGTCGAAGAGCTGGGTAGTATTATTTAGAAGAATTAATCTTGGTTTGATTTGTGTATTCAGTTATTTCTACTGACAAATTATATAATACATAGTTTTTTTTTAAACTTTATTTTTAAAATCACACCTGTCTATGAGACAACCAGTGAATGCGCTGGCTAAGAACATGTTAACGTGGCATGAGAAAGAGTAGTACCCAGCGTTTACTATAGTTAGGCTAGGAGATCCCTCATCCAGCTCTTCTTCAGCCTTCTGCGAGTGTTGTCAGGCATGTTGGTTGTCGCCATATCTGGTATGAGTGTGTTAGGATGTCCGTGTAAGTTATCGTCAAATCGTTTGTAGTGGGTCCGCATGTGTTCGTTAACTGTAGGCATATTGAGGTCTGTATGTAACGTAAAGTTTCTGATGTACCAAGGAGCTTTTGTGATAGTCCTAAAAGTTTTTGACTGAAATATTTGGAGTTTTTGTATGCGTGTTTTTTTAGCTGTCCCGTATATCTGTGAAGCGTAGGTCCAGATGGGCTTGAGTAAGTAAGTGTAAGTGTTCAATTTATGTCTAGGTTTCAATTTTGAACGTTTTGAAAGAAGTGAGTATAACAGTTGAAGTGTTTGGTTCAGCGTTTTTTGTTTATTCTTGATGTGTGGGCCCCATGTCATTCTTCTGTCAAGTATCAGTCCAAGGTATTGAATTTTGTCTGTCTGCGAAATTAATACATTGTCGAAGTATATTGGAGGGCAGGTTTCTTGTCGGAGAGTAAAAGCGATATGTTGAGATTTGTCTTCTATGTACAGTTATCTCCTGAAACCAGTTCCGTTGACGAATCATCTGGGTAGTTACCTATTCATCTGAGCAAACCACATGCTTTCTTCTATATTATTCTAATTCAATCCAATAGTTTGTCTTGAATATTGCTTTTTAAACTTCTTTCATTTTAATCGCACGATTAACCACTTGAAGTAAGCGTGTGGTGTGATCTGATCATAGTTGATTTGATATTTTTGACCTCCTCAATAAAGTTATCAGCTGTTCCTTAGTGTATACAAGGTGTCTATTGTAGAGAATAATTAAAATACACAAGGGAACAGAAAATAACTCTATAATTGCATCACTTAAGCGAGGCATATGGATAGACCGTATAATTACCGCAACCTTTATTTATCTCTGAAAAGAGGCACTATTCTTTTCGTCATAGTTAAAGTTACTCAGCTAGAATGCCACCATGTCCATATTTTTACTTAATCTAGCGCCTTAATGAACGTTTCCTCTTTAATTTCTTCCAACTTAAAGTACTATTAAAGCTATAACTGAAATAAATTGCTATTGGAATCAGACTATTACTACTCTGTTACTTTAAACTTATCGTTTGTCAATGAACCTTGTTGTATTCTTTTAGAATCGAAAAGATCTACGTTGTTTATTGAATATTCGGATAAATAACCGATTGTGGAATCGGTGGAACTATCAATGAATTTGTCTGAAGCAGATATCTTATAGTGTTTCATGTTCTCGGAATACCTTTCCTTAGGACTTTTCCTGTGTTCCTCCTTCAATTCACCGAAACTATTGTAATGGAATCTGTAATTGTCCTTTATTTTCGCATTTGTTATATCTAACTCCTAATACACCAGAAGGTTGGGTCTTGTTCTCAGGATCTTTAATTTCATTGGCTTCCTTCATTGCAAGTCCCTTTTCAGTAAATAATGTTATGGAGTACTTGAAGAAATCAACTGATGTATATTTAATATTTTAGAGTATTAATATTTTAAATTATATTTGTTATGAATTAATTGTTTTGGTGCTAGTTCTTATCTTAGTCTTGTCGCTGTAGTAGCTCAGTCTCAGTTATTTGAACACTGCTATAAATATTATTAGAAACATTTCTCTCACCCTCACCTTGTATTATTTTTGGATTGATCTACCTATGACCAATGCATTTTATAATATCTCTTTTACATACTTTTATGCCAATTTTGCAATAAGTTTCCGCAGCTGTAGATACAATGTATTACTCATATTTTTCATTCAAAAAGCTACCATGCTCTGTTTACTAAATTTGTTGAATAGGAGTGATGCCTATCTTAATATATATTAAACGTATTTGGCAATAATCGAAGATGTATGTTTTGCTCAGCAATAAATTAATTATCTAAAATCTTCCTCTTCACAAATACGGGTGTGTATGCAGTGCACTCTTGCCTATTTTTATGAGTACTCGAATGAATGTGTTTCATCTTTGTTCTTTTAAGTATATTCAAGACTGGGCGATTATCATCATCATTATCACAAGCACTACAACCCGGTACGGGTCTTCGCCGCATCAAGATGTTGCATCTATTCCTTGCTGTCTTGCGCAAGGGTCTGCTAAGCTCTGGTGTCCAAAAGTTTCTGGGCATCGGACCTTCCACATCGAATGCCCATCTCAATCGTGACCATCCTCTCTTTATTTTTTCGTCCACACACCCCAATAGTATCTTCTTTGTTGGTGAGTCACCATCCATTCTGGCGACATGTCCTATCTCAGTATCGATAATCTTATATATTGTACCACATCCTGTTCTCGGTACATATGGTACAACTCTGCATACTGGTCGTCATCCTTCACAAGGCCAACATCTTTCTCAGAGTCTTTTTCTGAAATACCGGTAAACTGTTGGCGTCTGCACGTGAAAATGGCCAAATCTCTGAGGTATCAGTTACTACAGGTCTAATTAACATTTTATACAGAATGATTTTTTTATTTCTCGACAGCTAATGACTTCTTAGTGTTTTTGCCAAGTCAAAATAGCATGTTTGATGTGTTGTTTCCTCTCTGTACCTCTGGGGTGGGAAGATTGTCTGCACATACTAGGAACCCTAAATATATGAAATTATTTACGCTTGAGACTGGGCGATTGGATCAATTAAAACAATCTGTATTCTTTATTCAGATAATATGCTAGAAATAATTGTACATCTTATTCACAGCTAATTAATTATCTTTTTATGAAGTCTTGTTCCGTAAAAAAAAAAAAAACTGGTATTCTGATTGCTGTCAGTTGAACAAGAATTTTAGAATCTAATGAGAAGGAAAAAACAAAATGTACTAATAAAAGTAATTATAAGATTTAACAACAATTATGAAAATTAATTGTTTTCGGACGTTCTCTGAATTCATGATTAAAACGCTCTTAAATTCTTTCTTTTAAAAGCAAATGCAAGGTTTATTACAAGCAGACTCTATGAAGCAACATTTAATAAAGCAGTATTACAATTATGAAAGAGAGATATAGTAAAACGTCCGCAAATTCTGATTCTGCAGTTGGAATAAACAATGGAAATACTTTAAATATCAATTTGTTCTGAACTATTCTTATTGTTATTTTTCTAGCACTATTTTGGTTTAAAAAAAAAAACTGACTATAAATACTCCTAAAAGCATGATTTCTTGGTGTACAGTTCTTACAATTCTATTTTCAAATTAAAATATTTTACGTACTACTGAATGGTTATCTTCCAGAGGCCAAAAGTTGTTAAAACATTTATCATATCAGATTGGAGCGTGGTAATTCCTTTTTGCATTTTGAGGGACTCGGATTTAAATTGCTAATTTTGTTTTTCAACTCCTAAGTCTTTTCTTATCGACCCAAGGAAATCCCTCTCCAGTTACGTATTCAAATTTATTTTGTAGTTAAAGAGGGGAGTCAAAATACTTTTTGTGATGAAGTTGAGTATTTAATTATTTAAATTGGCTAAGTTTGATAGATTTTCATTGTCATTTGTTTGGCTGAAATACAATTTGAATGACTTTATTAGAAAATTATAAAAAGGCATCAATATGTAAATATCGTGTTATTTCAACTAGTCGGTTGATCGATTCGTCACTATCCTTAAACGCCGGCAAGACTCGATGTGGAAGAATTGGCTCCAAAAAAATGGGTTGACTAAATAATAGTAGCGTTCCGCTGCATCACAGAAACAATGGATTGCAGCTACGTGAGCAAATGGGTGACTGACTCTCCAAGATATCTGTTCTCCGGTAAGAAGTAAAATTCAGTAAGATGCTAACATCATACTACCAAACATCTCCACGGTTTGTTCTGGGGACTTTTCCATTGCCATACCGTTATTACCGATGCTTTCAACCCCTAGCTTCATGAAAAACGATTCGTCAGAACCGATATGTCGTTACTAGCGATGTCCGTTATATTCACAGTAAAATTGTATATAATGGGTATTATATAAACAGGTCATGGGAACTGACTATAGCCAGTTCTTTGCTATAACCGATGTTGATATAAGGTGGTATCCAGTGTACATGCAGTTTTAACAATTCAAATAATCTGTTATATGTAACACTACTTTTTTTATATGGTGATTTGTAACTCTTAAAGACTTTTTATAAGTATCCTTCTTTCGTTTCCGTATTATAGTCATTCCTCAGTGTTTACTACTCAAATAAATCTGGTGATACGGACTAAATGAAGAAGCAGGGAGGAGGGGGATTGGGAATTTCATTGTTTAGTATTTTGTTTCCCAAAGTACATAGGTATAGTAAAAGGGGTGTTGATTTAGTATTTTTGATATGCAAACTGAACCTGCTGTTTGTACACAAAAAAATATACTCGAAAGAGTAACATTGCATGGTAATTACCTGACTAAGATACAAGAACAAGAGTACTTTTTGCAATAAATAAATACAAAATGTTCGTTTCTTCAAAAGAAAGGGGATCTAAAAAATTAAAATTATTTTTAAATACGAAGAAAATTTTTACAAGACAACTGAAGCAATGGAAATATATTTTTTAAAAAATTAAAAAAATCTTGTGCATTAAATAACTAAATTTATATGTTCTGTAAACCTGAGAGTTAAACTCAAAAATGGAATAAATATAGAAATACGATTATTTTTTAAATCTTTAAACAAATTACTCGATATGGATGATATTGTATTTCATTAAATGAATTTTATTTATAGAACTTATTATCACCTACCCTGTTATATTTTATTCAAAGAACAGATCCAGGAGAAAATAAATAACTTTTCTGAAAAAAGGGGATTAAAAGAATCTTGATCTTTGACCCCAACGAGATCGTGGCAGAGAATGGTCACTTGATCCTTGGAATAGTTAACTTTTCTTTCAGGAAGTTTTTTTCTTCAAAGTCATCATTAAATTGGCATCGAGTGCTCTTATTGATCTTTTAATAAATTCGAAAATAGTGCAATAAAATTGATTGTTGTCGTCATTGTTACTTGTCTTATTCTTAAGTTGATATTAACAGTATCTAATATTAACTAATGAAAAAGATTTTCTAATTTAACTAAATAAATTTTAATAATATACCAAGATAATTTACCTTTCTGCTTTGTAAGGATTATTTCCTTTTTTAGGGCAGGTTCTAGACATTAATAGAAATGGTTGGACAAGCCCCAATGAATATAATTCGTATCTTTTGACTAAATTTCTTGAATAGGCTTTTACTGCTGTTTCTTTTAAATTGAATTTTGAGTGAAGGTAAATAAAACATAGGGTTAGCAGGAATTCGCACCATACATTGGAAAAATAATTTTTACTTACAAAGGATATGTGTGTATCTTCCATTAAGCCAACATAAATACAAACGTTGTGGATACAGCAAATGAAGTTCAGCAAGACTGATTACTAAAATATAAATCAAGAGACACTAAAATTGAACCGAAGGAAAATAATTTATGTATATTTTTTAACATTAATGTTTGTTGCAACCTAATTTTTATGGTATCACAAATTTTTCCCTTTAATGGTTTGCGTATCAGTCTTTACAGTTTGCATCATTGAGATTTCATATTGACTGACCGAATCCTTTCTTTAGCATTATTGTCATTCGGTAGCAAATTATTATTGCTTAGAGATTAGGTTATATTTTTACGATAGTACTGTCGCAAATCTCTGGCCAGCCTAAGTATTACTTAAATCTCATTTCTTAGGCCTATTGTTTCTTCTCCCTGCACCTGCTTTGTCTAATTCCTCGAATCGGTAACGATTCTCTTTTAGAGCCTTTAAAGCGATCTGCTACTCTGAATCAACAGATACCACGATCATAGTAAATCTCTCCTAACCCCTTCCAAAAGCCTAACAGACCCAGTAGATTTCGCAAAAACCTGCACTCCAGTTCTTCCTTTTAAATTAGGTCCCCTGCTAATAGTTCTTACTTTTATCTGATCTCTTATTAGCTCACCCTATAGGCTTTTAAAGTCTGAGCGATATAGACAATCAACTGTCTATCGACCATTTCAGTTCGTTGACATAAAACATTTTTGTTATTTTGATCCAATAAAGGATTGAGATTAGCCGTATTAATTATCCTGGTGTCAGATTCCTTATTACTTCTTAATGATCCCTCTCTGTCTTGATGCAACAGTGAGTGCTTGTCTTAATTATTTAAAATTAATAGATTATAATTTTTCAAGTTGGTCCTAGCCCTGTGTTTCTGTAAACAGTAAGAAAAACAATTATTTTTTAGGTACAAAGGCTATATTTTTACTTCAATTTTTGAAAAATAATTGACAATTTTTGAAGAACTCAAACCGAGCTATTTAAAAAATTGTTTTTTAAAGAAATTTAATTATCGTGTAATTAATTTATATTATCTCATTATCTACTTTTAATTATAATTTATATTACTCAGGTATGCTTTTAACCTAGTATTTTCATTCTCCTTGCAGCTCTATAATTCCATCACAAAGCCTTTGTCAAGAAGGTCGGATGCTAAGGTGATGGCTTTTAGCTTCATTAACGCCTCAGGCGCGACGCTAAACTGGTTAGGCTCCTCTGTCAGCTGATTCCATCGGGAGCTCAGATTCTTCTACGCCTACGGCGGGTATTCTATTTCCTCAATTTCGCGTCTGTCATCCATCTCTTGGAGTCGTGATGAAATTAGTTATCTTATTCCAACAGTAGGATAGCAATAGTGATTAATCTTTATATATGAAATTTTGACTTTTATTGCATATTTTATTAACATTTTAACTTATTTACGATACTTATACTCGGTAATATGGCCGGAATAATTCAAATACGATAGTAATATAAAATTGGACTTACGACAATTTACCTCTGATATTGAAAAAAAAAACTTTTGTAAAAATTGCTACTTTCAAATATCATTCAAAATAGATGTTATTGATATGAAACATGGAAGTGTTTATTATTTTTAAGTTAATGCTAAATTTGAGAACTAAATTAGGAGACCAAGATATTGATTGGCCTCAATTTATTTTTTTTCAACTTGTACTTCAGAATTAGGTGATTATATGAAGTTTCGTCAGTCTTTCGTATATTTTTTTCCTTTTTGGAAGTTTAAAAAACAAAACAAAAAAAACAAGTTGAATTCTTGAAATGATCTAATAATATTGATGTAGATAAGTTATTATGCTGTTTATTAGGAACGTAGTAAACCGTTTCTTGTCGTTTTTTTATGATTTTTTTTTTCGGGTGAAATTTACAATTACTATTACAATATTAAGATATGTATCGGAATGGCATAGGGTTGGTTAATGAAAAAGTGTCCTGGTTTGTCGCTGTTGTTTCATTTTATAAACATAATGAATTCACGCCAATGAAATCTATTTTGAATAAAGGTGCATTCGAAGATTATCTTAGAATACACCTTAGGTCCCCATGAAGGAGAACCCTCGAGAGAAACTGCTTTTCTATATTTACGTTCATTTTTCGAAGTTTATAATATTACTTGATATTTGTTAATCTATAAAAATATTAATAAAAAAATAGAAACTTTTTGTGTCTGTCTTAACTAGTAGACATACATCGATATTTTACCTCAAGTAGAGCGATAGTGGGATGAATAAAACTATTTCACTTGAAAATTGAAATCTAAGGAAACATTCTATCATGCAATGCGCATTTTTTAGTGATACGCGAAAACGTATCTGCCCTTTCTGTACTAGTTAGAGTGCATAAGTATATTATACCAAAAAAAACAAAAAAAAAAAAAACGAAACTGTTTTCTGACATTTATACTCTGCTTGTAATTTATACCAAAGCTATTATGCTCCAACTCTGTAAATGGTTTTGACTTTATGATCCCAAACCGCCAAATATTCAGCGGTCACTTCATTCCATTGGAGCTTTGGAATATTCAATCAGAGTTTGATTCATTTCATTGTTGAACCAGTGATGAACAGCATTGTTCTTCGGGAAAAGGGACTCGGAATATTCAGTCTTTTCCATTTATCCTGATTGGCGTATTGTCAAAGCATCTATAATCCCTTCGCTCATGGTCTTTATGTTTTTTATGAATTGTTATGACAATATTTTCGCTTTCTCGTGGTGTTGAAATTTTTGTAAAATTATTTTCTAACTATCCGCTTGTAGTTCTCCTAAACAGACCGAAAAGATGCTAGAAACTACAGTTGTTGGATTATGAAACTGTGATGTTAACTTCAAGCTCAGTGCAGGTACTTCGTTGCTACACCTTCGCCGTTTCGACTACCAGGGTCAAATTATCAATTTAATATTAGAGTATTAAAGGAAACAATAATTTTTAGCGTTGCAAAAAATTAATTATATAACAGATAATTGACTTAAATGCGAGTTAGTTAAATTTCGCTATTTAAAATTTGTTTAAAGAAGTGAAGTATAGACCGTGTAGCTGGTAAAAGCGATATAACAGAAATTGTTGCAGATCAATAAAATATATCGTAAAATGTATGGAACTTATATCAAATTAGTAATTTAGAAAAACAAAATAATAGCCTCAAATTTGAATAAAGACATAAATATAATTAGTGAATAATGAATGTATAATTATGGAGAAATAAATAATTAACATTAGTAATCTACTTGGATTAATAAACCAAATGCACTGCAAGCGAGTTATTTTAGAAAAACTGAAAAAAAATTTCTTCTTTGCGATTTTTCAAGATGACAAAAATTCACACGAAGGTGAAAGTCGAAAACTTGGATTTTTTGTTGGAGGAACAATATGTACAGCATACCTGAAAATTAATTGGGCTAAAATCCAAGTAGTCGGAGATCGAGATATTGCCAATTTCAAGAATTGTACTTGACCGATTTTAAAAAGTTTTGTGTTCAATTGACGCAGAATTTGATTCGCTACAATTTTTAAAACTGTTGTTTTTCTCTTAAAGAACTCATTTCCAAGCTGCAGACTCATATATTGTACTCAGTCTCTGTTTATTACAAAGTCCTCGTTTATGGCCCTCGTTTTAGACCACAATAGTTACCAAATTATTATGTTGTGGTACTCATTAGGCGCAAAATTTGATGTTGTTTTATCTAACAATAATGATCCGATCCGTATAACAATAATGATATGATCCGACTGACAGACTATCTATGGGCACATTTTCTGCACTGCCATATCCAACAGCTCTGTATGGCTTAGCTGAAACAACTCAGCTCTGCTCCGCTTCCTATCACCATCCCACGTCAACTCCTATCACCGTTCCACCACTCCGCTCAACTTAACTCCATTCCACTCCATTCCGCTTCGTAACCAGTGGCCATCTGGCCTTATAGGTGTCTCAAAAGCAAGAACTCGATAGACGATTCAGAAAATAATTCAGGCCACGCAATAGGAGCTGTAATAGGAGCAATTAAGTTTGTACTTTGAATAAAGAAATATTGATATTAATATAATAAATATTGGGAATTATCATTTGATTGATTTATTTGGAAGGAATCTTTTTTTCTACGACATTTTTTTTTAAACTTAGGACAATACAATTTTACTTCAATGTTTTAATAATACTTGTGCTTTGATAATAATATTCATATAATATAAGAAGGTTATGGCAAGTTATAAAGATATTTTATAATTACCTATAAATTTGGAATGATCAATGGTAAGGTTTGGTCCGATTCATGCATTACATATTTTCAAACATTACACTGTGGCGCAGCCTACACGGCCATTACTAATACCATTATCCCCACCAGTACTTACTACTCGAAATCAGAAAATCCAGATTCTTGTCGTTATGATGGCATCATTCTAGTTTTGTCCCACGATCATCACTTAGGTCATTTTGATAAAGTAATGATATTAGTACTGATCGTGTGAGACCCACTTAACATCATTGTAACTTTTAATATGTCATACGTTGTCAATTCCAATATATGAGTCAGAGTTATTTTTAAATGTCTTATTTTCAACTGTCAAGAAATCCAAAAAAGGCCTTTCGGTTTCGAAGATAAAAAACAAAAATGTTTAATTTTCATTAAAACATTTGTATTAAGAAGCCTTGATCCAATCTAAGGCCATTCTGTAGTATTACGTCTAAAATATTCAAAATTCTATATTTTTTTTTGGTACAGTGAATCATTTTGTTAAAAAATAATTCATTATCGTGTTTATAAAAATTTATGACCTGAAAATAATACTGTCACTAAAATGTTGTCCCACAAACAGTCAACTATATTACGGGAAGCAAATAAATGATTTTTTTTTTCAATGTATTATGCATTTTTTCTGTAAGTGCCTTTAATCACCAGCTTAATTTACTGGACTATAATCCTGGATTTTGTAGTGTTCTATGGAGCACTAGGAGTCATCTTCTAGCTTCTAGGGGTCATCTAGAATTCACTCCTCCAAGTTATGACCACGCTGAACTTGGTCAAACTATTAATACCTATTTACACCGCGCTTGCCAGCTCCTCAACTCTTATGTAATACAAAGCGTACAATGCAAGAGGAATACATAAAATATATTGGCATATTGTAATAGGTATGATTAAGAGATAATATTTAAAGAATTATTGATACTGAGGATTGTTGGTAACCGTGGCTTGATAAACAAAATGTAGTAATAGGTGATAAAGGGAATATGAATAAATAATGCTAATGAAAACAATGTTGCTCACTGTGTTAAAGAATGGAACGCTAAAATTTATTTTAGTGTAAAAAGTGTTGAACAAAAATAAACATAATATAGATAATAATAGTTTTACTCTGAATTTTTAACGGGTATCTTTTATATCATTACAGATTCCTGTTTATAACAACAAGTAAACGTCCTAGACCTAAACGCAGATTGAAGTATCATTAGTCTGATGTAGTAATATCTATTCTAAAACTTATGTATGAGCAAATATTGCCTTAAATATTTATTTTAATGAACATTTATACAAATAAAAAAACAATTAAATAAATAAACAAAATGAATAGAATTAAAAAAACAACAACAATTAATACATAAATAAAATAAAATAAATAAACGAAAATAAAGGATATATCTATTAACTAACATGAATCAAATATTTTTTTCTAGTAGTAAGTTCAGCTCAAATGTAGGGAACATTATAAAATAAAGCCAATGAATAACATCCATTATTATTTACACTAAGCCTTAGGACCTCCGAAGCGATTATCCTCCCTCACGTTAGGAATAAAGCAGGCCTTTGAAAGCCACTCGTACTGAAAGCCTATGGTGGCTGAGTGAGAGCACTAAAAAATCAGCAAGTACTCTGGAAATGAGTGCGATGGTCCCAATTCCAATAGTCAAATTTATTTTACTAAATATCTCGTGGCCACTGCCTTTTCAACCTTATAGGTGGTTTGTAAGAATGAGTTGATGATTGAATAAGGATTGAACGTGTGGATTCGGATAATTAGAAAGGTTAAGATGAAATTTTGACAATACAATCGTTATAAACCTTTGTTATTGATATCAGTATAAGTTCATCAGTTTTTGCTAAGCATTATTATCAGTATGCCAGATGCAGAGTCGTTACATATATGTAGAGCAATGCGGGCTACGATCCTTATGAAAGAATCAAGAATTTCATACCTTTCACACAAAAATGATATATCTGCTTGTTGTAAGCCGCATAGAGTTTTTTCTTTGTTATCTTTGGCTAATTATGAAATTAGTGTCACTCATAAACTATTAAATTTGCATAGAGTGATATTAAAACGTACAATCTTGAAAAAGTAGTAAACTTTATATTGAGGAAAGAACACTTTAGGCAGACATTAAAAACAAGTGGTCCGGAATCTCGTTTGTAACTTCATGCTCGGTTGTATTTTATTTTCAAGAGAACTTAATGGAATTTCTGTGTAATAATAAAAGTTGTTTAAATCCTTATAACTCAGATGTTTTTCGGATAGCGCCTTTCACAGATAGGAATTAATATATTCATGGGATTTTATTATTTCAAATTTTATTATTAGTAACGAAATTCTGCCTATCGAGGACCACATACTTGGGTATTAATCGAATAAATGTCGAGGGTTTTTTTTTTATTCAAGAAATTGACATCCAAAATATACAGAGAAAAATTAAGTTTAAGTTTGTGAAAATGGTATATTGCAAACGCCTGGAACAATTTTCTCAACATCACTATGTTGATCGTGAAGTCTAGAATTATAAATATACATCCTATTCAATTTGAAAATGTTCGATATTGTATATAAATACACCGTTAGCGCATATACCGTGTATGGGAACATTAGATATTATATATATATATATATATATATATATATATATATATATTATATATATATATATATATATATATATATATATATATATATATATATATATATATATATAATATACGTACATATACATACACATACGTACATATATACGGCCAAGAACAAAAGTCTACGTGCAGATCGTTTAGGGTAAGAAAATATTGGATGCAAAAATATTTTGACAATGTTTATTTAATAGCTCGATAAAAAATAAATACAACCCGAGGTGAATGCCACTGTCCCGTCAATTACACAGGCCAACAAAAAAAATTTTTTTGTAAACTGTTTTAACTTAAATAGTTGATCTTTGTAGATTTTTATGTGCTGAATCTAAATCTGGCCTTAGTTTTTTTATATCGCCCATAGTTTGGTGGGTGATACAGCGTTTTTAATATCATATTTGGATTCAGCACCCTAAAAACAATAGGAATAAGGTATTTTCATTACAAAAGTTTTTTCATCGTTGGCCTGTGTTATGGATGTTTTTGTTAAAACGTTTACACGAATTAGTATTAGCACCCATCAGGATCATGATTTATAGAATATCCAATTCTGCCGGACCAGCGGCGTGGTAGCCAAGCATTGTTGGAATTTCGAGTTGAAACTTACATACGCATTAGTACCGAATTAGTACATGATTAGCTAAGTACCTACTAATTCGTGTAAAAGTTTCAGTTCAAAATTCCAAAAGTGTCTAGCCAACGATTTGCCCCTCGAGTTGTGTTAATTTGTTACCGAGCTGCATAATAAACATTGCCAAAGTATTTTTGCATCCAGTATTTTCTCTACTCTAAACTATGTCAGAATAAAAAAAAAAAAAAATTGTAAATGTAATTGTTGGGTGTTTATAGACTTCTGTTCTTGACTTAATTGCCTATATGATTGACTTAATTGTGTATATATATATATATATATATATATATATATATATATATATATATATATATACACCCTTATGTACTATACCACAGAGGAAAGTGAAACCTTCCAAAAACTCTGAGGAAAACGCCTTATAAACCGCCTTATAGTCACAATGCGACGGGAACGATCCCTGAGGGCCTCAATTCCTCGTTAGCCAACCCAACAGGAACTTCTTCAGCCAATTCAGCACATATTCGGAATCGGATCTCTTTCTCTTGTCGGCTAAGCTCAATAACAAAAGAATAAACTGGGTGCATATTTGTTTTATATATCATATAATATATCATATAATATATCATATAATCATATATCATGTTAATAAACGTGAAATGTTTTTTTAATTTAATATAAATTAATTATGAAAAAATGAAAGTGGAATATTGTTCTTACTCATTGGGGTAATATCATCAACCTCTATGTTCATTAAAAATAGTACATAATATTATTAATGTTTCTTCAAGGTTTTTTTTTCTCCTATGGAAGGAAATAATATTCAGTATTGAAATGAGCTCTTTCTAATATTTTATTATATTTTTATTTGATTTTAATTATTAATTTTTATTTCAATTTATCGTTAGTGAAATAACTAATTAAAAGATTATTAATGACTTGTCGTTGATAGAAATTATTATATCATAAATAGAGACTTAAGGTCACACAATAGAAAATTATAAAATTTCCAGCAAAAAACAAATATATACTGCAAAAAGTTTTAAAATATGCAATTTAACAGACAATAAGCTTTTCTTAGTTTTATTATTGTTACTATTACAAATCCCTAACAATAAAATAAATAAATATATATCTATATCTCTGCTAATACCGATCCAATCTGGATGATTTTTTTTTTGTTCTGTAGGAAATTTATTCACCTTGCGAAATAATAGTGGTCGATGTATACTTTTTGTATGTATACTGAAAGTTTCATAAAAATGAAGCAACGGCAGTAGAACTTATGCCCGTCATATGGGTTTGACTACAGACAAGACAGACACAAGACCAAATTTGTTAAATATAAAGGTCAAGTATAAGTGCATATCTAAAATAATTTTGCAAAAATTTAAATAATATTATATTATATTATAATATAGTTTTATATTATAATATTTAAATAATATAATCTCGTTTTACTGTAAAAATACTTAGTCTTCTAATTCTTTCCTTTGCCAGCTTATCTTCTGCCAACATCTGCCATTACATTCTAATACTAATTGGATGTGTATATTATTCAAATTGCTATTCTCGAGATAGCTCTGTTAATTAATTTGCAAATTTTATTTTTCTTGCTGAAATTAATGTTTTTTAATGAGAGTGTTTATAGGAATGTGTTCTAAAATTACAAAATTGTAGTGTTTAATATCAGATAGATAGATGAAATCTTCTATTGAATATAAATTATTAAATGACTACGAAATTTCAGTTTAGAATTAATGGTTTATTTTTTAGTATTATAAAGAATTCCTACTCTCATGTAATTTTTTTTTTTTTACAATTTGCCTTATGGATTATTAATATTTGTATATTGTTTAATATAATTTGCGATTAGTAGACTTGTTTAATGAACTAGAAGGTAAGTTGAGAAACTTGGAATATATCCAAGTTTTACCAAATTGGATTTGGTGACAAATCTTGAATGTCATCTGTATAATAAAATAAATAAATAAATCTAAGTTTTGTTCAACAAATTGTATGCTTAGGACTAAATTAAGTTTTTTTAATTATTCTCTATGTTGTTACTAATTAATGAGGTATCTAATAATAAAGTAGCTTTTGATTTTCTGAGTATTCTTACTTCTACATATACTGGAGGGGTACAAGTGCCATAATTCCTCTTTATCCTTCTCTCCTTAAGAAGTTAATCAAAAACAAAAAAATTGATATTTCCGAGTCTCTAAAGAAATTATATTATTAAGTTAATTTTTTTAAATTTTATTTATTTATTTTAGGTTCTTTTTCGCATTTAATTGAAAATAATTTGAAATTTATTAATAGTACTTATTCAAGACTGATGATTTATATGGATCCTTAATAAATTTGTGTATTACCTGTATTATGTGATTTGCAAAAATTAAATTTTAGAGTAATTCAGTGGAGGAAGGTTTGTAGGCAAGGACTTTCGATTAGGAGGCTCTGGTACAATTATGTTTTTATTACATTTTGGTGATCCAGTGTCTTGATTAAGTTGAATTTTTTTATACAAAAAGAAAAAAAAATGAGAAACAGCAAGAATATGAAATTTGGAAAAAATCTATCGAGCTGTTTTCATCAATAATTTGTTACAATATCCTGCGAATTGTTGATTTTTCGGACAATTGCAACCTTTTCCAAATCAATCATCACCTTTTCCATTTCAATTGTAACTTTTTACATTTCAATTGTAACCCAAACGGAGATGAATTAATTCTACATTATTTATTGTATTATTGAAAAAGAATTATTTTAATTACAATAATGACTTTTAAAATAATTTCGGCATATTCTTTCGACATTTTTTTTGTTTATTAGATAACTGATACTAAGTTCATGTAGTTTAAATTTTTGAAATAAAATTGTTGTTTATTTATTTTTAAATATTCATTATTCTTATTTTATTTGGAGAGGAGAGATGATTTTTTGGCGATCGATTTAGTGATCGTTGAAATTTTTTTCGTTTATTAGATAACTGATACTAAGTGCTAAGTTCATGTAGTTTAAATTTTTTAAATAAGTTGTTATTTATTTTATTTATTTGGTAGGTGGGAGAGAAGAGGGAGGGGAGTGACAAAATGTCCAGGCGCGATTAGAAATCCAATTAAAAAAACGAAATCAGAATCTTCGAAAACCTAAAAAACGACCTCTTTATCATGAAAACTTCAATACCAACGGAAAATCGAAATACGTATGCGCTATCCGAAATCCGATAGTATAAATCCGGAAATAGCGCCCTTGAAGTCCTAGTAAACGATATCTATACCGAAGAATTTTGAAAACTAGTAATTAAGTATAAATGCTCGTGGCCGAACAAAATTTCGGTAATAAATTTGACATTAGCAACTTCGAAAACCTAATGAACGATCATTAAATGGATGAAATCCCCCCTCCCTTCCCTTCACCAAATAAATAAAATATAATAAATATCTACAAATAAATAAACAACAATTTTATTTCAAAAATGTAAACTACTTGAAATTAGCACTTAATATATATTATCTGATAAACGAAAAAAATGTCGGAAGAATATGCCGAAATTATTGCAAAAGTCATTATTGCTATTAGAATAATTATTTTTCAATAATAAAACAAATAATATTGAGTTAATTCATCTCCGGTTGGGTTACAATGTAATTGGAAAAGGTGACAATAGAAATAGAAAAGGTGAAAATTGATTTGGAAAAGGTTAAAATTGACCTGGAAAGAGCCTTAGGACTCAGTAACGAACGAATTCCTAAAAAGTTAATAAACGCTGAGCCGACTGGTAAACGTCCGAGGGGTAGACCAAAATCGTAGGTGGGAAGATTGCGTTAAGAGTGATCTTACGAATTTGGATTTGGACGGTAGTCGGGGGACCGAGGTTTGTAGATAGCGATAGGTGCTATCGGCATCGAACCTTCGATTTCATTAAGCATTTTATTATTATTATTATTATATTTATACCAAAGATGACATTATAAAATAGAACCTTAGAGGTTATTTAAGAAATAAAATCATTATTAACATGTTCAATATTTACAAACATTATTTAATTATTTTTTAAAACAAAGACACCATAAAGCATATTAATTTATAAAATAAATGCTATTACTTCATCAAGCCTTTAGCTTCTTCGTTTAGTGGAATAACTTAGAGATTATGTTGATAAAGAAGTTATGAGTTAAAGAATCTGATGATAACATCATCATATTTAAAAAGTGTATTTTCTATTTTCTAGACTACTTTGTAATCCTTGTTGGGGGACTTCTGGCCACAGAACATTGTATAGAATTTCTCAGTCTGTTTTCCTGAGTCTCCTCTAAAAGAGCAGCGGCTGGAAGCACTGCGCTCTCTACAATTTCTGTACCGTGAATTTATGTTTTTTTTGTATAGTTTCAGGAATATCGTACCACGATTAAATCGAAATAGCCAATTTAGCCGTCTCCTTTGCATACACATTACGTTCTTCTGGTGATCTGCGTCCACATTGCTTAAATGGAAAGCTATACTTGGTAGGGTGTACACGATTGCTCTTAGCCTCTTTATGAACATCCGATACATGAACTATAAATTCATCTTGTTAGCCACTCCACGTACGTGATTTTAAAAGCGTTTTTATCGGAATGCACAAACTTAAGCTTTTGAGTGTAGTGGTTCTTAAATCTCTTATTTCATTAACGACATATTTGCAAAATTATCCTCCTGTTCATCGTATCGTTACCGCCAATAACTTTCAACAGTGACACCAGAAAAAATACATCCACCAAATCCGCATATGGAACTCGCCATCACTCGCCATCATCGTGAATGAAGGTAGTAAATAAGTACTTTGAACCAAGCCAGTAATATCATATAAAAAGAAAAATCAAAGATGAAATAAACAAAATCAATCTATACTTGATTTTTTTCTTATTCACTTGTAATAGATTCATCAACTTTCATATAGCGCAGAAACCAAATATGGTGAAATGTGGTAAACATATTTGTAGATTAACTTCATTAGTATTAAACCTATCAAAAAATAACAATTATAGACCCAGGAAGGGGGAACTTTTTTTGTAGCGCAAATTAATTTGAAAAATTAAAAAATCTAGATTTTTGTTGTTCTTCAATTTTGTGCATTTTAAATTCCCGTTAATGCCATTTTATGCTATTTTACATCCATTCCGTTTTCCCTCAAATATTTTATTTTACGTTTTAGGAAAGTTGGAAATTCTGAAATTAATTCTTAGTCGTTAATTATTATAGCATTTCCAAGTCAATAGCAACTTTTTCAATTGTCACCTTTTCCAATTCAATTGTAATCTTTTCCATTTCAATTTTAACTTTTTCATTTCAATTGTAACCCAACCGAACATGAATTAATTCTATTTTATTTATTTTATTGAAAAATAATTAGTTTAATTACAATATTTAAAACTTGAAATAATTTTGGCGTATTCTGACATTTTTTTCGTTTATTAGATAATTGATACTAAGTGCTAATTTCAATTAGTATAAATTTTTGGAATAAAATTGTTGTTTATTCATTTTTAAATATTCATTATTTTAATTTTATTTGGAGAGGGGAGATGGATTTCATCGATTTATTGATCGTTCGAAGTTCCTAATCTCAAATTTACTACCGTAATTTTATTCGGCCACGAGCATTCATACATATTTATTAGTTTTCAAAATTCATCGGTATAGCTATCGTTTACCAGATTTTTAAGGGCGCTATTATTACTTTCGGATTTTCGGTCGCGCATGCGCATTTCGTTTTTCCGAATGTTAAAGTTTTCTATGATATAGGAATCGTTTATTAGGTTTTCGAGGTTTCTAATCCCATTTGATTTTCTATCGCGCATGCGAATTTCGCTTTTCCGTTACTGTTGAAGTTTTGTATGACATAGGAATGGTTTATTAGTTTTTCGAGGGATCTTATTCCATTTTTTAAATTGCATTTACGATCGCGCTTGCGCATTTTCCTTTTTTGTTACTGTTGAAGTTTTTTATGGTAAAGGAAATCTTTATTAGGTATTCGAGGGTTCTGATTCTATTTTTTTGAATTTGACATTTGCTTGAGCGGGCGTTTTTCGATTTACTGATACTGTTGAACTTCCCTTTGATGTTGAAATCGCTTATTAGGTTTTCGCGGGATCTAATATATCTAATAAGCAATAGCTTTGCCAAAAAAAAAATGTCAATTGTAATGGTTATTCGAAATGAGCATATTCGATAAAATATCCAAATTGTAAAACCGAATAAGAACCCATGAAAATCTATAAAACGATCCTAACGCAGTAAAGTTAAATAAGAACATTTAATCGAAATTGCTTGCGCGATCAAAACCCCCATATTAAATTTGAAAATATAGTCATTGAAAACTTAATAAAGGATACCTGTACAAAACAAATGTCCATGCGCATTTCGAATTACTGTTACAGTTAACAGTAATTCGAAATGCGCATGCTCGATAAAAAATTCAATTAAAAAAACGGAATCAGAACCTTCGAAAACCTAATAAACAATTGATATATTATATAAAACGTCAACAGTAACGGAAAAGCAAAATACGTATGAGCGATCCAAAATCCAATTCAGGAGATGGAATCAAAAACCTTGACAACCTAACAAACGATCCCTATAACATAGAAAACTTCAACAGTAACAGAAATGAAAAATGCGCATGCGCGATCTTAAATCCAATTTTAAAAAAAACGAATCAGAACCCTCGAAAATATAATAAATGATCCCTGTATCATATAAAATTTTAACATCATCGGAAAATATAAATGCGCATGCATGACCGAAAATCCGTTTGTGAATTCAGAAATAGCGCCCTTGATAACCTTGTAAACGATACTTATACCGATGGATTTTGGATTATAATAATGTAGTAGAAATGCTCGTGACCGATCAAAATTCCGGTATTAAATTTGACATTAGCAACTTCGAATGATTACCAAATCGATGAAATCCATCTCCCCTTTCAATAAAATGATAAATATCTCAAAAATTTACACTACTTAAAATTATAACTTAATATTATATATCTAATAAATGAAAAAAAGTCGGAAGAATTTGTCAAAATTATTCCAGAAGTCATTATAGTAATTAAATTAATTATTTTTCAAAAATAAAATAAATATAATAGAATTAATTACAATTGAAATGAAAAAAGTTGCAATTAAAATGGAAAGGGTTACAATTGAATTGGAAAAGGTGACAATTTATTTGGAAAGGGTTACGATTGATTTGGAAATGCTGTATAATTCATATCGCCTATTGAAATTTAATGCCCGGCATCCGAAATACAAAGAAAATGCTGGAGTTAGATATAGACCTTTGCTTTAAACTGAATATCTTAAGTCCTTATCGATTCTTTAGATGCTTATAAAACTTTTATTCCCTTTAAAGAATCACAAAATATGTCATAAATATCATAATAACTGTCTCTTATATTGGTAATAAATAACTGAGAAATTATAGTAGAAAATTTCCTTTAAAAAAATACATATATATATGCATAACTTTTATTTTATGATTTGGAAGGTAGTTATATATTCTCCGGAAAGTAGAAAGAAAAATAATTTTATCGCTGAGATTATCTGAAAGTGCCTACACCATCGACTAAGAGGCCATCAATTATGAATGAAAAATGGAAACTGGTTTTTATGGTTAATTCTGGCAAGTTTATAATAAATGATATTAACCATCACCCATGAAAAATTAAGTGGTCGGATGAACTAAAAATTATCAAGCAATTTTAGGTATAATAAGTATATTTATTGATAAAAAATTAAATTTTAATTTACGTACCTAGTTTAGTCGATTTGAATTACATATTCCATAATATAGATGAAAATCGTATTGATTAAAGTTTAAAATAATTAATTAAAAAGTGTGTAACACAATGGTTTTCACATTTTTTTGTCTGGTGGCGCACTGAAATTGTGAACTCACGACATCTCTATTATCGTTATTATTATTATTTTTACAATTAGTAAAGATATGAAAGATGAAAAGTATTTGCGAAAAAATGAAAGTTTTTAAAGTAAGTAAGTTTATTTCCAAGCAATACAAAAACATTCAAAGTTATAATAAAGGAATCTTGTGATAAAATGTGAACTTAATGCGAAGTATGCGCCTGGTGATGCATATTTCTTTGACATTAGGTTGTGTTCTTGAAAGACACTCTCATCTCATTTTCAAGGGCCTTTAATTTTTTTTCATCTCTTCATTATTTTAATATCTACGAGAGCATAGGGGCGTTTTAGAAACCCTTTGAGTACAGTTTTTTATCCCAGATTTCGCCATTTGAAGTAGGTTCTCAAATCACCAATGTCCCAACTTGTCTGGGTTTTCGAATAATTGTGGGAAGGTGACACCCCCTACCTCTCTCATGGCGACGTCCCTGAGTGCAGAGAAGCCCTGTTCACAGCGATAATAAATTATTAATTGCTTTGAACCGTATATTGGGATATCCCTAGGTATTTGTTATCCAAAATGAATTCAAACTCATTTCTGAATGCTTCAATTATAACTTACGATTAGGAGAGGCACAGTAATAGATTATTATTGATCTTGAGATGTTCTAGCCAGCTATTATGGTTAACACTGTTCCAACCGCCTGATTTTCCCTTTAAACATGCCAGATAATATTTTTTTTTTTTTTTGAGTTGATAAGACCCAAAAATCAGATCCCATAGTAAGCCTTTCTGGGTCAAAAAATAAGTAATTAATATTAATATTTGAGATTATTCTTGTAACTGAATTATTATTATAAATTAAATTCCAAAAAATTATTTCTTTAATATTGTCTAATTGTTAAAGATAAAGATTGCAACGGGTATCAGACCTTACTAAACATTCTGGTTTATGATAAGGTCATTCATTGGCTCAGGACATGTCAGCTATTAACCTCAATCATTCCTTTATGCTGTTGACATTTATAAATTGGTGTTATTTACCAGCTTCACAGATAATTTAAACGTGCCCCCTAGTGAGAAAGGCCTAACAAGCGAGTATAGAACAAGTTTTAGAAGAAATCTATTAAAGAAGCGTTACGTAAGGTAGCAGTATCTCATAGCGTTAATTAGGTAATACACAGTCTACATACGCTTATGATATTAATACCAACCAGGTGTTAACAGCTTAGTATACTTTCTAAAAGTGACCTGATCTGTAATGCTATTATAGAGGATTTCAAATCCAAACTGGATTCTGCTAAATGTGGAATCAGATACTTGCTGGGGTTCAGCTTTTTATTTGTGATTATCTTGTCAGTTGTCTTGTTAGTTTAATTTAGAATGCATATTAGTTGGACCAGCAGTTTGAAGAAGGGAACGAATCCAAAAACAACTTTTTCAGTAAATAAGGATAAACGTTCTGGTTTTCATATTTGTTACTATATCTTTACCAAACTTTAATCTTTATCTTTACATCTCCCCGTTATTTCTGTACCTTGGATAGATCGGTTGGTTCTAAAAGAAGAAAAAAAATATTGAAACCAGTGGATTTGTTTCCTTCTTTAAATTGATAATGAGCTAGTCATAAAAATCTATTATTAACTAAACAATAATATTCTAATTTTTTCAAAACATTACGAATACAATGAAAAGAGTAAATTCAATGCTAATTACATGTTTTTTAAAGCGTTATGTAACACTATGTACTGTGAAAATCATATTTTATACTTCATTGTCAGCAACTGTTATTTCTGTAGTAGTTGGTCTAACCAACACTTCTTCATTAAATGATTTGTACTCTCATGGCTTGTATGTAACTATCTTGTATATATCCTGCATCTTGTTATAACTGAAAACATAAAGTTCTTTAATTTTAGGGTTCATATTTTTAATTTTTATCCGTAGCAAAGTTAATTTTGCATTGTCGCGCACTTTTAATCTTTGCAGTCAGCTCCTCACAAGTGCTGCTCACGTCTATCCATGGACGTTCAAATCTATAATCATAATTATCAAGGAAATGTTTCCTGTAAACGTCATATTTTACCTTATAGGCATGTTTTTTTTTACAAAATAGTTCGTACATAGTTTATGCTTTATGTTAAGTACTTAAAAGGCACTTAAGTACTTTATATTTTTATGTCTATATTGTATTTCTTTAACTGGAAATTCTTTAATGTGATAATCGATGAAAGCACGAACGTTTTCAGGTATTGGATTACCGCGGTGTCCGTGTTTGACCCTAAACCACAGGAGCTTGGCCTTCAGTTATTAGAGAAGTTAAACGAAAGATGGCTTTATTATTAATATAGTAAAAAATACTGAATGCATTCTTACATACAGTCATTCTTTCATTGCCTTTCATCACATCATAAACAAAAATCCAATCCCATTTGAGTGGAGTTTTACTTTTTTGCCTCCGTGATGGTGATTTTCGATCAAACAGCCCATTAAAAATGTATCTTGTTCATTTTTTGAACGAGCATCAAGCAAAGATTTCAGACAAAGTTCCTTATGATATAAACTAAGCCGTTCAGTACATTTCTGGTTACAAGAGCAAACACCAGTATTATTTGACTTCGCAGGTACTGTTTTATCTGCTCTAATACTGGCATACTCTTCCCCACGAAGTCTTTTCTGCTTCTGCACTTCATAACAATGTGTTTCTGGACGACGAGCCACTTTCTTCTTCTTAAAGTATTAGTTTCCGTCTCACTTTCAGATCTGGTTGAAGACATTATGGTATAATACAAGCCGATACACTCAGTGTCAATTTGAATAAGGAAATAAAACCTGGATATGTTACCTTCTTCAAACGAATGAATATTTGTATGTCCTTTTAAACAGGAATGAGAGTGGTTTTTGTACCGTACACTAAGCGCCTATATGAAAACAAACATTTGGCACAAAAATACGAATTTCGATTTTTTGGCGCTTGTTCCCTTCTTCAAACTGCTGATTCAATTATGGTATAATAGTTTTATGAACATTTATTAATATTTCTAATAAATGAATGAATTTCTTTAAGGTATAAATTATTATGTTAATAGTATACCCGAGCTTGGCTCTCACATTAGAGGTCTACTAGTATACTTGAGTGAGAACTCTCGCATTACATATCTATCCTTCTTCCAATAATACATTTGAAGTATCTATAAGCGATATTAGGGAAATATGTTTATTCGTAAAAACAATGTAACTAACTAATAACCAGCTGAAATTCGTTCAGGCTGATATCCCCGCCTAAAGGGGCATTTAGACGACCAGACCAGACCAGACCACAGAAAACGGATAGTGCGCTAAAGTAGGCGCACTATCCGTTTTCTGTGGTCTGGTAAATTCGAATTGTTTTATCTATTTATGATTTTTTTCAAACCAGGAATGGAAAGTCTTTAAAATTCTTTTTAATTGTAGTATTTCTGACAAGTCGAATCCCATAGAATGTTACATTCAATCATTTATTAATAAAATAAATAAAAATACTTTAGAAGCTCGGTGGTTCGATGCCGATATCATCAACAGACCTTGCTTATAAAATCCCTCCACTGAATGCCGTCAAAACACAAATATTTAATGACGAACCTAACACAATCCTCTTACCTACTTTTTGACCGATGCCAAACCTCGATGATGCTTGCCCATCGAATTAGCTTTTCTATCCTTTTAGTGATATAAATAGTCATTGATTAATTATTTAGTTCTATTATATCAAGTAAATTAATGTGATTGATTAATGATACCTTTTTATTTCCATAGAAGACTCCCTCAATTTTCTTAATGCGTTTCAGCCCTGTCGGTGACTTCCAATGTGGGTCAAAACGTTCGCTATAATTTAAGTTAAAACAATATGATGAAATTTTTTACTTATTCTAGCTGACCTTTTCCCGAAAACCATGTCTTGATTGATCGATATAGTAGGGAGGTATGGAACTGCGATTATATGTGGTAAGAGTTGAAATTAATTTTTCCAAGCAGTGATCACATATCGCTTATCTTAGCTCAATCATTAACAAACGCACCATATGATTCATTATGAACGGTCGAGCTCTATTTAAATATATCATATAACTATTTTAGATGTATGAGTAATGTTTTTCTTTTTTTTATATCTGTTTATATTAATTGTAAGGTTAAGGTTAGATATTATAATTATAAATAGAATAACTTAAAATTAATATAATTCTGTAAACATATCATGAGGGTTAATACTATAGCGATAAAAAATATGTAAATAAATAACATTATATATGCATATGCATTTACTTTTTATTTATATATTCACATTTGGAAATAAACATCGAGGCGGCTTAAACGGACATGTAAATTTCTTGGGCTGTACAATTAACGAATATCTTAAAAAACTGACCAGCAATAAACAGACGGATAAATTTCTGAGGTGTAGACACGAGACGTAGGTGGAAACAAAGAATATTGATATATTTTTCTCTATTGTCGAAAGAAGTTCCAATAACGAAGAAAGGAAAGTGGTTTTTACGCAAAGTTAAACAGAAGGTTGTAAGCAATCTTAAGGTTTTTTGAACCATTTGGCGAGTAGAAACCGCTGAGACATTGCAAGCCTATAGGAGAAGTAAATAAGTAGCGCGGTTCGCACAAGCCCTGAATACCAACTGGAAGGGAACTGGTAAAAAATAGGAGAGGTGAGCGTGATAAATGCCGTTCGGAAGTAAACACTGAAGTGGATGACGGATGGGATGGTTCTCCAGGTCGAAGCTCTCCAGGGACCGTTCTTGTCTTTCAGCAGGCTGGAAGTCCCTAACCGACTCCGGCCTCTGGGCAATACCCCTCGAGAAACTTTAGTTTTAGCTGACGTTTTTCTTTTTAAAGTTTCTGTTTGGATGGTATACCTTCCGTCTTTCATTGTTTTATATAAAGTTGTGCTGCTCATAGAAAGCTTTTGGAATTCGTGCTGAAGTTTATTCCGTTGTCTTTACGTCGACGGAAATACTTATTAAACAAGTAAATTTTATCAATATAGATTGAACCTTTATTTATATCATATGGAACATAATAACCCAACTATAAATAATAATTTTTAGGCATTTAAACATTTAGAAGGCTGTTTTTAATCTTTGATTTTTTAAACTTAATTTATTTATTCAAGCCTGTAAAATAACAAAAATAAAATATAGATAAACAAAGAATTTGATAGCCTGACAAAGAATCCAGTTAGGAAGGTATGAAGGAGGGTAATATTCTTCATGAAGCACCTATTCCTGCCTTGATTTTACGGTTTCTTGTTAGTCAAGACATTTCTTCTTCATCCAGCCTTCAACGTGTCGAATATGAAGATTGTTGCCTTGTATGGAAGAATCATGTTCTTGTAATTTGTGGTGAAATCGTTTGTAGAGAGCATGTATCTTTTCGTTAATTGTTGGCATTTGAATGTTTGTGTATATTGTAATGTTTCTAACCATTGAGCTGAGGTTATTATACTAAAAGTGGTTGATTGTAAGTTTACGTATAGAGGTATTTTTGGCTGTTCTGAACATATGTGAAGTCTAGGTCCAAATGGGCCTATAATGTATATAAGATTAAGTGTTCGATTCTGTCTTACCAGTTTCAATTTTGACCGCCTTGCAAGAAATGAATATAATGGTCTTAATCTTAGGTTTGGTGTTTTTCTATCGTTCTAAAACTGTAGACCCCATATTAGTATTCTCTCCATGCCAATATTAATATTAATATTTAATATCAAGGGTATCCGCTTCCGATATTGGAAAACCGTCAAGATAATTTGGAGGAGAAATTTCTTGCGGAGTGGAAGTAATGTGCTAAGATTTAAACTTCAGCTTTATTTTTTAGATGGTTTGTATTCAATTCTTGAACCCACCTGTGCACTCATGCTAGAATATATTACTAGCCTGTTAGGTGATCCACACTTCCTGCCCTTGCTGTGGTGCATAAGGACGCTAAGCAAATACCACAAACAAATTTTAAATCGTAAGAATAACCGGTAGTTTCATAGATATCAAAAAAGTAAATGGGCCCCAAATGTATAGCTTAGCTAAACTAATATTTATATGATAAATCAAACAAAAAGTATGTATACACAAAAATATGTAAGGAAAAAAAATTAATATTTTAATTGTTTATCTCGACATGTTTCAGAAGATTAAAAAAAACAGTAATAGTTCAAAATACGCATGAGCGATGAAAATCCGATTCAAAAACCGGAATCTGAACACTCATTCACCTAATAAACGATCCCTATATCGAAGATAACTTCTACAATAACTGTAGATCGAAATGCGCATGAGCGATTTAATAGGATATTCAATTCCGAATTAGCGTCCTTAAAAATCTAATAAACGATCTCTATGCCAATGAATTCTACAAAATTAATAATTAATTTTAAAAGTTTGTTGTCGAATGAAATTTCGATGGTTAACGAATTAGCAACTTCGAAAACCTAATGAACGATCATTAAATCGATGAAATTAGCACTTATTATGTAATAAACGAAGATAACATGGGAAGAATATGAAAAATTATTTCAAAAATCATTATTGAACTTGAAATAATTAATTTAAACAAAAACAAGAAATAACATACGAAATTTACGAATTGATTCAAGTCCAATTACATTAATTTGGATTTTTCTGGAGAATTTGATGAAATTGACACAGAATCATTTATTTACTAGTACCCAACGTTTCTTGAACCAAGGACCTAACCGGATGAGCCATTTTTGAAAAATAGTCTGTCATGGAAAATACGTTTATGCATGCCTAAACGAAAGTGAATGCAATTTGCACAATCTCTGAAAATTTCGTCAAAATCGGATTAAGAGAAATAGGAGTCATGCCCGTCTCATGGATTTGTTAACAGGCAGACAGACCGACAAGAGAACAAATTTGTTTCTTGATGTATTAAACGTTATACGCGAGTGAAAATTTTTGATTTTGAGGTCATAATTGTTTTAATTTTAATTTCCTACCTGAATACAAAGCTTTTCTACCAATAAATAAAGCTTTTCTATGATTTAATAAATGTCATCGGGTAGATAAGAACTTTAAAAAGACAGTACATTCAAATAAAAATTGTTTATAAAAATTGATTCATTTTAGGCTTAAGTACTTACTCCCAATTGCTTGGAGTGTTCTTAAAAAATCTGTAATATGTGTTTACTAAATTTGTAAATTTGTCTGACGTTATAATTAATTTTGAATCATATATATATATATATATATATATATATATATATATATATATATATATATATATATATATATATATATATATATATATATGCCATTTGTTCATTTTTTGTTTTATTCCATTCTTTATCTTTCAAAAAATTTGACAAGATAATATTATATTTCAATATAATATTTTAGAGATTTCATTTCATTGAACTTAACTAAATAAAATTATGTTCAGATTATAAGCATATGTGAATATTGTATGTTAATAAAAAATAATATAGACTTATGAGGACATAAAAATTATATAAGTTATAAGTTAAAAAAAATAGTTATTCTCATGGACAGATGTTACTGTGAGTGTGGGTTAGATAGATTTTACAATTTATAATAACCCATAAATTTTTTATTATTTATGCCTCATTTTGAGCTTTTACTCTTGCACATAATTTATTTTTGTTTTTGCATTAAATTTGATTGTTCGACAAATTTCAGTTCAAGTCTGTGCGGTAAAACCGTCATGATTTTTTTATTAAAACGTCTTGATATTTACCTTCGTTACACAATTTTCATGTGTTCTTATGTTGTTGTTGTGGACGGTCTAATTTTGTGATATCGCCAATCTGGCCCTTAGGCACTAAAGTAGCCGTTGGAATCTAAATTAAGCCAAGCCAATCCTGAAACTGGATGCTATTTAATTAGTAACTTCACAGGCCGCAACCGCTTCAAATGCAGTCTGATTGAAATACCCTCCGGTAGTTGGAAACCGTTTCCTTGTTTGTAAGGAACCAGAGACACAGGTGTCTCATTTCAAGTCTATGCCAATTTAATAGATATGTTCCATAGGATTGGGGTAATTATTTCAGAAATAATATTATCGCTGTTCAATTGATAGTTAGATACCATTAGATAGTTTTTGCTTATTCACTGACAAACCAATCAACGGTTTTGTACATCAGTGCACCAAAGGTTTTTTTTTAGATAGGATCAAGTCTTTTTCGAAGCTTCCTTAACCTAATGAGAATAACAGCCTCTGAAAGCAAGTTGTCGTCTTCAACACATACCATGCCAATAATCCTGTCTCTTGAAGCTATAGCCTATTGCTCATTTTATTTTATTATAATCGGATTCTTAGTTATAAACTCATTTATATTGCAATGGATCAAGTTGCAAGATTTCTGTCGCAAAATTATTCATTTACTTATCGTGCTGATGCCTGAATGTTAAAATTTATAATAATTGATATTGTTCTATACAAGTGAAGACCGTGATCGTTTACCTTGAAGACAGATAAATGGCTCTAAGTTTACGAAAATTATGTATTTCGTGGAATATTCAGCCTGAAGAAAGATTAATAGACGGCAACCCAAACGCGGAATTGCGTTACGTGCATGGGTCCCTTATGTTTTCGATTTTATTGAGTGAAAACTTAAAATGTAAATAATTTCAGTTGGTCGGTGTTTCAGTTGTAGCTAACCTGCGGGGAATCAAATGTTTAGAATTTATAAGACGCACCATGGCTTCAGCTTATGCACCATACACAGGCAATGATTGTTGGAATTTGCGTCAAGGCTTAGGCAGCGGGGATTGGTTTACGTTAGTCTGATCAGCTCTGTCATGAAAAATAAGATGGACATTCATGGATACGTACACCCAGTAAATATAATTGAAGTGATAGCATCGCGGTGATTGAAATGGAGGGTTAGGAATGTAAGAATCCCTGAAACGTTGTGTAAACCGCCAAGGGTTTTACCGAGATGTAGATGGGATGATAGTGTCAAGCCTGATTTATATTTGAGTTTAGGCGGAGATGTGTGGTAGCCAATGATTGTTGATGGAGTAAGAATCCAGATTCACTTAACCTTATTACTATTAAGCTTTACATCTTTAATAAAAATTACAATTATTCGCGATTCTCTAGAGAATATGTTTAGTGAAAGAATTTTTTCAGCTCATAAACATACCGTCAATAAAAAGAGGAAATAATTGTTAGGGTATTATTGGAATATTCCAGAAACAAAGCTTCAAGTCCCTCAAATACGATTTGATTCTATCTAAATTACAATGCTTATGATGTTAACGTTTTCAACAGAATTAGTGATATGATGAGGAAGTTTTATGTTCTCCTGAAAAATAAAATATTATCCCAACGCTAATCGGATGTTCTTTATGAAATCTGTTGCTTGCCTTGCTGCTTTGTATTGTTGCAGGGATGCATAAGTGAGTGCATATTTTAGTGTTAATTATTTGTGTTCAGAGCTATTACTGATACTTAATAGTTATGGATTGTGAAAGGACAGGTTTGTAACTGTCTTAACCAGTGCTAGAAGTCTTAAAAATATATTGTAATTATAAAGGTTTTGCTACCTTAATAAACTCCTATTGCATACAGTAAAGAATAAAATTTAAAAAAAAAACTATATTGTTATTTGGGGAAAAATCGTTTCATGTATTTTCTATAAAGTTAGCTAAATGGCGCTTAAGCCTTTTTCAAAAAACGACGTCGATATATACTTTCAACTTTTTTAGATTTATCTTATTAATTATTTCTATGGCTTTTTAGACCATTTTTGGTTATTTGGTAGGTGTATTTTCTGGTTTTCTGTTTCTGCTAAGCAGCTGTTTGAATATAATCATGCAAAACAATATAGAACTTAAATTCCTAACAATAATTTTTTGTCTCTATTCTGCTCTTTTTATTGAGAGGAAATTCAAAAGGGAATGACAAGTTTCTCATTGTCAAGAGTATACAAAAGATGATCGAGAGGTTTCGACGCCACTTTCATTTTAATTTTCTGGTTAAAGTGCAATTATAATAGTTAAGGGTGAATCGTGACTAGAGTGGGTGGACAAGTTTCGAAGGACTGCTAACAACTTCAAATATTAGTTCTCAGGACTTTTGATTTGGAGTGAGGTTCAAGTATTTTGCTGTCCCCCACAGTCCTTGTTTGTGGCTCCAGATAACTTTCAGCATGTTCTTTTAAACGAGAAGTTTGCTAACCATTGAAAGTTGATGCTTGGGGTCTCTAGGGTTCACTGTATTGTCAGTTGAGCTCTTGTCTTTTATGTCAATAGCTTGTTCCATAAATGGCTTTTGATGTGAAGAAGCTGAGATGCCCTAATGCGCTTGTTAGAAGAACAAACTCATATTACACTGAATTATGAGAAGATTATGAGATTATGAGAAAAATACTTTAATCACTTTAAAATTACAATTCCACCGGAAATTGTGTTCCATACGATTAGGGAATCACCAGCATGGAAAATTCCAACCGTTAACATTGTACATACTTTCGAAAAACACCTCACCAGAAAAAATTCAATTCCTCGATCATGAAATAATTTTTATAGATAGATCAAAATCTGAGAATAGTGCGGGGTGCTGTTTTAGTGACGCAAAGAAGTAGAAATGAATGGAAATTGGATAAACTGAATTCCATTTTTACATGTGAAATAATGAAAATTTTAAAAGCATTTAAATGTATAGAAAATCACAATATTGAAAAATCAGTATTAATGACAGACTCCATATCTGTCTTAAACGGATTTCAGAAGCTATGGACCACAAATAAGTTTTTACAAATAATCCAAGTTATGAACATGGCTCTAAAACAAAATTATGAAAAAATCACACTGTTATGGGCTTCTAATATTAGTGGCAAAGAACCAGCCTTGTTCGACCAGCTACTCTTGAGAGACATTTCATTTCAGCAGCTGTTATTCTGCTTAGATGCTTGTCTGGAGATATCCAACTTTCACTTCCATATAATAGGCTAGGCAGGTAAACGGCTTTTAAAATGTGTATTTTAACATTTTTCTCTATCTCCCTTTTACCTATCAATGTGTTACAGAGGAGTTAATAGATGGAATTTTCCTTCTTATTCCATTGGAGATCTCCTGGTCCAACCTCCCTTTCCTGCAGATCACTGTCCCTAGATAAGTGAAGTCATCCATCATTTCAATTCTTCACCTTTGCAGCGTATTTCAACAACTTCCTCTTCCCTGGGCTATATGCATTGTTTTGGAAGATGAGTGCAACATTACGAAAAAGTGAAATTTTACAGGAGAAGCGTTTGAAGTTTGCTTTTGCGTTTGAGGTTTATTGTTGTCCCTATTATTATTATTATTATTGTTATTATGTTATATTGTGTTCCTGACCACGACCCATATGGATCTTTTGTGAGGTACCCCTTTAACTAGAGATTCCAAAGAAATCATGAAGCACATTAGTTCCTTGGGATTACTTCTGTTGTAAGGGTTGTAGTATTTGGAAGGCAGAGCTTCACATTCACAAAGAATATGTGAGAATATCTATGTTACTATCTTCATTTTTTGAGATAATATTTTAGCAGGCAATGGCCCTTAAGGAGACCCGTTATCGTTCTCAACTCATTCTTTGTCAAGTTTAGATAGAATTTTGCTTTTTCCTTTGACAAATTGAAAAAGAGTTTGGATTGTTTCATAACTTGTTTAGAATTCCAGTATGTTTCCTTCTTCTTTGTTTCCCATTTCTTTGCATCAATTTCTCCCCTGATAATGCTAGCAGATATGCTACAGTATGGCTCCGGACGAATTAGCATAGCTTCTGAGCCTTTTCGTGCTAGATCATCAGCTACCTAATTGCCTTCGATTCCATCGTGTCCCGGGGTCCACATTAGGGTTAGTTTATTACCTTTAGCTAGTTCCTATAAGATATCGAGCCAGTTCTAGACTAGCTGTGATTTAATTGTATAAGAGTTTAGGGATTTTATGGCTGGTTGACTACCTGATATAATTTATATGTTTTTTCCCTTTGGACTTTTATTGAGATTTTTTCGTGCTGCGATTTCTATTGCGTGTATTTCAGTTTGGAAGACCCTAATAGCAAGAGTTCTTTTGTATTTTCGTCCATATATTCCTGCCCCTGCTTTTCCTTCCTTAAATGGACCATCTGTATACCAGACAATAGCGCCGTTTTCTAATTTGGGACCTCCTTCCTTCCATGTCTCTCTGTCTGGTATAATTACTTTGAACTTCTTATCGAAATCTAGTTTTCTGGGCAAATGGTCACTCATCGAACTGATCCACTTCTTACCCTCCAGTTCGCATAGTATTTGCATATGCCCTTGATAGTGCCTCTTTTTGAATCCAAATATGTAACGGAGCGATGTCCAACAACACTACTATGGCTGCTGTGGGGCAGGTTCCAATTACTCCTGTTATTCCCAGGCAAGCCATCCTCTGGATTTTCTCCAGTTTCATTTGTGTTGTTTTCTCCTTAGTTTTTGTCCACTAGATTACTGATGCATAGGTTATCATGGGTCGAACGACGCTAGTATATAACCATTCTATCATTTTGGATTTAATACCCTATCGCTGTCCCTAACTCACAGATAAAACAAGTCGGACATTTTCTTACTCAATACTACTTATCTTATTTGCTTAAAAAAATTTAATCTTCATTTTTCGCTCATTTAAACAAGAATCGTGATTCATATTGTGGCAGCTTTTCACGAAAAACTGAAATACATCGTTATTACTTTAAGTATTGATACTAAAAATCTGACATTTTTTTTTAAGAAATTACGTGATTAGAATTTCTCTAAACGAAAAAAGCAAAAATAAAAATTTTCATTTTGTGACACATTTAGTCGACTATCGTTATGTTGACAACCGGTCTGAAGCCTGTGTCCTTTTACGGTGACAAATATTCATGCCTTCCTTTCAATAGTTTCTTTGTTTTATAAAAGTTTTGTATGCCAACATGCTTTGTTATTATCAATAACAATGGTTACTTGTAGATATTCAATAAATTCTAGTAGACAATTTTTATCAATTAATTAGGAAATCTTGAAGTATGACAAAAGGGACTGCTAATAATGTTTTAATTTTAATTAAATTGTACAGTGAATAGTTTTAAAATTGTTATTTAGTATATTGACATGAGGCATGATTGCATTCCTTGAAATATGGACCAATTTAAGGTAAATTTTAAAGCAAATTATTGTATAATTTTTATAATATATTTTCATGTTATAACTTAGGATTGGTTTTAAGTAAATGGCTGATGCAATATAAAAATATTTTTTTTAGTTCTGAAGATGGTCCGAAGCGTTAACAATGTAAAATAAGCGATAATAAAAGTTACAAAATGGAAGATAGATTGCCAAAAATTTCCTAAATAATTACTTGACTTTATCATTGAAGAGGGCGGTGATTCTATCAAATGAAACATTAGGACCTTCTTTGGTAGCTCCCAAAATGGCGAAAGGAAAGTGTCTATTTTCTGCAATTAGCTGATCTAAACTTCTCCAGATCTTCTGTCTCCGGATCACCTGATTAATTATAAAATTATAATTAATTATAAAAATTCAAGTGCAGGTCGAATGTGTTCTCCCTTGATTCCATCGTGTTTGTGATTTGGTTGAGTTTGGCAAATAGATATATATATATATATATATAATGTATTTTTTTAAAACTTATTATTTGCTGTTTCTAGCTCCACTGTAGATCGATTATTTCGATAAGTAAATAAATCTTGAATCATTTTTTAATATAATCAGCGTACCTTTTTTTTTCTGCAGTGCTAAAAAATTCATTGTAATGTAATAGAAAATTTAAGAATAACATATAATTTTTTAAAATACTTACATACTCTCAACATACCAAGGACGGTTTTCCTGCAATCGATAAAGACTCTTCGTTAGCTAAATAATCTTCTGAACAAAAGATGAAAAATATCTTTATTCCGTAAAAATGCAAATGACACAAATACACTAGGTTAATGAAAATAATATTATTTTAATATTTTGATTACGAAAATCATACCAGACTGATAATAGGATCACATATGTGGTATATATATACAGGCTTAGGAGGAAGATCCTTAATAAATTTGCTGGCACTGTAACATTCTTGCTGACATCGTAACATTCTTGACCATAACTGTTGCTATTTACGATTTATTTCCATGTTTTGATGAAATTACATGTCTTTTATGGGAGAGAACTTTGTTATCAACTCTAACCCTCTTCTATCGTAAACACTTCGTAATTTTATCATTTATTGCTAGTGATGCTTAGAGATTGTTTTATTAAAAATAAAAGAACCACAAATGCCGTCCATCCTACTTCCACTTAAGATGTTCCATTGAGCGCTACTTGCTCTAGTTGACATGTGATACACCGATTAAAGCCATGTAAAAACGAAATTCCTATTTTTGGCATTATTATAGGTTTATGTCATAATTAGATCTTCAGGCATGCCAGCCATTGAATTCCGTTTGCATTATTCTATCATCAGATATGAAAATTCCATAGGAATCTTAGCAACAAAGATTGGATAGATGAAATTTAAATTTTTAAGGCTTTAAAATATTAAACTACTGCCCAGATAAAAAAAAAAACTGTTTCCATTATGTTTCGGTTTGAATTTTGATTTCCGATAAATATAGTTCATTAATCATTCCTCATTTATTAGGTTATATTTCATAAGTTTATCTTTGCAATATACCAAAATATCTTTTATTGCAGTTCTAAATTTTCATTGACTAGAGACTTTTGGATTCAGTGTATTACGGGCCAGAAAAAACTTCCTTTTATTTTTTTCAACCAAAAAAATAAAAATAATTAATTCTTATCGCCGTATTAGATTCGTCTCAACAAGTGTTTGAGGAACCAACAAATGTAATATTAAAAATAATTGATAGAACATCGGTGAGCTAAAAACAGATTAGTTAATATCCAAACAAAATGAGTAACCGGCTTAGTGATACTAATAAAGTCAACGTATTTTTTTTTGCGATAATAAATATCATTTGTTCTTGACGAAGTTTATTAAGGTAACTTTAATTGGATTCAGTCCTTCCATTGAGCTTCCGTTGTAGAACATTTCCAAATTTAAGTTATTTAAATATAATTTATTAAATCTCAAAAGTAGTTAAGGCAATATAGAACGTTCTGTTTCAGTACCTAGTATTTCAGTCCTTGAGTGTATTGACGCGCGAATCTCAAGAAAAAATCAGTATTTTTAATGTTTAATTTTTCTTCATGCCTGATTTAATGTTCAAATCTGATAAGCTAGCATAAATCCTCACATTTACTATATAGAATTTTATGTATTATGTAGCATTAACATAAATAATAACTGTGTAACAATGATCACGTTATAAACCTTTGGGAATTCTAGACTCTTGCAGAAAAGGGATTCTTGTACTATCTTGTTTTCTTCGCCCAGCGAACACAGCTGATTTTATCTTTCCTCTTCTCCCTCCAACGATAAACAGTGTTAGATGTTCACAGAAAATTAACCACCCTTTCTTGTCTTTAAATAATTTTGGTCATTTAATCTGTTATGTTATTCATTAGAATTTGCTGTGGTTCAGAATTATTTTATAATAAAAACGTGACTTGGAGATTTCAAATAAATTCACTATTTCTTCAGCATAATTTTCTGTTTTCTATTTTTCCTGATGATCCAACTGATTCTTACAGTTCTTCTTTATTTATTTATAATTGATATTTAAGATGTGATTTCTGAATCAACTCTATCAGAAAATATTTTAACAGCTATAATGAATTCATAATAATATCATTACATTTTCTGTATTCTTATTATATTTTATACCAATGAAAAATAGGCAACACATAAGTTTAGAAGCGATTTATTTCAGATATTTGTTAGGAATGTGTAATTATGTTATTAAGGCTAATAATCTTCAGAAATTACGGCATTAGCTTAAACAGAGAATATTGGCAACTCTTACAGCAATTTATGTAAGTGCTGGTGTGAGCTACATACTTTGTTTTGTTTTTTTTAAATTATGCTTTAAACTAAGGATTATTTATTTAAGTTATTTTTGAAAACAGATATCTAATTTGTGTATAAAATTAGCTAATAAAAATAATATAATATATAAACTAGCCATCAGATTTATTAGATCAAAAATAGGTTCCTGAGGAATAACTAAAAACATTACCATGTCCGAAAAATAGTCCGTAGTTCGTCCCTCTTTCAAGACAGTTATGTTTTTTATTTTAGAAAATATTCCTACACTTTACTGTATCCATAATAACACTAATAAGTTCGGGATTATTGTTACATTTATATTAATGAAAAAGAGGAAATAAATAGATTTAGAAGTGATTTATAAGAGAAATTGTCAAAGAATACGTAATTATGGCAGTAACACTAATATTCTCAAGAAATTATAATGCTTCTCTTATGTCTCTAACCTTATTTATTTATTGGCTCTTTCGTAACATATTTTGCGTATCTTAATAAATATAGGAAGAACACGGAACACCTGGGAAGAAGGCGTGCGGGACGCGTTCAGGAGGACTGGACTGGATCAGGAGGAGAGAATTGGTTCAAGAAAGGAACAATTGATTCAAGCTCTACAGAGGGCATCCACACACTGCACAGCGGTAGAGAGGGAAAGAATATGATGATGATAAATAAATAAATTTTATGCAAGTAGCGATAAGTTTAAAAAATTAAACCGTGTTTATAAATAAACAGGTCTCGGAGTGATACAAGACAAAGCAGCCCATTAAATGAACATGGTGAAGGGCTAGAGCGAATTCAAAACTAACGTTTTGAATAATTCGGGATTCCCCTACGGGGGTCTACCAGTCATTCCTGATGCACTCTTTTATTTAGCAACCGAGTGAGGTATCTGGGGATCAGGAAAGGCTCGGAGTGTGATCAGAATACCACGTTGTGTTTGTCTATCAATAATATATTTAATCTATCCGTGCTCCATGGATGTATTCATTAAACAAAATGATTTTCAACTTACCTAAATTTATTTTATTCAACATATCAAATTCAGTGCATCAGTTTGAAATATTAATGTGGGATTAATATGATAAATTCGCTACCAGTAGAAAGTCTTCCGGACTAACAGAATCAGTCTAGTCAGCCCTAAAATAGAATTTTGTGCTGGAATAGAATTATTAGTTTATCTGTGAAACTATTAAGAAAGAAATTAAGTATAATTATTCCACATTTTGGTTTATTATTTTCAATAATGAACCTTTGTCATCGACAAGAAAAAAAAAATTCACTAGACTTTACGTTTCAAGAAACGTAGAATCCAATAAGCGAATTTTTAAAAAATCCGTCTGTCCGCCATCCGCGGCTCTTCTCCAAGACTACTGGACCGATTTTTTTTTTCAGATTTGGCTCTTAGCTCGCCATTCTGTTTCAAAATGACGGTCAATTGGAGTTTTCATGCTCTCATTACATAACAGCCTTCTATGAAGATAAAGGAAAATATGAAGTGTTTTGGAATCATTATACTAAAGAAATATATATCTTCTTTTCTGTGTTTTTTATCATTTTAAATAATTATGTGTATTTTTTCAAAAATATTTTTATAAAACAGATGGAATCTTTTTGTTTCTTTGGTCAAGATTTTTTTTTTAAATTTTACTTCTCTATATTTATTATTTGATGAATCTGTTTATTTTTCCATTTTGTTTTATTTTTAATAGCGAGTATATTGTTTCACCATTCTTCATTTTGTTCTTTATATATTTTTTCACAACTATGTATATATTTAATATTTTTCTAATTTATTTCCAAATATGTTTTTTGGCCAGAAATATTTGTTTGTTATTCTGGAGGGAATTTTTTTGTGGATAACAAAGTTTTTTTTTCTATAATATTCTATTCTTTATGACAACCCCTTTTATGATGGTCCAAGATCCAAATTGATTCTGATTGGAATACTGTAAGGCGTTAGTTGGCCATTGGCCGAATATGACTTTTAAAGCAAATACCGGAACCAGCTTATTAAAATCATAAGGAAATTGGACTTTTATGAACTTACTAACAACCGAGGAAGTAGAAGAGGAAACCTCGTTATGAAGTTGCTAAAAGGAGAAAGCACTCATAAACTCAAGCTACTTTAGAATAGTAAGAAAAAATCCAGTGGTTCAATAAATTGCACGGACGGAATCGCGGACTACTTTAAATATTTTTTTAAATTAAAGAAAAGGTTCTAAAAATATTGAAGTTTTGCTCTAATGAAATTGTTGTGGCTCTTCTGTATTGGATATGGTGATTACCACCAAATGGTATCTGCATAATTCCATGTTCTAATGGAAACAAATATATTTTATTACAATAAATTGTTACGTAACTTTGGTTTAGTTTTTGGTAAGTAATAGCCTCTTCATTAGGAACACCTGTTGATTTTTTTTATTTTAATATTATCTCATTTCCCTCTCCCTTATTTCTTCCTTAAAAAAAACAAATCCTTTATCTGTAACTTCCACAACACCTGCCTCGCTATTTTTCTCCCCAGCCAAGTTAAACTCATTTCCAAAGCATGGGATGAAGTGATTCTCGGAAATCAAATATTGGATATTGTGTTGTAAAACCTGTCATGAGCAAGGGATGCTCGGCGGGACCTGACTCTAGAGATACAAAGGGCATACGTCAAACAAAGAATGTCAATATGTCGCTCTGGACCATCAAGCGAATGTTGGGCTTCTTTTTGTTCTTGGCTGTCTACTGCAGTCTTTGGCGTTAGCTTCATTTCTCTTCACTCTTCTGGGCTACTTATGAAGAACTTTTCGCGTACGATGGAGATTGATTTTAAACTTGCTGAAGCTTTCTTGATATTTTAGACATTTTTTCAATATCTGAATTTTGAGATATGATAGGGAAATTCCTCCTTTTTTAAAAATAAATTATTATTGATAATGAAAAATAATTTTTCTGTACTTTTTTTTTTACAACGTAGGAATTCACACACACAAACCTGGGTATTATTTATTAATATTTCGAAGAGTTTGGGTTATTTTCAAAATTGATAAAAAAAGTTGCTACTTATTATTTGCTACTTGGATTAAGCCACTTCAGATTTATTTTTATTGTTTAATCTTTAAATACGCTGCACACTGGGGGAAATCGTAAATTTAGGAGTGCAAAAGCCAAAAAACAAAGAATAAATTTAGCTCTCGGCACTAATAATACCTTCTTGTACACAAATGTTTTCTTCATTCAAATCCGACGATGATAAATTCCAGACCTCAGTATTTATAAACAAACTCAGTGTTTATATAAAGTGTCAAATGATGAGATAAAAATGTTTCGACCAGTTAACTTATTGTTACTCTCATGAGTAATCAATAGTTAACACTTCAATTGGTCAATAGTTTGTAGTCGTGTACGGGCTTACAAATTATTTTTATCATGTTCGACTAACGTAGTGAAGGTAAGAGAAAGCTATAATCACATTCATAAAAAATTGGAAACTATTAGAAAAATGTATCGAACGAATTTCTTTTAAAGGAAAATTTAAGATTTCTTTTAATTGTAAGTTGTAAGATCCGCCTAGATTCGCTTTAATTTTTGCTCTGTTATTAAATTTGTGATACTAAGTTTCCATTTTTTATGAATTTTTTGCAGCCAGTTGCAGCCATGTAATAGTGTATGTTTTCAGAAATTACCTACATTCCGAGAATGGCTCTGTTAAATATTTGGATAACCAAGGAAACTCTTAACGAAAAAAATAAGTAGTGTTGTATTTATGCTCAATTTAGTGATTTTTAATGACATATCCCAATTATGAAATCGGATGATCTTAAACATTGGGACCGGTGGAAACGACAGAACGACATTTTTTTAAATCACTCTGTGGGTACAGGGGAACCGAAAACGAAATATTTCGACCGAAATATTTAGGCGCCTAAAGGACTGGGGCTTGAAATTAAATGCTAGAAAATGTGATCTATTGAAAAAATAAATTAGATATTTTCGGAATTGTCATAGGTAAACAAGGAATTCATCCTGCAGGCAGCAATTGCGGTATCGGATGCTCCTTGATCTGAAGATTGCAAACAGCTTTTTTAGAATTTTTCTGGGGCTGGTCAATTATTACGAATTGTTTCGGAAGCACAGAGCTGGTCAACTGCAGAATGATCTCTTGAAGTAAGCCAACTCTTATTCAGAAATGGTCGTCAGAAAAATGTGAAGAGAGTTTCAACTGAATTGAACAGAAATTTTTTTTGATAATATTTTGACACTGTTTGATCCAAATAAGCAACCAGTGTGACGCCAGTCAATATGGACTTTATGCGATTCTGTTTCACAATTTCGAGAATGGAGAAAAGAAACCCTAAAACCTAATACCGAGAAAAGAGAACAGTAATGATATTATCTAAAAAAGAAGCGACCGCTATAATTTTTGGCTTCAAAAGCATTTTACCAGTATGTTTATGGTGCACACATTATAATAAAAAAAGGAACCATTGTGTATATATTTTGGGGAATTATAAAAATCTGCCAGTGACTATTCAAAACAGATTGATGGAGAAAGGACTTCCTTCAGAAGGCAATTGTGATGCTTAAAGATTACCCTTAAATGACTTTAGATAATTGACGTACTAAAAACCCAACTGAGAATCAACCTATTTCATGACTGATACTCATCATCAATATTTTGAGCAGTAATATAAATTTTTAAACATCAATACACGAATATTAATTTGGCGTTCTTCATAATTACCATTAACACTCATGAATACAGCAAGCTACAATGCATATCATGCAAAGGTAATAAGTACTATTAAAATTTTACAGCAACAACAAAATCTTTGAAAAGTAATAAAAAGACATAATCCGTAAGGATGAGCATGTTTGCTAAATTGATAGAGAACTGTCTAAGGTAATTTTATTCACAACAGTCTGCTTTCATTGGATGCAATATTACATCCCTTCAAAGGAAATAATAAAGACAATTGTTTTTTCTCCGTCAATATACCAAGAAGCACTCATGTGGATAACAAAACTTTATTGCAAGATAAGAGAAGAAACTTTAGACTTGTTGTTTTACCTAAAGTTGTTTTATCCCTCTTTGTTTATAAATTCAAACTGCACTGAATAAATAAAAAAATAAAATAATACAATTATTACTTGTGAAAAAAACAAAACAATAACAGCGAACATTTGAGGAGTTTTCTATCAAAACTTAATATATCCACTTTTGGAAAATTAGTACAAAACAATTATTAGGGGAGCATCTGATGGAGATAAGGCAATTTTTTTTATTGAAAATGTTGATGTGTAACACCTAAATGACAAAGGAAAATTTAAGATATGTAATAAACTCAATAATTTGTGGGTGTAGAAAATTAATTCTACAAAAAAATCTTTATTTTTGAGGAGTGGATATTAACCTTTGATAGGAAACTCCTCATTTAAATAATTTTAGCAATGGCAGTATTGAATTTTTAGAAGGAAACCCAGTAGCTCAGTTACATTTTCTATAAGGTTACCTTTATGAATTGAATAATAATATTACTAATTATGGTACTACTTCACAAAGCTACCGCCACATGGCGGATGGTCTTTAATAATCAGGCCTAACTGTACATCGAATGCCGAAAGTAGCCGAGTCTGTCCGAAAGTAATATTAGTCTTCGATATCGAAATCCAAACACTCTTATCCTGAAATATCAAGGGCTTGTCTGGGTTATAGTTTATCTATACTAAAAAGTTATGATAACTTTTCTTAGAATTAAAAACTGAATTTAAAGGTTGCATTTGCTTTACACCTAGTTTTAGAACTTATACCGTTTATGATAAGCCATTTATTTATTCTAAATGAGATCTTCATTTATGGATTCTAGTTGGGAGAATATAAAATTTCAGAATATTTCCCTAGATGAATGAATTATAAGACTTCAATATTTTAGAGGATTAAAATGAAACATTTAAAATATATATTCACGAATACTAACACAATTTTTAAAAAAAACACATAATTGGGATGTCTCTAGAAAATAAAATTTCAATATTTTTAAGTAAAACTTTTTTAAGCAATTTAAACCTAAAAGGGATTAAACATTGCTAAAAATTACAAATATTGCCAAAATTGAAACAATCTTGGTTGGACACGGAATTAAATATAATTCCACCCAACGTAAATCGTGTGTCTGATACCCAAAGTATTGGTCGCTAAGTGCTAAGTGCTTTCACGATTTTCAAGGTTTAAGAGACGAAATATAGTACCTCTATTACAAAGTGCCATTTTATTAGAAGAGGCTCTTGAAGTAAGAAATAAAGATCTAGACATTATAATATAATGAAATGTTCTCAATTTCCTTGTATTACTGAGTTATTTCATTCATTGTTATTTTCCCGAGATTCTTTAGTTTCATTCCAAATATTTCTTCTAATGGACACCATAGAGAGCAGATTAATAAAAATTAAACTCCTTTAGATGAGGAGGTTACATTGCTATTATTTTCTATTCTATTCTATTATTTTCTCCTCCGGAATTGGAATCAGATTCCGAAATGAAAACTAAATTAAAACTGGTAAAAACCAAAATTAGAATAATTGATTAGAAGTAGGTGCTTATATTGTGTTTTTTTATATTTGTTTATTTATTTATATTCCTTTACACTTATATTTTATAATTTATATCTAAACTAATATTTTATATTTGTTTGTCTTTCTAGGATTCCTGTTTGTGATGAGCTTTAATTTTTGTAAATGTTACATTTTTTTAACAAGTTACAGATGTATTTATTTATTTCATTTATTTGTTTTAGTCGCCTTTGTTTTAGTTTCATAATACAATTTACTAAGTTTTTGTATCGTTATGTTATTAGTAATAGTAATTTTTTTCATGTCTGTGTCATCAAAGAGTTTTGCACTTCTAAATTTATGATTTATCTCACTGTGCGCTGTCCGAAAAGAAGAGAAAACGTATATATATATATATATATATATATATATATATATATATATATATATATATATATATATATATATATTGTTATGTATTGAGGATACTGGGATTGGAGGAAATCATTAAGATTAAATAATAGTCATTAGAATATGGATAAATTAAATAATAAATAAAATAAAGCGGCACCCTCGCACCCCCCGCCTTCCAGGTAAACCCACTCTCTTTTTTTGAAAATGCAATTTATTTGTGTTAATATTGACTGAACCAGGAGGCATCATTATTTAATTTATCCATATTCTAATTACTATTATTTAATCTTAATGATTTCCTTCAATCCCAATATCCTCAATACATAACAATCTCCTAGTCTCGACGAAAAAGAAAGTAAATGGACGCATGCTCATTGACTTTTCTTTTAGCACTATACATTAAAGATACCTATTCATAATTATATCGGTACTACTAGACCTAGGTGCAACAGGAAAACAAACATTTATTTACAGAAATAATAACAATAAATGCAAAACAAACATGCACAATAATATTCAGTAGCTAAATAAATAAATCCATTTATAAACCAATCATATACAAAATAACTTCACTCCAGTTGTAAATGAAATGCTCACTAATCTAAATGGCAATATCAACTGATCCTATTCCTAACCATATACCGGCTTGCTGTAACCTCGGGCTAGTGGTGAACCCGTAATTCAATACCCCCAGATCTGATCCCGGCATTACAGATACCAATATTTTGGGTCACAGCTATTCCCCAAACTGTGAATCTTCTTCGGAGGTTATATATATTTGAAGTTCTTATGACTGGTTTGGATTAAGATTCACAAATTTTTGTATTGTGCTTCAGAGGTTTAAAGATAAAATTGTTGAATGATGTCAGTTTTAGTTAATATTTTGGTATTCACATGAATTCCTCTTCGGTTTAAATGTTGAAGATCCTCTGGATATTTCTTTCTTATTCAACACCTCTATAACATTATACTGAACATCTAAACTAAAATAAGATATTATGTTACTGAATCGTATAAAATTTAAACTGCAACACCGAAATCTCTCCAACTTCAATAATGTCTATTAAAATATAACACTGATAAAAATGGTTATTTTTAAATTATCTAATCTTCGAAGTTTCATATTATTTGAAATTTTTTTCCGGAAATTAAGGAATGGGATTATACAATAATGTGAATATACAATATAAATAAATTAACCAATATAAATTTCACAGTGACTACTTATCATTTTTAGTTGTTGTATTGAATGAGAATGGTTTGAACACGGTGTACTTTTTCAATCAAGATTTTTATGTAGCTAGTTTTTGTATGACTGTTTGCTTACTGTAGGGTTCAAGTTAACTGACTCACTCTTATAGAATATTAAAATTCCCAACTATTGGGTTAACCATTTTAAACTATAGAGATATTAAACCTTTTTTTTTATTGAAGATATTTATTTTTTGCTGTGGTAAAACTTTTTTTTTCTAAAAATGATATATATTTATATCACATGCATCATTATATATCGTATAATTACAATATTACAATTAAAAACATTTTAATTATTAGAATTTTTTCTGCTATGATCAGAATTTTCTTTTATCATGACAACCCATTATATCATTAGTCGTGGATTGACGATCGCATATCAACAACTTTGTCATGCTATTTAAAACATGTAAATATTTTTGTAAATATATAAATATTTTTATACTTATGCTTAATTTATTTCTTTTTTTTTTTACGTAATACTTTTTTGTATCATATTCAAGAAAAAAAAATGGACCTGCTACATTGGCTGTGTCCCTTCAAGTTGGGGACAGAAGAGTGAAAACCTAATTTCGTAGCTCGGCGAACACGCGGCAGCCAGCTTGGTTTTCCCGAGTTAGAAATTTCGGGGAAAATAAAAGGGAAATTCGTGGCATGAAGTTTAGCAAGAGACCAAGAAGTTCAGGACTGTCAAATATCCTTTGGCATTACAGCTGCCCTTAAAGCTAGTGTGAATGTCGATAAAGTTTAAGAGAGCCTCTGACATAGTAGGCCTCTTAGTCGTGCCGTTGTTTTAAATGTTTGTTGAAGGTAAGCATTCTTCCAAGACAGTAATAAATATATGATGAGGAATACAAATGAGTAATGACTGAAATTTACGTAAGTACTGCTAGTAGTATTACAGTTTTTTTTTTAAATGTTAAAATTGCTACTTCAACCCGGATAGAAAGTCATCTAAATATCTCTTAATTTATCCAATTATTATAAATTCGTTTTGAAGACATCTGAATTTTATAGTAAACAAAATATCTATTTTATTTTTTTTCAAAGTGGGACTAAAAGTCGCCAACGCATAATAACATTGTAACTGCCTTTTAACTCAAATTGTCATTAATTTTAGTTAAATTATTTTTTATCTATTTATTTAGAAAAAAAATATATAATTTTTTCCATGCCCGAAAAAGTTCTTAAGTTTTACATACAAAATTAAATATTCATTTTTTTAATTTTTTTTGCATTAGTCTTATCCTGTTTCTCTAAGGTTGTGGAGCTAAAGTCAGCATTAAATAAATAAATAGTTAAAACTAATTTATAATATTCTTGACGGCCACCCTTATTATTTTGTTGAAATTTACTAAACGAATTTCCAACGACTTCAGTTCAGTTATTTAAAAGAAGTTAGCAAACTTTTTTCCTAACAATTTTCCTCGTAGGATAATTATTTTCACCATTGTTTGCTTAAATATTGACCCAATATTTAATATAATTATGAAATTACAATAAAAATATTTAAAAAGGTGCAAAAACTTCGCTGTATTTGGCGAATATCTCAAAACACCTATTGAAATTTTGTTAGATAATTCCAGATTCTGGTTCATTTCATTTCAGCTTCCTAAAACATAGAAAGAAAACGATTATAAAACGACTGCTTCATTCTTTCAGTACACAAACTACCATTTGACTGTAGTATGGTGCTCAACTCAATCATTAACGTTGCTCAAAATTATGGTGTTCTGAGCCTGTCCAAGGAACTTGAATGCTGTCGAGGTAAAATAGTAGCTTTATATTTTATTCATGTGCAAATGTTATACGATGGGAGTGCTCAAGCCTATTAATACTACTTATGTCGGAAACCAATTTGTTTTTATTTATTTATTATTATCTCTCAAGACACATGAGAGTATTCGGAGTTCATTTTAATCAGGCTGATTAAAAGCATTTAATCCAACCCACCTACTGCAATGGAATCCATAATGAAAAAAACATAATGATAATAGTTATATTTTTTATTTTCCAACTATATAAGGAGTAAGGATTTTTCTAACACAAGGTAAGGTGAGTTTATTTTAACATTTTCATTTTCCTAGCCATTAGTCATTATCTGCATGTTTAGACACACATCATAGTTTCCTTACATGGCTAAACGTATATGGTATACATGTATTATATTTTTTATGAATTAAATAATAATACAGTGTGTTCAAAACGATTACAGTAAGAAAGATAAATTAAAAATGAATAAATGAATCCATATAGTGAATTATATGGTCTGATAAGATATAAAGTAATAGCATCTATGTGAGGAATGAACAGAGACGGCATGAACAGACATCGATGATTCCTTTACAACCATCGATCTTTCAGTAACAATTTATCGATAATTTACTTTCGATGTATAGATGTTATGATTTTTTTTCTTCCATAGCCATTCCATTATTTGGTACGGAGAGAGCAGTAATTATCTTTAGTATTACTATATTGCGAGTATATAAGTAAGGGTAATCTGATACCCTGCAGGTGTGGGTATCAGATTCGATAATTAAAATCTAAATTGTAATACTTGTTAAATTTCTTTAATGTTATACAATAGAGAACACAACAATGGTTTATTATTTCCAAATAGTCATAGGTATAGCAAAAAATTGTTTGGATTAAAAATTTTTAATAAGGCTTTGATGTCATGATTCAAAAACACTTTATATTTTTCCTGTATCTTAGTAAATGGCCAATAAATCGAAGACAATTGTAATGGCGTATGAAACCTTTAATGGTCCGTTTGCATTTCAAAATGGCGGATGGTAATGCAGAGTACTAAGAATCAACCTGTAACTTTGGTGACAAATCTCAAAAATATCGGCCCAGAAATCTCAGTTAAAAGCTGAGAACGGCGGATGCCGGATCACTTTAACCTCAGTTCAACAAAGGAGGAAAAGTGATGAAGACGATAAAGATAAAGGGGAAGATTTTCATTGTTTTCTAATTGTTTATCTGCAGGTGCAGCATAATAGATGCACCAATGATGACACCCTTGCCGAAACCCGTAAGGCAAGGTAGGATGATAATAAATAAATAAATAAAAGATGGCGGACGATGGACGAACTAATTTTTCTATTCTTGAAATGTAAGACTTCTAATTCTGAGGAGTAGGATTAGCTAAAATTTTTTTCTTGGTCGATTACAAAGGTTCATTATTGAAAATAATAAACAAAAAAGTTGAGTTGGTTGCACAGTGTAAAGAAAGCTTGACAGATGACCACAAGACGCATAACTCATGAGGACCATTAGAATTGTTGAAACCATTACGGCGAAAAGTTGGATTTAGTGGTAAAACCAGGAGGTTTCTGAACTAGTCTCAGCACTGAACATCATTTGTTAAGTTGAAAATCTTTCTTATCGTACCCCAAAAAGAAAGAGATTCTTTATAGCTTTAAACGAACAACAGATTTCAAGGGTTCACTTTTTATAGTTCTTTGGCTAATGAGGGTCCCACACATGACCTTTGTATTTTTTTTCCGTCGCAGCCAGCTTGCCTAACTTTGACTTACTTCTAATTCTTTGTCGGCTTGGATGTTCTTGATGTTTTAATTTCTTAATCACTCTATGCAGTGTCTGAAGGGATCGGTATAATTTCGACCCAACTACTAATTATTAATTTTAAACAATATTAATTTTTTGTTTTAAAATAAAATATGAATCAGTTAAAATGTTTGATTTACCTAGTCCGCTAAGGAATCTTGTAATTCCAGATTGCGATGTCATCTATCTTTTAAAAATATATGTAAAAGTGGTCAGCTTTTATAACTAAAAGTCAGACCTAACGTATTTTATTAATTTATTTAAATGCGTTTTGCTTAAACATATGAAGTATCAACTTATGTGTTAAGTTGTGTTAAGTTTTTTATTGCTGTTTGTCAGACAAAGAAGTTGCAGCAAAATACTTTTTTTAAATAATTTCTCATTACTTTCTACTTCTTTGTATTTAATGATTTATAGTTAAGGAGAGCTGAAATAATGATGGAATAATATTACGCTTTTACCATATAATTAAATGTTAGATTTATTTTTACACTTATAATTGAAAATTAGATGAAATATCTTTAATCAGCAAACTATACTTATCAATTAGATGATTAAAATAGAATCTTATTTTGCCTTATATTAATTAACAATCAATCTATACTAATTATCGCCATTAGAATTTAATTTGAGTTTAATAACGTTTTGATTTTAAAACTCAAATAATGTTCTGCAGAATAATAATAATAATTAATTAACTATACTTGATTAGTCTTCTTATTTATCTTGAAGTATATTCAACTGGAAGCTAGTTAGATGTAGAGTAGAGTGAAGTGTAGCAGATGAATGGTGAGATCACAAAGATGAATGGATGGCTGCTGAAGTAAGAATCTTGAATGAACGGCTGCTGGAATAAGGAGAAAGAATGGGCTAAATCTCTTACATACTCTACTCGTTTCCATTCTTGATTTTATTTGGCTTTTTTATGTTGGCACAGTTATTGATGGAGTCCCGATCTCACGCCTGACGCATTGAACTAAGTTTTCATTCCTACTTGATTGGCTGGATGTTGTTAAAAGTATTCTTACAGTGGCATCATTTGTAGGACAAAGTCTATCAACTACCGCAAGGTGGATGCAGCTATCGAACGGAAGACCTATATTAACTTCATCTTCGGCGGTTGTTATGAATAAGAAGTGCTCCGAATATCGGTACTGTTTGTTAATCCGCCACAAAATAATCCCGCAACACTACTTCTCTGAAATTCTGCTTCCTGATTATCGCCTTCAGATCAAACAGCAGCTTTCGCTCTCTCCACTTTTATAATAACTATTTGTTTCTATATTCTATATATTTATTATTGTTTCTAAATATTTATTGTTCTATCAAATATATTTACATTTAAAACATTCAAATAATAAACTAAGAAATAAATAACTATAAATTAATGTTTATTATGGAATGGTTAATAATTATTAATATTTGCTTTGTAACAACTTGTTATCAAACATGCCATACCATTATGTGTGTGTATATATATATATATATATATATATATATATATATATATATATATATATATATATATATATTCATTATTAACATGATGAATGAAGACCCCACAAAATTGAGAAGAATTAAAAAAAGAATATAATTCTTGACGGAACACTGCTCCTGTAGAGGATCGAAGTGATTTTCTCAGGGTAACGTCCAGCCATGTCGATTATTTTTCTTTTAAACTTCAGCCTTTCACTGTTTCGAGTGGGATCATAACTCTCCATTGTGGGTTATGGAATCAATAGGCATTAAGGTATTAGTCGACATAGGCCTCCTGAAATGGAAGGAATATATTTACAGAAGGAATGAATTGATGGCCCGAAGCGACATGGGGTGTGACTTTTTTCAATATCACTTTCTTTTGTGGAATAACGTTTACTATGACTCACTGTATTGGAATTCAAAGGGCTAAATACTCAAAATTTAAGAATAAGGAGCGATAGTTTATTTTTTTAAATAAATTTCCAATAGACCTCCTCAACGTGATAATTGTGAGGAAAATATTCGAAATAAATTTTATATGTTTTAGATAAAATTGGTATGTAGCAACCTAGTGGAAAATAATCATAAACGTACTGAAAAGTTGTTTTTACTTCCTTGCACAAAGTAAAGGAAGTATTGTATTCGCGAAAATTTTCGGTTTTCAGATTTCAACGGAAATATCCATTTTGACCATCCCTGAATCCATTTTGACTAATTTCGTCGTGGCATCTATGCGTACAGACGTACGGACGTTCGTTCGTATTTCGCATAACTAAAAAATTTTAGCCGTAGGAAATTGAAATTTTGTATTTAGAATTGCTGTAAAATTTAGTTGTGAACCTTCTTTTTTGGTCACTGCTTGATCACCGAAAATGGTACTTTACTTGAAGGTCATAATTGATTTTTATCAAAAATTATATTAAAATACTATGCAAAACTTCTCAAATTTAGCATTTATAAGTTATGTAATGATTTAAATAACATACTAGATTTTGGTTAAAATTGAAAAATCGGAAGCGGTACTTTACTTGAAGGTCATATTAGAGTTTCATCAAAAATTATATTAAAATATAATGTAAAACATCTCAAATTTGGTAAATAGGACTTTTATATCAATATGAATGTATTTAACATATTTTGGTTAAAATTAGTGAGCCGAAAAGGGTACTTTACTTGGACGTCATAATGAGATAACACCCAAAATTATATTTAAATTAAATATATTAATCATATGTTTCGGTAATAAAGGTTACAAACGCGATTTGGGTTCCAATCTAATTAAAAAATTGTATTACTTCTTTTGTGTTAAAATTGAGTGTAAAATACTGGTTTTCCTCCCCAGTTGAGTGTTTGTGTCAATAAATGGGTGTCGCGACGCAAAATGTCGTTTTTGAGATACTGCAATCTTCAGAAATTAGTAACCAAATTCAGGATCACTTTTTGAGCCACCGATTTATAGTTTAATAGGCGTACAAGGAAGGCATCTGTTGTCCACATCAGATATTTTTACATTTAAAATGTAAACATATTTTATTTGTGGAAAATAAAAAATAGTACGTAATAGCATTTAAAAAGAAGGTCAATAACTTTTCCATTGTCTAAAGTTTATTTATTTTGTTTTTTAAGCACTATTGCGTTCTATTTTTTATTTTTCCCAAAACAGTTAAAAAACACAAAATATATGGTTAATATTTACAGGCCTTATAATAATCATAGTAATATGCTTGGGGAATTAAATTGTGGATTTTAGTGGTGCCTATGTGCAATTAAAACTTCATGCAAAAATTATTAAATCATTTTGCGGAAAACGCGAAAATGTAAAAACAGGTGTTCGCTATATATTTGCAAAGATTTTCTTTACAGCCCTATTTTCATAAAATATATGTGAGGTTCGATTTAATTACTCAAAAACGCGATTGAAAATCGTGTTTTTCTTGCTTCGGTCTCTCGGACTTGCGAGCGAAGCGGCAGTTTTACATACAACGAAAAGTAGATAGGCTCCAATAATGTCTAATAATGGGCATAGTTCCCAGTTTTTTTTCTAAAAGTTGTTGTCCAATTTCAATAGCCCAAAGTTTATTAATAACTTCCTTGTACAAAGAAAAGGTAGTATTGTAATCGAGAAAATTTTCGGTTTTCAGATTACGGAAATATCCTTTTGACCATCCCTGAATCCATTTTGACTACATTCGTCGTGGCGTCTGTACAAACGTTCGTATCTCGCATAACTCAAAAAAGGTTAGTCCTAGAAAGTTGAAATTTTGCATTTAGGATTGTTGTAAAATCTAGTTGTGGACCTCCCTTTTAGGTCACTGCTTGATCACCGGAAGTGGTAATTTATTTGATAACTGATTTCCATCAAAAACTATATTTAAATACAATGCAGAACTTCTTAAATTTAGTATTGATTACTTAAATATTGATTTAAATAACATAATAAATTTTGGTCCAAATTGGAAAACCGCAAGCGGTACTTTACTTGAAGGTCATAACAAATTATCATCAAAAATTATATTAAAATATAATGTAATACATCTCAAATTTGGTAAATTGGACTTTTATATCGATATCGGTATTTACTAGATTTTTGTTAAAATTCGTGAGCCGAAAAGGGTACTTTACGTGAAGGTCATAATAAACACATAAAAAATTATATTAAAATTAAATTCATAAATCATATGTTTTGGTAATAAAGGTTACAAACGCGATTTGGTTTCCAATCCAATTAAACATTTTTATTACTTGTTTTAACTGTTCAAATTGAGTGTAAAATACTGGTTTTCCACCCCATTTGTGAGATAAACAAGTCTGCAGCAGAAAAATAAGATATAAGTTGAGTGGGTTTTTCCGCTTAAAATGTCGATACTGTTGATTTCCAATGCTTTATCTTGTGAGATGGACAGTTTTAATGTTGTCACGGAACACGAAGAAATCTCTTGGAAACTAGTTACCTACTGAAAAAAAAATGACAAATCACTCTCATATGGTCTGTTGGTGTGCAATTTTAATTTAATTTATTTATTTATTTTATAACACTCCGCATCTACCCATAGGGATCATTAGCGGTAATTTTAATTTTAATAAGTACTCCTTTCTTTATTTTAGTTTTCAACAGTTGTCATCTTAACTTACATGAAAATAGTGTAATCCACTCAGACACACATATGCAAATATTGTGATTCGCGTGTAAAAAAAAAAGATTGGAAGGTGAATCTTTTCCACCCTTTTCCTTTTCTGTATTCTATAGCTTAGAGACAATCTATGTGAGGTTGATGCACCTGTGTCTCAATCCAGTACATCTGTTAGCTCGATAAATTATTGTACAAGTCCTCTGCCTGTGATTGTAAAGAACAATATTAGAGGGCAACAGAGTTGAGTAAAGATGATAAATAGATAAAAGCTAATGCTAAATTAGCTGTGACTATAATGGATCAACAGTTAAAATATCGAAGCATTAGTTATCGTTGAAGCTAATAGCTAAAACTGCAACTAATATTAAATAAATGCCTTGTAATATTTTGTTTTTTTTATTTAAAAATAATTATATATTTCAATAATGCCTTTTGAAATTAATTCAGCATAGTCTTCTGTCATTTTTTATCATGTAATTGATGTTAAGTGCTAATTTCGAGTAATCATAAGTTTAAAAAAAAATGTTTATTTATTTTTTATTTTTTAAGGGGATGCTGGGTTGTGGATTTCATCGATTTCGTGATCTTAGGTTTTTGAAATTGCTAATTCCGATTTTAATATTTTTGATTGCGCATACGCTTTTCGGCTTACTGTTATTGTAGTTTTCTACAATATAGGGATCGTTTATTAGGTTTTCAAGGATTTTCACCGAATTTTTAATCGCTGCGAATTGAATTTTTGATTTACTGTTACTGTGAAACTTTCCAATGTTATAGAGATCATTTATTAGACTTTCGAGGGTTCTGTTTCCGTTTTTTAAATTGGATTTTACGATCGACTATTTACGATTGAGGTTTATGCGGTGTAATAAATGTTTAGATTTTCATGGATGCTGATTCAAAATATGCATACTCGATATTAAACCCAATTTAAAAACGGAATCAGAACGTTCGGAAACCTAATAAACGATTCCCATATCAACGGAGACTTCAACAGTAACAATAAAACCAAATGCGCATGCGCGATCAAAAATTCAATTGTAAATTTGAAAACAGTCCTGGAAAATATGTTCATACTAACTCAAATAATTGGACAGGTTAATGGTGTGTCATTTTCTTCTATATTTGAGGAAAATATCCACATAATTCAATTCTTTATCATTGAAAATTAAGGCTTATGAAATAGTTAAACCTAAGCTCGAATTGAAGAATTTTTGATTGACACAATATATAATTCATTTTTAGGCCCTTCTGTAGATATCAAAATATATCTTTCCTAGAAATGATATAGCAAACATGAAGATTTATTTACCTTCTTTTCACTATTTATTTCCTTATTATTGCCTATATTGTTCCCGAAAAAAGGAAAAAAAAAAGGAAAGATGCTTTAAGCAATCGTTTTCTACTTCCAAATAATGCTTAAATAGTCTGCGATTTGGGCTTATTCATAATTTCATGTTTAATTGCGCTTATCAAACGTTTTACAAAGCTCTTGACAGATATCGGTTTGCAGTATAATAAAAGTTTCTCACCCTGTTAAAAAGCGAGATATCATTCAAGAGATAATGGTTGCGATGTCAGAAATAAATTATGCAGTAAATAATTATTTAATGTATAAACATAAGTGTGCAGTCGTTTCGGCCTACGTCGTTAATTTATATTTTGCCCTTTTATATTTATTTTCAATCAAGGAATTGTAGGTTGCAATTGACGCAGCTGCATAGCGGCAAAAACTTATGTGACTATTAACTTCCGTGAAGTGTAACGAGTTCTTATACCAACTTAATAGTTGGTATTGCCAGTTAAGTTAAGTTAATACTGGCTCTTCCAGTATTTCTTTCAGAGATTTCTTTCCCAGTAATCGTTGAGTTTTAACCAACTATCGATTTGGTTTTGTTCCATTTCCTGCTCCATCTTCTTAATATTCGATTATGATTTAAGAATTTCATAATACGATTCTTCTAATATCTGTTAAATATTAGACTTTAGCTCATTTATCATATGCTGAAATTACAATATGCATTTTAAATGCTGAAATAGTTCTCCGAAATGCCTTTAGTTTAAAAATCTATCAACGGTTTTCCATTTCTGATCTCTCCAAAAATCTTTTTGAAGCGATTAGAGATAAATGTCTATAATTAGTGATATTAATAGTGAATTTAGATGTACCATAGATGAGTGGTCTGTTTCAAGAAACAATGCCAATGTTAATAAGTTTATATATGGAACAATTTCATATTATTAATATATCATAAATATAAAGTTCCATTCTATATGATTTAAACATTTAAATGGAAATCAAAATTTTAATTGTACCTATTCTATAAAATAAACCGCACCGAAAATACCTTTAAATGTAATCTCGGGTGGATACACTAACTAAATTATATACTCATTGTCAAATTAAGCATATGCAATTAATGAAATTAAATTATTGAACTATAGGTATCCATTATCAAATTGATTATGTGTACTATTACTTTTATAATGGACAGCGATGAAAAATAAAGAAAAGGAAGTAAAAAAAAGTGAAGGTTGGAAAAAATGAGACAAATCCATATAAACCTTTTAAAGATTTTCATAAATTGATTAAATAAGAATTTAACTACTTTTCATTAAGCGAGAAATTTGTATGGGCCTCTGATATCCAGACAATGTGTTTTATTTTCGGATATTTGGATGTTTATTTATCCTTCTGAAATGGACAAAATAAAGCACACTATGCAATGCAGGTAAATCTGAAAATTTACACAAAATATTTGTGTGTAAAGAAATATTTAAAAAACTAACCGATCGTATACAATTGACGAAAATTTTCTTACAATCCCACATGAAATTGTTTTTAATATTTAGCAAGGCTTTCTCCAGGTTGAATGGAATTCAGTTCTCAGAATTGTGTAACGATATATCCGTAAGCAGAAGAAATGAAGACATGAATGAAATGAAGTATTGAGTAATCATAACCGAAAAAAAAGAATCAATTCTGCACAATTTAATTTAATTACTGAAAAAATAAATGGAGTTAGTACTAACGAAATTAACTTTGTTGAAATACCATGCCTCTTAGCTTTAGGTATCATGCTTATAAAGAAATTAACCTTGGCATTGTTTATTAGAACGGACCATATATTTTTGGTAAATGTTAATTCACTAATAATACCATTAATTGCAGACATTTATCTCTCATCACTTCGGAAATAATTGTTGGCGATACCAGCAATCGAAAATCGTTTATTGATTTTTAAACTTAAGAAATGTCTTGAGTTTGGTTGACAATTAAAAGCTTACTATGTTACGTAGACAAATCTTGGAATTTAGGCAAAACATTTTTGTGTTAAAAAATATTTAAAATAATAACCAATACTATCCAATTGACATTTTCTTCCAATCCTGCATGATAAAGATAGTTTTTGATATTTAGCTGGACTAGTTCCAGGCAGAATGGTTTCAGTTGTTTAAATGGTGTAACGTTCTATCATTACATCGTTAATAAAAGAAGTAAACTCATAAAATACTGCGGTATCGTTGGAGACCATAAAAAAAAAAAAAATAACGCTGCCAATTATTACTCAATGGTTTATTATTTTCAAATAGTAATATTTCAAAAATATCTGGTCTGTCCATTCACAGGACTTTCCACATCGCTTTGGTTTACCGTTCAGATAATTAGATTATCTTTCAAATGAGCATTTGGAATGTTCGGATCATGTGCAGAATACTTGATAAAAGATATCTACCAAGTTCAGCAAAGTATTACGCAGTAGGAGCCTATGGAAGCTTGCCACAAAATGATCACCGTGAGAGTGCCGAATTGAGAGTGTTAAGAAGAAAGTGTATCTTAGCAAGTCGGCTGAGGTGGTTAGGACATGTAATCAGAGGGTGATATGGTCCAGAGGAAAATGTTGGAGGTGCACTTCAGTGAAAAAAGAAAAAGGAAAGACCAAGAAGATGAAGGAAGTGGGAAAATCCAACGAAGGATGAAGTAGAGAGATGAGAGGAAGGCAGGGATCCACAATTGATAAGTCAGGAGGCCTAGAGTCATGATAACCTCTAGCGCCGGGGAATTGGTCTACAAAATTCAATACGCTATATTTCAGCTAATACTGGTCCGATTTAAATGATTTTTTTCGAAGGGAATTTTATCACCTTTCAATTGATCACAACAAAACCAAATTTGGACGGTGTTCCGAAGATTTTCCTGGGGTGACTAGTAACTTTGGTGCCGAATCTCAAAAAAGTCGGTTCAGTAGTCTCGGAGATAAGCCGCATTGAAAAGTCTATTATTGAAAATAATAAACCTGAAAAGGATAAATTCCGCATAATTAAATTTAATTCCTGAAAAAAATAAGCATAGTTAAGTATGAATTATCCTATTTTACTTTATTGAAATACCGTCCCTCGTTAATGTATGACGCTTACACGCTGTGAATTAATGCTAAAATGAAAAGCTTAACTTCTGCGTGTTCCGCTCCAATAACAAATATTCTCGGTTCTTTTACGATTCAGATTTGAATTCGTATTGAAATCCCGTGCAGACAAAAGTCCATTGTAATTCAAATGGAACTACTTTCCCCGAAACCTAATCCAATTTAATCTTCTCCCCGATGAATAACTTCTAGAGGTACTTAATTAATAAGGGCTGACACCGAATCGGCATTAAAACTTCTCGGTAACCGTGGCTCGTTTGCAAGGAGACTGTCTTCTTCTACGTTCAATTACGAAATTTTCTTCGACAATTCGATATCCATTTAAATTATTATTACTTATTCGCAATTCTGCACTCTTTGGGTCCTTCACTGATAAACCTCGGTTTCATCTTCGGATTTTCTTCTCCAGGAAATGGACCAACTCTTCGTATTTGATATGATATAGGTTTGATACGTAATTCTTGGTAATTAATTATTATTATTTTAATATGATATTAATATTCATTACTCGTTAATCCGAAATAGAAACAGAAGCAGCCATGAGTTATCGCTCGAAAAGCTACATCATATTTATTAACTTTCTAAAGAAGGGGAGATATATTGGTATATTGGAAACATTGAATCAAAATTTGATTACTTAAATCAAATGAATGTTTAAACCGAAACGTTCTGCACTTTACTGTCGCCAGGAACTTTTAAGAAGTCTACCTATCAAAAACTAACTCGACTTCTTTCTGAGCTATTTTACTCTAAATATTTCTTTAGACGATTTACTATCTCCCAAACTCACTCTTAATACCCTACATATTGACCTCATTATTGGTGCATTCTTTATTTCCGAAATCCCATCAAAACCTTTCTAACCACCCTAAACTCTTTGCTGCACTTATCCATATTATCTTCATTGATGATAAAATCCACGAAACATTTGATAAAAAAGACTTTATGAGCTCTGATTAGATTTTCCACTTGTGACATATTATAAGTGACATAGAATGGGTTGGATATTAAGAAATATCTTAGAGAAGAACTGGGACTGGTATAAAAATATTGATCATGCTTTCATTGGCAATAAAATAGCCTTTCGACTCAGAGAGGGGAAATGGGCAGTTATGAAAAAGAAAAATGCACCTAAAGGTTTAGTAGATGCTATAAAGTCTACCTATCATTACCCAAAAGGTCAGGTGAGACTAAATGCACAAGAGTCAAGGGAATTTAAAATCAAGAAGGGGGTCAAATATAGAGATAGTCAAGTCCTGCGATACATCAAGTCCTACTATACATGAATGAATTTTGAACTTGGATGAACAATATGCAAATAACCTCCGAAAGGTGAGAACGTACTTCAGAAAATGGAATCTGCTCCAAGTCGTTATTAAAAATTTGCCCAATGGCGATGACCCAGTGCTCATTTCTCATTTCCCAGTAAAGCAGCAACAGTCTGTTACAGAACGGAACGAAGAACTCATGAGAAAATGTATGAGCATTAACATAACAAAAATCCTTCAGATGGGGAAAACCAAGAAGAGGTACAGTACATATTGTAAGAAACTGGAATTAGTCTAATTAGTCGATCTAAATTGGAACCGTCATCTATACTACTGAAAAATTAGACAACGAAATTTCTCATAGAATAGGAATAGCAAATTATTTCTACTACCAAATGTGCAATTCAGTTTTAAGAAAAAGAGAGATTGGGCAAGGTACAGAGCTACACGTGTTCAAGACGATATACCTCCTGATATGCCTATACGATGCTGAGAGCTGGGTCCTGACCGATAGAATTTTTGGAGAAACAAAAAGGGATCAAATTAGGAATGACAGGATCAGGGAGGAACTGAAGCTGTGTACAATCAAGAAAAATATTTAGAAGATACAGTTAAGTTAAAATAGTACAGGCACGTCTGCAGGATGATGAGAGACAGCGACCCTTTTAAAACTATGGAGTATTGCCCAACTGGAAGCAGGTATCAAGGACGTCCAAGATTATCGTTCATCAATAAAATGGAAAAGTTAGCAAGATCCCGAGAGCCCGAACATTAAAAGAAATAATAAATCTTGCCATAAATAAGGAACTCTGGCGGTTCTGAGTGGCTTCGCGCCCTTGCTGAAGGCGCTCAGAGAGATTGCGACGAAGACTTGAGTCATGCGACTTATGTGCTCTTGCTCACCCCTCCCGCGCTTTAACTATTAGTGAAATGATTAGGGTGGATCGCTGGGATATTTTGTAGCCCTGTTTCATCTTCGCCCCCTACTTTGGGCCAGTTTAGTTCGGCTATTACCAATCTATGCGAAGTGTTGTAAATATTTATGGTTGTGACCTAGAGTTTCTAATTTAAATTCGTCTGGACCATTTATTATTGCCTTAAAGTGGCAGATTGTAATAATTTCAGTTATAAGTTCTTAATCATAAAAAAATCAGCTGTCTCAAGCGAATAAGACGTTATGACGTCTAGTGATAGGCACTAGAGGTGGGGAAAAATTACTCGGGTAACGGGTATAATTATTTTACTCGAATACCCTCACTAGTCGAGATTAGAAGCGGCTAGGAATGAAAGAGGTGGCAAAGACTGACCCGGCTAGTCCTGACTAGTGAGAGTAATCGAGTAAAATACTCAGTACTCGTTACTCATGAGTACTTCTTGCCCACCTCTATCACTCAACTTTAGGTATACACCTAGTGTACATATGCCAACTATTTGTCCTAATATGGGATGTTTCTTTGAAAAATTGAAATCCGACATTCCTACTTCAATATATTAGAAACTTTGATTTCGACAGACTGACTCGCCAAAGAAAAGTAGCATTAGCAACTTCCTGTTCAGCTGTTATTTTTTGAATTTGTTTTTATATAAATATATTTTTTTGCTGGCTATTAATTACTCCTGATTTGTATTTCGTCAGCGCAAAGGCAAAGTGGGATATTTTACATTTGTGGAACAGTACAGGGGTATTTGAACTATGGTTGCAGATGTAATATAGCTAATTTCTTAATTGAATTTGTCTTATTTTGTATCGTCAATTAGTGGCGTCATATAAGCAGTTATTTATTTTTGGGATTGCGTAGGAAATAGAAAACCGCACGTTAAAATGCAAAAATAATCCGTAAAACCGACGATGTAGCAACGTTTTGCATTTCTATTTTTTTTTTGTGAGGTCATTTCTATGAATCGAGGGCCTTGACACAACAGCCAGACAACAACAAAATTTTCATTTTTTTAAAATGAATTACATCAGTCCTCTCCTATGTTATAAATAATATGGGAAAAATTACAGCATCGTCCAATAAATAATCTGTTATCCGTTAGAGCAAAAACCAGGTATCTCCGGGCTTACCTTGTTTTTGACACCAATGATGATGAATGCATGAAGGTCCCCCTCCCACCTTTTCCTTTTTAATCTTTAATTCGGATAAGTTTTCTGATTTATTAAAAATCTAATTGTGGGCTTACCTGTTGCTTTATTTTAATTTTGCTCTCACCAAAAATTAGTTTTTCTGGAATTGCCTGGTTCTTTCATCAAGGCCCTCAATTGTTTATTACTTTTAATGACTAACCAGTTAATTTTAATTTAGATAATATGTTCAGGTAATATTACCTGTAGGTCAGACGCATAAATTTTACAAATATATCCTATTTCTCCATAGAAAAAAGAAATGGAAAAATAAATAATTAATATGTATCAGATACATAAAGAAATATAAAAGTTCAAAAAAAAAAAAGGATGTTAATTTGTTATCTTAGTATTAAAAAATTTATAGGCACACGATTATGAGTATTTATTAACTTTGTTAATCTTGTAACCTCTAAACGTTTCCCTTTCACTTTAGTAGCCAACCCTTTAGGCTTGGAGATTGGCCGGCGAAGCGAATTTGGGGAGGAAGATTGGAATCCTTGGGATGACCACCCCTGGTGTACCGTCAGACAATCTATTGGAAATGTTATTGTATGTGACAAGGTAGACAACGGTCGATCGGACAATTATGGTCTTAGGACTTAGGTTGCTGTCAGGACTCGAGACCCATGTACTAATAAATTGATAGATTTATTTGTTTAACGTTTATTTTCTTCTTGGACGAATTATCAGTAACATTCATCGTATTTCGAAACCGTATATATATATATATATATTTATTTATCAGGATAATTTTTACCTCTTACACATTTTTTTGTAAGGGTAATACATTAAAATAAACTAGGTATATATTAAAATTATTACACTTAATTCAGCGTCTTAAAATATTTCCAATAAATTTGTTCATGATAAAAATACTACTATTATAGCTATTCAGTATTTAATTTTTGCCCTCTATCAACGAATTATCTAAGTATTCAAAAAAGTGTTTGGTGTAAGATAAGGCAATAAGAGCAAAATTGGTCCATGGTGACTTCATGGTGGCTTTGAGTCCTGTTATTTTCGAATTCGTTCTATCCATTAAAGCGATATATTTTTTTTAGTAATAGTTTGACCAAGGAGCCATAATATTATTATATTATATTATTTTGTATAACATATATTATTTTGTAAGTCTTCTTACTAGATAATAACTATTACCTTTGTATTTTATCTGAGCGGTCAACTCGGAAAGCTCCCAGAATCCATACTTCTGAAAGGAATCAACTTTTTGTTACAAATTATGATTTTGCAATAGGAAGGCTTGTTTCGTTCTGGTTAGGAAGTGTATATCATACTTTACATTTATGATCTTGTGGTCATTCAAATTATTAGGCAACTAACTATTATTAATTTTGTTGAGGGCTTATTTCAAAGAGGTAATCAGTAACGGTTAATTAGCCAATCAAGAAGATATCATTCGATTTTATTAATCAAAACTTCCCTGAACCGTACCTCAGTTACTCAGCATTAGTGAAATACTCCAATTATGTTGATGTCAATCTACAGTCGTTAAAGAAAACTGAATAAGACGATTGACATTTTGAAATTGTGGACCAAACGAATGATGATTAAAAATGATATTGGAGCAACTTGTTGGTTACGCATAATCAAGTCTGTTCTCAACATTCTCCTGGATTATTATTCTGTCTATAGTAAATCCATTATTGTAGCTATTAATATTATTATTTTTTAAATGAAATAGCTTGAAATTATTTATGTTTGTTACAGGATGTTAATGGTTCCACCTGCTTGAAGTTTTTGGTAAGTTGATATTTTATTAATTTTTATTTAAAGATCCAATTTTATTTTGATCAACATTGAAGGTCTTCATGAGAGCTAGAAATGAAGATACAAAGGAGTAATACAGGGGTATAAAAAATATATAAAAACTGAAACTAAAATTAAACAAAGAAAAATAACAATAAAACAACAATAAAGAACTGGTTCAAAATGGTTCAGACCATTTTCATTGTCCATGTTCACATATTGTCAGCAACAGAAAGAAGAAACATGGTGAACAGAAAAGGAAGAAACAAAGAATTAGTAATTGAAATTGGAACGTGGTCCTCAGATGACCTATTCACAGCAAATATGTTTTTTTTTTTTCATTACAAAATTTGTTTTTATTATATAATTATATGTTTCAAGCTATGAGCTTTTATACATATTACCTCTTTTATTATAATAAATCTTAAGGTTATGCTCTACAATAATTAAATACATGAGGACAAAAAAAATAACAAAAAAACCTCTAACAAAACAAAAAATAAATAAATAAATAAAGTAAAATAAGACTACAAAATGAAAATATCTGATGTGGACAACACATGACTTCCTTGTACGCCTATTGAACTATAAATCGGTGGCTCAATAAGCGATCCTGTATTTGGTTACTAGTTTCCGAAGATCGCAGTATCTCAAAAACAACACTCGGCGTCGCGACATCCATCTATTAACACAAGAAAACCAGTTAATTACACTAAATTTTAACTCTTAAAACAATTAATAAAAATGTTTAATTGGATTGGAAACCAAATTGCGATTGTAACCTTTAGTACCGAAACATATGATTTATGTATTTAATTTAAATATAATTTTTGATGTAAGCTTATTATGACCTTCAAGTAAAGTACCGTTTTCGGCTCACCAATTTTAACCAAAATATAGTAAATACAGTCACATCAATATAAAAGTCCTATATACCAAATTTGAAATGTTTTACATTATATTTTAATATAATTTTTGATGAGAGTCTAATATGACCTTCAAGTAAAGTACCGCTTCCAGTTTTCCAATTTAGACCAAAGTCTAGTATGTTATTTAAATCAATATGTAAGTTATAAATACCAAACTTGAGAAGTTTTGTAAGTATATTAATATAATTTTTGATGGAAATCAATTATGACCTTCAAGTAAAGTACCACTTCCGGTGATTAAGAAGTGACCAAAAAGGGAGGCTCACAACTAGATTTTACAGCAATCCTAAATACAAAATTTCAACTTTCTACGGCTAACCGTTTTTGGGTTATACGAAACACAAACGAATGTAAGTGCGTACGAACGTACGTACGTACAGATGCCACGACGAAACTAGTCAAAATGGATTCAGGGACGGTCAAAATGGATATTTCCGTTGAAATCTGAAAACTGAAAATTTTCGCGATTACAATAATTCCTTTACTTCGTATAAAGAAGTAAAAACGAAAACAAAATATATATCCATACATAAAACTATTATCTAATTTACAATACTATATGTTTTAATCTTTTGTGTTTATAAATGTGTAAGGTAGATCTGCTTGGCATAGTTGATAATTACATGTCTATGAGAACTAGCCTCACATGAATTAAAAAAGGCTATTGTTAGTTTGTAAATAAAGATGGAAAAGCTGGGCACGTTTAAAGTATAATGAATTAAATCTATTGGAGTCCATTTTGAGAAATTTCCTAAAATACACGGGAAATTTCCTATAGTTTGAAACACACGTATTGGACCAAACAGGACAGGCATAGCATATAATAGGTCTTATATGAGCATAATATAGCACTTTTTTATTTATGATATTTAGATGGGAATATTTGGATAGTAAAGGGAATAGTTTGAGTAAGACGCCTATACTTTTATTTATTTGAATGTTGAAGTGGTTTGTGTAGGTTAGTCGAGAATCTAAATTAACTTCTAGGTAGGTAACATTTTTAGACCAAGGTATAGATAGCATTTCAATCTATACCTACGAAACTGTCTATTGTAGGTCTGCGCTTGGTAAAGAGGATAGCTTTTGCTTTGTGATGATTAGGTCGGATTTTCCATTTATGAAAGTATTTAAAACATTTTGATATTGCTATATTCAGATGATTCGCTATTGTGACAATTCTGTATGAGGAGGTGAAAAAACATGTATCATCAGCGAAAAGGGCGGTTTCAGTTTTGCCTTTAATTGCTGTGACTTCGTTGATGTAAAGATTGAAAAGAATAGGACCAAGTACTGAGCATTGTGGAACACCAGCTTGGATGATTTTTAAGTCGGATTTTGAATCATTAATTTAGACAAAAACTTTACGATTGGACAGATAGTTGTTTATTAAATGAATAAGATATTTAGGAAAATTATAAGCGACGAGTTTGTATATCGGACCCCTGTGCCAAACGCAGTCAAAACTTTTTCAATATTTAATAGTGCCATGCCCGTATGTTTTTCAATGTTAAAATTGTGAGATTTGGTTATCAGTTACTCTAGCAAGTTGACTAACAGTCAAATGATTTCTCTTAAAGCCGAATTGGAAAGGAGAAATCAATTCATTTTCATCAACAAACGACTTTATTCTTGTTAAAACAATCCTTTCGACCACTTTGCTAAGGGAGCTGAGTAAAGATATTGGGCGAAAAATACTAGGAAGTGACAGATTTTTACCAGGTTTGGGAATAGTTATTACTTTTGCTATTTTCCAGGACTCAGGAAAGTGACCAAACATTAATATATGATTAATTATTTTGGTTAAATGAATCAGCGACTTTTTAGATAATTGTTTTAAATATATATTGCTAAGTCCATCAGCACCAGGAGATTTTTTGTTGACTAATACAGCGATAATATTTTTAATTCTTTTGGGGAAACAATTTTACAGTTATCAAATTTCTCGCTAACAGGAATTCGATAGATTTTAGTTTGTCTGAAAACCTTGCGAGTAAAATATGGTATTCCCAGGTATAAATTCATTTTATGTACATTTTCAAAGTAATCGGCTAAGAGATTGGCTTTGTCACAGTCACTGAAAGCATAGCTCGAACCTTAGTTCCTAATTCTGAGTTGTTGAGTAACCGATGATCTTAGTAGTGGGGGAAAACCTGTTATCTGATAACGGAAATGGCTAGCTAATTTAAACACTTTATTATTATTTGTAGGCGTTATAGATGATAGAAATGTATTCCACTCAATATTTTTAAATATTATTACCAGTTTGGAAATAAATTAATTGAGTTTGTTTAAAGTTTTCTTTATCCACTGACAGCGATGCTTACAGTAAGCTTTTTTAACTTGGTTCCTAATTTTGATTAAGTATGATATAAATGTAGGCATTTTTAATCTTTCAGTTTTTGGTGAAACAAGTAGTATTGATTCATTAGCTGCAAGAGTTGTAACATTATAAAAATTATTGATAAGCATATCTATTTCTGAGGGATTAGTGATAACAGGATTGATTACTATATTTTTGTTAATAATTGAGCGAAATTTAGCCCAGTTGGCATGTTTAAAGCCAAAAAACGTTTTTGTTGGTTTGTGGTTTAAAGTTTGGTCTATTGAAAAATGGCAGGCTTGTGATCCGAAGGGAGAGGTGATAAGGATTTAGGTGTTATATTAAAAGGAATGTTTTTTGCAAGAGCAACATCTATAATGCTAGGAGAGCAATGGATTCTATCATGGTAGTATGTGGGTTCTTCAGGAGCTACAATTCTAAAATTAATTTTGAAAGATAATTTACTCAACAATTTGCCGTTTCTATTGTTTACATTACAATTCCAAGCTATATGCTTGTAATTCAGATCACCAAGCAGAATTACATGTTTGTGGAAAGAAAATATTTTTTGAAAATCGCTAATTAAAATGGTTTTTGGTGGAGATTGATAAGCAGATATCACAAGGATTTCAAAAGGACCGACAACAATTTTAATTCCTGTGGCAACTAAACTTTATGCTTTATCTTTAGATTAGTTTCACTGAGGGCGATTATATCAATATTATTTTGCTTAACAAGATGAGACAACTCACCAGCTTTGTTTAAAATTGATCTTCAATTCCAGCACATTAATTTACAATCACTAAAATAATTTATCATATTATTTCACAAATGGATTCTGCCACTACACTTATTTTAGTGAAGGCGTCGGGTGCGGTTTTAAGTTTGCTGATAAGTAATTTCAAATTATTAAATAATTTAAACATATTTAAAGAAGAAAACAATGTTTTTATTTCTTTCTAGAGGTCGGTGAATGATAATTCCTGGTTGACTTAAGTATTATTGTTATTGTTTTTTTTCTTGTCTGCTGTGTTGATACTGGGCTCTCTTCCCCAAGCCGAAGGCTTAAAGGTCGATGTTGATGCCGGAAGTGAAGGAAAATCGGCTTAGTTCTTACGAAAATCAGTTACTGATATATTTTTTTTTGGCGTTGTTACCTTCTTTTTATTTTTAATTTCATAATATCTACATCCGCAGTAATTAGCGGGGTGTGGGCAACCACAGTTTGTACATTTCGGCTCGGCCGCTGAGTTATTTTTACAATCTTTAGTTAAGTGATCTCTTGCACATTTTACACATTTCGGCCTTCTATAACAGTTTTTTGCTACATAGTAAAAAGACTGGCACTTATAACATTGTGTCACACCTGATATATTCCTATAACGTTCCCACGTAACAATGCACTGACAAACCTTTTTTACTGACATTATTTTTTTTAATTCGGCGGTATTTTTAAACGTCACAATAAAAATTGGTAATTTAACAAGTTCATTTTCACCAATTTTTTTGATCATTTGTGTGACTTTGAGCACGGGTAACTGGCTATCAATCAGATAAACAGTTATCTCGTCACAAGTTACATTAGGCGGAACGTTTCTTAAGATTAAAGTTTTGTTCGCTTCTTCGCTAGGCGTATACGTATAACATTCTAATTTAGAATTGACAACTTCTTTCAGGATGAAGTCATAATCTTCTTTGCATTGGGGGTAAAATATCAATCTATTTCCACGATATTTTAAGCCGAAATCTTTTTTACATTTGCTTTTTAGATATTTCATAGATTGCTATAGTGTTTTTCATAGATTCCATAGTGCTTTTCTATGTAACTATAAACTACTTTGGTGGGATTTTACCTTGTTTATGAATAGCGGACGACGGCTGCTGTTGGGTTGAAGTGCCGACTTCGACAACCGGCTCGTCGATCATCTCTTCTGAATCGGATAGAGCTTCATAACTATTGTTAGTGCTAATACTGAATGCATCACTAGTATCTTCGATTTTTTTCCTTTTACTAGAATGCTTTGAATTTGCTTCCACTAGCTTAAATTGTTGAGGTTCAATACCCGTTTATGTCATTATTTGAAAAAAATAACAACAAGGATAAAAAAAAAAGTAAGAGAAGAAAAAAAAAGAAATAAAAAGGAAGTAGACAAAAGTCAAATATACTAAACAATAGGGAAGTCACTGTTGCTGGTGATCAAACGGAACTTAACCCAGCGACGGGCGCGAGTATCATTTTGATACATGTGAAACAGTTTTCCGCGAATTTGAAGGCATGAGATCGGTTAGTGGGGCTCTCCTCTCCACTACCTTCTTGACTTTTAACCGTCAACCTGCCAGTGATGTTCTTGACTTTGAATATTGTTTTGTTTTCTCTGGAGACACTTGTTTGTATCAAATTGATACTTGCGCCAGTTAGTGTGTTTGTTCACTAGTTCAAGATTATAACTTCTTTTCGACCCAGACTTTTACTATTTTATTGGTAACATATTTTCGAAAATATCAAATTTTCTTCATGTATCCATTTTTAAACACCATTGGTATCAAATTGATACTTGCGCCTTTCCGTGTAAGTGACCTTTGATTTTTCCCTTTTTCTCAGTTTTCGGGGAGAAGAAAATTTACAATTTGTCCAATCCAGACGACTTCCAAACCGTGCTTATTCTTTTATTTGACGACAGAAGACATGATACCCCAGATTCTTCACATGACTATCTTTAGTGTACAAGTAAAAGTGTGCATACAAGAATTAAAAATAACATTAAAACAGTGAAAACAGAGTTGAGATATATAGTATAAAAATTAAATACAATAGTGCACAGAATAATAAGAGTAATTTCAGTAGTACTCACACTCATACTCACACACAGAGTATGAAAAAAAAATTTGAAAACATGAAGTGAAAAAACTACTTCGCAAGATAATATAGAGTTATTTAGTGAAATGCATGTTGAAAAACATTTGATAAAAAGTAACACTAAAGTAAGTACATGGAGAAAACACCCATAAAAATTTGATTTAAGTACATGAAGGAAAAAAAATAAGTCAAAATAATAAATAAATAAAACTGCAGAAACAAATAAGACATAAAAATAAAAGAATAATATCAAAATGTGCTATAAAATCAGTGACGCTGGAAAAAATAAAATAAATCTGGAAAAAAAAAATCATTAAAAACTAATAGAGATGAAACCGGTAATATAGGATAAAGAACTCAATCCATCATAAACCCATAGTCCAGTAATGTCTAGTACTCTTTAATCCAAACCGAATTATGAATCGAACAATTGTGCTTTAGAAATTGCTAAAGAGCATTCATTTTCTACCCACCTGTCCCCATTGAACCCCGTCGAAACCCAAATCTACACTGGGCGTTTATCCGTAGGCTTAACACTGATTTCATATTTGCGATTTTTTGTTGTTTGGTTTAAAGGATAAATAACTGCTAAAGATTATAAATCTTATTATGCCAGCCAAATTTTGGGTCTTAATTTGAGATATACTTGTAATCGAGGTTTTGGGCAGTTAATAAATTAGGTGCATTATACGTTAATACTGAGTACAGAGCTTGTTTTAAAATTCATATCGGAAAGGCTTATGCCTGCATTGATAGACTGTGTCTGGACTTCCAGTTATACTGCTAGTTTTAAAGGTAAAGAATATAATAGTAGCGTAATATATTCTTCTGAGGATTTGTGCCTCATGACTATGGAACATGATTTTCCTGTCAGTTCCACATTGTAATTAGTTTTAGAACTTCACTCCTTTAATACTATTTCCTTCGATTACATTTTCCTTGTACAGACACTATGCCGACGTATTTAAGCTTTTTAATTCTCGATTCAATTCAGCTTTCTTCTATGGTCCGAATACTATTCGAAATACTTTTCTTTTTTTGTTAAATGTTTATTTTATTATTTTACCTGCCAAAAGTTGTGAAAAGCTGTGAATTTGTGAGCTAAAAAATAATTAATGTGGTATCATTGACCTGAGATCGAATAATACCCAGCGATATATCTTACCGTCTCGATTTTATGGTTTATTGTTGAACAAGGATCTCCCTCTTCTAGCTCATTTTTAGTCTTCAAATAATGCTTTCGGGTATGTGTATGGAAATGAAATACCTTGTTAAAACTGTTTCAGAGCTGTTTGAAATATCGTAAATTTAAAAAACAAAATATCCCAAGAAGAAACGAGGCAAACACCATAATATTATTGTTTTAGAAATGAGTAAAAAAACACCCAAGTTTATCTCCTAGGTAGAAAGGATTTAGCTGAATTTATGTTTAAACATATTTTCGTCATTGAAAAAAATATAAAAATAATAATACGGTCGCTTTTAAAGAACTATTCGAATTCAAGAGATTTAATGTACCTTCCTGGTCCGAACATTACTTCTTCGAGACAATTCGTATTATTTATTTATTAACCCGTGTCTTTGTACCCTATATAATATTTTTGTTTTTATTTATTACAGACGTAGCTATAATATTTTGATTGTGTTTTTATTCACCTTAAGGTTTTTCCATAGAAATTGCAATTGAAAATACATTTTAATCCTCTTCTAATTAAGAGAAAATTGCCCATTTACCTCGCCTACCAAGCAGTCTTTTAATAATGATCCCTTCCGGGGAACACTAAATTTTTTATTGCCTCCCTTCCTTATTTTTCTGCCCTCTTCAAAGTAGAATAAGGAAAAGGAGGCCCGGAATCCATAAATATTGTCAGAAGATTCCTTATTCTTTTGTGAAGAAGTTGGCAATATTTCTTGAGAAACGTTGGGAATTTTACCCTGAATTATTACGCATTTACCTTAATCAATACGCCTGTATGTTTAAAGTAGAATCCTAAGTTTCCGAGGCAATTAAGTTCTTCGCAGATGAATAAGGACCGTTTATAATTTGTAACTTAAAAAGTCTATATTTATTTATTTACACACCTACACACACACACACACACACACACACACACACACACACACACACACACACACACACACAAAATATTAATATATAAGTATTTCGAAAAGTATTCAGACCATAGGAAGCAGACCATACAATTAGATATATGTATATATATATATATATATATATATATATATATATATATATATATATATATATATATATATACATACATGCATGGACGTATATACTCAAAGATGAAACATTTTGTATAGATACATAGGTACATTGAAACATAGGTACAGTAATATTTTTTTTTAGTTAATAACATATATTTATTGACAAACAATATAATCAGCCACATTTAAGGGCAATAAATTATAGTGACAATTGTACACTTTCATGCCTCATTTACAGGGGCAAATAAAATAAAAATTAAGATATCTTTATAAACTAAAATAAAATATTATACTGAGTTGAATTACACTATAATACAAATTTAAAAAAAAATCACATTCATACTATTTACGATATTTACACTCATTCGGTCTGAAATTGTGGATTTGTGTTTTAACAGGACTTAGTGGAGGGAGGGAGGTATGTTGGCAACGACTGTTGTAGGTATTTCGCACTGAACCTTTTTGTTAGTTAAGCATTGTAATTGAAATTAATCGTTTTTTTTTTCATTAAATTAGCGTGATTTTTTTTTTATTCTAAAAACTAAAATACTTTTATTTTATTTGTTATACAAAGATGTCTAAGTTATAAAAAAAAAAAAAAAAAATTACTGAAATAATGGAATAAACAAAAAATAAGCAAAATAAATAATTTGTAAAAGTATAATTATTATTGATGCTATGTCATCATCGTTATACGTAGTATACATTGAACGATGTGCTGTGATTTGTAGTATTTCAATGTACTTGGAAAGCATTACTAAATGTACAGTAAGTAACTCACAAAATAATTCATATTTTGTTTTTCCTTCTTCAAATTATATATATATATATATATATATATATATATATATATATATATATATATATATATATATATATATATATATATATATAAAATACAGAAAAATTCGTTGGAAAAACGAAAGAAAAAACAATCGAATTTTTATAATTTGAAGACGTTTAAATAAATTACGAATAATTATTGGAATCACTGTATATAAATATTCCACCTGTAATCAATAATATTTATAATGGTTGTGAAGCAATTAATGATGTTTGGATTTAATAATACAGCTACATGTTTCTCAGATTTCACACTTTTACGTTTAATCACTGTAACGTTTTAATTTTTTCTACCAATTTATTTTGTTATAAGTGTGATGAATTTCATAATTACTGCCATTTATTTAGTACTTAAAGCTGTATATATATATATATATATATATATATATATATATATATATATATATATATATATATATATATATATATACTTAGTTTTGGTTTAAAGATAAACCTTTCCATCTTTTGTTGTCTTCTTGGGTGAATAATGTTGTAATAGGTACTGTAGACTCTTGCTAATCAAAACTTTTGAAAACCAGGGGGGTTCGGATTTGCGAAAAATTCTAATTATCGAATGACAAAGAAGTTAACTTCATTGATAACAACTCAATTCAAGCTTAAAAGCAAAATTATATATTAAAAAAAGTTATACAACAGTAATTATTTTTCTGAATTTTATTTTTTAATTATGCTCTTGGGAAATAGTCGTTGGTTGGGAAGTTGAAAGTATATTTTTCAAGGCCTCCGACCGCATCTGCTTCTTGATGATTGATTCCAGATTTATTTATTTTTTCCTTATTTTTCTAAATATCAGAAATAGTGGATTTTCCAAAATTAAATTCACTTCTAATTTTGTTACGGTTACACCTCTCTCAAGTCGATCTAGTTTCGTTAGTTTCCCCTCCAAGTTAATTTGAGATGTTTATTATTTAAATTGCACATTTAAAATTTTATTTATTTCTTTATTTATTTTTTTGAGCAATATTACATTCTGTCTCAGCAAGGACAATGTTAATAGTGATAAAACAAATCATTCATACCACATGTTTGATATTAAGAAAACAGTTTTACAAATTAATTATATAATGTGAAAACTTATAAAAATATCTGATTTGGACAACACATGACTTCCTTGTACGCCTGCTAAACTATAAATCGGTGGCTCAAAAAGTCCACAATTTGGTAACTAGTTTCCAAAAGATTTCTTCGTGTTCCGTTACAACATTAAAACTGTCAATATCACTAGATAAAGCATTGGAAATCGACAGTTTCGACATTTTAAGCAGATAAACCCACTCAACTTATATCTTATTTTCCTACTGCAGACTTGTTGATCTCACGAATGGGGAGGAAAACCAGTATTTTACACTCAATTTTAACACTTAAAACAAGTAATAAAAATGTTTAATTGGATTGGAAACCAAATCGCGTTTGTAACCTTTATTACCGAAATATATGATTTCTTTATATGATTTTAATATATTTTTTGATGTAAGTTAATTATTACCTTCAAGTAAAGTATTCTTTTCGGCTCACCAATTTTAACCAAAATCTAGTAAATACATTCATATTGATATAAAAGTCCTATTTACCAAATTTGATATGTTTTACATTATATTTTAATATAATTTTTGAGGAAAGTCTAATATGACCTTTAAGTAAAGTACCGCTTCCGATTTTCCAATTTATATCAAAATCTAGTATGTTATTCAGATCAATATAAAAGTTATAAATACTAAATTTGAGAAGTTTTGAAAAATATTTTAATATAATTTTTTATAGAAATCAATTATGACCTTCAAGTAAAGTACCACTTCCATTGATCAAGCAGTAAAAAAAAATGGAGGTTCACAACTAGATTTTACAACAATTCTAAATACAAAATTTCAACTTTCTACGCCTAGCCGTTTTTGAGTTATGCGAGATACGAACGTACGCACGTACGCCACGACTAAACTAGTCAAAATGGATTCAGCGATGGTTCAAAATGGATATTTCCGTTGAAATCTGAAAACCGAAAATTTTCGCGATTATAATACTTCCTTTACTTCGCACAAGGAAGTAAAAAAATAATAACTAATTGGGCCATATGGGAAAAAGGTAATAAAGATATAGGTTACTGAGAATTTTTATTTCAAATAAACGGAGCCATTATTTTTAACAAGATTTTTCATGCCTAATACCACGTCAAAGTGTTTATAACATAGATGGTTTAGTTGAAAGAAAATCCTCAAATCAAATCTTCAATTTTTATTTTTTATTTTGGTGAGGTTCGGATTACAGAACGATTCAGATCAGCGAGAACCTCTGTACATTCACATAACGAGGAATGACCTTTTAACTGACATAAATATCATGCCCTATTTTTATACTTATATTCAGTATTTTTTTAAAAATATAAATTGTGATTATTATTTGACTTGTTCATTAAACCATTGAGGTAGCGAAGAGACTGAATTTAAAGTAATAATAATTTCAGGATTAGTCGTTATATGACTTATAAAACTCCTTCCTTAGCGGTTACGAACTTATTGTGGATTGCGCAGAGTGTTGAACCAATGGTTTGGATTGAAGTTATTTAAATTTTAGTTTTATAGAGTAAGAGAAAACTTTTTCTTATTATTTTTTAAGTAGTTGCTCAATATACCTCATTATGCTGAATTCATTTCTCTTGGAAATAAAATGGAAATGAAACTTTAAGGAGCACATGAATAGAACTGGTGCCTTCAGAATTCGTTACCATACCACTAAGTAACCACTATTATTAGCAGAGGCATGCAACTAAGGGTAGAAATGTAACTGTCTCTATTTCGCCATGAGCCACTGCTATAGGCGACAGGATTTCCCTACGATTTCCAGATCAGAAGTAAACAATCCTGGAATGCATAACAAAGGGGCAATTTACTCAAACATTATTGGCTTGGGATGGAGACTAAACAAGATTTGCCTTTCTACTTAAACCAAAAGTGAGGGTAAACAGGGGAAGGCTATAAGCCTTGACCGCCCTTCGCCATTAGCAAGTAAAAGAATACCAGGGTCTTCTCTTGGGTTTTCAAGTATAAGAATAGCCGGGTCTTCTTTAGAATTTCAGACTTAAATGGCAGCATCTTCCAAAATGGGTTTTTCCAATCCTATGGAGAATTTTCCGAGTTTTGTGTAGAAAGGCCTTACTCCATCCAAACATTAATATTACTTTATTTTCATTAGACTCTATCCCTCGATGAAGTTTTATTTATTTTGGCCTCTTGAAGAAAACTCCAGAAAGATAATGCGATCTGTAGATGGCCCTACTTGAATCATTAATTAAACATATTTCGACATTAATAAATCTAAAAATGTCGAAATAATTTCCTGGATTAACTCACAAATTGTGTAACACAGGCATAGCGATTTATTTCTATCTTGAAATGAGATGTCGTACATGAATCTCTTTTGTTATTGGATATTGAATAGTTAGAATTTCTAAATTAGAAAACAAAAATTCTTAAACTTTAAAAGATACTTTACTATAAAATTCTCTTTAGCTTTGCTCTCATAAAAGTTTCCATTATAACCATGGCCTGATAAACTGAGCAAAATGTGGATCCCAAATAAACAATGTTTAAAAATGTTTTTCAAATTATTTAAAGTTAAAATATTTGGACTTCGCCTTCTATATTTGTTTAAATACAAGAATATTTTATATTAGTCGGTTTATTTTCACAACAAATACGTCGTTCCGCAGAATGTCAATCGCTGTCAGTGACAACAGCTGCCAATACAGAAGTTATCAGAGTTCATGACCTGACCTAGGTCGGCGTTCAATCCAAAGCTATGGCGTAGCGACTGTATTCTAACAATAGTTCGGTAAATTGTATGACGAATTTACCAGGGACAACAATATAGGACATAACCACGATACGCCATCAATATTGAATGATCAGCGATAAATTGAGACTTCAATAATAAAAGTGGAGGAGATTAGATCTTTTCCCTATACATTTCTTTCACTTTTTATTTATTTACTGCAATATTTGAATTCGGTCCACAATAAACCATAGAAAAGGAGCAAATTAATTCAAAACGTTATTCAGTCATTGATGACCTACGTAATCCTGATATTATGTTAAAGGACAGCCCGTATTTCATTAGTAAACCGCTAAAATAATGAACCAATTTTTACCAAATTTTTACATCATCCTCATGGTCCACGGAAGGTTTAACAATAATAATATCGATTTGTGATTAAAGTGTTATTAAAAAATTCATTAATAAATTTCTTTGAGAAAAAGTGTCCATCTTGCTTAGGTGTCGTAGCCATGACAACTTCATACCTATGGAACCGAGTTGATTATAAATACTTTTTAATTTGTAAAATTATTGGGTGACAAAATTATTTGACGACACCACATCAGATTCTTTGAGGGACTTAAGGCATGCCCCAATCCTCTGTTACGGGCTAGGAGGATAGAAGAGTAACGGAGATGACAAACGTACCCAAATGCATTGTGTAGCTTGAGGCCGGGAAAGGGATGAGTTCGGAGTGAGCGACCACGCCCTCTGCGCCTCAACATACCTTCCTACATTTAAGTAAAATCAACAATTTAGGGTTGATTTAAAGTTTAAACAGGAATTTATTACTATTTATTCACTCTGATATTACGATATAATTGATTACTAATTCGTAACTCTGATATTTTATTAACTATTTAGTCACTCCGATGTTATGATGGAATTTATTATTATTTTGTTACTCTGATATTTTATTAATTATTTATTTACTCTGATGTTATGGTGGAATTTATTAATATTTCGTCACTCTGGTATTTTATTAATTCATGCTGTCAACATTAAATTAATTTGCATGTAACACTTTGAGATAGAATATTATTGATTATAATTTTTACCCAACTAAATTAAGATTTTTTAAACCAAAAATCGTAACATACTGTTATGATTCAGGATTCTTTGTGGGTAGCTATAATTAAAAATAAATAAATTCAATAAAAAACATTTTATTTTTAAACTAAGGTAAAAATAAAATAAGGTAAATCTACTTCTAGAATAGTTGACAATGCCTCTTATATGTTCATATGTACTGGTTTCAAATTAATGGAAAAAATCTGTAGTCAATGTATAAATAAAAGTTTCGATACTGGGCACATTTAGAGCAGCATATTTTGATTCCTTAATTCTATTTAATAAATCAAGTTGGAATACATTCAGTTCGTTACTCTAATTTAAAAAAATATAAAAATAGTAATCAATGGAAAAACTTACTTCTGAAATTATACTCCAGGTTTTCGATGGTTCCGATCTGATCTACCTGAACAACCGTATACACAACGTGTAACCATAATGATTGAAAGTTAAGTCAAAACACCAAATTCTAAACGAACGATTAGGCGCCTCAATACGGCCGCCCAAGTAGGCTAACCACCACCACTCGACCTCAATTGTTTTCTGATGTGTCATCTCCATTACTCTTCCATCCTCTTAGGTTCCAGGACATCTCCTCCAACCCCCCTCTCAGAGAAACTCACCTCTGGAAGGTGCCAACCATCCCCATTGCAAACGTTTTCGTTGAGGGAAGGAACTCGAACTTTGTTGTCTGACCTATCTATACAACTACCAGCAGAGTGAAACATATTTACTCGTATTTACTTATGAAGACACGGCGATCTGCTAATTGATGCCACCGCTGCACTCAGCAGGTCGACAAAATCACCCTTTGAATGACTTCGTTAAAAGAAACCTTGCCTCAAACACGTCGTTGTGGATATTCGTTACTTTTACTAAGAACAGGGGGGGGGGGGTAAGAAAAAAAATTGGATGAAAACGTTGTTTTGTTAATAAAATCGGAAGATAACATAAATAAAAAAGTGAAAATGTAAAACCTAATTGTAGTTTTGACAAATTTACTGGCGTTATGACCCTGTTCCTTGATAATATCTTCAAAAAATGTGATCGAAAAACATTTTACATGTTATTATTTTAAATGTTATTTTGTATTTTACTATACGGTATTGCCATTGTAGTTATGCTTGTGCAGCTAGTTTTTGCTGCAATCCGTGGATTGAATTTGGAGAATCCAGGTTTTTCTCGAGGACAATTATACGTTGCATGCTCCCATTTAGGAATACCCAAAGGTTTGTTTTGGATATATATCATATGGAGCCACCAAGAACATTGTGTTTCCAAAAGCATTGTAATGAACTTAAAATTGAATAAATTTTAGGTGTTCCAAACTAGGTGAACCAAAACGTAAATATAATAGTGTGGTATACATATAATAATAGTAATGATCTAGCAATATCGAAGCATTGCCGGGTCAGCTCTATTAAATATTTATTAAGTTTTGGTGGATCTTTACTTTTCCCGATCATTTTTTTTTTAAAGATAATAAATATTTAATAGTTGTTAATTTGTTTTTTATATCAGGGTTAGTATATTTTTCTGAATTATGTTGGATCGGAAAACCTAATTCATTTACATATTTCCGTCTCAAGATATATACACAGACCAAAAGCTCATATGAGAGATGAGACGTTCACAAGACTACTCCAGATGATGTAAACATGTTTCAGCTTTAGGGCTTTCATCTTGGCTGCCGTAAAGTAAATTGAATAAGATCTGGCTTCGGAGGGATATGAATTGAAATGCATTCGATAGCATATATATGCGAAAGTGAACTTTATCATATAATCAACAAATTAGTTATATTATTTAATACTTGCTGTATCCGAACGGCGCGGCGTTGTCCGTTGAAAGAATTGCGAGTTAATTACCTTCCCAATTTCATGTTTTTTTTTTTTTTTATCTTTTACTTTTAAAAGATATTGTGAGTAACCGAACACACACAGAGCTACTGTTTTGATCATTCCTAACCATCACGCATCATCATACTGTAAAGTTTTGTACAAACTTATACAAATAATTTATATAAAAAATAAAAAGATTTAAGTTTAACTTTTATTTAGCACATTAGTTATATATTGCACATTTCATCATACTTATTGCTGTATGAAATGAATGGGAAAGTAAATAAAACTATTAAAGCGAACAGAGATTCGCCGAGGAAACACATCATTCATTCAATGCCCCGACTTGCTTTGCCGTGGCTATCTGGAATAAAATATGTGATGTGGACAACACATGACTTCCTTATATGCCTATTAATCTATAAATCGGTGGCTCAAAAAGTGATCCTCAATTTGGTTACTAGTTTCCGAAGATTGCAGTATCTCAAAAACGAAACTCGGCGTCACGACATCCAACTATTGACACACACACACATACTCTTGTTTCTGAAGGTATCATTCCGTTATTATATATGTTGTTTTCTTTCAATACGTAACTAGTTTCCAAGAGATTTTTGTTGTGTTCCCTGACAACATTAAAACTTTCAATATCACTAGATAAAGCATTGGAAATCGACCATTTCGATATTTTAAGCGGATAAACCCACTCAACTTATATCTCATTTTTCTACAGCAGACTTGTTCATCTCACAAATGGGATGGAAAACGAGTATTTTACCCTCAATTTTAACACTTAAAACAAGTTATAAAAATGTTCAATTGGATCGGAAACCAAATTGGGTTTGTGACCTTTATTACCGAAATATATGATTTCTGAATTTAATTTTAATATAATTTTTTATGTAAGTTTATTATGACATTCAAATAAAGTACCCTTTTCGGCTCACCAATTTTAACAAAAATCTAGTAAATACATTGATATCGATATAAAAGTCCTATTTACCAAATTTGAGAGGTTTTACATTATATTTTAATATCATTTTTGATTAAAGTTTTTGACCTTCAAGTTAAGTACCGCTTCCGGTTTTCCAATTTAGACCAAAATCTAGAATGTTATATAAATCAATATATAAGTTATAGATACTAAATTTGAGAAGTTTTTCATAGTATTTTAATATAATTTTTGATGGACATCAATTATGACCTTCGAGTAAAGTAGTACTTCCAGTGACCAAAAAGGGAGAGAGGCTCACAACTAGATTTTAAAACAATTTATTATTCAAGAAGTATTTTTTATTTATTTTTTTTCTTGAATAGAGCATTGTTTAATTTTGTTTTCCGTTAATTCTGCCTATAACCATTTATTTTATTTATGAACCTGTTGCCTATGGAACGGCAATCTCATCAAAATGGAAGTGGTTGAAACGTAGGCATGAATGTAATATTTAAACATAATCGTCTAAGGAACATTTTTTTTTTTTAAATAGAAAAATATAATTTAAAAAAAAAAATATTGAGTCCTGTAAAGTCGAAGTTTGCAAAAGTTAATGCGCACTTGCCCCAGATTACCATGCCACCACTTTTTATTTTTGTTATCGTATTAAATAGATAGGATTATGTAGACTGATATTTTTTGATAGCCATAGGGTATATATATATATTGTAACTATAAAGTTTTTAGCTTTTTAATATGCATAATTTATATGCCTATTCAATATCAACAATCCGCCTATTTTTGATTGCAGGCATTTGTCGGACTTCGCTTATGGGAATTACCCGTTGTTCATCAAAACCCAACAGGTTGTGGTTTAGCTTCCTTATATGAAGCTTCCAGATGTGCAGTTGTGGTTTAAGTCGTTAGGGTTGCCCAACGATCGCTGAGAGGCGAAGCACCAGCTGTGTGAGGTGGACCATGTCGACTTTGTTCCCTCCCATTCCTGTTGGATTAGAACCTTGTACCCCAATACCCGCCGGCTTAGGTATTGTCAGCGGCTCCTGTCCATGTCTCCTAGTTTCGCCTCATTTCCTCTCCCTCTGTATCCGTATACTGGCCTCCCGGACGATCCTAATAGCTTCAATTACAGGTTTATATCCCTGTTTACTACCTTCCCTTTTTATGGATGCGGAATTATCCTCGTTCGAAGACAGCACGCCTATCTCTTGCGGTTTGATTTGATCTTGAAAATGTTCAGTAATTAGAAAGTAAGTTGCTAATTGAGAAGTATTTTTGACATTGGTATCAAAAATATATATATTACAACAATAATCCAGTCAGTAGAGGGTTTCTAAGTTGCAAAGGTTTTATTTGTTTAAATTTTGTATATGGAGGTGGAAAAAATCTAAAAAAAAAAATCTAATACAGGTGACTTCGGGAGAACGTTTGGCAGCCAAAACACATCGAAATCATTTGTTTATATTTTTGCCTATAATTACTGAACGGTCCATTCCTCATAAAAAGTTATTACATTACAAATCAAAGATTAAAGTGTGCGTCGGATGAGTACCAAAACCCAATAATTGGGTTAAGTGGTGTGGTCGAAAACCACGGTCATAAAACGGCGATTTTGTCCAACTTTGTCAAAGACTGAGTACTTACTATATATGAATCTGTAGCTTGGAAATGAGTTCTCTAAGAGAAAAATTCATTGCATAACAGTTGTCGAGCACCAAATTCTGTATCCACTCAGTATCAAACTTTTTAATTCTGTCAAGTACGCCTCCCGGCATTGACAATTTCCCGATCTTTGGGATTGGCATATTTGCTCAGTAGGGATATAATTTGGATTGCAAACAGTGGAGTAATTTTCGTTTTCAGGTATGTATTGCCCCTATCTTGAAACATTCAAGTTTTCGGACTCCTTCTTCTAGTACATTTTCTGCTATCTTTTAGAACCGCTAAGAAAAAGCACTTATTACATTTGTTCCTCAGTACTTCGCTTGCAGTGCATTTAATGTGTCATTTCTAATTGAGAAAGACCTTAAATTTCATGCAAGTTTTGTTTTGGTTTGCTGAGATACGGGTCCGTCAAAATCTGCAAAAATGTCAACAAAAAAAAAACAACACCAAAAGTTAAATTTGGTCTCGCCTTAATAATTATTTTTAGTTTAGTGAAAAATACATAATTACCAATCTTATAGAGGATTAAATTTCCTAGAACATACATACAAAATATTGCTCTCAACAGACACCAATATATTTAGAGAAAGAGGACTGGAAACTGAAAATATCATCCGCTATTCAAATTGGTTTTCCTGAATGTAATATCATCATTAATTCATTATGTATATATGTTTATACTATTACAAAAAAAAATAGAAATTACTCTTTTTCTTTCCATAAATTTCATTAAAAAAAAAGTAAAAATTTAATATGTTGTCGAGTTCGTATTTTCTGAAATCGTGATATTAAATAATACATAATGATGACAAATAATATCGTTAATAACAATAAATGATACTGTTAATATGATAATACTAAACAGTATAAATGTTATTTCCTTTATTTGTTTCACTCATAAAGTGTTAATATACATAATAGTTGGAGGCCATATTTGGTCAACCACAAATTACGCTAATATATTTATAAAATTATTTGTTGTTAATAAACTTTCTAACAATATTCGCAGTCCCCAATAATACTGCCTCTTGCATTTTTTCTATTGTTGTTATTTTGTCTATTGTTATTGTCTATTTGTTATTTTGTTATTGTCTAGTGTTATGTCGGTAGGTCAAGTTCACTCAGAGAAGATGTAGATTACTCCGATACCGGCCCATTGCCTGTCATATTTGTTTTAGCCGCTTATAGCGAGCGGAACTATATTATACCTGGTAATTTATTTATTATTCATGGTAATTTCCTTCTAATAATAATATTGGCTGAAATTTATTACTCCAATTCTTATAAATTTCGTAATTTTACATATTTTAATTTACAAGTACTTATAAAGTTCAATTTTATTCTAATTTATATTTTTTTTATAAATTATATCTTTTTTTTTTTTTATATTATATCTAAAATTCACGATTTAAAATATCAGCGAAGAAGTTTTTTCAGGTATACAGCCTTCTTTATCATGAAACATAATCCCTTTTACAGATACTATAAAAAATTGAACATTAAAATAGAATAGGCTGGAGGTGAAGAGCGGATGGGGGCCGTCTATCGATAGTAATAAAACAGTCTATGTGTTTGCTTTGTTCGGCATAAAAAAACTCCTTCGGTATAAGTTATTATGTGATAGCAGGATATGTAGATAAACCAAACAAGAGAGCTTTGGCCTCTGACCTAGGTGATGCTTGCCGCATGCCAGATAAAGGTCTCTACAAGAACTATTTTGCGATTGGATCATAAAAATATTCTGTTATTTTACTAATTTCTAGCACAATTGCCTATTGACGGCTTATTAAAAATAGGTAGGAAATCGATTTTCATAGTTTTTATTTTATTTTTTTCATGAGTGGCATTTGCTGATCCTTGAATGGTAATACATGATTATATACAATGGATGGTTAAAACAATGTTCGAAACTTCCCATCTACCACAGAAAAAGCTTACTTTATTTTTGTCAAACATTGGTATATATTTTCTTCTAGGCTGACAGAAAATATTTTAGGATGAAATAAGTACAATTATTTTAGAGAATAATTGCAGATGTTCAACAACCAAATGAGAATAATTTGCTGGCATTGATACAGAATCAATTTCAAATGGCTATAGAATTTCGGTAAAATTTGTCATATGTTTATGTTTATTTATAAGTCAATAGCAGAGTCATCTGAATGAAAATTATATGTATATTACATATCTTATTTGTTTGTTACGTTCAAGTTGCTACTCATTTATCCTAATACAGTTAATTGGTCTTATTTACAGGCCTAACCCATTTTCAAAAATCTCTGGCCAATCGGGGTTCAATCCGTGGTTTCCATTCTTAACAGTTTACGGAACTTCTACAGCAGTAACTATAGAGTTTAAATGTCTTATTTATGAGAAATATAGTAATCTGTTGTAGATTCTGGAATGCAGCTTTAAAATTATTCAATGAATATAACGTTCGCTCTAGAAAATGATAAGGATCAAAACAACGCGAGTTAAGTGTCCCCTGGTACTTACTTATTTTATTTTTCTTTTTATATCCGCCTTTCTAAAGCTTAAACTCCTTTCCCTGTTAGACGTCACTGTCTCTGGCAGGTTCTCAAATCCATCAGTCAATTATCCTTCTCATCATCCCACTTTTGGAAACACTTTAGATTTGAATATTTTAAGCTGTTTTAAATATTTGAAGTTCTTCGCCTGACGTCCTTTGTAAAGGGCTCTTTTCCTACTCATCCATAAAGAACAGAAGGACGATGTCCAATAGCCTTGTAAATTCTAATTCCAAAGTTTCTCAACAGTGGTCTTAAAGAAAGAACTTCTGTGGCAAGGGTGCCATTTACATTTCTTATTACCAGCCAACATGAGTGAATTGAGTGAAGAAGTTTATGTTTTCCGGGAAAGTTTATAAATGTTTTCTCATTATCGAATAAATTTCCACGACTGCCTGTATTACGCCTTCCTTCATTCATGCATTTTTTCTTTTAATACTATATGTGTAAGATATATTCTTTGATTTATATATATATATATATATATATATATATATATATATATATATATATAGTGTATTAGTTTTTTCTTTTAATACTTTCACCTGTTATTGGTAAATATTATATTATTGATGTATGACCAGAACTTCCAGAACCTTTAATCCTAAGGATTATATTTAACTGATTCTGGCTGAAATAACTAAAATATATACGGCTGTGTCAAAATCAGTCAGAAGACTGTTCTCACAGATAATCTCGTTTGTCCAGGAATAGTTCAGACTCATAAATACAACTGCCTGTTTCCTCTACATTATAACTTGTACTAAACTTTATTTTAGAATTTTTAATGCTTATATCTGTAATGCAAGATACAATCGGAAAAAATAAATTTTAACCTAACTTTTTTGGTTCTTAAAACGTTTTCTAGAAAATCAAAACAACATTAATTACAATCTATATACTCGTATGTGTATATATATATATATATATATATATATATATATATATATATATATATATAGATTGTAATTAATCTTGTTTTGATTTTCTAGAAAACATTTTATATATATTTTCCATTTTGAGTCATATCATATGAAATCACCAGAGGCTTTACCGTCTATGTTTCAGATTTACATGATTTTTTTGTATATTAGTTCTACCAACTAAATACATATACATTTTTTTTTCATATTTTTTACTTGAGAAGTTTTTAATACCGGTTTTTTAAAAATTGTTGAAATAGCCAATTTTACAATGTTTTGGATCACAAAAATGCTCATAGATTTACAACAGATGGTGCTAGTTTGATTACTCATTTTAAATCTTATTGTATGGCCTTTTATTTGATATGTAACATGATATAATAATAATAACTTCATGTATGTTTGTTAACATAAGGTGAGATTTATATTTATTTAAATAGATAATGATAGCCTTAAAATTCACCTGGTTGTTTAATTTGTTCAATTCATTTACAGCATTTGCCCATTGCAGTCCGTGATAAACATTGAAAAATTTGCAATTTGATGATTTTGCTAATAATTATGGAATGTTAATTATATCTATCAGTAGTTTAGAAAATATAACTATTGTTAGATTATACATTTTAAAGAATTAAACGAAATCAAAAATAAGTGGAGATTAAATTTAAAGTGTAAATATTTTATCCGAATTGCAAAAAAATAAAAAGTCATGTAGTATGCTTAAACCACTCTATTTAACCCTGACAGGAACACGTGTCATCTCATAGCGTCTAGTGACACCATACGCTTTTTAGGCGTGCATACTTTAAAAACCACAAACTAATAAAAAAAAACTTTTTTACTTTGTGGGATTAGGTATAGTAAATAAAAAACATTATTGAGAGGAGTAAACACTTTATTTGGAACAATGTATATAATATAATATAAATTGTATATAATCACAATTTTTTTCAATAAAATATAATACTATAAAATAATGACTCGTATTGTTGAAAAGAATAGGTCAGTTTTAGAAACACTTATTCAGTCTTTCAGAGTTTTTTATATAGTTTTTTATACCAGAAGAGGTACATAACATGGCATAATACATTATATTTGATGCTTCACTTTTGCCTTTTATCGCAGTCAATGCAGATTTTTTTGTTATGTTCGCCACAGATAGGAACTGTACAACTATCGCATATCATTTTCGACATCCTTTTTTTTTCGAGTAATGATCGACAGTATGATCGACTTCTTTATTCACCCGATGATCCCGATCGCACTTGTTGCACTTCTTTGTTAGGCGGCAATTTAAGTCATGCTTCAACTTTTGCTATTAGTGATTTTTACATCGGTTTTTCCATACGTTTTATCATCGTCAGCCTCTTTAGTTGTTCAAATCGACTTAGTGGTTTATTTGAAGTCCGATTATTTTGTTTTCAAAAATTGTGAACGTAGACGCCATAAGCATTCTGGCATCTTATTACACCTGGTCGACCGGACCTATCTCTAGTTGTATGGTACTCTTACTTTCGCTTATCTTAAGCGGTCCCCTCGAACTGACCCGGGTTCTACAGGTATCCACTTGATTTGTTTCTTTGTTTGTAAATGAAATTTATTTATGTTAATATTGGCAGAACAAGGAGGTATCTCTTTAATTTATCCATATTCTAATTATTATTATTTAATCTTAATGATTTCCTTAAATCCCAGTATTCTCAATACATTGCAGTATAAAAAAAAAACATGGTTGGTAACATTCTACGCTTATGAAGCGTACGTAGAAATTACACTGTACGTCTCAAAGGCGGAGTTGGTTTAAGAAGGGATGTTACACTGACCTTGAGATCTGAAGGACCGATAAGGAACCGAGGGGATCTTGTAGTCGAATGGAAGGTGAAGGCATATCTAGGAGGTGATGGAGGAAATCCAAAGACGAAAATGGAGGTTCACTTGAGAGCGTCACTGTACGCCTGAGAGACAAATAATGTCACAGTCAGGGTTAAAAATATAAAATCAACGATGATTGAAGTTGGCATTTAGTTAAGGACGCAAATACGGAAATAGGTTTTTTGTTTTTATTTATTTTCATCTACATAGATCTGCTACAAAATCAATTCACTGATTGGCTTGTTTCGACTCATGAAGAAAGTTTCTGTCCATTTATTTGAATTGAAATATGTTATAGGATACGTAATTTTGCATAAAATAACGAACATCTTTCAAATTTCAACGTTTTTTAGCAATAACATTTTTTGTCAACCAATTTAAAAAAAAAATGACGGAATGTGAGGTTGTTCTAGGGGCATGCAAAAGACTGAATCGCTGCAATTTGAATGAGAATACTGCCCAATCCAAAAGGCATTGAACAATGACTGATGACCAAAGACCTGTATATGGAACTAAGTGGTTCCTATATTTCATGCCTTATAGATCGGTTTATTTCCAGCAAGGTGGTGGACGCGAGCCCTGGAAATATGTCCGGATGACTGATCGCCGTTCTCCTGGAGGCTACGTACGTGAGGTCCTGACCATTTCAGGGATTACCCTATAGTCCTCGGTTGCTGTTGCGTGGGGGTAGAATCCTGAATCGTTATTGTATGTAAAAACGGTAAGAGTAAATATAGATGCAAAGCATATTCGAACAGTTATATAATCGAATAAAAAACAGTTATATATTGAATTATCTGTATATATATATATATATATATATATATATATATATATATATATATATATATATATATATATATATATTGGCAAAAAGGACCATCAGGCCCACTTGCCGGACTTTGTCCCCCCGCCCTTGCCAGTACCAGTATATATATATATATATATATATATATATATATATATATATATATATATATAAAATAAGTTAAGATGGGACTTACATTAGTATAGCCACTAATTCCAAACTTTATAAACATTGTATATAGTATATATAGAGGATTAGAATCTGAATAAAATCAGTGTTTAACCAGCCTTCTTGTGTGTTCTTCATCTTCCAATTTTATTTTATTTTTTTTTTTTGCGTGGTGAAGCTCACAAGTTATATATATATATATATATATATATATATATATATATATGTGTGTGTGTGTGTGTGTGTGTGTTTATGTATATATAGGCAACAGTAGAACCCCGTTTATCCGAAATCATGTGACCAAGGCTATTCCGCATAAGAGATAGTTTAATCAGTACATTAAAAAAATCTTGATATAATTGATGTTTATGAAAGTAATGTGCAAAAAAATATAATTATTTATTCATGTATTCATTAATTCAATTCGGCGCAACAACTCCGTGACGAGACCTCAACTCCTCAACCAGCTTCCTCCAAACCTTTCTGTCTCTGGCAGCCACCATCCAGGCCCTGATGCCTAGCTCAAGTATACGGTATAATAATTTCTGTATTTAAATAAACTATGTGTTTGTTATTGGTTGTCTATAATTTTCTTATAGAAGTTTAATTAATGTACGTAACTTTTCTTCTCTAACTATTCCCAATAACTCTCCGAGGCGTCTGAAAAGAAGATGGCCGCGGGATCTCCTAACACAGAATAGTCATCCAAGTGATGGGTAACTCCTTCACAAGCTACTATCTAGTTTTATATTCTTAGATCATACTTATTGCATTTTCATTACAATTGTAAATATCAGTAATTAAAAAAAAATTAAAATTAAAAAATTAAACTTTAAATGTATATTTTTCGTATAAATGCATCTTTAATTATGTAATTAAAATTTGAATTATGAAATATTATTTCATCAGTTTATTTTTAATAAAAATCTTTCTTGTTGGCAAAATGTATGAACATAAAAGCACCTAAAGAAAATAAAATAAAAACACCTTTTGGATGATCCATGTTTTGCATATTGCGGGTGCGGATTCTGCTGTATTTTTTTCAACCTATATACAAGAGATAAATAAAACAAGACTATAACTTTATATTAAAATGTTAAAAATTCAACGTTTTCCATTTACGAAATTGATTTATTCCTTGTACATATATATATATATATTGCGGTTACGGATTAGTGGGGTATATACAGGTGAGTGGGGTATACCCTTGTTATATATTGCGGCTTCGGGTTATTGGGATTCTATTGTCTATTTTAAAATGTTGAAAATTCAACGTTTTCCAGTTACGGAATTGATTTATTCCTTGTTTATTACACAGTACAGAGTATATAAATAATTAAAATTAATCGATAAGCATAAACAATCAATAATTATAATAATAATAAATCAATAAAAAACAAGTAATATTGGTTTAGATATTTACACTTTCTTTTGACAATTATAAAATTCATAATTGCAATCAACGATGTGGTGTCGAAATCAATATAATTCTATGAAGGTGACAACCTATATACCTATCTATGTTCTTTATTTTAATGAATAATTAAAACTGGTAGTTGCATTAGGATTGAAATCTATTTCCTTGACAAAGTTATTTCCTATCAATGATTACATTTATAATAATTGTTGATATTTTATTTTTAACAATAGGTCTACCGAACAATATTTGAATGATTAATTCACCCTATGGGCAGTGTCTTGTAAATTGATAAAGTATTGACCTATCTGTCTATATTCAGTCAGCAGGGTGAGTTAGTCTGTAGTTAGTGCTTCTTATTTCGTCTACTTATTTGTTATTGCAAACTACATCTACCCTTAAGGCCCATTAGCAGACCATAATTAATGAGTGTTAATGTTTTGTGTGCTTTAAATCAGACTAATTGCGATGTAACACTTGTAGTAGTTTCTGATGTTGATTGCAACCTTTTGTGGACTTCTCTTTGTAGGTTGTTGTTTTACTTAATGCTTTTTTTAATAGGGTTAACGACGCTAGTTGAAAGCTGGGACGAGATTATTATCCTGAAGCTTTCATTCGCTGACTTTTTAATCGATTCATTCTTCACTATTCCAACAGGTAAGTACACCCATTCTGATTTTATTCTTTTCTGTATTTTTTTTTAATTGACTGTATTATTAATAAATTAGTAAGAATGCCATGTAGTGTTAAGTTAATTAGAATATCTAATATGTTAATATTTTCCATTCATATTATTTTTTGATGGTGCTACTTTTGATTGCTTGAAGAACAGCCAACTACCCAGCCGCGGATTCTTTGAATTTTTCGACCCGACTTAAACATAGCTATGGCTTTTGTCATATTATTGATTACAGCCTGCTGGATTGCCTTCAATATTGCTTCCGTTTATATTTTAATTTCTTCTTAATGGTGCATAATATTAAAAAATCAAGATTTATTTACTAACCGGATGAAATTTACATTTTTGGTGAAAAGAAAACCCCTCTTCATTACTCTTTTTTTTAATTTATTGGTTAAGTAATTACTAAATACTATAATTTGCGACCCTACATTTTACTTTACTTTTTTTTTTATTATCAAATAAGTGGGATAGTATTATCATCACAGGATCCGGATTCTAAGAGAACACCCGCTCTTCTGAAAAGTATAATTTTTCAACACTTATGTACATTTCTACAAAAATTGGTTTTAAAGTTGAATCTTGTCGTTTTTTGTACTCTGTTAGGCAATAAAATACATACATTTCTATGTTTTTTTACGCGACTAAAATAAATGGTCCTAACAAATTGTTAAAAAGTGAAAATAGGTATAATTTGTTTGTTGCCAAACATCAAACTTTCACCATTTTGTTATAGCAAACATTTTTCTGTAAGAAACCATATAAATAATCTATTTCTAGAACAAAACATCTATGAATATTATGGACTAAATTACCCGATCTCTCTGCAGTTAGTCTTCAGCTATTATTTTCTAAGCAATAGTTTTAGTTTAAAAAATACAAAAATATAGCCAAATAAAATTTGAACAATTTTTCAACAAAACTCATGAGAAAATATTAAGCTGCTAATGAGAAATCGTCATTGGAATATAAGAAATCTATATATCAGGGTAATCTATCACTATTGGGTTTTCTTCATTATCAGTATTTATTTGATGATTTATATGAGCTAATTTTTGGGAATATAGCAACGAGGAATTTGCCTCTGATTTTCTTTACTGTTTACGTCAATTTTCTTGTACCATTTTTTGACCAAATAAAACTGGGAATATATTGTATAATAATGAGGATGGCCTATGATATAGTTTTGTAAACATTACTTATTTTGCTTGTTTGATTATCTTTAATTTTAATATGTTGCACTTTCTTTTAATTGCCAACTGGAGTAAATGTATGGAAGTATTTTTCACGTTTTATTTTGAAGGAAATGGCCAGATTTTTCTTTTTATAAGACCTACTAATCCCTTCCTCATAACCTCTGGTGTTCTGAAAGCTGTTTCAAAGTCATTACTTGTTTTAATTAAAAGTTGCTGAAGTTTTAACTACATTCTGATAAAAATATGCTACATTTTCTATAAAACTCGTTTTTATATTTTGTTATATTTTCGTTGTAGATATTAATTCCTTTTACTTTAATGGCATCAGTGCTCCCATCCACTTTTAGTGTTACTTATTGGTGAAAAACAACATATTATTTATTATAGGTTTGGTCTTATGGACACTCAACTACTTGGGTCTTTAGTGTCCTTCTTTATTTGTTTTTAATAATTATTCCCTTAAATAATTATTTACTTAACATCTCATCTTGCAAAATCGGTAATGTTCTAACAGTAAATGCCTCCCTTAAAATCAAAGAACCTATGAAGTATAATTTTAAGTAAAGGCTATAAACTACTGTGAAGTGGAAGATAGAGTAAAATAAAGGAATGTCGAAGGAAAATGTAGGAATTAGTTGTCATCGATGTAATTCTAAAATAGAGAAGGAACCGACTGAGATCTGAAGAATGCGTAAATTTTAATTTAATCAGATGCTTTAATTAGCTAATTGTTTTTTCCTTTGTAGAAAAAATTAATTCATGATTTTTAAAGAAATAGGAAACATTTGACAATGGGTTATTACACATCTTATCTTCACTATTACATATTTTATACATCGCATGGCTTTTAAAATGTCTTTCCCTACAAAATGGCAAGTTACTGAAAATGTTCAAAAATCAGTCGGATTAAATCATCAAAACGACCCCACCGGTTTGGGTACCTGACTGTAGAATTGATGTAGAAAATTTTTGATATGTAGAGAAAATTTTCGTGGGTTAAATAATGAAAAGATTTTTAATTCGAGCTGCCTGAATTGACTTATTAACCTTTGTATTTTTTTTCTTTTTTTCTCATCCGATTGCTTGTATATATTTTTATTCGATATCAATTTCGAATTATCCTGTACTTTATCTCCATCAAAGAACGCCTGCAACTCTCATTACCCAGTGTCCGTCATATTTAGTCCTTCCTTAGGATGAGCCAGGGATGCCCAAGATTAAGAACTCTTGTGTTTCAGATCACGTCCTCCACGCGAAGTCTTTATAATTAATATCGTGCAAAAGCCTTCAAGGATAATTACTAATTTCTCGCCCCATTCTGATGTGCTCGGTATTATGGCAGGTTATAAATACAATTTTCGTTGTCATAAATAAAATTTATTATATCTTATGAAAATTAATAAATTCGTGGCCCGTAATATCTCGAGTGAGACGAGACCTAAGGCTTCGGTTGTTCTGTAATAGAAATTAGCGTTATCCAGTCCCAGGAGCATAATTTGACTGTATCAAGTAATTCCTGAACTTCATCAATTCAAGTTACTGCTTAGTAATCCTCATGAAGGTAAGTGGCTCCTCTCTACCAGGCATCACTATGTAAATATCCTCCGAAATGGACCACATCGCATATCATTGTAGTTCACGGAAGTGAATGATATACTATATTGATTTTCAAAAGATTGTTTTAAAAATATATTATTAATATATTCAGTCTCATAAGCGATACCATAACTATCACCTCCGGCTCTGCATGGGATCGTGGCTGATGTTTTTGCTCGTGTGGACTGGATCATGTTTTAAGCTAGTATGTAGTATTTAAAATTGTTTGATTGCCTTAGCAATCGTTAATTGTCCACTGTTACACAAATTATCGAGCACACAAGAGTGAAGACTTTAAGATATACTTTCATTGTCCAGCAAAATGTTACAATGACATTTATAATGCTTCTTACAAACTATGTTACAATATATCAGCTGTCTTACATCATGGCTTACTCTGATATGGAATGCCGTATATTAAATTTAGAGAAGGCTTTATAGGAATGAGAATGGAGAGGGGATGAAGTTGCAAGGAGTAAAATAGGGATAATTTTGGATGGTCTATACAGGAACAATTCTTGGAAGCTCATGTGAACTTCTTGGGAGGGCTGTCCTAAGGGTTTAGTTATAAAGTATACAATTGAAATTCGACGAAGAATATGGGAGTAATAAACTGTTGAATATAAGAGAGAGGCTTTCCGGTAGGAAGACAACAGATCTCTGGGCAATGGTCAGCCGATCTGACATTGACAAGGTGTTGCCACATGGTGGGACTCCCGGATGTACAATATGTGTGGTCTAAGAAATTGGACTGAGAAATGCAGTTTACTGATATTAAAACTAGTATTTAAAATTATCGTTATAAAAGATAATTTACGATAATTTATTATAAAGATAATTTATAATGTCTACAGACACCCTTATTGTCCTATAGGCCAGGGGAGAGGGATTGGAAAAAATAAAATAAGTACCGAATCCAAGATCCTTTTTGGGTTGTAAGGGTACAGGTTTTGTTTATATATATATATATATATATATATATATATATATATATATATATATATATATATATATTTTAATTTACAACCGTAAGAAACTACATGTAAATGTTTATATAGTCATTTAGTAGATAAGAATTGCTTGACTTGAAAGAGACTACTCATTCGCTGGAATGGTAATTCTTCGTTTGGAGGTCTCGTGACCATCTTGTTTTCAGAGACCTCTGAATGTTATCGGGAATAGATTGGGATAGCAGATTGGGCCTAAGGGTTTGTCTTTGTATGGAGTTTGTAATTAAAGGAGGCATTTGTATATTTAATTTTAAGAAATATTATGAGAAATTAAACCTCCAACCTCCTATTTTAACAGTTTATTACTCCTATATATATATATATATATATATATATATATATATATATATATATATATATATATATATATATAAAAGTTTCACTTACGCTAAATAATAAGTTAATCTCTTTGAAAAATTTTTGGAGGTTTTGCTATTTTAATTTCTCATAATATTTCTTAAAATTAAATATACATATGCCTCCTTTAATTATATATATACAATTATAATTATACCTTTACATATATATATATATATATATATATATATATATATATATATATATATATATATATATATATATATATATATATATATATTATATATATATATATATATATATATATATATATATATATATATATATATATTATATATATATATATATATATATATATATATATATATATATATATATATATATATATATATATATATATAGAGAGAGAGAGAGAGAGAGAGAGAGTGAGAGAGAGAGAGAGAGAGAGAGAGAGAAAGAGAGTGAGTATGTGAAGGTAAAAGTTTGCGTGGGGCAAAGTACCCAGTGGCGTTTTGAAAAAGTAAACATAATTCTGTTTGTGTTGGATCAGTACCAGTTGTGGAATGGAATTTTATGGTGTTATTGTAGCTGCGAGCCATAAAAATGAAATAAATCACTTTCTAACAGTTTTGGAGTTATATATTCAATGATTCATCTAAATATTTTGTGACTAGAGCTTTCGTTTTCGTCATATTTGTTTTAGTGATTGTGATACATTTGACCTTTTAACTCGTGAAATAAACTCCAATATTGGTTCACATACGTAGTTTATATTACATAGTTCACCTACCTGTTACCTGTTCAGCCATGAAAAACAAAATGGCCGCAATGGGGCCAGAAAAGTTCTCCAGGCCAGTGGGGAAAATGGGCGCAATGCTTTTACTCCGCTGTACAAAGGTTCCTGCAAAACATTAAAACAAGATAACTCCAAAATAATATAATAATTAAAGCTCATACAATTAAAAATTATGATTTTCGTTTCTTCCATTTTTCCTCTTTCTCTTTTAGAAATGTCTTTTTAAGTCAACTATTTTAAAACACTGCGACTACTCTTACTTTACAAATCTTGTAAATATATTTGACAAAGAATAGCATCTATTATTGTTGATTGCTTGAATGTATACATAAATAAAGTAAATAAATAATACATAAATAAACAGTTTTGCAGTTTATTTTATATTTATACTTATTACTAAATATATGCATAACCTAAGACCAATTAATCACAAGACCTGGTATACCTATAAATTTATTTTTCAATATTTCTTCAGCTTTTACGGTATAGCACACTTCGCTCATTCTAACGAAATAGGCAACATGCATCCAAATTATGGATTTCCATTCTTAATTAATTACATAATTAATTGAATTTGGCAAATACATTGCTATGGATTATTTAATTGATTTATTAATGACTCGCCATATATAGAATATGGTAAGTTAATGACAAGGTAAATAGGAAACATTAAAAAATAAAGTTTGGAGGCTGTGGAAGACTGAGAATAGATCATTTCTCTCTTAACTGTTCTTGAGTGTCTATATCTAATCTCTAGGGAATAGTTCGGAGAAAATGATATAATCCAGTCCATGAAGGTTTCAGTTATTTATCGATTAACGATGTGTGGGTAACTCTCCGGAAAGAAATCTTCATCTTGAATGAAATGATAAAATTATTAACTAACAGTAATATTACTATGTTACATTTTTCTAGAAGTAGCTCTGATCCCTTAAGTTCTTTAATAAACCCAACCATTGAAAAATAGATTCTTGGACCTAGAAAGGATTCCAGATGAAAGGAGTTTCAGGCTTAATACTAAATAAATACTTTAAAGTTATTAGAAATACCTGCCCATTAAAACAGTGAAAAGAAAAAGAAACATATTGATAGTAGGTCGAATAAATATGGATATGTATATCTTTCAGGCATTGCATAGGAGGATTTCTCAGTTCAGAGACGCTAGACAGGATGGATGTCTTAACAAGGAGATTTAGGTAAACTTTATTTTTATGTGAAGTTCTTTAGAGGACTGGAGGTTTGTTCAAGAGATAGAAGGAGGCTGGAGATATGCGAGAGTATTTATGATTATTTAGGTTATGGTAGCTATTGAGTCAACAGAATTTCGCGGTTCTATTGTCTACCAAAAGACATTTTAAGTATACTATATATCAAAGATACTAAATACCAGACACCTGATGTACCTACACTCATCTCAAAACAGTCGATATTGTATAAAATCAGAATACTAATCAATTATAACAATACAGGTGTATGAACGTCTCATGGTAATGTAAATTCAAATCCATATCAATTCAGAATCGTTATTGTAATACTTTAATCATTAATAGTTGACGTAGTGAAGTGTTTTACTGTAACGTTGTTTCCACAATTCTACGCTTCTACCATTCGCAAACATTTTACTATTAGATCTCAGTCGCAAATTCATAGGTATGGTTATGAACTTATTTATTTCTGATGGTGTGATAGAATATTTAATATTCTAGGGGCAATATAATCAGCTAATGAGAGTAAGATTATATAACATGGAACGAATATGATTATATTCGTTGCTAATATAATGATAATATACAATAATTTCATTATTTTATAATGATATAATAATATAATATAATGATATTATATTCATGGAACTCAGTAAATTTTAAGTGAAAAAAAAAATTAAGTATAATTGAATTGGTGAGAAATAGCTTTTTGAGATATTCGCAATCAGAGTTTGGTCGTGCGCTGAATCAGTATCAATCTCTTGAATAGTTTAGAGCTCGCAAGTTTGCTAGCGCACTACTCTTGTTCTCAATTGCTAGTTCAATCTGTAAAAAATATTTTTTTTCCAAATGCCCATGAAAATGTCATTGTAATGACTTGTAATGTCATTGTCACCGATTAAATTAAATTATACATTTTGAATCATATGAAGTCTGATAAGGTTTTTTTTTATTTATTTAACATAATAAAATTTATGCGTGTGCTTAAGTAAATATTTCTGTTCAGTTGGTCAATTACTTCTAGCCTTTTAATGCAATGATTATTTTTTTATGATGGGCTTTTAATATAAGTAAGATAATGAAAACTATTTATAATAAACTGGTAATAACGAAAGAAATATTAAAATCCTGGTTAGCCTAAGATTACACCAGACATTTTCATTATTTCGCCTTTTACATCTTTTCTTCGAAACAGAAGAGAATTTATAAGAGGTTCACTTTATTGTCCAGTTTCCATTATTCAAATTGACAGCTCGATTGCATCCCTAAGGACCCTCGCCAACTGCGGGATTTTTACATTTTTATGATGCGACCCCCATAAAAACTTCTCCTGGTCTCTGGAATATTTTCTGCTTAGCATGGATATTTTGTAACCTGTAGTTACCCAGTCCTAATAATTAGCAGGTTTAATTAGATTCTATCTTATTGTTTTAAATTTTAAAAATGTCTAAACACTCTAAAGTTAATTAATAATTTTTAAAAAAATGATAATCGTTAAATGATTGATTATTAGCTCTTATAGCAATAAATATATATCCAGCAATATCACGTTTTTGAGTTAAGAACAGAATCCCTTTCCTCTCAAAAAAATAGGAGACATCAATCGCTTTTTATCGAGTGCTCTCTAAAAGAAAGCAAGTGTCAGCTCATCCGTGAAGAGTTCAGTGGATATGTGACACTATGAGCAGAGCCTTGTTCCATTTTTTGACAGAACACATGTTAGCGGGATCTTCAAACCTTCAACGTCTAAGTGATCCGTATATCCAAGCATCTGTCTCTGTTGTGTTAACCTTGTAGCGGCCAATGTTACCAATTGGGAACAAATTTTTGGAAATTTTTTAATAATGTTTATCGAAAAGTAAAAACTGATTCAATATTTTTATTTGCTTATATAAAGCCAAAACGTATTTTTGAATGCAAAAAATGAGCAAATTTTTCAAATTTGAGTTGCTTATGGATTTTTTATATCCATTTATTTTTAAGGTTTGAATTTGATTATTACATTATTTTTTTTAAACCTTTTTCTTTCCTATTTTTCCGTGTAGTGCATCTCCTCTATTTCATAGGTAATATATATATATATATATATATATATATATATATATATATATATATATATATATATATATATATATATATATATATATATATATATATAAATCGCTCTGCTTGCGGCCATTAAATCGGTGACGGCCATTATTCTCAATTTTGGAGCATACCGAAAATCCTATTAAAATTTTTTTTTTTTCCTAAAACTGAAAATTGTTATGTTATATGAAAACAAACACGGCCTGAAAAATGTGAAAAAAAAAAGATTTCAATAAGAATTCAAAGGTATACTATTTACAAATATATTAAAGACAATTTTCCTCGCCTGATTATGTAATGAAATGTCTCTTTATGAATATTTAAAAATAAATTATTAGTATTTTAATTTTTTTTATTTTCTAGTACAAAAAATTTAAAACAAAAACTTGAGAAAATTGATAACAAGTATTTCATTTGGAATCATTTTGTTCTTAAAATTAATCAAGTTTTTAAGGTTGGATAATTACGGTTTTGTTTCTAAATACACCAAACTTCCATATATTATTAACATTGAGATGGCAATATTTATAATTATTCTTTATTTACTGTCAGAATGAAGAGCTTAAATGGCTCTAAACAGACCCCGTACGTTATTTTCTTACTTTTAAACTCAATAGTTATTGTAAACCTCTATTAATCCAGCAACCAGTGGATTGTAATGCTATTTACACTACAATGTAAACGAATAGAATGAAGGAGTTTCAACCCTCAAATTTATACTAAGCATCAAAACTTCGTGATTTTTTGGAGCTTCAAATATTTACTATTGATGAGAGCGAAAATACTTTATTTATTAATATATCATTCGAAGATTTTAATACAAAACCTTGAGTACCTCACAAGTATTCACATCAACAGTCCAAAAAAGTTACTAACCGTGTTCTGCATTCCTTCCAAAAAATTTAATATATATTTACTAAAGAAATAGGAAGGTAACAATAGAGTAACTGGGATATGCTTCGTTTAAACAGCTGATTAATATTATCAGAACAGCTTAAAATTGTTTCTTAAAACTTTAAAATAGAACCACCAAAAAGCTAAGTCCACACTGGTCGATTTTCCATTCGACTTCATCTTCGAAACCGCTGCCTAATCATGTCATACCATGACAATTTGAGTTCCTTTTATAAATGATTTCTTTATTTCATTATTATCACTACCTATTTCATTCCTCACATTTTTAAGCAAATAATTCATTAATATTCCGAAACTATTCAATGTATTGTTTTGGTTTTTATTTGAGATGATATTTCAACCATCTATAGGCCATTTTTAAATACAACAAATAAAGCTTTGCAATATAATTAATAAATTATAATAAATTATCAATATATTTAGGATTACTTTTTAATTTTAATTAATCGAATTGATTAATTAATGATATAAAACAAGATACAAAATCTATAATTTATATATTATTGGAAAAAACACAATAAAAACTTTCGGGTCACTCAAATAGCAAATAGCAACAAATAACTAACTAGCCGACGCACCAGGAGTGTAAAACATAAGATCACATAAATCCTACCCATAAATAGCACATCTCACATTAGCAGCTATAAAAAGACTGACAAAGCACATTACTCTAAAAGCTTTAGCATATACTGACGTAAAAGGGACGAGGTTACATTAAATATATTGTTAATAAAATTGTTTGAATAAATTCGATTAATTAAAATTAGTTAGTAATGCTAAATGTATTAATACTCTTATGAAAATTACACTTAGTAAACCTGCATATTTTATATTTAAAAAGGCCCTATATTTGTAATATCTCAAGTAAAACAAATTAAAAAAACAAACAATATATTGTTTTGGGATAGTTTCGTAATACAAATGGATCATTTGTTTGGAAAGAAATGTGACGAATGAAGTAGGTAGTGATAGTAAAGAAATAATTTATAAAATGAACTCAAATTTTCAAATTATGAGAGGCTGTAGGTGGACCAAGACCCTCCTTTCTGTGCATCTTCACCCCCACCCCCACATCTCCATAAATTGCACAAGGTTGTGTTCCTTGTGACTAATGATAAAAAAAAAAAATCCAATGTTCCCAGAAAAAAAGTGGCCGCCCTTGGCCAAAATGGCGCCCGAAGATGGCGGATTACCGACTTTTCTTGATTTAGTTTTTTTTATCACTGTCATTCAGTATTTGGATTAATTTTGCTATAATTGACTTTGTTTCATAGTTGAATAGTCTGAGAATAATAGGACGTAGACTAATTTTAAAGAATAATTAGTTTGTACGTTTAAAAACACCAGGAAAGTCAATTTTTTGAAGTCGTTCTCACGGCACTAACATCTGTTCGTCAAATAGTTCTCGGGATAAAGTTTTACAAAAAACACACTGCACACGATTTTGATTAAGTCACATCAAAAGAAAAGTTCATATCTCTGGAACTATTAGGCGTACAGCTGTCAATTACCACTCAAATTAGAGCTAGCTAAATGTGCCATAAAGTGGTTTATAATAATTATCTTGGTAGGAAGAACAGTTTCCATGATGTTGGCCAAAATAAATTAAGAAATCTGTGATTTCTCTTTCTTTTTTTTTTAATGTATTGTTTTGAAAAACATTATCTTGAGGACTAGTTTACATAAAAAGCTCTATCAGGGATCTAATATTAGCAAATTTAATGTCATTTAGAAAAGCTGATTATAATATTTGTAACGTGGTTGATAGTTTTCTTGAAATTGAACACGGAATGAAAATTTTATGTTTTCTTGAATAAAATGCCGCCATTTTTAAAAATAGCGACTTAAAACCAAGCTTTGATTATTTTACTTACATTGTCTTTACTTTTAATTTACATTCAAACCTTCTCCTCAAATAAGTATCCAATTTCGGTACGAAATTAAATTCTATATCGATGTTTAATTAGGTTGTTGAATTAGCCTTTATTACTATAATTGTATATTTGTCTACGAGAGAACCCGTTTTATATACCCTCAGAACAGAATAAAGAATGTAAAAAATAAATAAATTATATTATTATTACTAGCAATCAAACTATTTCTCTAATATAAGCTCATTAATATAATTAAACTAAATGATGCTGATCAAGCTAATAACTATTGCATTTATAAATACATTGATTAGGAAGAAGACTGACAGCTCGTCCTTAATAACCAAATAACCGCTTCAACGTTAAGCGCATTTTCTAAGGAACCATTTTAAATATCTTAAAAAGTGAATATTGGTTTTTAAAGAAGAAAAAATGTTCCACATGTTTTATTTGAAAACTTTTTCGTTATTTTTGGCCTTTTAATTGCCACTGGTTTCAAATTTCAGCTTTCGTGAGAAGGATTTGAAAAAATTGATTTTACTGGAGTTTTTAAATGCCCAAGCCAGTTACTTTTTTTTTAAATTATTCTATTCGAAATTATTTTCTGACTTTTCAGCTTTGAAACAAAGTCAATTACAGCGAAATTAAGCCGAATGCTGAATGACAGTGACCAAAAAACTAAATCAAATCAAAGTCGTAATCCGCGATTTTTCAACGACATTTTGACAAGGTGTGACCAGTTTTCTTTCTTGGGACATCGATTTTTTTTTTAATCATTAGTCACAAGGAACACAAAGATGAACTCAAGGGATGTGAGGAGAGGAAGGAGGTGGGGTGGACGGTAGGGGGGTCGAGGGCAAACAAAAGCGCATCGAAAATAGGCCACTGTGGACATGGCTAAACGACAACTCTCAGATAGTTAAGATAATAAAGAAATGTAAAATTAAATAAAATTAAGGCTTTTGGTTGGAATTTTTCCTCAATATCAATAAAATATTTACGTTAACGAAATCATTCAATTATTTATATTTAAAATGTTATAGTGCTTTAGTTTTTCCAATTCGAAATAAAATTTAATTATTTTACTAGTGTTTATAATGACATCAAAGTAGCAAAGTATATTTTTACTCCAGTATAAATATTTACTCTTAAACTACAAAATTTGCAATTACCACATACGTGAGGTTTATCATCGAAATGAATACATATCTCAATGAATAATGTTACTCACCAAGGACCTAGAATTTTTATAAAAATGATGTGCCTTACATTTGGTTAAGTGGATTTTTCTGCAATTTCTTAATAATTTATGAAGAGTATGTATTGCATCCGGCAAAATTAAATAATTTGTAAACGCAAAATATACCTAAGAAAAATAACACAAAGAAACAGCCAATTATTCTACGTGAATAATACTAATAATTTAGTCTCAGTAGAAGTGAAGTAAAACATAAAAACAAACTCACTGCTATTTACATTTAAATAACCAACCCCGGCAGAAGTGGAAATAATAATTTTTATTTTACACAGACGCGTCCTGAATCGAGATGTGATTGAAATTTCCATACGGACATTTTCGATTTAGTTCCTGACGTAAAAAAATAGAATAAGAGCTAAATGGAAAATATTCATATTAAAATGAAACAGATATTTATTCAGCTGTTGGCATAATTGAAAATTGTGTCTTTTACAGACAGCATTTCAATTTAGTTATTTTCTAACTCTTTTTTATTAGTGATATTTTATTAGAATATTTATTCTCCATTTATTATTTTTATCAACAATAATTTATTTTCAGGATGCTTCACTTTTAATTATAGAATTATAGAGTGCTAGTTTCATTATTTTTGCGTAATTTTTTACATTACACTCGGTTATATTTAATGTTTTCTGTTCTAAATAGAATTGAATTATTTTATAATATGTAATATTTCCGCGCGTTAAGTTTTATGTATTTTTATAAAAAAATGTTTAATGAACAACTAAAATAAATAATTACTTTGGCTCAGGTTAAAAAATTGTTTTGGGTGATGAAGAGGGAAAATATAAGCAAAATACTGTGAGTGAACTTTGTAAGAAATTTAATTTAAAGATTTGAAATGAGGAAATTTTAATTAAATTCTACCTTGACTAATAAACCACCGTACTTAATGTACGCATACTTATACTTCCCCCGATTTTCAAGAACAAACTTATAGCGGTTGGTAAATTTTCATGGAAGCATTAATTATTAATATAACATATTATTATTTAGGATTGATTGCAAAACCTAGACCGATCAGAAATAGTAAGTTTCGAGTTGGCACTGCCATATGTTAAACATTTCACCGTATACTTGTAGTTTGGATTGATGAGTCTTATGATGAGAGTGATACCGGGAGGAATTGTTAAAAATAGGAATTTTCTACAAAAAAAAAAAATAAAAATAAAATTACTATGTTTCAATAGAAAACGAAAAGCGCGTTTTCATGCAGCTTTCTCGGTTACCTCTATAGCTTCAAGGAGTTTGGGCCTTTAAATCAATGAAGCTTGCTTTGGGCATTGGATTCATTATATCATTTTTTTTTACTTCCTTGCTATATATGTATATATATTCTTCTTCTGGTATCCATCTGCCCCCGTGACATCTTTCTAACAAAAAAAAAAAAAAAAATCTTATACGAACGCTTCGTCCCGGGTTTCGGCACCAGTTAAGCGTCAGCAACTCCAAACATCAAAAAAAAGGAAAATATTTAAGAACTGACTTACTATTTTATACTTTATTTTATATTTTATACAGTTTACCGGTAAACTATGGACCCAATTCTTATCGCCCCATCACGTCCTTTACGCGAAGATTACCCTACTGCGCTTCTCCTCGATTTTCGCTCGGACTTTCTCCCATCGTTGTCCTAATTCGATTCTGTTATTCAACAGGTCTCCCGCGATTTCATCGTTACCCGTTGTATCCCCGTAATTCCTGCGCCGTTTCCTTAACCCGAAAATTATCTCGAATGGCGAGAACCCTGTTACCGTGTGGATGGAGTGGTTGTATGCCACTATCGCTTTCCTCATCGCCGTATCCGGATCCAGCCCTTGTACACCAAGCCGGTTCCAGCCTGGTACACCCTCAAGTGGTCGCTCAGAGTGCTGTGTAGCCTTTCGATGTTCCCTCTACTTTATGTCCTGGCGTATTAAGATGCCACACTACGTCGAGTTTTTCATTTCTTCCCCAAGCTGAGCATTGTCGAACTCTCTCCCCCCATCCGACGATATTCGCTCTGGCACCCCGTAAAATTGGAACCACGCCCGGAGAGCTCTCAGTACCGCTTCCGCTGATCGTTCTTGGATCTCGTGCGCCATCGCTACTTTACTGAAGAGATCGATGATCGTGACCCACTTGTATCCTCTCCAGGTGAACGTATCCACCTGTAAGTCCTCTAACGGCGCATCCGCAATCGGCGTCTCCTACTGCCTTCCTCTTGGGGGATGTCTGTCGTATTTGGTGGTTAGGCATACGGGGAATTTGCACCGATGGTCTCTGTGATGGATTTCTTCATCCCCCACCAAAAATACTTTCGCCGCAGTGCCTGCAAAGTTTCGGTCACCCCACGGTGATTAGTCTTCCCTTGGTGGTACGCAAGGGTCAGCTCTTTCTGAAGTTCCTCGTCTCTCACTGTCTCTACCATTAATTTACAGCGGATGAAGGTCCGGTCCATACCGATTTGCTCTGACCGCCATAATTTCTTCATATTTTCCCAAATCGTTGCGTTTCCCACGTAGAGATGGTATGTCACTCCTGGTTTCGACGCGTCCTTCAGCGCTCTGCAAATTTGGTCCTCTCTCGCTCCTGGTTGCGACCATATGGAATTAATCCTGCTGCGTCCATAACGGGAATATTTCACCTTCATGAGGCCCGAAGTCCTGGTTTTCCAGATTATTTGCCGCCGCTTGTCATTGATCACCTCTTCTATTTCTTCCATCTCCTCCGGTCTTTCCGCGGTCGAGCTCGTCTCTCCTAGTGACTCTTCTTCTTCGTTCGGTTCCCTCGAGCCTTGTTCTCCTTCTCTTTCGGGTGTCCATTCTGTCAGAAATTGACGTACATCCCTCGATGGTCCCTCGACCTCCTCCTCTATGGCATTTATCATAATGGCTCTAGACAACCAGTCAGCGACTACATTTTCTTTACCGGGCTTATACACTATTTCCATATTGCACTGGGCCAGGAGCTCTTTCCTTGGTTAATTGTACCTTTAGGATGGTGGACACAAATGCCATCCTTCCTGCTGTCTCGGCCGCACTCACCGTCTCTTGAGAGAGGATGAGTCCTTTCCGTGATTTGGTTGAATTTATCCAACAGGGCTCCGGCGTACTGTCCTTTCGTCTGCTGGGACGTTTTTACCTTCCTGAATAGCTGGAAGATATCTTCTTCTGGTATCCATCTGCCCCCGTGACGTCTTTTTAAAAAAAAAAATTAAAAAAAATCTTATACGAACGCTTCGTCCCGAGTTTCGGCACCAGCATCAGCAACTTCAAACATCAAAAAAAAAGGAAAAGATTTAAGAACTGACACGCACAATATCGCATAATAAAGACTAACTTTATTCAGGTTTTAATTCTCCTTATATACATTCTGGCTATTTTTTGCAGCCGTGTATGGTATTAAGGCTAATACTGCTGCACTCCGGGCCTTAACTTTTATATATATATATATATATATATATATATATATATATATATAATTGTAATTATGTAATTATCTGAAAATAAACAATTAAAGGAACAAATTTGTTTTTCCTTACACATTTGTTGTTTTCATTTTTTGTCCTTATGTATCCAATAGTTTTAAATAATTATTAAATCTCTGTCTTATTTATTTTCCTTTTTTTGAAACAGTTCCTCAAAGAAAGAAACTTTTCAAATGTTTTTTTCTTGTAACCAAACCATTTGTATTATATGCATGTTATTTGAGAAAATTAAGAAGCTTAATCGTGGAACTGATGAACTCAGTTTTTTTCCCTTTAATTGCCAATTTTTGATATTTTTAGTTTTTATAACCAACCCTTTTTATGTATGATAAGAAAAATATAGATGATTATATAAACTGATTTTTTCGAGATTGAGATGTGGTTGCAGTGGTTCATTTCTACTTGATCTGCGTATCAGATCAAGTATGATGGATATATTTTTATGTATGACAATTTAGGAATGGTTATCGATTATTATACGATTACTTTGAAATGGAAACGATATAGCAATCAGGGAAGATGCTGTGAGTGATATATCACAGCTTCATTTTTTTTTTATCTCTCTATATCTCTTTGACAGTTTTATTAACTGTATTCTATTCACTCAGGCAAATCTAACTGTTCGTATATGAATTTTGGGAGATGATCCGCTGAAAAAAAAATATATATATTAAAGTCTCTTCTCTAATGGAAAGCTTAGGGGACGGTTTAATTATTCCGGAAAGTCATCCATTGGAGAGAACATTTTCAACAAACAAAGGATCATGTCCAATTTATATGAATAATAATTTAAATTTGTTAAATTTGTTTATTCCTTTTCTCGTAATTTTTTTGGATATTAAATAAACATCGATCTCGACTTAACTAGTAACCATTTTTTCAATATTAAAACCCTGAATTTAATTTTTTTTTGGAATACATAACTTTAATTATGGCTTTAACTTATTTTAAAATTACCCATTGGACAAATATGCTGAGTTTGCTAGGTAAGGCGCACAGTGGGGAATAAGACCGACCAAGCTGGACAAATGTATTGATGCTAAATTTTTGAAATGAATCTAAACTTGATCTTCATCAATTGTTTTAACTGAATTATGAGTTTTTTTGAAATCAGAATGTATATAGAGGAAAAACAAATGAGTTCGAATATTTACTTTTATATGAATACATTTTTTATATGAATATTTGTTATATTTTATTATTGTTATTGGTTCTGTCACAGTTGTTATCTCTGTTACCTTGTTTTTTCTTAGCCCTGATGATGGCCTAGAACTTCGGCCGGAACATCGGCAGACAATAAGTTTTTTTTTATTTGTGTGTTTCTTCTTGGTGGGATTGACGACACCTCCAACCAAGCTTCTCCTGCAATATTTTGGAGTTTTCGTTTTCTTTAATTATTTCTTATCTAGTTTTCCGTGCCAAGAACACACAGCTTTAGGAAAGCTTGTTAATTTAACCATTCATAATTTGGCTTGTCCTGGGTGCAATAGGCTATTATTGGGGGGTGTCAACTAGAGAGGGGTTTTAATTTGTTAGCCAAGGATATGAACCCAAAATCTACTTAATGTGGCCACATTAACATAAATTAATTTCACAAATTACTGCCAACTGGTGAGTGGATGCTTTCCCTTTATTGGATGCAAACTCGCTGGCCAACTTTTCCCTAATCTTCTCCGTCCACAGCCTGCATGATATTAAAACTTGTAAACGGTTCTTCAACTATGTTCATGTCTTTATTTATCCTAGCCATGATCCTCTGGTTTAAAGGCTATCAAATTAAAGTGATTGATTTCACAATCTTTTTCATAGATTTTTTAGTTCTCTCTCTAATCACATTTGTTTGAAATTATAAATCATTATCGGATATCCAGTATTTATTATTTTTCTTTAAATGACTTTTATAGCTTGAGGTGAACTTTATAAAAAGTATATTCAAATATTCTACTAGTTGCTAAGTACATTTAGTTATTTGTTACAATGAATCAATAACCAATCATGAATTATTTCAATGCCCTACTGTTTAATAATTAGTACATAATTTAAAAATATTTTATATAGTATTCCTAAATACTTATTTGTCGAGTGAATAACCATTGGTTTTGGTACAATAATGTAAATTATAAATATCAACTGTAATTATAAAACAACTTTTATAGATATTTATAACAACATTGGCATAGACCGTATCACCAAAGAGGAACCTGTACTGTTATACTACTTGTTGCCTTTGTAGTTAGGGGCGGATCCACGCTTTATTCTGTTTAGTCTTTATTCCCATATTGCTTACTATAAATATTTTCTTTTTGTTATTAAAAATATGTTATAACCTTATTTTTAATTAAAAAAGGTTTACGAAAGGATCACTTAATTGAAGATAAACAAATTTTATTTATCCTGCTTGGAGTCAGTTCGATGTTTACAGGAAAGTTGCAGCTACCAAGAACTCAGCTACAGGTGGCGGAATATACGAGGAATAATATTGATATGAATAATTCAAACTGATATAAAAATTATACCTAATTTATCTGGCTTATTTAATTTTATTATATCAGATAAAAAAAATAAACCATAAAGGAACCTAAATGTTTTCAAGAAAGGTTTAGATTTGCCGATTTAATTAAATAATTGTTGGTTTGCTTTATAGCAATGTAAAAAATAAATAATAATAATTAACAACACTTATATTCAAAGTTTATTTTATTTGTTGTTTTTTTTCTAGTCGATATGTTTCTTTTTTTATTAATAGTTATTGATGAGGATTTAAAGCGAAATATGAAATATTGAGAAATTTTTGGACCCAGGATGCTTAATTATATCTATCAACCACCATATAGTCAATTGAAATTTCTACCAACACCAAGAATTATATTATATGTAAAGATTCATTGCTGAAAATGAGTTCCATATTGTATGTTTATTGTATAAATCGTATTAATAACAATTGGAACGTTCGGGGACATTATCCACATCTTCAGATATAATATTCTCTAAAAAAATATCAACAATTATTAATATACAACCAAATTAAATTGCCTTATTTGAACAATGTAAGTTACAAAAATTATGTTTAATTTTGTTTTCCTTTAAAATGGGGATAAATTATAAAATTGTTTTCAATAAAATCAATATTACAAATTTCGTCTTTATTGTTGTTTAAAATGATATACAAAATTATCACATGAGTATGTTCTGTTTGTTTTCTCATCCCTGCTAGAACCTGTCACCTGAAGTATTACGCTTTTTAACTGTTTATCTGTGGTTTTCAAGAATCAACTAGCTTTACCTACAATACATACTTCCTACATACTACCATACAAAATCCTTTGCCAATTTTGAAATATATCGTGAGCTATTTTTTATTATATTTTAATTAATATTGTTATTTAATTATGGAAATGGGTACTTATTTTTCTAATGATTTGTGTGAATTTTAATTTATTACTTGAATGTGCATAGTGTACATTCAGATTTTTTGCATTCAGTTTTGATTTGATTGATTCTAGTATTCTTCTATTTTTAGTATTTTTTTATATATTTTTATAATTTAGGGTTTTTGAAATCAGATTTGATGTTCCTTGCTGTACTGTGTCGAATTTTACTTGACTAAAGCTTTTATTCGGAAGTAATTTTCAACAATTAATCTATAAAATGTTCCTGAGGACTTATAAAAATAAGAATAAATATATTCATATTTTTCAATAATAAAAAAATTATTAATTAACTATATTAAAATAATTAAATCTTAGAATGATTTATATTATTTTCCTGGGCTTAAAATAAAGGAATTTAAAATGTTTATCATCTTTATTTTAACTGTAGATGGTTATTCACATGTGTCAAAAAGCGAAAATGAGCGAAGTGCCTGACTGGTAACATAATAAAAATATTTCACAAGTTATGGGGAAGGAAATACTCTGAAACACCTCTCCCCGGTCTTTATTCAGTTTTCTTGGGTCACGATAGATCTTTCATCCATATTCTTTTAAACCCCTTCCTAGTAACACTACTTATGTAGTAGTTATCCTTCCTAGTTATCCTACTTACCCTTCCTAGCGATACTGCTTGGCAGATAGACCTAAGAAATTTTCATCCATTCTGAATATTTTGGTCAGAAAATTTGCAGGAATTTTGGCTGACGCTAATCTATATCTAAGAGATAGGTGTAACTCTGTATGCATAAGTATTCTGACTTAGTTTCAGTTTTGAAGATGAGGAAGAAAATGTGTGTACCAGTCGTTTTCTTAGGGCCTTCTGTTCCATTTAGACATACGGGTCGATTTACTCTTATTATGCTACATACTTCATAATAAAGACGGATGTGGAATTATCAAAATTATTTTTAGTCATTTCTTGCTTATTGTAGTAGTTGTAATTTAATATTTTTGGAAAAGGTGAGGAAAATACTTCGATACAACTTTGATGGATTATAGTGAATTATTAATTATTGATATAAAATGTATACGAATAGAAACAACGATGATTTTGGGTGTAGATGTAAAAGGGATTACTTTTGAAAAAGCATAAAAGTCTAAGTATATACTGGAGTCTACAATATCCAAAATGTGTAAAATTACTCGGTTCACGACTATCGGCTAGAAATAGGCAAGTATGAACTTATTTTACTTGCAACTGTTATCTACGAAAGCGAATGTTGCAGTGTAAGTTCCGTTAAGTTTTCGAAAATAAAGTATTACGTGATAGCCTATTTATCACGTAATTAGATATGAAAACCGGAAAATTCATCAGAATCGGCGTGGAACCTCAGGATTTTCTAGGCTTTTTATTACATCTACAGTCCAATTTATTTTCCGATTTGATATTCTAAATTCGGGGTATCGCCGATTGCTTTTACACGCGTCAAAAACAATATATAATAAATAAAAAAAATAAAAAAATAAAAAATGTATTTTATTGACTTAGAGGAAATCGCTCTTTGAATGAGACAAGTCACTTGGAAGAGTAAATACTCTGCGTTCATTGCCGTGAAATCAGATTAAGAGGCATCAGCGGGGGAGGAGAAATAATTATGTAAAAGAAAAGAAAAACAAAACCTCATTCCACAGGCTAATTATAATTAATATTTCCCACTCTAACCAATCTTTTCTAATTTTTCGTTTCATTTTATTACATTCGATGTATTTAATGTAACTTCACAAACTATCTCACACCCCTCGCCCAATCTCCTCACACACACACAAAATGTATGATTCGTAAATACAGAACAGATATACAGGCTGTTCAGTTAATTATATTTGCCTAAGATCGTTCATAATTATAATTTTTAATTACTTGTTTATATATTCATATATACTTACATAGATTACATATATTACATAGTGTATATCCAAGTAAGGTTATTTCTATTCAGGAATAATGGAAATGAATAATTTTATTTTATTCATATCTTTCTACATGTACCCGTTTTTGGAATCGTTAAGTTCAAATGCAATAAAAACTTATATAAAATACGGCGTCGTTGAAACCCCAATTTTGTATCCTCCTTATGTTCTTTAAGTACTTTAACCCTTTCGGCAATTTCTTAGGTGATAGCCAGTGTCATTACGACAACTCCGTGCACTCTATATTCTTGATTTGTCAATCTGAAAATAAATTTTAAAAGTTTCCATTAAATAATATAAAAGTTGAAATTATTAAGTTAATAATTTCTACTTTCATTAAATTATTACATTAAACTTTCATTCTAGTTACATTAAATTATTTTAGAACGAATTATAGAGGATGGATGGGGGCGAAATAGGAGGAGATTTGGCGACAACCGTCTGCTTCCGGACACACTCGGCTTTCCATCTAGCCTCTAGTCCTTTTAAGATACGCTGTATCTTTGCTAATACTGGTCCGATTTACATATTAATTTTTTTTACGGGGATTATATTACCTTTCATATAATACTGTACATAGTTTACCAAGAAATGCATACCTTTTTGAGGTATGGGCTAATAAAATGTTATTTTCTTCATAACTTTTTCTCTGCATTTTATCGGTGATGTACTACATATATGAAAAGTAAAAGTGCTTTAAGTATAAAAATTTCGGTAAGTTTCATCTAAATCGTTAAAGCCGTTTTCGGAAAATTGGAGAAAAATATAAAATTGATGAAATAAAGCGATACGACTAACCGATTTTGACGAAATCGAAAAAAAAATAATTCAATTCCATCAGCCTTCTTATTTCAATGCGTTATCCAGAAATGATTTTTTAAATGTTTTTCCAAGGATTATCTCGGAGTATTATTACCGGAGTATCACGGTGCCGTAAATGGGCAGCCCTAGAAGTATTTAATAAGGGATTGATAAATGATTTGCCACTTCTATTAATTTGTTTGTATTGAAAACTAGTTTCAAATGTTATACATTTATCTTCCGTTCTAAAAACACACATACATTAAAAAATCAACTATTTATAATATGTTAAAATACTAGGAATGTAATAAATCATAATAAATAGGAATTATGTTAAAATACTTTCTAAAATTAGGTTCTTCTTCTTTTGCTTCTTCCTCATGCCTCTCAGGTTGGAGGTGTATCCAGCCATCGCAATCAGGCATCTCGGTCCCTCGCGATCGTCTTGGCCTGGATATGTGGTCTTCATAAGACAGTTGAGGTCTATTATTAGGCGTTTTGCCTGTTGGTCGAGCTTCATAGAAGCTTCTGTGTTATCTATAACCTCTCATTCTGCAGACATGACTTTATCACTTAAGCTGTCTTTTCTCGAGTTTTTGTCCCAGTGTCTCGACGTCTAACTGTTCTCTAATTCTTTCATTTGCATTCTCGTCTTGTTTTTCCCGCCATTCTTCGGGGATACCTCATTTCAGCAGTGATTATTCTATTTTTGTTTGTCTAGTGCTACCCAGCTTTCACTACCGTAAAGCAAAGTTGGAAGGTACACTGCTTTATATATCCTTAATTTAACGTCCCTCCCAACTTTCCTCTTACCTACGATGGAGTTGCAGATTTGGAAGTAAATATTATTAGCTTTCCTAATCCCTTTGTTGACCTCATCATCGACTTTCCCTTTTCTGCCAAGTGACTGGCCATTACATTTTTGTTAATTGCCTGTGGCTCTCTTTCCAAAAGTAATATTTTACTTTTATTTGTATTGATGAAGAGGTCTTCTCTTGGCTTTCAAGCACAGATTGCAGTAGTTTCTACTGTGAGTCGGCCTCTAGGACTGTCATCCGCGTGCAATAGAGCTTAGACTTTTCAGCATGTCTCAGATTCCTTAATCCCACTATGCTTCTGGCCGTTCTCCTTTTGCAGATTTTATGTATTTCGCCCATGAAATAATTGATAAAAATAATAATTCTAAAATTAACATTTGATTATAATTAATAAAAACAAAATTGACTTATAGTAACAAAAATAATAATAAGACATTTGATCATAAATCCTAACCAAGCCTATTGCATGTGAGTACAGCAATCCTTCTTAAGCAATCGAAGTTAGAAGGTCGTGACAATGATATAATAATAATTTTCAATTCTATTAATTGTATAATAAGCATATATAAATAATTAAAAAACTATTTAAGATAGTGAACAAGCCAAATTTACAAAAGTTATAGAACCTAACTGACGCTATAAGGTAAAATACCATAATATAAAATATTATATTCAATTCTATTTTATAAAATGAAAAAAAATTGAAATCATTTTTGAATAATAATATTCATAACCAGGAATACTATATATTATGAAATTGTATATAAGCTCAATACTTTATTTATGATCTTTTAAGTTATTTTACATATTGATGTATGAAAATTAATGTAATTATGATTGATATTACAGCAATATTAAGATCAAATTTTTTAATTTATACGTAATCACCGTACGTTAATAATGATAATGTCATTCTTTTTAGATTGGACTAGATAATGAGCCAAACAGCTACCAACGTCGTTGAATAATTGCAAATAAACTGAGTGAAGTATGGAGGGTTGATCAATTTCCTTGATATTACATTTAATTCAATCGGTTATTATAATTTGGTAATATTGATAGAATGATCAATTGTAAACAATATCCAAAGTGTGGTTCAGATGTCGCTAAACTTCCAACTACCAAACTTGGAAGTTGACGCAAACAGATGCTGATTCACGGTACAGTGGCAGCATGGGGAAGGAACAGCAGTTAGTATAATGGGGAGGTGGGATGGCTTGCTACAGTTGAGAGCTGGTTTAATGTGTCGAGATGCGGCGTTCAGTTGCTCGCAAAGCATAATCTCGTTTGTTACTTGGTGCGAGTGCATTACGCCCTTCTTTCCCCCTGGCTTTATTGCACTTTTAATAGCTCCTGTCTCCCGGTGAATCATAAATTACAGTTTTTATTAGTTAAATGCACTCAAAAGTTCCTGCCATGGGCTATATAATAAATTCATTAAAAACTCTCATCTAATGGAATTAATTAATTACTGACAATATCTAACAGTTATATGTAACGAGTTTGTGTATGTATATATCATAATATTACAAATTGTTATAACAATAATTACGTTTCTGTTAGTTAATCGAGGATATAAATCCAGGAAATGTCGTACAGTGTCTGTCAATGATAAATATTTGTAGCTAACTGTGCTGAATTCATACCCAAGGTCGACAATGTGGGCATTTTGCAACAATTGAGTTGAAGTTTTATTTCTCACTTGTGTTTGTTTCTTTTTATTTTTATTTTCAATATTGGACTTTAAAATCAACTTTACTAGATTACAGCATAATGTTTTCTTTGTGATTCCACAGTGTTGGAATTAAATTGAGGATACTGGATGTATCGCATATGTCATTGTAGATAGATTATATTGTCAATGTCTAGTGTAAATTTATATAAACTTTGTTTTGTTTTTCTATATAATTTAAAGTTATCAAAGTTATTATAATTTATAATTATAATTACAACAATTATTGTTATAAATCAAGGAGAAATGTTTGGAAGGTGGCGGTCAAGATTATTTTGATTTGATTTTGACGATCGAAGTCAAAATGATAATAAATTTAATGAAAACAAAATGTGCCAAAAATATAAAACAACCTTTTTATACGTATTATTGTTTCATTATTTCAATTCACATCATATCCTGACGTAATAGACTCAATTAATCACATATGTCCAACGTTATAGTTTTGTCACTATTTACTTTAATTAGTACTAATTTTATTTTAATAATGCATTGAATATCTCGAAAAATTTCATCTCTATATATTAAAGTACTATAAATCCTTTTTCGCCTTTCAGGAGCGATGGATTTTAAGATACGTGGTGTAAAAAGAAAGGGAATTTGATGGAAAAGTGACGAATTTCTATTTCGATTCCTAAATTCTTGCTGCAACTTTAAAAAAAGTTGAGATAACTCACGTATCGTGTGATAACTCAAGTGTCGCCCGGCGCATGGATCCTATTCCAAGTTGCGTACATATCGTTATCACAACTTCATTCTCGTGGAATCAATTTGACTACACAAACTTTTTAATAAGTGTGAAATTATTTTGATAAAATATTATTTTTAAATAAAATGGGAGGGAGAGTAAGGATAAATAAAAAGTGTGAAAAGGTGAAACTTATTTAAGTAAAATATTATTTCCGTTTACGAAAATTATTGTGCTTCTGATCCTTTTTTTTTTTTTTTTTTTTTTTTTTTTTTTTTTTTTTTTTTTTTTTTTTTTTTTTTTTTTTTTTATCCCCCTACCTGACCTTTCGGTCATACGGGGTCGTGGTGGCAGTGGGGTATTACGCTGGGGTAGCGTATGCCACTGCCACCAATAATCAACACATTTATTTACAAATTCTTATATTACATTTTCTCTGAGGGTATTATATTTCTGGGTACAATTATTATAATTTCCTGCTACTGTGGTGCAGCCCAGTGTGCGTTTGCACGCCTTAGGGCTGCACCTTGTCTGCTACTACGGAGCAGCCCGGTGCGCAGTTGCGCACCTTAGGGCTGCTCCTTATCCTCTCCATCCGTCCGGCACCGTCCAGCCCTCCTGGTCAGCCGCATCCGTCCGGATCCCTTCTTCAGCTCCATCCGTCCGGATACTGGTCCAGCCCTCCTGGTCCACCGCATCCGTCCGGATCCTCTCACTGACTGCATCCGTCCGGAAGCCGGTCCAGCCTTCCCGGTCCACTGCCTCCGTCCGGGTCCCATCAGCCATCCTCAGGCTCGCCGACGTCGGGTGGTCTGGCCCTTCCCAGTGTGAAGTGCTCAGGACCCACCACCTCCTTCCTCGCTTCTGATCCTGTCCCTTGATTATATCTGCTACAAATGAGACTGATAAAACATATTATAGATTATTATTTTGTATATTAGTGGTTAATCCGAATCCGGATGAAATCGTGGGATACAGCTAGTAATGTTTATTTGTGTCGAGTGGTGTGATGATAAACCAAACAAATCATTTTCCTTTTCATGTATAAATTTAAAATAAATTATAATCATTTCATTGAAATATTGATTTTTACGAATGTCACAGCGAGTGTTGTTCTTTCACCGCAACTTTCAATTTTTTTTTTTTTTTTCAAAGACAACTACAAGATTGTTGCGCAAGGCGACACTACTATGCTAATTTAGTTATCATTAAAACATAAAATCTTACACTTTCCCACCATAGCTGTCATCCAAACTACAGGCATAAATCTGCGTACTACACACATACATACGAGGTACGTATCAGTATATTCGATGTTTTGCAATTACTTTCAAAGTCTGATTCATAGTATAAGGTGACTTTAACGCAAAGCACCAGTGTTGGGTATAGGAAGAAATCTAAGGATTGCTATCCACGATCTTTCATTAGGCGCTATATCTGACACACCGACGTACTGGTCTGCTTCGCAACGGAAAACTCCAGGACTTTTTTATTACTAAAGAACTACGAACCATAACTTACCCTCATCATTCTCTTGCTCATTTGGTTCTCCTAGATAAGCCCAGCAATATATAAAGGACAACAAAGCTCATTTATGACAGAATGGATTGGGATTCTTACAGTGAACTTCTTGACACAGAACTTTTAATCTCAGGTTCTATTAAAATTCAAGATGAACTTGAGGAGGCAGTGGACAAATTTTCCGAACGTATCCAAAAAGCATCTTGGTATTCATCTTTATCAATACCATCAAGAGCAGAGCAATTACTAAAATATAGAAACGTAAATAAAGGACTTCATCGCAGCAAAAAGAAGAGTCAGTAAGGATGGCAGACGAACAGACTTCCTTCCTACAGACTGAAAATGAATTTTAGTGACAAATCCAAAATGCAATAGAGCGAACTATGTGCGAATTATTTCTTAAACACTTATTAAAACATCGAGAGAAGAAGATGGTCCATGCTGTGTCGGAAAGGGAAAATGCTAGAAAAATGCTATTTGCCGATCATCTTTAATCTGTATTTATACCACTCACTGACTATACATTTACAGTACAGAGCATGAAATCCTACAGTACTTAATACTTTCGACATCCCACTACTGTTGTCAATACCACCTCTTTCGTTCACACCTTCACAAGTTTCACATAAAATCAAACACTTACCCAAAGGAAAAGCCCCTAAAAGATTCTCAGGAAACCAATGTAAAGGTTTGGTCCAGATGATTGAAACAAGAATTGACGCAAATTAAGACATCTGTCTGCTTAAAAAAAACATGATCTGTTGAGCAAGTTTGCAAGTACTGTAAAACAGTACTTAGTAGTACCTCTTCCCTGGCTTGATTCAGTTACCTTTGGTCACAAAAAATCTCTCATCCTGCTCCCTTTTAGCAAAGTATTTAGTTAAAGTATTACATATTTTGAAACAATTATAACCCTGATTATATCAACAATTATAACTGATTAAACGCAGTTGAACCATTGTGCTGTCATACTGTTGCACTCAATATCCATTTGCTCATTTTGTGTGCAACATCAGCTCCCTGTCCTTTTTTCTAATGATATCCTAAATGACTATTAGTTAATCTTATAATTTTGTTGTAATATGTAATAGAAAGTAAAATCTAAAGACCGTTAGATTTGATAGATTTGATAATCAAATTAGTGAAATTTAAATTTTATAGGTGATTTAAAAAATAAATAATGCACCTCTGTTACTATTTGATTGGTTGATAGTTTTGAGAATTTTTTGTATGCCGTAAAAGTTGTAATTTATGATCGATCACATATTATACTTGGTTATTATACGCTTCCAAGAACACCCTCGCTTAAAACCCACTCGACTCCAATCTATTGACTTCCAGTATTTGATAAACTAAGAGACTAAACAATAGTACAGTATAATAGCGACCTCGAACCGTCAATTAATTCCATTACTGTTCAGATAGACGTCAGTTATTCGATTCATAGCAAGATAGCATGTTAACACGGCGGTATAATATAGAAAGGACGTATGATTGAATTATTTTATAAACATGGAACATAACTGCTCAAAAATGAATAGGGATATTTGTAATTTATTCTTTATCTGTTCATTTTAATTAAATTAGCCGATATATTTAGTATTAGTTGGATAAAAAAAAATAGAAAATACAAACAAAAGAATTGTTAATCCTTATTTTTAATAACGAATTTACTTAAGAATAGCGAACATCAAGATTACCCATTTTGTAAACAAACAACTTTTCTCGTCTTTTCTCTATTTTAATCCAGTTGTATTTTCATTGATCATAGAAAGACATCATTTGGAACCAGAAGTTCGCAATATTATTCTGAGAATGAGCAACCAAGGTTACTGTCAAGTTGATATCGCAGAGAAAGTTGGCGTTTCTCACAGCGTCTTTAGCTTGATTCCGAGAATGCCAATAAGAGGCCGATTGTGGATCCCAGCGTATTGCATCGCAAAGGGAGGACAAAAATATTGTCATCGCTGCCAGACGGAACCCTTTATACAGTGCTCGCCAGATCCTCAATGAAGTACAAGGCATTTTGACCAGGCCTTCCACACAAACAATTTGTAATCATTGGCAGAGATTTTCGATTTCTGAATGACACTGCCCGACCTCATAGAGGAAGAGTTGTTCATCAATGTTTTAAAAACCTGTGAATTCCTGTCTGTTCTTTCCCCCGTTATCTCCAGACCTCAATCTCCTCGAGCACATGTGGGGTGCGTTGCAGAGAAGGCTCTTCAATCACCACCGCAGCCAGTTGACCTTTAGCAACGAGTGCAGAGTTGGAACATCTATGGAGTGAAATTCCTTGAGAAATTAGTGGCAACATTATTAACAGTATGCCGATTAGGTGCACACAGGTTCTGGCTAACAGAGGGCATTATACAAGGTATTAATTGCATCCATAAACTATTGTGTTTAATAAAAAAAATGTTATGGAACTAAAATCTTTTATTTTGTTATTTTTCAAAATTCTTTCATTAAATTTTCCTGAACTGAAAAACATAATAATTTCTGATAAATATTATTGCAGTTTATAATATAATATAAAAATGCTAGGAAAAGTAAATACCACAAAATTGGCAATATCCCTATTCATTTTTGAGTAGTTTATTTTTATTAACAGTAAGTATTAAATAGCGTTAATTGAGTTATATTATAAAATTCAATTCAATTATATTAAATTATATGTAGAAATATTCTCAATTAAAATTTAATATTGAGGAAACGAAGGTGCAGACAGCAATGTTTCCTCAAGAGCATTAGCAATCCTATACCCGCTCTGTTGATGCTTGACATTTAAGTCTGCACATGGTAGTAAATAGTGCCCTGAGGAATTGAAAAGAGAGCTGAATTGGTTATTGGGTATGAATTTGTTAGGAGGGTAAGATGCAATGTGGATGCAATTGTTATTGGAAAGGAGAAGATTTTGATTACTACAGCGGTGGTTTGTAGGAAATTAAATACTAGAAGGGAGAGTAAGTAATGAGGCAAGGACTAAGAAAGCAGTTCCAGCATGAGCTCTTCCACCAGGGTGATCCGTTCTGTAAATTTGATATTGTAATATATTGAAGACTCGTTTACTGGTCGGTCGAGTTTTAGCATTAAGGGCTAAATCAATATTTTCGTTACAAGATAGTTAGTTCATCTTGATGCTTTAGAACACCATCCGCATTCCAAAGGAGAATAGATAAGGGTTCAATGGATGTCATTTATGGATTTTTTTGAGAAGTGATGAAACTGGGCACAAGATTGGTAAGGACAGATATGAAGTCAGTAACAAGCTAGGTAGATCAGTAGCATTGGGAGGAGGGATATGTTAGATCTGTTGTTGTGGCTGTTTTATCATTGATGGTGTAGAATTTTGTACCGGGGTCTGAGATTCTGGATGTTGTTGCGGGGTGGTCCCAAGTTGAGGATGTCGTTCTCTTCCGCCAAGCATTCCTGAAAAGGAGACAGAAGTATCAACTAATGTTGATGGAAGAATGCACGCTGCAGGAGATTCTCCTGATTATCTGCAATCATCAGTCCTGTGCTGCTTACCGCATTTCGCGTATCGCGGTAAATGGCAATATGACTTAGTGGCCCCCTATTCATGACGGGACAAGTTGACAAGTTGTGACAATAGACAATGTCTCTTTCAGGATAAGGTTCTTCGACCTTAACGTTTGTGTAATAAAATCGAGATATATCGTAGATTTTCTTTATTCCAGGAGTTGGCTCTAGGCCTACGAAAAATAATGGGAATGGTATTACTTGCTTCTGGATGTTTTCTATTATCCTTCAGGACATTAGTTATCTGACGTACATTAAAACCCAGGACCGTCAGTTCCTATTCATATACATCATCCTGAGGTTTTGGTTAAGAAGCCAAATGACTGCTGTAATGGCTCTATCCTGGTTTACCTGATACTTATGAAAGTCCACCTTAGTGTCAGTTAAATCGTTAACAATAAGGCGGTAAGTTGTATTGGTATTAGGTAGAATTTTCGTGTCATGTGCACTCGCTAGACACATATGCTTACCAGTACCAACTCTATTGTTTCGTTGTGAACATAGCATTGATCAATAATGTAATTCCCAGTGTTAAGTGTAAATAGCTTGTATCTTGTACTCCATGGTGTAACAATGTTGGCTTAGTTATTGAATAAAATGATGTAACATATAATATAAAATAAATATTTATTCAATCTTTCCATATTTTCCAATGATTAGTTAAGCTACTGGAACTTCGATAAGCTTTTTTTTCCATTTTTTGTTCTAATCTTCTTTATTTACAAATTCAGTGTTAAAATGCCGTTCTGTCGTTGCCAATGCCTCCAATTCCCTATAGTTCTCCTCAACTATTAAACCATACTATTGAATAATTCTAGCACAATCTATTGCCTGATAATAACATCTTCAAACGCAATTCACTTATTAAAGCTTCTTACAAGTTTTCATTTAGAAAGCTTTGATTGATAATTATCAAGTGACAGTTTAAATTTTCAGGTAACATCCTTTGGTCTACATCGTACAAAATTATCTGTCGGCTGATCGCACCCTTATTGTGGAATGAAATATTTTTAGGTCAATCAAGTCTTTAAAGTTTTTAGGTCTCGTTATCATTATTTGTATAAGGTACCTTTTTCTATTATTATTCTTATGTCCTGTTTTTGACCCACAAGATAATAACAAGGAAGCATATGTCAAAACCAAAGTTTCGATAATTAAAGTAATAGGATATTTATATTTAATTGCTTGAATATTTTCTCTCCAGACTGGTCTAATATCTCTCCCCTCCTCTCATGTTTAGAAGTGAATTGATTTATTTCTAGCACGTGGAGTCGTAGAAAAGGAGAGTTGTACCCGGACTTCTGGCAGATTTCCAGATTCACTTACGATGCTTGGGCACCAAATTCCCTCGTTTGTGTTTGATAAATGGATTCTAATTCTCTCATAACTTGTGCCGTTGAGTAGCTTCTTCAAAGAAATTTTCTTTTCTACTATAGAACCCCAATTTTGACTAAATTAGTACCTAGTGAATCAGTGAATCTCTGAAGAGAAATAATCCCAATATCAATTATCTAATTTCTTTTAATTCTTTCAAGTATTGCAAAAAAAAAAGTTACAAATTATTTTTTTTTAAATAAACACCAGTTTACCAAGGAAAGAGGCCGGCATGGAGAACTCACATCAGACTGGAAAGAAAACTCTGTTGTGCTTTAAATAAACATTGGTAAAAGGTAATTTTACCACGTGGCAGGAAGACAAACAAGATAAAGAGGAGGTCCTCAAAGACGCCAGGAGTTTTAATAAAATAGGTCGATAGACAGCCTACGTTCTTATCATATTTGCTATATCAACTCTTATATCGTTTTAGCCCTTGAATAATCAATTTTTAACTAAATTTTGCCCATGATTCTTAGACCAACAGATATAATCATTTATATTTTATTTTTTCTAATTATTATCAATTTAATTATATTTAGTAGCAATCGAAAATCATTTAATGTTTCATTTTTACTAGTATTATTATGTAAAAAAAAATGATATAAGATTATTTTGTTTTATAGTTCAAAATGATTCGAAGCAATTTAATATTGTTGCTCTGCCTTCTTTACTTTCCCATCCACGATTGTATTTTGATGTTCTCTTTATGTTTTACTTCATAGGTTTTTCATTGATTTTAGAAGCAGATAAAATTATTTAATATTTTGTTTGTCGGTCTCTTCGACCTGACTATTTTAATTTTGTTTTCTAAATTTATTTTTTATTTTATTTAAACGATTTAGAAATTGTCACAAAAAAATAAAATGATTAGATATACAGGTGATTATGAAAAACTAATCACCTCATTTATTCCGTAATTCGCTCTTTGAATTAATTTGGAATAAAGACGGATATTTAACATAAGCATTTACCACTGATACCTATTTAACTATATGCATCTCAGGTTTATAGTTCAGGAAAAAATATAAATATAAATACAATCTTTTTAAGCACAATCACTGCGATTTATCACACGATCTCAATACTTCAGTAACGCTGCATATGAATTTACAACAACAGGATAATATAAAATAAATCATAAGATATTGCGCAGGCGACTATATGTACACTCTTATAAATTTATACTACGCATGTGTAACAACAAACGACCCTAACGTGACATTAAATAGGGAGAAATAATGAAAAGAAGTTGGACGGAATGTGACGTACTGGTCTCTTAAGGAGTGATGATAAAAGTAGAGAAACAATAATTCAATGGATTTTGAAATTATATAGGTTTTACAAAAACTGTGCAAAATATGAATATTCAATATATATATATATATATATATATATATATATATATATATATATATATATATATATATATATATATATTTGCTGGGCAAAAGTGCCAATGCATTAGGTCAGCAAAACAAATATTACTCGAGTATAAGATAAATGTGGGGTAAGTGCGAACTATATTTTACAAAGTTCGACTTTAAATTCTTAAGTAATCTCTATGAGATTGATTCTATGATATGAGATTGTACCTATATGCACGGTGTATCTGAAAGAGTCATTATTCAAGCAAGGGCAGTTTTAGGGCAAGTGTAAAATAATTCGGTTTCTAAAGGTTTAATATATTGGTGCAGTGGTTGAAAAAGTTAAAGCTTGTTTCAGATTCATATTTTACGATCTTCATTGAGGTATGAAAAGGACATACGCAATATAATTGAATAAATTTATTGAAAATAATAATTTTCGTTTTAGTTGTCTCGACAAAATATGAGAGTAAGGGTAAGTGTGCACAACGCAAACTTGTCACACAACAGATCTCTGCACTTGGCCCTACTCTTATGTTTTGATGGGTGACTGCGGACAAGCGCTAAAAAAAAAATAGAATGAATTTTCAAACATGAATTAATCATTTGAAAAGAGTTTAATTGAAAAAAAAATTATTCAAGTGATAAAAACGAAAATAATAAAGCAAAATAAGTATTAATGCGATATGAAGGGAAACGTTTTAAAATTAGTGAGTATTTTGAACTTGAAAGAGATTAGTTAATCTCATTTCATATCTACTGAATCTTTTCATTCTGTCTGTGATTGAATTAAACAGATTTGGATACTAAGGGTGGTTTGCCTATTAGCCGAAACCATGTCGATATGCTAATAAGATTGGTCAGGAGCACAATACATCTCATCTGTCAATATCCGTCCTGTGGTCTGTAGCTAACCTAATGTCGGCATGGGTCTATTCAATCCCGGTTACATGGTCTTGATAAATCGCCATGATAAACGAGGTCAATTCCCGGCAATGTGTGTTGTCTACTCAACCTAATTTATATTAATTAATTATTAACAATCACAATTACTTTTTCCATGCATTTCACACACCTGCCACCCACTATGAGAACATGGGAATCATCTGACCATTTGGCTATAATTTTATTTGTTGGGGATGAAAGGTTACCCAGCATAATTCTTGGCATGATATTAAAATTATGTTACTTATCAACGAGGTCTTTCACAGATCTTCTTTCTAATCTACTGTAGGCGTTTTCAGACACTTGTTTCATGGCCATTTGTCGTAGAAATTTTATACTGAGTCATTACAATTTTCAAGAATTATATTTTTATTTTTTTTACTTCTATCAGAGAATTGTCTATTTTAATAAAATGTGGAGTAAACGCAAGCGTGTGTGTTTATTAAGTTTCAGATGTAACATTTGAGGGTTAATTGGAACCATGGAATACAACTTGAACAGAACCAAAAAGGTCTTCATAGATTAGAGATGAAGAATGTTTAACTGCGATGTTAATTCTAAAAAATAATTTAATAGGGATCAGTCAAGTTAGAACCACCCATCTTCACACTAGAAAAGGATCACATTCCATCTTTATTCATCGAAACCACTAGATCTACATTTTATACAGCACATTGGGTGGGTTACCTTAATTCCTCTAGCCTGAAGAAAACTTTTCAGTTGGACCCCGCAATACTTCCAATGGATATCTGCACATTTCAGTATTAGTAATAACGATAAAACGGACGAACTGGCTAAGGCTGGGTCCCTCCAGCCATTGATAGATCCCCAACTTTCCCCGAATGATGTTAATGTCATAAATAAAGGTGCCATAAGGCAAAGATAGAGTTCCAAACATCCTAGTAGTGACTCTCAATATCCCTACCATAGAATTAAGAGAAAAGAACAAGTTTCCATATTCAGGACTAATCACAACAGGCATAATTCCTATCCTTATAAAAAATTCAAAATAGGAAAAAGTCCCATGTGTAAATGTGGTAAGAGGTGAGGGGTAGGAAGGAGGCGTTCAAATAGCTGAGCACCTCCTTCAGAGTTTTATCCTTCTTGGGAGAGAGAAGGCAGACTTAGCACGAACTAAAAGCGATGTAAACTAAACCCTTCGAGACACTGGAAGACCTCAGGAAAACCACTGACTTCCTAGTTTCATCACCGGATGCGACCATATTAAGTGTGAAGAACTAAGAAGAAGAGGAAGACCTGCAAAGTACGTCCAAAGCTTGGTATAGTAAAAAACAAGAAAGAAACTTGAGTATTTTATTGAATTTTCAACTGACTGTTAGCAGACAAATTATTATTTGAGAAAGATTTTTAGTTCTGTAACAGCAGTAATTGAAATTTTAATTGTTTTTTTATTATTATAACTAAAGCATTATGCTATTTTTATAAGAACTATTTTTATAAGAACTCATTTTTAGCTTCAATGCCATCTGAATTATGTTTTGCCCAAATTTCAAACCTTCGATACAACAATTTGAAGTTATTTTCTTGAGTTAGTTTTACATATAAATCAACAACTCCTCGTGGTTAGTTTTGTTTTTATCAATATTTCTGTTCGTTTTTTATGAGTTATGTTGCTACAAATGGACTCATGAGGAGTGGTAGTAGAGGGAAGAAACCTTTGCATAAAGAAATGTGGATATAAAATCAACCTAAACAAACATCTTCGCAAAAGTGATAGGCTTGCCATTTAAAAATATGCAATGATGGTTTAAGAACGTGAAGACATCTTCTGCTACAAAACTTATATTCCAAATATCTTCTCTAGATTCAAGTTATGGAAACCCAAGAGCTCCAATAAAGGAGAAATACTATTGATTGTATCGAAAGTCACACATTCTGGAATTTCAGCAAAAAAAAAAGAAAGACCTGCAGGACCTCATATGCTATCCAGACCATAAGCGCTGGATTGAATAGGTTTTTTATGAGACCATAATTTTGTAAAATAATCAGGAAACAGGATTTAATCAGGATTAAGACGAAGCAGAGTTAAGATGAAGACGATATATTTTTAGAACATTGTAAAACAAATTATTATTTGAGATAGCTAAATATTATATCTTCAAAAAAATATCTCTGTTCCATGTTTTAAAACTCGTTCTCTGCAAAAAGCGCACCCACGGTCTACTCAGATTACAGCAGCATGTTGTTTCTGATAGCATGTAGTGAAAGATATTATTTTTGATAGCGATATTAATGTACATCTCCATATGAAAAAAATGGCTATAAACTAAAATTTCCTATTGCGTTTTTCTCAAAACAATTTCTCTGTTGCATCTACCACCTCAATTATGAATATTCATGAAAGTCTGAATATTTTCAATAAAAATATTTTTCATTTGAATATCTATTTGGTCTGTTTACGCTTGGTCCCGGTTTTCGAATATTGAATTCAGTGGGGATCCCACCAATATCCTACTAACGGGAAAAGTGGATCTAAATTTTGAAATGTTGTGCAGATTAAAAATATAGTATCAACTGGCTTAAGGTGCATTCAGACGACCGGACCAGACCAGAACCAGACCGGAGAAAACGGGTCGTGTAAACGCTTACTTAACTATTATAAAAGTTAGCAAGATATTATTCTATTATTTTGCAGTTTAGCTGTAAAATTCGGCTTAAACGAATTACCATAAATCGTATGTCAAATTAAACACTATTGTTACTTTCACGTTAACACCTTTTCAGTGAACTATGCCATCTCATCTGCTTATCAGCTTAACACTACCTATTTATGAACTATATGTTTTCATTATTTATGAATTTGATTGTATACAACGTTTTGAAGTTATTTAATTCTTGAAGGAGGAATAAAAACTAAAATCTAAATAATTTAGATACTTTTTTTTTTTTTGGTTTTTCAAAGTTAATTTTCCTTTGCTTATTGGTTTGCTTCTAAGAGTGCGTTTAGGTCTTTGCCAAATCTTGGCAAATCATACGTGTAAACGGAGTAGTTTTGCTTGGCTGGACTGCTTGTGTCTGATTCGGTTCTTGCGGAAAGAGTTACTTAAGCTATCTTATATTTTGAATTGTTTCTTTTAAAAATAAAAATTGTATAAACCGAAAGTAATAGCCGAAAAAAAGTTCGAATAGTTTTCAATAGAATTTTATTTATTATTTTTTTTATTGAGAAATAATACAATCTGCCACATTCAAGGGCAATAGGTATTGGGGCTGTAAGAAACCATTCATACCATATACACATGGAAAAAAAAGTAAATCAGAAAAAAATAAAAATACTTATAATAAAATAAAATAAAAATAAAGAAAAGGGCACAAAATGAAATGACTACAATTGAAAACAATATGTACATCACAATGGAAATAGATAGACAATTAAATAATAGCAGAATAACACCCAAGATAAGAATATTTATTTTGAATAAAAATAAAATAGATCATCATGAACACATTCATATCTATATACAATATATTTTTCAAGACGATTAATTGGTAAATACAAATAAGCTTTAGAGAAAAAATCTAGGTCTATTGGGGTAAATGAAATGTTTAAATTTACTAAGTAGGAATTTAGATCGATCCCTTTAATTTTCAAACTTGCAGATAATTAATTATCGCAGTTAACTAAGTAATTAATTAGTTAATTTAGGATGACTTGCAGACCAATCTTTTTTAGCTAACATTCTTCTATCGTCTTCATTGCTTTCCATCTTAATGATGGTCTACCATTTATTTTTTAATTTATTCATTCTAAATATAGATGCCCTTTCTCCTGTTCAGCATTTAATGAAAAATCAGTTATTCTCTGCAATAACTCGCTCACAATCAGAGGTAGAGAGAGGCAGATAGATTTTATTTTTATTTTAGAATGAACGTGAAAATTCACTCTTGGAGCTTCAATTAAATTTTCCTCATTAACATCAATTTGCATTTAAGGTCCCTTTATTATGATTCATGGAACGGATTTGTCTCGACGGCCAGTTATAACTGAGTCAATTTTTCAACTTTATTTTGAATTCCGGCTTCATGGGTAATTTTATTTTACTGACAAGTTCTAGTCTATTAGAGCTTTTACTCAATCAGTTAAATCTAATCTAAATTTTTTTCCCCACTTCTATTCGGCGAAGAAACATTTCTTCATAATAAAAACGAAAATATTAAAGAATAATTTGATTTTGTTATTGCTTAAGCTACTAAAATTTCATAACCACGCACTGTCTGTCCCACCCTCAGGTTTTAGTAAACACGTTTTGTTTTTTTGTAAACAAGCCCGAATTATTAGCACGGCAATGAAGCATTTTTGAACCACTACTACATAAAATTTGTGGATTACTCTCCTGAACTTAATGTATTTAATTCTGATTGTCTAATAAGCCTTTTAATTAATTATTTATTTATACTTATCAAAATTTATTTGAATGTGCTAAATATGAAAGTGTATTATATACTTTACACTGTCTTGGTCAAATTACCTATATGGTAGCAAACTTTTTTTCTTTTTCTTGCAGACATTCAACTATGTAAATTATAACTTTTTATTAAAATCTTATTACTTGTTTTATAAGTTTTAACCAAATTCTTTTAGCACATTCAGTCAAATGTTCTTTAAAAACTAACTTTTAATACGTTTCTTATTTTAGTCTTCTTTAATATAGTTATCTTTCTATACTTAAGATTCTTAATCTATTCTTTAAAAAATAAGCTGAGATTATTTTAAATGTTTTTCTAAAATTGTGGTTTAAACACCTGTACCATTTAACAACATCTGTGTCAAGATCTCCCGATGTTTTCTTCTTCTCCAGGTATTACCTGCCCGTATCGGACCAAAAATTTTTCTAAGAATCATCCTTTCAAAAATCAATAGCCTATCTTCATCTGCCGTATTCCACGCCTATGCTTCGGATCCATACGCGAGGACCGGGCGAGCAAGAACTTTGTAAAGCCTCAATTTGGTCTCATTGGTCATAAATTTACTTTTAAATTGCATGGCGAGGCCAAAATAGCACTTGTTTGCGAGCTGACGTTTAATATTTTGAGACACAAGTGCTGCTTGGTATTTCCCAAGAACACTTTCTGTTTGGGGAAAAGTCTGCAAAAGATTATATTGGATAGGACTTTGTTGACTCTCGGCAGTTGTGCGATACCCTTAAAAATTATTACAATCAGGCTGGTCTCTTTATTTTGGATGGGGGATATCACTCCTCGTTTCCAAGCTTGTGGTAGGTCTTCTTCCTCCCATATCGATAGTATTATTTCATGAAGGATTTTTCTTAGATCTTCACCACTGTTATTCAGGAGTTCTGCTTTAATTCGGTCATATACCGGGGATTGTGATTTTTAATTTATTTATTGCCTCCTTCTTCCACCCTCATTCTGTTCTTCCACATTTCGTCCATTACTATTTTCTTTGTCCAGAAGTTCCCCGAAGTGCCGCTTCTATCGATGGAGGATAGCATTATTTTCTGTTAAGAGCATACCATCGTCTCCTTTACACGATTTTATTCTCGATTTTGAGGCTGTTCTTCCTTCATTTCTGTTCTACATCTTCCGGATCCTTTCTCTCCCAGGCTCCCTTATTTCTTTGACGGGACCTCTTCTCAATTCCTTTGCACCTGTATCATTCGCAAGATTGTCTGGTGCGTCTCTGGATCATCTTTCCATAGGCTTCATTTTGATCATCTAAGAAAAGTCGTAGATGTTGCTTCGCGGCATTTTTCATTAAACCAGTCTTTATAGGGTTTTATTTGTACGAGACCCAGTATATCTTGTGCAGCAGTGTTTATGACATGCGAGCATGCTTCCATCTATCGTCATGCTGTCATAGTAAAATGTTTCGACGTAGCATCTTTTTTTACATTTTTAAAAATAACAATTTTTTTTTTTTAATAACAAAAAAAGCGAAGACTGAATTTAATTTTAAAAAGTCAGAAACTTTTTTACCTTATTAAATTTTAACGTTTATGAATCTTAAAAATGTTTTATGTTTTCAATAACTGGAGAAATTCATCGTAAAAATTGTATATTTTTGTTTAGTAATATTGATGAGACTATTGTTAATTTTAATGAATGAATCTGAATTTATCGTCCATCTTACCTACTTTTATGGCTAGGTTCGGACGACTACTCTTTGTTACATTTGATATATACCAACCATATAAACGGCTTGCTCCTTAATACCAGTTCCGTCTTGGTGTCACTCCCTCTGAGCTGACTAATCGCTTGGCAGAGTGACAGATGCAGAGCATTCAATCTGACACTTTAAATTCGTGACAGGCAAATACAATTCAACGTTACTATTGTATATTTTATCTTTATAAAGCATTCTTTAAATAATAAATTTCATTGCGGTTTTAATGAAACATCTATACAATTTATTTAACTAGTATCATCATTTTTTCTCCATCCTGATCCTGACCAGATCACCGCCTTGCACAACTGTTGATCAAGAAACACTAGTACTAATTTGCCAAGTGCTGAACCCAAGACTCTTCATGGGTTGTAGTAGTGCAGTATTCTTTTTTTTTTTTTTTTTTTTTTTATATATATATATATATATTCCCTATGATTTATATTTGATATTTGTAGGAAACTTCGGAATACCGTAACTGTAAAACCATCTTATATTTTAGCTATCCCCAATCATCATCACCAATGTTTAACTTATGGTTAGTTACCCAAAAGCAGTTATAAATGTATACAGCCTAATGTGGGGCAAGTGCGCTCTAAATTTATTATGCTATCAAGTGCTATTAAAATCTTTATTTTTTAAGTTAGATGTTTCCTCTTTTTTTAAAAATGATCCTTAGACGATTATGTTTAAATGTTATATTAAAGCCTACGTTTCAACCACGTCCATTTGATGAGATTGATAATTTAATGGAATAGTACTTAGTATGCACTTGCTCTTGCCTTAAGGGGTAACTGCGTACGACGTATTTTTAAGACATATTATTCAAGCAGGAGCGATTTTGGGTAAGTGCAAAATAGTGCGGTTTTCGGAGGATTATTATACTAGTGAAATCATCGAATAAAGTTAAAGATTGTCTGAGATTCACATATTACAATCTTTATTGAGATATGAAAGTGGGATGTGGAATATAATTGAATAAATTTATTTAAAGAAATAAGTTTTGTTTTAATTCGCTAGTTCGTTGTTGCCTCGACAAAACATGATAGTAAGGGTAAGTGTACACCACGTACACTTGCTACAGACCACAAGTCTACACTTGTCCCTGTGCAACATGTTTTGCTGGGAGACTGCGGACAAGCGCTTAAAAAATACATAACTGTCAAGGAGAACTGTTAATAAATTGCTTAAAGTATTTAATTTAATTTAATTTAATTCATGATGGTGCCAAGAACAAGAATAAAAATGATGAAATTAATGCTGGGGTATTATTACCGAACGTTAATGACATTGAGCCACCTGATATGACGTAACTGAAGCAATTCAGAATTTAAAAAATAATAAAGCATTTGTTAGTAGCTGAATTCTTTAAAAGCAATAGCGAGAATATGCTGAAACACTTATATAATTTGGTCTTTGACACATTATATGAAAGCATGCCTCAAGTGTGGGTAACTAATTTGATTTGCCCCATCTTTAAAAAGGAGATAAATTACAATGTAAAAATTACAGAGGAATATCGCTCTTAGGTGTAGTATACAAAATACTTTCGAATATTATCTCGAAGAAACTTCATTTCTTTTCTGAAAGCATTCTAGGAGAATATCAGTGCGGGTTCCGGAAATGAAAAGGAACAGTCGATTCAATTTTTAGGGTATGTTTTTGAAAACGTTAATTTCTTTACCTACTTGGGGTCAGAATTAAATAATGAAAATAAAATGATTACAGAAGTGTTAAAAAAAATTATGGCCGCTAACCGTGCAGTTTTTGCAAACTTAAAGTTTTTTAAATCATCATTACTGTCAAGGAAAACAAAAGTAAGGTTATGCATAACTTTAATTATACCTATTCTTACATATGCTGCTGAAACGTGGACGTTTACTACCATTAAGAGTCTTCGAGAGGAAAATACTTAGAAAAATATTTGGCCCCTTCTTCGATGAAGTATTTCAAGAATGGATGATAAGAATAAATAATGAGCTCTACCACTTATACAACAATACCGAAATTGTGAACTTTATAAAATCGCGCCTAATCGAATGGTTGGGACACGTCCTAAGAATTCCGGCTAATAAACTGTCAAAAAAGATGCTCCAAAGCAGAATTTTTGGAATCAGAATAAGAGGAAGACTTAGGAGAAGATGGATGGATGATATGGAGGATGACTTCAAACGGTTGGGAGTTACAAACTGGAAGGAAAAGGCTAAGGATAGGAATATTTGGAGGACTATTGGACTATTGTTCAGGAAGCCAAGACGCACCCTGGCCTGTAGAGCTACGCAGTAAGTATATACATATACATACATATATATATATATATATATATATATATATATATACATATATACTTTTACTGGTGGTAGGAACATTTATTTGTTTATTTGGTAATTCGGACGGATATATAGTTGTTTGTTTTTTGTAGTTGAAACACTAGTATGGGACTACTAATTTTCACTCTTAACGTAATTACTACCTTCACCATCAAATCCGGAGAGATTCAAGACCCCAGGTCTCACAACAGTACAAGATCTATGTACTAAACAATATATTGACTTGTTGCGTCAACAATTTTTTAAAAATAGTTTTACATAAGATGAATAATATTTCTTTTTTTATACACTTTGTAATTTAGTTCTAAAATCAAAAAATGACTAAATTAAAAATGTCAAGTAAATAGCAAATAGATTATAAATATATTAATCTAGTAAGGAATTAACTGAGCTGCAAGAAGTTACTTTGAAGAGTTGGTGCACCATTGAAAGAATAAGTTACCGACAGATTGGGAAGAGAGGAAAAAATTAAAGAGGAAAAAAATTATACTGACTTCGGATTGGACACTGGTTAAATTCTAATCTAAGTTTCCGCTTTATTTAATTTTTGATTATTGGGTACTATAACAGAATATAAATCATGTCTATCCGCCAATGACCCTTTGGGGTAGAGGTAGAGGTAGAGAAATAAAAAATATATATTAATAAAGATTAAAACAAAGATCCGAATAACAAAACTGCAGTTAACGAAATGGTAATTTCCTAAAAGTTAAAACAATTTTAATTTCTCTAAAACTAAGAGCATTATTCCAGCTTGGTAATAGATACCACCACCCGTAGTAATTTAAGTTGGATCTCTTCAGTCAGAATTCAGCATGTGGGCCTAGTTGTTCTTTTTGGCAACCCCGGAATAATCGATAGATATTTATTCCTTCGCCTCAAACCTTTTGGTTTTCCTAATGAAATCCAAAAGGGCTGACTGTTCAACGGATGAAGCCATATGCTCCTGGATTATATCTGTGATCAAAGTAGATTACATCTGAGTGTCACAAAGCTGATCTAATCTGCAAGCTATTGTAGGGTTATACAATCCGGTTCCACTTCCTGCGCCACAAACTTTTAAATATCTTTTGAGTCTTCTGTGGCCTCTAATTACTCCAATAATCAAACTTTTAAATATCTTTTGAGTCTTCTGTGGCCTCTAATTACTCCAATAATCAAACTTTTAAATATCTTTTGAGTCTTATGTGGCCTCTAATTGCTCCTATAATCAATCGAAGTAATTTTTTTAGGCCTTCGTTCGTAGGCCACTTCGTTCAGAAGAAAAGATAAAACCTGTACCACTACAACCAGTGAAGGGTCTTGGGTTCAGTACTTGGTAAGCAGCGTACTGTTTCTAAGCCAGCGGATGTGCAAGGAGGTGATTCGGCCACCAGATTTTTTACCCAGAGCTACCCAATTTATAGAGAATGGGTGAGTCCCAGGAGGGTCTCCCGAACCCACAAGGTCGATCCACGACTGTATGTAGAATAAATTATCTGCCCCTGCCGGTCTCGAACCCGGGAACTTTAGATTAGTAGCACTGTGCCCTACCCACTGAACTACTCCTTTTAAAGGAGAGTTTCTTAATCAAGTGCTTGTCCTTTCTTAAAAATAGACATTTTCTCTATTCCTTGCCTGCTCTTCAAGCCCAGTCGAGGTCCTCTTTGTGTTGAGGTTATTTGGAGATGTCTAATGAAGGTCTTTGCCCTCAAAGGGACTCTAGCTGCTTGTCTCGCTAGCTAATCAGCCTTCTCTTTGTCTATGATTCCTTTGTGACCAGAGACCCATACTAATGTTAGATTTATATATATACCACTTTGGAATCTTAACATGGTTTTTAATCTGGGCCAGGTATTTATGTCACCAATTTCGCGTAATATTATTATTATACAGGCATATTATTTATCCATAGATTTTATTATTAAATAATAATTAATATTATATTTTTAGTCCGTATGATTTCTGATTTCAGCAAATTTAGATTAGCTTGTATCCTAACTTGATTGATTTGAGACTTTTTATTTATCTTCCTAAAGTAACGCAGTCAGTCAAATATACAGATCGTCTACTTTAGATTAGAAATCATGCCCATCAAATGCAGAATGTAATACTTAGATTCCACATTTTTTTATGCAACAATTCGAAAATAATAGTACTCTGATTAGATTGGAAGATCATAAAACATTCCAGATTGATTAAAAAGGACAATAACGTGATTTCCTTGGGGATTAGGTTAAATGAAAGTACTGGTAGAAGGAAAAGATAAAAACGTTGGTAAGAAGACCATATTACTCCGTTGGATCCGTTTTGTAGATAAAGAGGACTAAAGGATACGACTCGGACAATCGGCTTAGGATATCTGACCCTGGACTGACTATTCTCTGCTTGTTCAGTGCGACAGTGTACAATTCGCCATGTCAACAGAACTCTTTTCGCTACTGAATAGGATTATGCAAGTCTGTTCCCGCTCAGCTTTTCATTATCCTTTTGCAAGTATATAGCTCTATAGTTTTCGATTGCATATTTAATTATATATTGTATGCTAATTATATATTTTCTGCATACAACACAGGGAATGCATATCAATACAGGGAATACATTGGGATGGACATAATAATATCAAGACCATACCTAACGTAATTCCTGAAATCGAAATTAATGTTTCATTGTTTTCATTAGGATTCGAAACAAAGGATTTGCCAAATCTGAAGATATGAACAGATTTCTTTATTTTTTACACCACATTTATGATTAGCGTGTAAACATATATTGTTTGTATTCATTGATTTTTTTTACTGCTGAAGAACATGGCCATTTTCACCACCTATTTTTATCTATCCGCTCAATGTTTAATATCAGATTATCTATATCTATAAATGCAAGTTATCATCTATATAGTCATCGCTGTATCTCAAAAACGACAATGCCTATGAAGCTGGGTTTTTTCATGGTGGTTCCCCTTGTGCTTTAGATGTGTTATAAGTAGAGCCCGGATTTCGTGCAGTAAAAAATTGTAAAACCTGCAATAAAAATGCTAAAACGTGCATCGAAAAAGAAAATTCTGCCATTTACGTCAATTATGCTTAAAAAAACAAAACAAAAAATCTGCATATTTCGTTTTCTTTCATAAATTACTACATTTTCTTAATAAATTAGGTTGGTTGGAGCCTTTTTATATAAAATGTGAAAATCTCACGAGCTCATATTACAATATTTTCTGCTACTTTTCGAACGATCATACGTGATTCACGCACTATGGCAACGCATTTTACGCCTGTGTTTTTTATTGCCAACTGATAAATTTTTTAATATCGTATCGGAGGGTCAAGCGAGACAATCCCTAATTTCTGCCGATATATCGATAACTCAACCCTTGACGATAAAGTTGAACCGTTCATCTTTACCGGTAGAACTTAACTCTTTGGGTTTTTGATCCATTTTGGTGTATTGTCTTTCAATTCTGATCATTTTTCCCATTTTGGGTTTATATTTGAATAAGATATAATTAATTAGTGAAAACCATGAGCAGATAACTAACTAGTTAATATTACAACTGTTACAGCATGAATAATTTTTTTTGCTCGACCAATTTCCGATATTTGTTTTTAATTAGGTTGTATGGATTTTTAATTCCCTTCTATGAAACACAAATTTAAGAAGAATGAATCTAATTATCTTTATTTGGTACTTGATAAATTTATAAAAAATTGAAATCTTTTATATTTATGGATACTATAGATTCAATCTTGAATGTCTACACTTAGTTATTATGGCTAGGTGTCACTGATCTCTCACGAATAATTTCACGATAACAAAAATTCATTAAACAACTTCATAATTCACATCACTGTAGTTTAGTTATAATGCCTGCAACTGTAGTTAGAAATAAAGTAATTATCACCATGTATCATTGAAATTAGTTCTTCCATTATACAGCAAATACTTTTTCATTAATACCCCAACCTTTCGGGATGTTCCCCATCCTCAAGATGCTGTTCTATAAATACAACTCACCAAATAAAAGTATTCATATAACAAAATTACACATAAGAAGTCATTACATAGACAATATCATTATGATTGCGTACATTTTATACATACTTTAATCATCATCTGCTCTTCTTCGACAGAACTCTTGTCCTTTTTACTCTTACTGTACTTCAGTAAGAGTATAGAGGACACTCTATACTCTTACTGAAGTACATCCTCAGGATGAGAGAACACCCCAAAACGATGTTGGAGAAATGTTTAAATGAATATTTGTTATGTTGTGGAAGAATTAATTTCACTGATGCATGGTTAGAACCTTTCCAATTCGGCAATTCGGCTCGACCCGTGGCAAGGGAACCACCGATGCGCTGCTGAGAGTGCGTAGGGACGTGGAGGAGAGAGCGGAGAAATATGTCATGTTGGTGCTCTTCGACATATCCTCCGCCTTCGACAGTGTATGGTGGCCCTACGTGCTCCAGCGGCTGCAGGAGTTCGACACCCCCAGCAATTTGTACTCCCTCGTTAGTAGTTACCTCAGTAACAGAAGCGTAAACATCAGAGGTAGCTACTACGAGGTAGAGCGGAGGATAGAGAGAGGCTGTCCGCAGGGCTCTGTCCTGGGTCCGGCCCTGTGGAAGCTTGTCTTCGACCAGCTGCTGGGGGAATTGGAGGAGAGAGGGTTCCTTGCCACGGCCTACGTCGACGACCTGGCGGTCATAGTGGCCGAGGATAGCAGAGCCAGACTGAAAACACAGGCAGAGAGGTGCGCCAGTCTCGTGTGGGAATGGTGCGTGAGGAGGAAGCTGAGCATGGCCGCAGCCAAGACCCAAGCCATGCTCGTAAGAGGCCAGACAGAGGACAGACAGGGCTCACCCTATCATATTGGAGATAGATGACCAGAGAGTGAGGATGGGTGAGGAGGTGACGTATTTAGGAGTGAAGATGAGGAGAAGATTCGACGTCACCCCTCACCTAGACTACCTGAAGGATAGGGTGACCCGGTCTATAAATGGCTTGTACAGGATTGGGGGTGCGTTCTGGGGCATCAGATACCCAGCTACAATGACCATTTACAAGGGCGTGGTCATGGGTATCTTGAGGTACGCATCCCCAGCATGGAGCCAACACCTCACGCAGTTGCAGAGGAAGAGACTGGCGACGATCCAGAGACTGGCTCTGCTTAGGGTCACTAAGACAAACAGAACGGTGTCGCATGAGGCGGTGCAGGTGCTAGCCGGAGCGATGCCCCTAGACCTCGTCCTCAAGGAGGACAGAATAAAGTATAATGTGAAGAGGCAGAGGCTCGACGCGCTACCGGAGGGACTCCGTACCAGAATCGGCGAGAACCCCAACCAATGGAAGAAGATATTGAGGGAGGATACCATCGATGAGTGGAATGGACGGTGGGTAGGGAGTCAGAAGGGAGCTACCCTAAGGAAGTTCTTCCCCACCGTCCAAGAAAGGCTGAAGGCAAGATGGGTCCTCCCTGATTACTGGATCTCGCAGATGCCGACAGGGCATGGAGGTTTCCGGGGGAAACTACAGGAACATGGAAAGGACATAGACCCCCGGTGCCCCACCTGTGGAGTCTCTGAGACTGCAGAGCACGTGATCGTGTCCTGCACCGCAGTAGAAGGACACCGAGCCAGGTTGTCGAGAAGTACCGGGATCTTCGCCCTCGCCGAGTCGGACTTCCCCCGTCTGATGGAGGAACAGGTGTACCCCTTCTTCAAGGACTTCGTGTACGGGTGGAAGGAGGTGGTGGGTCCTGAGCACTTTACCTTGGGAAGGGCCAGACCACCCGACTTCGGCGAGCCTCATGATGGTTGATGCACCCTGGAGGAGATGGGATCCGGACGGATGCAGCGGACCGGGAAGGCTGGACCAGCTTCCGGACGGATGCAGCTTGAGACAGGATCCGGACGGATGCAGTGGACCAGGAGGGCTGGACCGGTATCCGGGCGGATCCGGACAGATGGAGAGCGCCAGGATGGCTAGCCACGCCGCCCGGCAGAGGATAAGGTGCAGCCCTAAGGTACGCAACCGCGCACCGGGCTGCTCCACAGTAGCGGATAATAAGGTGCAGCCCTAAGGTGTGCACGCGCACCGGGCTGCACCATAGTAGCAGGATTCATTGTCCCCATAAATATACTATCCCCAAATAAAATTGTAAAATAAGATATTAAATAAATGAGCAGTTTATTGGTGGTAGTGGCATACGCTTACCCCAGCGTAATACCCCACTGCCGCCACGACCCCGTATGACCGAAAGGTCGGGAAGGGGGAATAAAAAAAATAAAAAAAAATAAAAAAAAAAAAAAAAATGTTAGCACCTTTCCTCTTTATCAATTACCGAGTGCTACACTAAGAAAGATTGATAACTATTTATGCTCAGACGGCATTATTCATATATTCCATAACTTGTATCACATCAACAATTATCTATTTATAGATCTTTACGAATAAATATGCATATGTTATCACCCTTCTTATATCGTTCTGCATTTGACAAATCCTTCAACAACTTTCCTATATCTTTATGGAATAGAAATATTTCAGCTCTAGTTCGTAATTCTACATTCTAAATTCTAATCGTCCTTCTCACATCTCCCCAATAAACATAACCACCTTTGCGGTTTGTTTATTATTTGTTAATAAATAATTAACTTTCATTTCCTTTCTATTTTATTTATTCATTTTCGTAATATTATATGCAGAAAAGTATTTATTTTTAATAATTAGGGCCCCTGTATCTTTCGTGTAATTTATATTATGGGTAGTTCATTTTTTTTTTTTTTTTTTATCTAACGATATTTTAATATGTTTATTAACATCAAAATACAACGTTCAGTCATTTGAACACAAATACAAAAACCTCAAATTCGTTTTTCATAATTATGTCTATTTCGCTATTCCATAGTAAATTCAAGCTAAGCCGCGAGGGTTTGATTTCAGAGTAAATTATTAGATACACTTCTAGATAGAAATAAAAAAAAAAAATATTAGTATATAGACGGAAAAATTAAATGAGAATCATTATTGACTGACTCCTGAAATTATTGATCACCTGGGAAGAGACTCAGTAGTTTAAAAGGCGGTTTTACCAGCTAATATATTGTTGTTGGCTACATCCGGACATATCCGGGTTCAATGTGTGTGCTAACGTACCCATAAATAATACTTCTCGGCGTCTAGGGATGACAAATGTTCTGTTTTTTTCTCTGTTGCTTCACCCAAGGGTGGAAAATTCCCGCCAATGAATCGTATAACGAGCGTATATTAGCACCGGTTATTTAATGAACTTTGTGCAGAGAACAATACTGGTTGAAATAAAAGTGAGATATTTAACTGATATTTGCCAAGTTGAATTATCTACGAGTGCTTCTTATTATTTGTTTCATCACAATTAATTTTAGCGTCGAGGCTTCTTTAATTAATTTCTCACTTTATATTTATTAAATTCTCATTATTTTCACTCAGATATTAAAAATTTAAAAAATCAATTTCATTTGTAAATGCTAATGGATTAAGTTATTTTAAAACATCGAGAATTCGCCATACGCTAGCGTTGTTGTATGGAATCGGGGTTTATAATTATAATCATTTACGTGAAATTATCGGCGCTGATTGCGATACCTTGTTAAAAAAACTCATTCCTTTTTACTCCTCGGCGAATTTACCATAATAAAGGGACTCCTGGGCACAGATGGGAGAGGGTTAGAAATGCATGTATCTTTTTCTCAGGAATGATGAGAGATAAAGACATAGTTGTTCCGTCCAATTTCTCATCTATTGGGGAGTATTTTAAAGATTTTTCAAATTAAAATAGTCAACGGGAAATTTTTCACGGCCTTAAAAGCAGTAACATTTTTTCTCTTTATTTTTGCAGCTTTAGATTTTTTTTTTACAAAACGCTTTAAATAATGAGGTACATGTTATAAACAGACAGAAAAAATTTATTTGGATTTCTAGTTTTCGAAAAAAAAGATACATAAGTAGTAAAAAATATGACTGGGAATTGACATTGTTATTTTGGTTACTCGGTTAATTGCTGTACTAATAATTGATTCTTCAAGCATTGACATTATGGATCAGTTGTTTGATTGAAAACAATCTTAAAAATTTCCAAAAACGAAGATTTACAATTGTTTTTACATTTTTTTTTCAAAGACTAATCAGATTGGAATTATTTGTTTTTGTTGGTGAAACATGTCAAAAATTAAAGTGATATTATATATATATATATATATATATATATATATATATATATATATATATATATATATATATATATATATATATATCAATCTTTTAAAAAAAGACTCAAGAATTATTAAAGATAAAAACAAAAATATAATCTTTTTTTGTGTGTTTAGGTTTAGGTTCGAAAGAGGGTTATTATGAATCTATGTAACACTTCTAATTAAAGGCAGTAGTATAGTTTCTGTCCAATGTCAGATAAATTCGTTCTGAAACGGATCTAATTTTTTCTGATAGCGTACCATTTTCAATTCATGAACCATCCTCATATTCATTTGGCAGGTCTGAACATTAGTATCAATACCAATATCGGCTCTTGATAAATGAAATACGTCGCATAATTGCACTTGAGCCGCTGGCTCTGAAAACTATTAGGCACAGATATTCACCAAAAAATTGGTTCCACGGGTTAAGCCGAGATGGCTGTCGGTAGCGCGTTCAGTTCAATGAAGCGGCAAATTGGAAGAAATATCAGAAATTTTCCAAGCGTTAGATTCCTGCAGATCTTCCAGGAAGATAAGGCTGGAAACTGGAATAATCTTACAGTTTCCTCTTGCCAACGCGTTATGATATCTACGGAATCACCTGCTAAGGAAAGGGGCGGCTACTTTTCCAGCATGCTTATTTTGAAGGAGCAAACAATGGGAATTTGGTCTTGTGTTCAGCGTTAGCGGCCATAAGAGAATTATGATAGTTGTCCAAAGCATGATGGGTTCTGTGGAGAGAAACGACTGAATTGTCAACGAATATTTTATATATTCGTTTATATATATTTATATTTCGTTTATATAATATCTAAATATATATATTTATATATTTTAGATTATGAAAAAAAAATTGCAATGAGGATTTCAGTTGGTGTATAGAGGTGTTAATTTGTTTTCTTATTATGATAAATGTAAAGCCTGTTTTCTAAAATATATATTTTTTATTTTATTTTTTTTAAATGGAAATATCGCTACCAGAATCCCCAAAAGTACAAGAAGACAGGAGGTGTACGGTGATCTGCCATATGTCAGATTCATCACAATAATAATCATATTTTTATATGAAACACATGTGTCAACTTGCATTTTATGTCCGGTTACAGTATTTGGAAAATATAAATTATTACTTCCCTTCCACTACTAGGTTAGGCAAGTATTGAAATCGGAACAAATTTAAGATATGCAGTTTTCAACGGATCTTTGCGTTCCAGATTCCCTTAAATCCCCAAAAAATTATATAATTAACGATTATCTTTTGAAAGGGTTGACCGATTTTTGTTTTGTTTTGCAGGGTTTTGTTATCCGTTGCCTGTAGACCAAAAAAACGTGTCTGTGGACTGTAGCATCAAAACTGCTCTAAAGATTTTGATGGAACATGCCTTAAATCTTTTCCTTAAAACTTTATAAATTTTAATTTTTATAATGAAGTGTATCCCCGAGAAAAAGCAGAAAAAAAGTTATGAAGAAATAAAATTTTATTTGAGTTTAACTCGAAAACTACCTATTCATTTGATTTTACTATGTAATTATGTGTGAAATCGTTTGAAAGCCAATTAAATTCCCTACAAATTATTACAACATCTTGGAATATATAAATGGTCATTTGAAAGTCAACTTAATCTCCTACAAAAGAAAACAAGAATTATCGAAATCGGACCATTGTTAGCAAAGATACAGCGTAAACTTTGTACTCATGTTTTATTCAAAGTTGTTTAAAAGTATTCTGTGCATGAAAGCCCCTAAAACTTTTCTTTAGTTTCTCTGATAATTTTAAAACTATTATATCTCCTGAAACATTTAAAGGCTCATTTGAAAGATAATTAGTCAACACAGCGAAATTTGAAAAAAAAAAAAATTATCAGACCATCATTAGAAAATTTACAACAAAAAAAAAGGAAGAAAATAGCAATTGTTCAGTAATGTCTCAAATCTATCAAACTTATAGATCTAGATATTTTTTGTTTATTTAATATTATTTTTGTAAAAATTTCGATTTCCGATTCTCAAATTTTAATATATATATATATATATTACGATATATCCAGTAAAACTTATAAAAATATTTCTTGAGCAATGTCGATATTTTGATGGAGGAAGTTGTGTAATCAGGCCATTGGTTGGAATAAAACAATGCGAAGATAGAGTGGTTGCGCCAGATTCTCACATCGAAGCTGCAATTAATGTTTCAAACTTCAAAACTAGTCACTCGTTCGCATTCTCTCGTTGAGTTAAAACTCATGAAGGGCGACATCCTAGGCGGAAACGTGGAATACAGTTAAAACAGTCAATATCTTAATTTTTGTTTCTTTCTTGATCGCACCCTAACGATGTACTTTTTGATACTCAAGATCGTTTGATTAGATTGATATAAAAACGTTTATTAAAAAAAAATGCATATGCCACTAGTAATTTTATTATTAATAATAAAAAAAAATATCCATGTTTTTAAGCTGATATATTTGGTAAAATAATGTAAAGTCAATATTAATGTTGTCATAACATTAATTAAGGTCCCTAATTTTCTCTCACTTAAAATTCTACCCTCATCCAATCCTTACAATCCAAAAACCTTCGAAGAATCCGCAATGCTCAAGAAGCCACAAATAAAATTACACAGGCCAACAAAAAAATTATTTTTGAAAACTTTTTTAACTTTAATAGTTGATCTTTATAGATTTTTATGTGCTGAATCTAAATCTGGCCTTAGTTTTTTTGTATCACCCCTAATTTTCCAGCAATATGCTTTGTATTATATAGTATAAATCCCTATATGGAGGAATTAATGAAACACTATGTTACATCATAAGGATGGTTTGTATTTATAGGATCTACGAGGTTTTTGCGTAGAATGTTCTTCTTATCAGGTTTTAAAGACTTCCTCACAGGCCAGTTCTTTCTGCACCAATGTTGATCCCTAGCCCTACTGTCCTATTCACACAAGAAACATGGAGATTTGGTAAAACCACCTAACTGACCAAGCAGCATGCATGTTATTTATAAATCACCACATATCATCAAACCATGAGCAGAATAGCCTAGTCGATTTAACACTGTTTCTAGGTTTTCTTTAAAATCACAATTCTTAAATTGTGGGTGATACAGCTTTTTTAGTATCATATTTGGATTCAGCACCCTAAAAACTATAGGAATAAGGTATTTTCAGTACAAAAGTATTTTCATCGTTGGCCTGTGTTATTCATAATATTCTCAATATTCCATTTGTTACAGATTTTGTCCTGAATAGATATATCTTCTTTTATTACAAACTCCTTGCTCATAAAGATCCTGTTGTGCGTAACCTTTTATCCCAATGTATCTTCGATTACTCTCCGAGACGTCTGAGATGGTGATGGCCACGGGACCTCATATCTTAGCAATAGTGAAGTGCCATCAATGGGTAGTTCCTTCGCATGCTATTGCAATGTTTTATAATCTTTCTTTATATTTACTTCTTGTATAGTTGAATTGATAGAGTTGTAAATTTCCATAAATAAATTTTTTTTAAACTCCCTTATTACATTATTAATAAATCTTAAAAACGTAAATAAACCGAGAGATTCTTATTGAATTACAGTATAAAACCATGCTTCCTCGGTGACCTGTAATAATTGAGAAGGCTGTAATAATAATACAGGTGAGCGAACATTAGGAACTGGTGCCAATATTCCTAACCAACCGTCCACAGATATCTAATTTCAATTAGCTCCAACACATACGCAGTTCTAATTTAGTGATTTCCTCTCATACATATCTCGACCGTTCCACCCCTTTCCGAATTCCACCAAGTGTTCTTAACTACTAATGTATGGTTTAAACGACTGTTTACTCAGATACTAAAAAAAAATTACAATAAAAAAATTATGTGCTACTTACCTTCGTTATACGCAGATTTGATGATACGCATGAATCAAAGCATTAATAATACAGAATAAACCGAAAAATATCCCTGAAATGGTATCCAATTATCAAATCACGTTTCTCGTCCCGAAATTTCCTGTGATTCTATTCTTAATATCTCTATATTAAAAGAGTTTGTTAGAGTTTTCTCTCTTTAACTAATGTTATGATAATTAGAGACTATTAAAAAAATAAAAATAAAAATAATTTTTAATAAATGCTTGTTTTCAATATATCCTAGTAATAATCTATTTATGTTCATAGATGGTGATATTTATTAAGCACAATCCCTATATTAGCCATTTATTTTTAATTATGTATGTTTATAAAAATTAAGGTTACATCTTAATCAACTTATGTACATTGAGTTATTTTCAATTTTGTATTTCAGTGAAAATGCGACCTAAAGATAAGAGACTTAATCCAAATCCGTTTTTCTGACACACAAAGTAGTTATTGATGTTACTTCTTCTTCTTCTTCCTCTACCTCCTTTGTGCCGTGAAGCGTGGAGTTGCAGTCTCAGTCCATCTAGCCCACTGATCCCTGTCCCTGGCTAGTCTTCTCATCTCCGGGATGGTGCATCCTCTAGCTGCCCTCACTTTTCCAATGTAATCAGAGTACATGCTTCTGGGTCTGCCACGAGGCCGTCTTTCTTCCGGCCTAGCTTCCAAATACCACCTGGCTTTTCTGGTATCGTCCATTCTACAGACGTGTCCATACCATTTTAGTTGCCGCTCTTGCATGGTGTCGCGCACTGATCCTCCTGAACTCTCTCATTTCTGAAGTCTCTCCTGTCTTGCCAACTATTCTACGCAGGAATTTTATTTCTGCAGATGTTATCCCACTTACGTGCTTGTCGAGGGCCGTCCAACTTTCTGATCCATACAGGAGAACTGGGAGGAACACGGATTTAAAAATTCGTATTTTGGAATCTCTACTTACTTCTTGCTTGCCTATAACAGTTTTGGAGATCTGATGGTACACTCCATTGGCCTTCTTCACTCGATTCAGAACCTCCTGGTCTATTTTACCATCTTTATTTATTATGGTCCCTAGATACGTTTAAGTATTCGTAAGTTCAAAGGGTTCACCATTGCATACAATCCTAGGCTCTGCGTTTTCTCTTCCGACATACATAATTTTACTTTTGTTAGGGTTTATTTGTAATCCTCTAATCTTTAGTTCCTCCCATCTTCTTGTTGTTAGTGTGTCCCATATCTCCTGCCTCTGGACTGAGTCAAAAGCCGCCCTCAGATCCAGGAATGCCAAGTAGACTGCCTTTCCCCTGTCCCACGCTTTCTCTACCATCATTCTTAAGGAAAAAATGTGGTCCTGAGTCTGTCTTCCATGTTTGAAAGCCGCTTGCTCTTCTTCGAAATCTTCTTCCTGTAGTCGCTGCTCTAATATCCTAGTATATATTTTGTACACTACTGAGGATAGGCAAATTGGTCTATAGTTGCCTCATTATTGATGTTACAAACAAACAAAATGTTTTTTTAAAACAGTAAAATTGATTCTTTATAAAGAGTTACTCAATTTAAAGAAAAATAAAATAATAAAAACGTTTGAGCCCCGGGATGAAAATCCAAAATTACAGGGACAATCCTTGAGAAAAATGTCAAAAGAAATATCCTTTATCTAAATCTTCAATTTAACATGAAAATATAACCAAGTTTTAGATTTCTACTTTAATACAATTACTTATTCTTAAACTTTCAAAAAAAAAGAAATCAAATTGTGTTGGCTGGCTAAATAAAGAACTTTACACTATTTCGAATATATATTCTTTGAATAAGACAATTCGATTAATTATCATGAAATTTTATAAAGTATTAGACAATGAAATAGTGAAAGTTTTAGTTTATTAAAATTCATAAAAAATATAAATAATTAAATAAAAAACCCATTGAATGTGGTTTTGTTTTCTGTTTATTATTAAATGGTGTATCTTTTTATTTAATTCAGTGTTATTTCAATAAGAAGCAATTGAAATGGGTGTGTAATGTAAACGATCAGATCAATAAAAGGGCTGCAAGCGCCAAACCTACAGATTAGCTTCCAAGGGGCCGAACGATACTTAGATGGTAAGCAGTAGCGTACGAAGGGAGATTATCCCTCCCCCCTCGAAATGTACGAAAAAATATAATTTTCATACCCACCAACATAAGATTTGTATTTTGAGTAATATTTTTAATAAATTTAACTATAATTTTTTATCCAATTTTCATGCTTATCCTTAAAACGTAAGTCACATTTGGCGATTACAGACTTTTAGGTGATTATTTGCCTTATTTTTATTAAATTTTCCCGAAAAATCTGCGTATGCCCCTGATGGTAAGATTGTGTTAGGTCCAATCTCGAGGATTTGGATCTTGATAGAGTTAAGTGAAACCAAGTATGCAATCGGACTGACGGTGTTATCGCAATCAAACCTATTTAATTTATTTATTTTTACTTTCTTTATGCATCGATTCTATTATAATCACTTACTACTATTTCCTTTAGAATGTATTATAATCATTATATTAGTTTTCCTTAAAATAAAGCGAGCAGCCGTTCAGAATTAGGCGGTTTGGTTGCAAATCGGATGAGAGAGTAAAATTTATTTAATTTATGGGTTCTATTCAGTGATTCATCTAGCATAATGTTGCATGGCTAAAGAGCTAAAAACGATTAGTTTCTATTATTGACCCGCGTTCAGCACTATCAAATATATTTCCTTTAGCTCAAAATAATTTTTAAGTGAATAAAAAAACAGAATAATATGATAAAATAGAATTCGCGTGCTTTTCCCTTTACCGATGAAGCCTTGCTCTTTATTCACAGTTCCTTTACTCATCCTGATAATAAATAAAATAATTTGTAATATATGATTTTTATTTTTATTCTAATTGTTAAAAAAAAATAATACTATTTACAAGTTGCAGTGTCCGTTAAAAATGTCCAGAAACAAATATTTAATAATCTTTAATAGATAAAGTTGATTTTTTTCTACTTGTCATTATTTAATTTATATTTGATGTTTCATCATTACTTTTTTTTAATTTCATTTACTTATTTTAGTTTATTTTTTATCGCTTTGTGATGAAAGGTAATGCATATTACTGGAGCCTATTGCCCATAAGTGTAGCAGATTTTTTTACATACTTAATAAAAAAAAAAAAAAGGTTATCTCAAAGTAGGAAAAAATAATAATAGACAATTGTATAGTTGTGCATGTACATTTTGCGTCATACGCTCCTGGTTTTCCTGGCATCAACATTTTTTGGCCGGATCAATATTTATAACTTAATATATTATAATTTTGTATTAATTTTTAATCTTGATATTGCTAAACATCATTACTTTATTGATCATAAACTATCAAATTCTCATTTCTTTTGGCCTGTCCGAGGTCGCGTTTTGTTACATACGACAGGCTGTGTAAGTACAATGACACGTCTAGGATATATTTGGTATGATGATATTTGTAAGGAAAGGAAAATCCTTTGATGCAATACGCTTGTTATCCACGACTCATTTGATCCCTTTCCCATAATTCAATTCTCATAAACTTGCCAAATTTTAAATTCATAGAGAGTCATATATTGCTCAAGTTCATTATACTTCCTACGCAGTCATCACTGGCAGTTACTGGCTAATATATTGTTTAACTATTTTCCCCATTCCTATGTTGTCTAACAATATAATCTTGTAAGTATGTTTAAATATGTTATTATTTTATCTTTTTATAATGGAAGACCTAGTATTCTATGAACATTTTTTTTTTTTTTAAGTAAAATATAACTGATATACTACCCGCTGAAGACGAGATCCGCATTCCTTTGTGTCTAATCCCTTTGTTATGATTATCTTAACAGTCGTCAAAAATTGAGATACCTGACAAAAAAATGGGATTTTCTACTAAAACCCAGAGCCATAACAACGATCTCTGCAGACCCCAGGCAATACGAGATCCCAGGCTTGGAGGGAGAGCGGAGACACTTATTTTAAAAGCATTTTATTTGAAAAAAAAAAACCCTGGTAAACAAGTTTTAGACCGACCAAGTGGTCCATTCTACTATTTAAGGAGTTTTTAAGGAGGATATCTCAAATATAAAGAAAAATAATAGTTCCAAAGACAAAAGTATCTATACTTTATATATATATATGAGATATATCCATTATTTTTTGTTTGAAGTAAATCATTATATTTTCGAGTAAAATCGATATTTGAGACAAGGAAAATTAAGAAAATTTTCTATGAATGAAATTTGTTCGGTAAGTGTTAGTGAACACGGCAAGAAACGTTTTTGGTGGAAAAAACGCCGTATTAGTGACATCTTATTCAATGAAATTCTAACATTCAAAATGGCCAGTTTTGGGAGAATCGCTCATGTATCTTACATCCCCAATCCTCCTCCACTAATCGTGGTCTAGGATTTTATAAAAAGGATATAAAATGCATTCCCACCCTCCTCCGATGACCATCGATACAGTTGACAGACCACAAATATAAAAGTATATTATTTTCAGGGAAAATATGAGGAGGAGCCCTAATCCTGTAGAATGGTCCCTCCACATTCTTTGTAAATAAATAAAGAAAGGCTTAAGCCAAAAGAGACACCCCCGCACACAGCGGACTTAGAAATTAAAAATATAAACCTTAAAATACCTTCGGGTAAAACAAGGAATTATCTGTATCTATCTTGTGTATATATTTAATGTAGACTATTGTATGTATTGTAATGTAAATAAAACTATAATAATCTCAGAGGGAGAGAAAAAAACAAGAAAAAAAAAACAAGGAAAATAGGAAGTAAACATAATCTGACGTTTAATGCAAATCTTTGGCTACCTAAAAGAATGTCACTGAATAAAATTGGAGCGTAGCTTCGGAAATGCTGTGAAATTAAAAGAGATAAATTATTTGCTTTTAAATATATTTCTTTGACACTGTTGTTTGTTTTAACATGATATTTGTTCAAATATTTTTAATCGGCCATCTCTAAACACGCGTTCTTGTCCGTTTCGGTATTTATGGTTTCCGTCTTTCTCACTGTTTTATTACTTCCTTGATACCTTCGTCTGAGTGGCTATTTTCAACCCCATATCTTACACAACGAAATTCAGAGTTGTTTATGGATCATAAACCTTTTAAACTTCTCACTGAAAATAGCTTATAATATAACTACCATTAATTCTTTTACACATAGTTCAACTTATCCTTTTATCAGAATATATATACATATATATATATATATATATATATATATATATATATATATATATATATATATATATATATATATATATATATATATATATATATATATATATAGTGGAGCGTCGATTATCCGAACGGTTTTTTTTTTTTTTTTTACGTGTGTGATTTTGATTAATTTGATCATGAAATTACTTATTGGTATTGTTATTTTGAATAAAATTAAACGAAAAATAAAATTATTTTTCCCAGAACGTCTATAAAGGAAGCCATCCTTGATTATTTCTCAGAAACTGCTTCTTAAATAGTATTTGTATACCTAGAACTATTTGCGAGTACGTGAATTTCGATTATCCGAACTTTTGATTATCCGAACCACCACTGATAACATTAGTTCGGATAACGCTTTACTGTATATATGTGTATATATATATATATATATATATATATATATATATATATATATATATATATATATATATATATATATATATATATATATACATACATATATTGAAAATTTTTCTTTAAAAGTATTGAGCTTATGATGTTCTCTCCTCGTAGTGGCATATTACAAACATTATTTAACAATTCATGGTTTGTATTTTGTAATTATATCTCTTTATATTACACTATACATCACAAAAATTCCTAAACAAATCAATAAAATATCTAATCATTTTTTTTACTTACAATTATCTATATAAAATAAATATTACATATAATTGTTATAACTAAATTATTAGTCAGGTCGAAAAAATTAAATTCAATCAATACTTTTCATCATTATTTATATGTTTTCATATGTACAGGATTACTAACTTGCTCAAGATAATATTATTTAAGGCACCAAATATTGTGATGCAATGATTTGTAAAATCATGACCTGAAGATTCAGGAACTATTAAATTAAATGCAAAAGCGTTGATGAAATTCGGAAGATTTGGTTTGAAATAAATACGGATTAAACAAAATTTATGGCCAACTGCAGAAACTGCGATGACTTCTGTTATATAGAATTTACAGGAAATTAACTGAGAAATTTAGGTATCTATAACAATATCTAGGAAAAAGAAAATTCAAAAGGAAATATAACATTAATAGCAGGTAACGCTTGTTAGTTCGCATTTGCACAATTGCTGGGTTATGCTATAAATTACTAAACTATATTAATATCGTTCCAGCTGTTCTTAACGGATGTGAAACGTAGTCGATTACATCAAAGCAAGAACAGCATTTAACTATTTGAAATGTTTTGTGTAGAATATTGGGCCCTAAAAAGGATGAATTATCCGGATAATTCAAGCGGCTACATAATTCCTAATGAATTGATAGCAATGCAACGGCTGAAATTGGTATGTGATGTTTTGGGGTTTGGTAATGAACGAATCACTAAAAATTTTTAGGGTTGAATCAATGGGTAAAAGTCCGAGGGGTAGGGCCTGAGGCAGATTCGGATTGTATCAAGTCCGACCTTGACTAATTGGGTTTGGTTTGTCAGTGGAGGAAGTTATTTTGGTGTTGATTGGTGGTATCGCTTTCGAATTTTAGGGTTCGCTGAGCCTTTATTTATTTTTTTATAAAACCATGACCAGTTATAACTCTACTGTTGTTACCACTAATTAATCCATAATAGGTTGTAAAACCATAAGCATGCCAACTCTGCTGTTAGTAAAGGTTAATACACATTGCTTTGTAAACCATGACCTGTGGGTGTATACAATACATACCAACATATTGTTAATAAGCACTTAAGAGCTTCTTGTTTAGCTTTCCTTATCAAACAAAGCGTTCGGCTGGCTCATTCTTGTTTCTATGCTGATTCAAAATTAACTCTCCTCACTATGGCATACGAAGACTGTTGTTTTTCTTAACTATATACTGCAGTTTTACTTAATACCCGATCCCAAGCCAAGCTATTCCTTCTTCCGGCCATGGAAGACATATTCACACCATAATGTAAATTGCTATAAGCATTTGGAACATAATTTACAGGAGCCATGTACACGTCATTTGTCTTAGTTGAATGTATATTTTATTAATTAATTATTATTCCACAATAAACAAACATTTAATTGAAAAAAAAACAAAAATCCGGCTACAGAAATAACCCTAAAGGACGGAATACACTTGCATATTTACTTAAACACATTTGAGGTTTGTTAGTGAAGGTGACGTCTGCGAATATTGAAACTACTATACACGAACGAAACTCAAGATTTTTCTGGCAATATATTACTTTACTATCTGTATGTTTTCACGCGCAGATGTAGGGGAAAAATGTACGTTACTTGTAAGGAGCCGTAACGTGTTGAGGAAGGCACCCGACTACTACACCAAGTTTCATAGATATCAACTTCAGTAACGATCCACCAACGTGCAAGCACATTCCGTCTCTTAGGACGAATAGGTAAAATTCTGTAGTCGAGTTTTTGTTTTTAATTAAATATTTTTTTTATTTTACCTTTTTTAGTTTTTCAAGTATTTGCCATTTATATATTTTGATATTCATATGATCATGAACTTACAAATGGTTATGATGTGTCACATTACAAAAAGTCAAGAATATAACAAATAATATTGTAAGCCCAAATAGTTTCAAAACATTCACGGGAATCCACGGAGCAGCTTGAGTCGTCAAATTTAAATAATTGGTGGAGCCATTCCCACATAAGAACGAATTAATTGCTTTAATAAAATTTTTTTCTCAGTATTTTGATTCCAATTTGTTTTTAAACGTTCTTGAGATCTCAACAAGTAATTTGATCCATACAAAGTGAAAATGGGTCGAGGCGTTCCCTCAAAAAATACTAAACTCGTAACCCTCCCTCTTTGTGACCACGCTTCACAGAGGGGCGAACAAAATACCAAAAATGAGAATGTGAGTTTTTACGTCATATATAGTGGAAAATAATACACTGTTAACGCGTTCAATTCTTTCCGATCTTTTGAAGAGTTAATTTTTCTTAAAATTCTTTTAACTTCTGATCCATATGTATAACAAATATGCGACTAGAACCTTGAATCAAATACTTTACTGCTAGGATGGAAGCCCAGGCCTTACTTTTAAATGAATTATACAAGTATTATACAGTTTCTATTGTATTAAAAAAATAAAATAAATACAAATTAATAGTTGTTCAATATGTATGAATATATTTCATAGTTTTTTTTTGTATTTTATGAATGAAGAAGAATTTATTTATGTCAGCATTTTTGCAATGATTACGTATTTGAAAATATAAGAGGTACCTTTTTTGAGTACATTTTCCAATTTTACATTTTACATTTTCCCACATTTGTCGGTTTACAGGACAGGGATTAATCTCAATCGACTTAGATCTCCAAAATCTTCATTCTACGATACCACTCTCGATTTTTACATCAAATTCATAGTTGACCCCAAAATTGGGGGATTAATCAAGAACATTTGGAGTCTATTTTGGACGCAGAATCGATTAGTATTGTACAATCTTCAGTACCCTTCCTCATCATGGGACCTCTAGGATATGGTATACCTCTAAATGCCCCCTGCTTTTATTAAATTTAAGAAGTTATTTTATTGGTTATTTAGTTATTAATTATTGGTCTATTTTTAGCCTTTTCAAAGCGTGCCGATTCGATGAGGACTAAGGCTGAATGTGTGGTATCGGTTGATGGATGACCTGTGATTTAATTTTGAATTCAGAATGAATTAATTTAATTTAGCATTCATTATGTTTGTATGAATTCAATTCGATTTAGTTTAACTCCCTCTGTCGTGGATCGACGACTCATAGATCATATTATCTTATCATTGCGGGATTAAGGTTTTATTGGATAAAGATTAATCTGGGGCTGATCCAGAAGTAATTAAATAACGACAGAGATTAATGAAAATTATTACCGCATAATATATTATTAGATTTATATATATTTAATATTGTATGAAGTTTCAATCCTTGAAATGTCATGTAACTTATTACTAGAGTTATATGATGTTAGTTCTTCTTAGTTCATGTTTTAACCGGCATTTTTCTGTTTTATACTGAAAATTTGCATTCTAATGATCTTTTTCTCAAAAAGAAGACTAATGCCAAACTATTTTTTTATAATTCCATCAAATATTAATTATTTTTCATCAGCTATAAATAAATAATTAAAGATAATTTTTTTATGTTAGTTATTTTATAGAAATAAATAAATTAAGGAATCTTAATCCATGAAACATGTTATGCATTCATCAGAAAATAAATTAAATAAATATCCACATATATTGTATACTAGAATGTTAGAATACATATATTGTAAAATTAAAATTAAAATACATATATTGTAACGCTCTACAAATAGTATTTTACTTAATAATATTTTACTTCTTTTAATTATTGCTATTATTTACATTAATTTAAATGGGTATTAAGGTATCAATCCTTTGATGATGAATCAGTCCTGTTTGTTGGTGAACACCGGAGACCGGTGTACAGGAGACAAAAAAAAAATAATAAAATTTCAGCGAGTTTTTTATGACGTAAAAAATCAAAAAAAATCAAACAACCACTGTTCTTTATGCTGAATAATGTATTTGAATAGAATAAATTTATTTTGAATCTTAATGATATTTTGGTAGTAAACCAACAACTGCACGGAACTCACGCAGTAAAAAAATACTCTCTGACTTACTTCTCTCTAAAAGGTTATCATGTTGGTAATGTTGAACCGTCGATTGTCAGCTATTGCTATGCTACTATTATATTTCTCTTCTCCAAGAACAACGTTTTTGCGTCTGTGTTGCTGTTTGTTAAGAGATTAAAAACCTAACTAAGTATGACAGGGTATTGGTGCACTTTACTGGGGACACATTAATTTACTCGAATAACCAAGCATGTTTGAAATAAATATGTTGTTGAGCATATTTTTTAGAAACTACAACCAATTTTAAATAAAAAGTAATACATAATTAAATTCTCAGAAATATGTTTTGCTATTTTATAGAAAACCCATCTTTCACGTACAAGTCATTGGAGATGCAAGCAGAGGACTGACGTTTTTAGTTTTATTACTTTTTAAATGTATTCATGTTATATATAATGTAATATTACGTATTTTGATCATTAACTAGTGTTTACATAATCAGTACCTATTTGCAAGATTTTTCAAACTTGTTAGATTACCGATTTATATTTTTATAGTAAACTCGCCAATATTGCAAGTTATGTGAAAAATACCTTAATATTAAAATCTTAAAGTCATGGGGTTCAGTACATGATAAGCAAGTACTATTTATTCACTTATAATTATAAAAGATGGTCGATCTGGCAAGGATCACTCTCAAATCGCCAGGTTGTTCCCTTAACCCACTGAAGGATCTGGTACCAACTTCATAGAGGAATTTATGCCCCTAATCAATTCACAACTGATAGAAGAAAAAAAAAGTTGTATACGATAGCCTACCCTTAACTTGGTCCCTTGAAATAGCAATACTTCCTGTATTTCATATATAGATAAGGGAATGTAAAAAGCTTGAAAAAAATGTTGTCCAGTTTTACGGCTCAAATATTGTTATGTGCTTCAAAAGATGCAATGTCCACCTTGCTGGTAGCCGCCATTATGGTAATTGGCAAGCAATTGATTTCATCATTCGATGTCAATTTAAAAAAGGTTCGACGGATAAAATGCCAGACGAATGGCTTATAATTTTTTTTTTATGTTTAGCATAATCAAAATAAATAAACTTTTTAGTAACATTAATTTAATTTACACATCGGCGTGAATAGTTTTTGAAAAAACAATACATTGGCAACGCTTCAATGTATATAAAAATCCAAGACCATTTTCTTTATTCTTGATGGATTATCAGGGATAAATTGTAAAGACAGGTTACTTGTGGAGTTGTTTTTTTTGAAATTTTATTTTTTAACTTAGTTCTGAAAATGACAGCCTCGGTAAGGGCTACTGGTATTGAAAGTGACGTGGATGAAATTTATTAATTCATATTAGTGCCGAAATATCCGCGTAACCTTCACTGTTTCTTGAAAAGCCTTCCAATCCTGTTCGATGTATCATATAGTTGTGTTCATGTGAATACATCACTTAATTTTCTCAGTCGTTTACCTGCATAGAAATCCTAGAAGAAGGAAGGCAATTTTTTTTTTCGACGTTTTTCGCCTTTAACGATTACATGCTTTGGCATGAAGAAAAAATGTTTTGTTTACATTGAAGGCGATGAGCTGTTTTATAATAATGCGCCATGTTCTCAGCCCATTGTGCCTAAATCCTTTGCTTCAATAACTCCCAAAGGACTGTGGTATACGACAAAGGACTGACAAAATTTGCATTAAATTTGAGACTCTTCTACTTAAGCTTTATTTGATTTATGGATGGATAGAAGATGGTTTCCCAAGGAGATGATATTGAATGTTTTGAGGATTTTCTTGCCACTCTTCAAATAGGTGTGGGGGATGTTCGGCTGTATGTTATAAATGCGAGTGAAATGGTAGTGATCGTGACTCTGGTGCTAAATATCGATGAAATCCCTTTATGTATGGGGACAATGAAACTTTTGTTAGCCAAAATGCCATATTTTTGTGAAATGACCAATATATGTCTTGATGTGTTTCAAATGTATTATTACCTTTTATTATAAATTTATGTGTTTATTTATTTTGGCATCATTTTATCTTTTTTTATGTAAATATGGTATGAATGGCCACCATAATATTTACTAGTTATATAATATTATGTATGTAGTTCAGTCATCTTTTCAATGGGTTCCATGACAACTTCAAAGCAAATGTAAATGGATGTGTCTGTAGAACATTTTTGATTTGGAGATATATTACTAATATTTCATTAAATTAACTCAAAATTAGTTAATTAGTTGATCGATAAGCTATTAGCCGGTGAATCAGCTGTAGCGAAAGACTGAAAGGACATCCATTGCTGCCCGTATCCCGCATCGGAGTTCGCACCTGTGCAGTCAGATGATTCTTAGTGCACCGCATCAATATTTACAATCCTTGGGTTTGGATCGATCTGCGTTCAATCGCGAGTGTTCTTTGTATTCGATCGAAAAAAAAAAATCTAAGCTTACAATTAATTGAGAACTCGGCAGTTCTGATTTTTTTTTTTTTTTTAATAGAGAGGCATCATTAAGATTGGTTTTCCATAATCATAATACCTTAACGATTTTTATTTTTTGTTAACTAATCAAACTTATAATTATAAGGACTTAATTAGCATCTAGATTAAGTTTATTAAATATTATTCATACTTTCCTACCGCTACCAGGTAAGAAAAGTATTGCGATCGGGTGAAATTTTTTATGTATATGTTTGTCTGCACTACAATTATTTTTGAACGAGGACAGATTTAGTTGATAATTTTTTTGTTTTTTAGGCTTTTCCCTTGGAATCTGTGAACCATATCAGGTACCCAATGTGCAATAGCGGCTGCGCAAGAATCGAAAACCGTGTTTTTCTTTAGACCATAGCACCAAAACGGCTCTAACGATTTTGATAAAGATTACCTTAAGCCCTTCTCCTTGAAGAGGTTTATCGTTCCATATATATATATATATATATATATATATATATATATATATATATAGTACATCTCCAAGAAAAAAAAATATATATATAAAAATATATATATATATATATATATATATATATATATATATATATATATATATATATATATAGAGAGAGAGAGAGAGAGAGAGAGAGAGAGAGAGATAAATAAATACCTATATCCCTAGCTTGGAGTTTTCTTCCAAGCTAGGGATATAGGTATTTATTTTTAAAAATCATCAATCACATTCAGACACATTGTGCACAATGATGCTGTAGTATAAATTATATGTTTTTAATCACCAAAGTTTTCCTGCCCTGTTCACTTTAAGTTTAATACGGTATATTACACGTGTGTGATATGTTAGTTAGTAAGGGTTAGACCGTTTTCGGGCACAAACACAAACTTAGTCAATTGGAACCCTTTGAAAACTTGTTAATTCCTCGCCTGTTGCTTGGCATTTCATATACTATATATTTCCAAGAATTCATAGCTATGTAATTAAAGCTTCCTCGAAGTATATTTGATTGAATATGTCTTAGGTAAGCAAAGCTAATTTCAGCTGCTTGATTATGGCTTTACGTTTATCTTATTATAATATAATAAGTATATAATATATACTTGGTTGTCTAATATTTGTCCTACATGCCTAAAGTAGGAAGCAGAACGAAAATGGAATTTAGACTCTTACATGACCGAATTTTAGTATAGTTTTAATATATATCTATGTAATATAGTTTTGATATTGTCTATACAATATAGTTTTATTATATATCTAAATTATGCGAAAAATAATAATTAAAAAAATATATTATCTTCCACAATACCAGGGAATATATATAATGGGACCTGGAACGTAACGAACAAATAGGTAAAGAAAACATTTTTTTTAGAGACTTTTTTCATTTTTTTTATTGTTTTCAATGACTCATTGAATTCTGTGGTGTTTTTATTTATTAAAAATGTTAAGGCATTCCCTAAAAATACATATTATGACTTTTAAAATCTATTCCCTTGCATAATAATCTATTTGAATCCGAGCATAAAAAAATAATTAACTTAGGTCCCTCATTAAAACAAAAAAGATTATTTGTTATAAATATTTTAGTGATCAGTTGTGAAAAATGTTTCAATTTTTTATTTTTATATGTTTATTTAAGCCTAACAATTTAAAAATTGAATCAATATACTTTCATATGTTATATTTGCTTTTAGGATAGTGGTAAGTTTGCTCTTCTGATATTTATATTTAGCTTTCTTAAAACCAGTCTCTTTTTTCCTTTAAGATAGCCAATGATGTCCACCCTACAATGTGTTCCTTTTTCTATCCCCCTTTATCGGAATTCCCTCCGAGCTGTGTTGGCTCAGATAACTAGCTCAGAGACAACCCAAGTAACATATTTGTTTATATCTTTATGGAAAAATTATATTTATCATTCTCTTACCTCATTTCTCTTTACTTTGTTTCTTGTTGGGCATGGGTTAGTGTGTTATAATGTTTGGACGATTTAACTCAGGTTTAATAATTTTTTCACGTCAAAAAATAGGAGAAAGATACGTACATTTCAGTTACAATATAACCAAAACGAGAGCTGTTACAATTATAACTATATAGTGCCGCATGCGGGAGATTAATTTAAAAAAATAATATTAATTCTCTTACTAACAAATTTGTTTCCCAATCCTTGTGCTGCTTATGTAATACAAATAATAATTATTTTTTATTTATCTGTACCGTGTTTATTTATAAATTTAATCAGATACTTATTCGTGAATTAATATATTAACAATTAAGATAATTTCAACAAAAAAATGTCGAAAGCAATAAAAAAGTTATAGATAGCTTTGTATGTGCTAGAAAAAGCTTAGAATTTAGATTTGTACTTAGTGAATGAAACATAGTATGCATTTCTGTTATGTATTATATATTTATCATCTCGGCTTGATGATTATTATATAACTGATTAGTATCACAGAAGTTTAAAATATGTATTGGCATTGTATTTTCAGTTGCTCAAATAATTTTACGTAGATAAACAATATTTTCCTATATCTTTTTGATGCCTGAAAAATATAAAACGAAATATTATAAAAATGAACATGAAATCAACTCATAAGATTGCACAGAATGTTTGTTTGTTTTTGATTTTAAGAGAGAAAAACTACTGGAGGTTATCATTGCCCTGGTAAACACAAAGAACGATTCAATTTATTGAAATTTTATGAATAATTACATATAAACATATAGATCGATTAAATAAAGGAAATGACATATTACAAAGATGTTAATTCAAAATTAATAGCATAAAAATCAATTTCATATACGGAAACGATCTGATGCTTTTAATAAATTTGATGCTACTTATATTCGTTGCTCATTGTCACCCAAGGATTAACAAAGCCGCCGAGGCACACCAAATCCTCCATTATCCTTCAGTACCCAGGAAACTCCTCAAAGGTGTGACTCACAGTAATAGTTACTCTACAGAACCGAAACCGGGGTGGTTCCCTCCTTGCCATTTGGCGATTATGAGTCAAATGGCTGTGCCCAATTCTGAGGCGTATTATAACCACCTCCTCTCTAGAGGACGTGGCCAGCAACTCACAGCTGGTTTGATGATTTTAAGTTTATTATTTTCTAATATTATATCCAATCTCGTTGGATATAATCGATAGCATACAATGTTATGCAAAAACCACTAAAAATTCAAAATTAAATTATAAATGTAATACCAAAATCCTATAATATATCATAGTATCCGTATAATAAGTTGTCTGATAAAAATGATTTATAAGCTGCCACTAAGCAGATATCCTCGAAACTATCTATTTTTTTTACGAAAAATTCTTTAACATGTGGGGCAGTGAAGATCGTAATAACGCTAAACCATGCTCATTTAAAGTTTATTTTTCTTTGTTACTTTGAAATATAACGGTTGATGCCATTGGTAAGATGGGATTCAGCTATAAAAAATTACTTTATGTTGCCGAGAAATGTGTGCCATATTTTCTTCCTTATCTCTTTCTCCTTTCGTGCCGACCACTTGTAACGCCGTTCTTTCCGCAGATTGCGTGAGGGCTTTCGTCTTCATATCCTTTCATTGTAGTTTTTTTACCACCATGAAGAAAGCTACGAGAAGTGTAGGATAAGAAGAAGATCTCATTTTCAACCGTGATATTTCCTTCAGCGAATTCATGATATTAATAATATAAACATTTTAACTTAAGAAATGTTTGTCCACTTTCTGTAAACAAACGTCACTAGTCAAAATAAACATTTTTTTTCATAATAAATCATCTAAAAAACCATTTACTAAACTAAAAACAAAATAATTGAATTGACTTGAACCCAAAATCCATTCTTCCCTTATTCTTCCTCTGTGTTATGTAACGTCTTAAATCATCAGTTAACCGATCCTTCTTCTAGCAAAATTTCCTGCACAATACTTCTTTTCTTTTTAAACATAAGGTATTTTCCCTGAAGGTAAACGTGAAAGTTAAAAAAGGTAAATGAACTATAAAATTGCCACGAAACGCACATTTAACCATACCAATCCCCAAGTCGGGTGTGGAAGGGCAAATTGCTCTGCTTCTGGATTCTTGGGCCGCAGACCTCTACGGGTTAGGAACCACTGGCCTAATGGACTGGGAATAACATCTACAGTAGCGGAAACCGGATCAAAAAATGGACTTTACTTCAAACTCAATTTAAAACTGACGGATCGGCACAGGATATCTAGGTTAAATGAAAATTTTCCCAAACGTATTTGGGAATACTTTGAATATTTCGACAAGTTCAAGCTATTTACATCGAGTATACCTATTTCAAGTAAACCTACGGTTTTAATACTTTTCCGGATACCGAACAATGGTTTTGGTAAGACATGCAGTAGAAAGTAATATAAATTGCTAGATAATTTTTAAACGCAGCGGAAAATTATATGGCAGCATTTCTAAGAGTTTCAGTTAGTTTATCTTTTTAAAAGTATTTAATTTAGATTAAAAGATGTTCATGGAGAACTAATCATGAAATTTAGGGATTTACGCTTGAGGAAAGAATAACTATGAAAGTATGTTGGAGAATAGGTATATAAAGAAAAGAAAAGTTGGCTTAACAATCTACCCTGAGGTATGAATATTGAAAAACTTCCCGCAATTGAACTTTTTTTTAACCATGCTTGTATTATAAGAAAAAAAATGAAAAATACCTCGTTTTTTATATTAAAATAATTATTTTTCGCCTTAAAAAATCTATTATTTACTTTGGCATAATAAGTAATTTTGATTGCAGTGTTTTGGGATTTCATTGCTTCACATACCTATTTATTGGTAAGTATACTACTAAAATAATTATTCCCTTTGTTGGATATTTGATTTCCATAATTTAAGAGTTCTTTAAATGAGGAATTGATGAGCCAAACTGCTGAAGGGAACAGGGTTCTACATTCATAATGCATACAGCTCAAGATTTAATTATTTACTTGCAGTACTGAGTCGTCACTCAGGCATATGCAGCATCCCACCGCTGAAATCATTCGTAATTTCCTAAAGACAGAGAAGAGTGGAAAAACAAAACAAACAATAACTGGAAATTTATAGATAATACATATCACTAATATTTGTTTTAATTGAATTTAAACAATTTCTAATGTTGTTTTATAGACATTATTTATTTATTAATATCCTTATGAGGTGTTCCTTGAGATATTCAGAGGAAGGGAGTGGTCGGATTCAACAGTTGGAGCACAACAGGTACTATCTACTATTACATGTACTATCTAGGCCAATGGACAAGCTCTGTTATAATGTTGGATCCAATAGCTGTGCCAACATTCCATCAGGGGCTATTGTTGAGTATTATAACCGATATTGTCTGAATTTGATACAACTCTATGTTGTATAAACACTCAATGCTATATCTAAAAGCCAGCTAGGATTTCTTATTTTGCCTCTTTCCTTTTTAAATATTACCAATTATTTAGTAAATTTTATATTGTTTGAGTAATTATCAATTTTTTTAAAAATTACTTTTAAATAATTTTTATAACACATTAGCAGTTTTCAAGAGCCATGTGTGTATTTCATACAAGCCAACTTTAAAATTGCAACTTATTTATCATTTGTTTTTTCTTATAATATGGCGTATAATAGTTTCGTAACGTACCATTATATTTTAAAGTTATTTTTTATTTTGAAATAAAAAAAATTGTATTAAGTGAGTATGGGTAAAGTGCATACATGGGGACTTATTTCAGATTTACTTTGTTGGGAGATTTTATCTATGAAGAAACCGTTATCTATGAAGATTTTACTATTTACTTCAAATCTCCATAGAAAGCAGCTCACCCAACATATTAGATTTGAAATAAATCTCCATGTATACCCTTGCTCCAAATATTCACTTTACTCGACTTATCTTATATAAATTTATCTGGACTGGATAAACTTTGAATTTTTTTTAAGGCTTTCATATAATGATTTTAAAACACTTATATATCCAAATAGAAATTTTTTTTTTCTTTGCCTTTGGTATAATAATTGTTACCCCTTTTTTATATATTTTCACAAAAGGCCGACATATGGATACTTAATTAATTAATGGATATTTAATGGAATGAAATCGCGGATGATTATGTTGAATTCCGAGGATCAGCCTGACTTCGGTGCTAAATCTGTGAAAAACGGCCCACTAGTCTCGGAGAAAAGCCGCGGACAGACGGGGTTTTTTTTTCTACTAGTCTTGAAACGTAAAACCTCAAGTTTTGAAGGGGGAGATGTCAATCTAACTTTTCAAAGTGATGAATATTAAAATCATGTTTTTTTTTTTTTCACATTCGACAGTTTGACATTGCAGGAGCGACATATTTGTTTCGGCCGCCATAATGAGCTATTCGAAACAGTTTGTTTGTATTGCAGCCAATATTTTTTTTTATCTTTTAGTAATTTTCGGTATGTACTCGTAAAAATAAGAAGTCTGCCTGAAATAGATGACCAATACCAGCTTGCAAATTATTCTACAACTTAATTGAGCTATGCGTGCTCTGACCATCGTTGTATACGATGTCGGGCGTCACGGAGATTAGCAACAGTCCATAACAGATTCGTCTCTTGTAGCGGGGTTATAAGTCATAATAACTTTAAATTTATGTTATGGCCACTATACTAAGTACGAGATTAAACTGCATATCCCTGTTATGTTGTCTGTCGATTGAAATAAACCGTGCAACTTTGACCATTAGATTCGGACCGTTAGTATGTTGGTGTATGTGTGTGCCATTTCATTTATGTTAGTGGATTTTGAATGCAGCATTAATGTAAAAACTGTTCAGTAAAATCTCTTACTGGTCCTTAAAAACTACTGTACATAAAACAATAAATAAAAAGAAACTAAAATTGTATGCATTTTGGCTTGAAATATTTTAATATTCGGATGACTTAAGAAATTAATCCTTTAAGTTCACGCTAGTCTGCAGGACCACACTTAATCTTTAAAATACTCATTACCATTATTCTTAAATTCTGTCAAAGCATGGAACTTTGTTAATAAATGGAAGGTCCAGACCAAAACGGACCAACGGTTAAAGCCAGTCCGTCGCCTTTCGATCTGTCGAGGTTTTCTGGATGAGGAAAGGGATGAAAAGTGCCGATAATAGACCTAGAAAGTATTAAAATTTAGTATTACTACTCATAGTGTTCTTTCTGTGGTATGTTGGACCGATTTGGGTCAAATGCTTATGTACTGCTTTCGACCGGGTGTTTAAAGAAAAATAGAAAAGATTTCTCTACGAATTTAGTTGGGTCCTGATCGACCATTACTGAGTTCAGCCTTAGCAAAATCTCTGAGGCATATAGTTCAAAAAAGAGTTGGTTAGCTCATTAAGTAGGGTACTGCGCTACTAATCTCAACATTCCAGGTTCGAGACCTGCTGTGGCAGATAATTTTTTTTTTCAGCCGTGGATCGGACCTGTGCGATCGAGAGACACTCCTGGGGCTCACCCAGCCTCTACAAAGTGGATACTCTTAATTGGGGGAAAAACCTGGCGATTGAGCATGATCTCGGTCGAATCACCTCCTTGCACAACCTTTGGCTTAGAAAGAGTACAATCCTTACCAAATACTGAACTCAAGACCCTTTTCGGGTTGGAGTGGTACAGGAAAAAAGGGAAGGAAAATAATTCAAAAATTAGGGTTGGTGGAAGAAATTTCAAATGTTCAGAAAGTTCATTTACAGAGAAAAACTAGATGTACTTTTTGTCTCATAGCCAAGAATCGGAAAACAAATCTCTTTTGTCATGAGTGCCTTCGAAATATTTATTAACCGGCTTTTAGGTTTGCATGTGTAAGTTTTTTGATCAAAGCTTTCATCAAGAAATTCTAGTTCGTACTTACATTTTAAGTAATATAGAGTGAGAATCTGTAAGTATTGAGTCACTTCTGACAGAAACTTAAGATTTGGGGATAACTTTTGTCAACCCAAAATTGCTTTTTTACATTATAAAAATGTTTATGTTTAAAAATTAATAATCGGTAAATTTGTATTTAGTTGAATAAATGATTATTAAAAAAAATATTTTTCTTAAGTCTTATTTTTTACCTTCAGGGATTGCAGCTATGTTTATTTATCTTTCATGAATCATTTATAACATTGTTTCTACCAACGGTCTTTTTTTTCTATGCCCTTTAATGATTCCTGACTTTTTTTCATTTTTACAGCTCATTTAGTGATACGAAATTTTTACAAATTAAATAAAAATGGGTTATGTGAGACCATATAATTTTAAATGTGATGGTGGAGGGTTAAATTTGTTTTTAAATTATTTTATAGTGTGGTATATGTAGTGTGGTAGCCGTTTTATCTCAGGGGATTACTTTTATAACGTCAGTTCAATTGCTGGTCTACAGAATTTCGTATGAAAACAGTAAAAAATAAAATAAAATAAATAAATAAAACTTGAATATAAAAAACTATTGCATTATCTTAGAAGGTCAATGTAAAAAAAGGAGATTACAATATAAAAACTAAATTGAAGTTTTTTGTGGATAACGTTGGTTCTAAAGCACGTTAATGCAAATTCCAGCGAAAAAGCAAGTAGTTTAGGAACCTTTACCGATGCCCCAAATTTGGTTTGAATCGTTCGAAGGGTTTCTGATATATGAGCGATTATTTCAATATTAAATCAAATTTGATGGGGCCCTTGGCAAAATTTTTAGGCCAACAATTTTTATTTTTAGATTCGCTCGAAAATTTGGAAGTTTTTCAAAGTGCTAAAACCAAATCTGACGACAGTTTGGGATAAAAATATTCAGTTAATATACTTCACTTCATATAACACCGTTTTCATTTCGTATAAGACAATATACCTTTCAGATCAAATAAATTAAATTATTTGTTTAAAAAATTTGATTACTCTATTTCTGGATCAAGAATGATATAGCCTTAACGGCCATGTACATATTATAATATAAAAAAAGTATTACTTATAAAGAAATAACAAATTTTACACCGCTTTTATAAAACCGCTATAAAATTATCGTAGAAAAAAAAATAAGGAGACGCAATATTAAATATTAGAGAGACTAAATTCTTTTAAATGAAATAATTAATTTTTGAGCGTTCTCACATGTATATTGAATTGTATGTAACATAAAACAGTACTATTATAATAAAGTAAAAATATATTATTTTATTACAAAAATGTTTATAGCGGTGGTGTAAATGTGATTACAAATAATCTTTTTATCAACTATTATACGAACAATATAAAGATTTTAAACTTAATTATTATCAGGTAAAAGATGTGAAACCTGAAACACGATTACACAGAGTTTTTGTAATTTTTAAAATTGAGCCTAAAACTTTATTATTATATCTCTCTATATTATGATATGTACATGCTTAGGAACCCAGTCTTACTTGGGATGTCATAGTAAATAGAATTTAATTTGAATATTTAAGGCCGAATTAAAAGTGTTATAAGTAATATAAAAACATTATTCGAGATACAGAAATAGTAGAGTTTAGGGCGATCCAATTTTTTAAAACGAAATAAATTTTCGAGCGAATCTAAAAATAAAAATTGTTGCTCTAAAAATTTCGCCAAGGGTATTTATTCTCTTCAAATTTTATTTAATATTCAAATAATCCTTAATAAATCAAGAACCTTCGAACGATTCAAACCAAATTTGGGGCATCGGTAAAGATCAACCTAGTTAGTCATTAAGGACATATGTACGTGTAATATAAAACCGCCATTCGTGATCCAGAAATAGAGTGATCCATTTTTTTTTTTTTAAACGAAATAATTTAGTTTAATTTAATAACTTTCCAGTAATTAAATGAAGAAAACTTAACTTTTATATAAGCTCAATTTCCTTACCAAAACTATATAAACAATGAACGGTATATCTGTTTTGTTTTTTTAAGTGCAGGAAGTAAATTTAATTTTCAATTCAAGATCTAGATTTGGTATTCAACAGTGTTTCAATAAGATCTTCATAGTGACTTCTAAATATTTTTACTTTAAAGATTATGAACCAGTCAGAAATTAAAAAACAATTCTAGGAATAAGAATGCTTTTGAGGATTCACTAGCTAATCGGGCCTTGGCGGAGAGCTGGGATCTAGCGTATTTAGACAGCAATCGATGGTATCGGCATCGAATCTTTGGGACCTGTAAGCCTTTTATTATTCATTATTACTGCCCGGCAACACAGTTAGATTTTATGGTAGACACCAAATATTAAAAATCGAAAAATATAATTTATAGACATCATTAGTGAGGGGAAATATCTTTGAGCACAAATGTAACTGGTACTTCCAGTTTTAATAACATTTTTATTTCTGCAATATTTTTTTTCTCCTGATTTTTATTCGTAGCGTTTAACTGGAAAAGTAGATTAAAATCTTATCATCAAATGCTGTTGAATCGGCTTAGATAGAACCTATAACTCCCTTGTACAGCAGTTAACACTCTTGCTGCTATTATTAAATAAGTTTCGTGAAGCCCGAGGCTGGCCGGGACCACAAAAGGTGCCTACTTCCCTTCACCATGTTCCAGTGAAGCTTATTTCAGTAATAACAGGCTTTGAAAACCCATTAAAATCTCTTCAACTTTACGAATAAATTACGTTTTCCTCAGTGATAAGATATAGTCATCATATTTTACTCGTTAATCACAATTATTTCAGTTGACTTACGCATGATGGTATATAAGAATCTATCTAATTAGGGATTGGTAAGTGATTTGCCACATCTATAAAATTGTTTTTATTGAAAACTAGTTTCAAATATTGTACATTCATCTCCAGTTCTAAAAACACACAAACATTAAAAAATTAACAATTTAAAATACATTTTGAAAGTATTAAATTTGATTAGAGATAGATTAAATGAAAAAAATCATTTAAATGAAAAAACCCATAAATTCATCAAAAACTCAAGAGTTAAATTAATACATCACGTTGAAAACAGTCTCAAATTAAATATATATAAATCGCTTGAAATAATAAAATCCTTCAAATCTAATCCAGATTTTTGCTTAAATGACCAAATAAATATCTCTAATAGTCCTATATTAAATTTATTCCCATCTATAACAGAAAAAAACAATTACTTAACGGAATTACTGGAAAAACCATGACCTCTAAACCGTTTTCCTATAAACACCCCACCTTTCTTCCATTGCTAGTTCTGTACGAGAACAAACCAATTAAAACTTTTCTGTTTGATATAATCTACTCAAACCTTGGTGAGTATTAATATGTATTTGATTTCTTGTCTTAATTAAATTCATAATTCATAAATGTTTTATAATACTAATTTATATTACATTTAATTTAATATGCATAATAATACCAAACTGTATTTTGAATTGCTTATTTTTGGATTTTTGTTTATTTTTATAACTGAAGATGAACTTATAATATTTAAAACTAGTTTTCTATAAAAACAAAATTATAGAAGTGGTAAATAATTTATCAGTCGCTAATTAGATTGATCCTTCTATACCGTCATGCGGATGTCAACTAACGTATTAAATTTAAATACATTTATTTCTTAATTGACTTTTCTTTTTTTGAATGATAAATGTTTATACATTTTTTATTTAGAATTTACATATTTATAATTTTAAAAATTACAATTTAAAATAAATGTATTTTAAATTGCTGATTTTTTAATATTTTTGTGTGTTTTTAGAACTGTAGATGAATGAAACTATTTTTCATTGAAACTAGTTTTTAATAAAAATGAATTTTTAGAAATGGTAAATCATTTATCAATCCCTAATTACAATTCTTTTTAACAAAAAATATTAAATTCGTGAATATTATTTCCGAAGAAGTACGTTCTATTTCTTTGAACATTTCATATTTCTGAAAATAATTTTCAAAGCGATTAGTTTTAATATAATTATATATAGTAAAATTTTGGAATTTTCTAGAATACTTTTTGAAAAAATACATAATTATTTAAATTAATTAAATAACAAATCGTAATTCTATAGAAACTTAAACCATTAAGGTATTAATTTAATTTCATCGTTAATTTAATTTTGTTTTTAAATTAAAAAACTTTGTTGAAGAAAAAATCTTTTATAAATATCTGAGGAAAAAAAATCTCTGCTGTCCCATCCATCCGTTTCGATAGCATCTGATGCTTTCCTTCTCCTTCAGACCCGTCGTAACTCATAGCCGTTCCAATATTCCCTGTCTGGAAAATTCTCGTAAATTGAAAAATTTTATGGGCTAGTGATGTTTATGGCACCTGTTAAATCAGATTCTGAGAGTGGCGATACAGCCGATAGTGATTGCATTTGACTCCATATTAAGATTAAAAATGTTGTGTGCCTCGTAAGCTCTGTAAGGCCTTGAGCGATAACGACAAATATATCAATGTCACTTTATATCGTATGTTTATTATATTGATTATTAATTAATTTCTATTTTGCTTTTAGTTCAGTAATAGGAGTCTAAAATGCGCCGCTTGGAGATACCTATTCAAAAATTTGGAGGGTAGCATACACTGGGAAAAATTTCGACTCAAAAAATTTTTGCTTTTAGATTCACCCGAAAATTTGAGTATTAGGTTTTTTCAAAGTGCTAAAACCAAATCTGACGCCAGTATTGAATAAAACAGTTTTGTAAAACAGTATGCTTCATCCTGTTTTTATTCAAAATCGCTCTGAAATTAAATTATTGAATTTTAAAAAAGTGGATCACTCTTAAATTTGCTGTTTCTGGATCACGAATAATATTTTATATTACTTATAATACTTTGAACACTCTAATAAATATTCTAATTAAATTTCAATTTACTATGAGATTCCGAGTTGTAGTAAGTATAACAAATAAAATAAATATAATACAGAATATTATTCGTGATCCATAAATAGTAAATTTTAGAGTGTTCCAATTTTTAAAAAATGAAATAATCGAATTTTAGAGCGATCTGAAGGGTCAATTGAATTTCAAGTAATGAAAACTGTATTCTTCTATTGATTGAAGTATATTAACAAATTTTGTATTCATAACTGGTATTTAATTTGGGGTTAGGAGATACGAAGCTTCAAATCCACACGAAATTTCGAGGCTTTAAAATTCTTCGAACCCCACGGAAACAAAAAATAAAAAGTTAATAGTTTCCGATGATATTTTCAATATAACGGTTTTTGGATGCGCTGATTAGATTGATCATCATTCATCATACATCATCATCTTCCATAATTTTTGGAGTAAAAAAATCTATTAGGCTAGTTTACACAATAATCTTTAAAAAAAATCAATTATTTTGACCAGAAAAGCAATAATTTTAAAGTTTGTATTTCTCCTTTAATTTATTATGAAAACTAAATGTTTTGGTGGTAATACCACGCCGATATCGTTTTCCAAACTCGAGATATAAAATAAACTAGTTTCAGCGTGTAATCCCATGATAATTTTGTAAACCCACTTTTTTTACACAGACCTTCTAGATAATGCGATAGCTGTTTATATGTAAAGGATGGAAAGAATAAACTTTCTTCTTTTCAAACTCCAGATATAAAATAAAGCAATTTCAGTGTGATTTTTTGTTCTCGCTTCTAGGGTCCATTGGAACGAACGCTGGCACACATGACTAATATTTTTTTATGTAGAATCATCAACAAATATTTGGTTGAAATCGGTGACCCATTGACTGTGCCGTCCCCTTGTTAAGGTGGGAATTTGTTTTTTGACAAATCCCTGTTCGTGAATTTTTTTTTTTTCTACAGTTCATTTTGCTTGTTAATGTATTGAGTTTTTTATATCATTTCAAGAGGATAATATTTTTTATACTATATTCATTATTTGAAGAAACAAGACCAGCGTAAGTAGATTATTTCATATTTTTGTTTGTTGAAATATTTCAAACTTTTGAGATTGAACGTTCAACTGATATTTCATTTTCAAGTGTATTTTTAATTTTATCTAGTAATAATTTATGACGTCAAGTAATATTCATATTTTTTATTATTTCGGTGTATTTTAAATTTTTTTTCAAATATACGAATCGGAACGTTCAAATTATATATTTTTTATCACTTTACCTATCATTTTTTTCCATTTATTGAATATTCTCGTTCTAAGGTGATGTATAGTTAGTTCTTCATAAAATTATCACTCAATGAAAAATTTCTGATTTAGTTGGAACTAAGTCCTAATATTGAGTTGTAATATAAAACTTTTTATTTCATTACCTTCAGACTTTTTTTTTTCAAAATAATTGTTTTTTTTACGCCCTTGTACGAAGTAAAGAAAGTATTGTAATCGCGAAAATTTTCGGTTTTCAGATTTCAACGGAAATATCCATTTTGATCATCAGGGATGGTTAAATTGGATATTAAACTATTCCGTTTTGAATAGTTTTGTCTTGGCGTCTGTACGTACGTACGATCGTACGTACGTTCGTATCTCGCATAACTCAAAAACGGTTAGCCGTAGAAAGTTAAAATTTTGTATTTTGGATTGCTTTAGAATCTAGTTGTGAACCTCCTTTTTTGGTAACTGCTTGATCACCGGAAGTGGTACTTTACTTGAAGGTCGTAATTGATTTTTAATAAAAATTATATTAAAATACTATGACAAACTTCTCAAATTTAGTATTTATAACTTATATATTGATTTAAATACCATACTAGATTTTGGTCCAAATTGGAAAACCAGAAGCGGTACTTTACTTAAAGATCATATTAGACTTTCACCAAAATTTATATTGAAATATGATGTAAAACATCTCAAATTTGGTGAATAGGTGTTTTGTATCGATATGAATTTATTTACTATGTTTTGGTTCAAATTGGTGAGCCGAAAAGGGTACATTACTTGAAGGTCATAATAAACACATCAAAAATTATATTAAAATTAAATACATAAATCATATGTTTCGGAAATAAAGGTTACAAATGCAATTTGGTTTCCAATCCAATTTAACATTTTTATTATTTGTTTAAGTGTTAAAATCGAGTGTAAAATGCTGGTTTTCCGCTCCATTTGTGTGTGTGTCAATAGATGGATGTCGCGACGCCGAGTGTCGTTTTTGAGGTACTGCAATCTTCGGAAACTAGTAACCAAATTCAGGATCACTTTTTGAGCCACCGATTTATATTTAATAGGCGTACAAAGAAGTCATGCGTTGTCCTCATCATATATTTTAATCATGTCATTTTTATTTGTCTACCTCTAAACTTAATGGTAACCAGTAAATAATAAGATAATTTTTGTTAATTATTAAGGAAATTAGACGAAAATGAGGATGGCGCACGCATTGTGCCACGCGCCTGCTGGTGTCATGGGTTCGGGCGCGCATTCTGAAAGGTTACGATTTTTTTTTATTTGATCAGCATTGCGATAAAAGTATAAAATCTGTTCTTTTTTCTCGAAGTACTTCATGTACTCTAATAGTTGTTTATGAAGTTGTCTATGTTAGTCCTTTACGTTGTTAAAATAGTTCGTCTAGTACAGGGGTCGCAACCTTTTGGGTGACAAAGAGCCAAATTTATATTGAAAAAAAAATGGAAAAACATAGAAGTGCCTGTTTTATATAATTCTGTGGCACTTCGAATATTATGGGTAGAGGGATCAAATGCCTTAAAAAAATCGTATCTAAAATTTGGAATGATTTTTTACTGAAATATTTAATATTCAGAGAGTCACAAAATTTTCTAAAAGAGCCGCAGGTTGCCGACCCCTGGTCTAGTACATGGCCGTTGTGAAGCATAGAAATTAGGTATGCGGTTAGGCATAAAACAGGCAGTATATATTTTTTTACTGTTTTTTTTACAGTCAAAGCCTGTTTATATTACTACCAAAAAACTTGGGTAATAATCCATTTGTCATTCTATTCCATACAATAATATTAAATTTGTAATCTATACAAATGTATAGACATGTAATCTATATATCAATTGTTGATATAATATAGATTACTTGAGTACGGATTGCGTTCAGTTATAAAACAGGCAATATATATTTTTTTACTGCCTTATGTGTGTTACTAAAGAAAAATTTACCACCAGTTTTATATCTCCATTTATAGTATAGATTACAAATTTAACATTATTATCTATGTGATAATAATATAAAGCTATATTAATATAGCTTTTAAAAAAATATATGTATATATAATGTATATACAATATAAAGATAAATTACTCATGCTCTTTGTGGATTTAGTAGTAATATTTTTGGCTGCTTCAATAATACTCAAATAGTTTCAGTATATAATGTAAAACGCAATTATTAAACCAGTTATAAGTTTTGTAAAAATATTTCTAGCAGAAAATAATCGTAACTAATAACAATAATTATTGTTGAATAACTGTGATAGAAATATGTCTAAAATAGAATAGAAGTGTAACTCGGCACTAGAATCGTTCTACGGCTGATATAATAGAATAAATAAATTATCTGCCACTGCTGGACTCGAACTTGAGTCCGGGAGTTAGAAGTCAGCTACTTAGTAGCCATTCAGCTACTTAAAACTTTAAAAAACAGTTAAAAGAAAACTCGATACAAATAACAAATTTAAAAGGATTTATAAATATAAGATATATATATATATATATATAGAAAGAATATTAATATGGAATATTGGAATTTTGTATAAGACTTTTTTGAAAAAAATACGTAATTATTTAAATTAATTAAAGAACAAATCATAATGGAATTTAATTCTATAGAAACTTAAACCTTGAAGGTATTAAAAATGTTTCTCGATCTGTTATTTACTGGCTGTACTATATATTAAATTTATTCCCTTTTCTAATTTCTCCTCTTTTTTATTTATTTATTTTTTAAAATTCGTTTTAATTCGTTTTAACAAAAATATACTGATGTGAAATAAGACGGTATGAAACCTTGAGAGGTTGAGTTCATAGGAAGCAGGGCTGGTAGCATATTCTCAATATCACCTTATTTCTTGCCAGGAGGGCTCTCAACTCCTCCCTTAATAGAGCCGCAATAAAACCACCGTCACGTCAACATCTCATTTCAGCTAATGCCTGTTTCCTCTATAAGCCATTTTCAAGATACTCTGTTGCTTTTCCCAGGAAGGAAAGAAATAAGGGTTTGAATAGATGAATACGAACAGAGAACGTGGATTCCCTAAACATTCTTTTATAAAAAAATAAATTAACATAACGTCGAAGATAACATAACGTGAAGCACTTGCGCAGTTACATGGTCGAAATCGAGGTTTAATGTTCCTGAGAATGAAGTTCTTTTACACCTTTACCAGGCTACATGATACCACTACAAAACATTATAACGATATTAAGAAAACATCAAACAAAGACACAGTATAAATATATATAATATAAATATATAAAATATATTTTAATGCAACATAAATACACAATGTGTGTGTGTATATATATATATATATATATATATATATATATATATATATATATATATATATATATATATTTTTTTATTTTTTTTTTTTAACGACTCTTATAACTTTGGTCTTATATTTGGTGACAACATATGTGTCGTCACCCAATATAAGTTTTTTCCATCTTCCTCTGTCTTGCCAGTCTCCATCACGCATTCCTCTTTTCACCATTCCTTCCTTGACGCCCTCCAACCAGCTTCTTCTCGGGCGACCCCTCTTCCGTTTTCTCTCTGGTCTCCATTCCAAAATTCTTTTAGGCCATCGCCCCTCTTCCATCCTCATCACATGCCCATGCCATTTCAGCCTAATTGTTTCAATAGTATGGAGGATGTTCTCCATTTGTTGAACCTGGCGTCTTATTTCACTATTTGGCACTATTTGAAACCGTGAGATACCACATGATCGCCTCCAGTAATCCATTTCTAATGCTATAAGTGATTGACTCTCTTTAATTGTCCATGCTTCCGCTGCGTAGAGAGTAACACTTTCCCTAGAAATGATTCATATATAATTTTCTTTGTTTTTAAGGACAATTTTTTATTCCATAGTACCGAATTTAAGGTTCTAATAACGATCTTCCCGTTGCTTATGCTCCTTTCAATGTCCAGGTCTGTGGTTCCTATAGTATTTACCCAGCTTCCTAGATATTTAAAATGCTTTTCAGGTTTCATGATCCATGAGTCCAAATGTAGGTATTCACCTTGGCTATTAAAGGTCAAATATACTGTTTTTTCTTTGCTAACTTCCAGTCCCCATAATGAGTATTCCTGGAGAATTTTTCTCATCATATACTCTGCATCACATCCTCTTCTTCTGCAACGATGAGCACCTGGTCGTCAGCAAACTGAAGATTAAATAGGCAATCCTTCCCTATCTTTAAGCCCATACCCCTACATCTCTTCTTCCATTCTCTTAGGGCCCGTTCCACATCAATGTTAAATAGAAGCGGAGACAGTGAGCATACCTGTTTCAGACTTTTGGTTATAGGGAAACTATTACTAACAGAGGCTCCGATTTTAATACAGGTTTTTGCACCGTCATAAAGGCTTTTTATTTCTGTTATAAGGTACGAACTTATATTGAAATCGTCTAGCGTTTCCCACAACTTCTTTAATGGCACAGTATGATACGCTTTTTGTAAGTCCACAAATATTAGGTGTACCTCTTCATTGTGTGCCATTGCCTTCTCCAGAAGTTGCCTGACAACAAAGATGTGGTCACTGCAGGATCGTCCTGTTCTGAATCCAGCTTGTTCTTCGGGAATTATGTGCGCACATTCTTCTTCCAGTCTTCGCTTAATTATTCTGCCATATAACCTACTCATACTGTTGGTCACTGTTATTCCCCGATAGTTTGAACACACTTTTTTACTGCCTTTCTTAAAGATCGGAATAATATGTCCAACTTTCCACTCTTCCGGTACTTTAGCTATCCTTATGCAATAATTCATGTATCTTGAAAGGGATTGGGTAAGTTCTTCCGGTCCATTTTTTATTAGCTCAATTTGGATATCACCCGGACCAGTAGATTTGTGGTTCTTCATTCCTTTGAGAGCGAGAGTTATTTCTTCAACTGATATTGGTAGAAAGCATTCAAGTCCCTCATTTTCTATTATCCTACTTGTTGGTTGAGTGATATAAGCCAGTCTCTCTTCCTTAAGTAGGCTCAAAAATACTGAACCCAGACATCTTCCTTCATGATATCAGGTCCAATCCTCTTCGTTTTGGGTTTTTTTATTGCCTTTAGTCTTTTCCATGCTAAACTGTTTTTTTGGCCCATCAGGCACCTATCGATTAGTTCGCAGTTTGTTTCTCAAAATCTACTGATTGCCTGTTTTCTCATCTTTTTGATTTTTCTGTTCGTATTTTTATATTCTTTAAGGGTTTGATCGTTTTTATTTGAGAGCCATTTCATATAGAGGTCTTTCTTCTTTTTCACAGCGTTTTCACATTCCATATCCCACCAATATTTTTCATTCTTTTTTACCTCCGACTTTCTGCCAAGAGCTTCTGAAGCTGCTTGATGGATACACCTTTTCATATCTTCATATTTGTCATCCTTCTCCTCAATCAGTTTTCTTCTCAGTCTATTTTGATAGAGATTTTTTACTGATTCTTGTAGTAGACTGTCTAGTTTATATTCTACCCGATTTGATTTGGTTTGTGATTTGGAAGGTGCTGGTTTGCCTTTAGTTGTTTGAAAAGCTTTAAACGTTATAAGACCCCTAACCATGTAGTGATCTGGACCCCTCATGGCTCTAACATCATTTACAGTGATGGCTGAGTTTTTCCTCACAATGATGTAATCTATAATACTACTTAGATTTCGTGTCGGTTGGTGCCATGTATATTTATGAATGTCTTTGTGCTCAAAGAATCCGTTCATGATTCTCAAATTAGCACAGCTTCGCAGTCGAATTCCATTATTATTCATTACATCTTCATCATATTTTCCCACTATATCACTTGGTATTTCTTTACCAACTCTAGCATTTAGGTCCCCTGTGCAGAATAATACTTTGTGGTTAGGGATATTTTCTATGATATCTTCCAATTCTTCATAGAATTTATCTTTTTTAAATGTGCAGACATCATCCGTTGGTGCATATAGTCCCAATATAATTACCTATATTACCAAATAACTGCATATCCACTTTAATTATTCTTTCGTTAATACATTCAAAGTCCTTTAAGTTATTTTTCAAACTCTTCTTAATGAGGACTGAAACTCCAGCTCTTGCCCTTACATGTTTCTCCACTCCACTGACGAAATGTATATACTCCCCGTATCTCTCACTGTATTTACCTTTAACCTTTGTCTCGGTCAGAATCATAATGTCAAAATTTTGCTTCTTCACTTCCTCCTCTACTTCCCTTTTCTTCGTATTTAAACCTTGTACGTTCCATGTTCCTATTCGTAACGTCCGTTTCCTGCGTTTTAGTCGTAACCTTTTAGATCCATCAGGCTTATTTATTTTTGGTCTGAAAGCGTTTTATGTTGTTTTCTTGATGATGGGGTGCTAACCCATCGATCTAACCCCCAACCTGGAGGACCGGGAAGCTTGATTTTGGGGTCTTCAACCCCTAGATGGGCTGCCTTCACCACGGCTTGGAGTCCCTTCTACCCCTGAAATGCCATTTCCTACATTTCGAGATGGTTATACCGCCATTTCACGGTAATGATGAACTACTCTTAGGAGGAGTATTTATGTTGCATTATATATGTGTGTATATATATATATATATATATATATATATATATATATATATATATATATATATATATATATATATTTAGGACTAGGGCAGTTTTCCATGAAGAGGGGAATATGGAATTTTGTAGAGAAAAGTTGTAAATATGATAGAGAAGGGGCATAAGGGTTGGGAGACAGGATTTTATTAGCTTTACAGAGATATCATCAGGACCATAATCATTCGTGTGGTATTTTAGGATAGTGGAAAGTAATTCGTCATACGTATGAGGGAAAAAAAGAGGTTTTCTGGGATGAACGTAAGTTGTTCAACATCAGCAGTAGATGAAAGACTAGACGCAGAGGATAAGAAATAGTCATTAGTCAATAGTCGTAGTTATGATATGCATCGTATTATATAGGTAATGGTTATAGAGGTAAAGTTTTTTATTGGTATATTATAGAAGTCAAAATATATACATTATATTGGTATTCCGGAAGACGCTATGCAAAATCAAGCCATTGTTAAAGGCTCAGATTCCCTCCTCAGATCCAACATCATCTTCCCTAATGATCGCTCCTTCACTTTCAGTTCCTCAATTAAAATATAGGTTATTATTATCGACGAAACCCTTTCCTTGAAACTCCATATCGCCGAAATTTTCATAAGTTATTTCATCGTTCTCGATATCATCTGCCACAACATGCCAGCTTCTTGTTCCCCTACTTTGATTAGGGCTGTGTGGTATAAGGGAGTTTCTCGATCGTACTTAAGGACAGATTGAAGCGGATGATAAATAGAGACGGTACCATGTCTTCCATCTTTTACTGCGAGTTAAAGCTGCTATTTTTCTCCAACTTAAGACATTATTTCCTCCGATCATTCCTATATCAAACTATCACCATCTTCTACATCTACAGCCTCATACAATTAAAATCCTCGGTTCCCGCACTGGAAACAAGATCGGGCCTTTCTGACCTCTAATCCCGTTTTTACAGAACCAAAACATTCGAACGTTCCTTTCGTGAAAGCTTCACTACTCTCTGGAATTCCTTTCCTTCTTGTATCCGCCATGTTTCTTCTCTATCCTTATTTAAATCCCTCCTTTTCCAACACCTACTCTCTTTCCAAATATGCGCTTTCAAATTACGAAATTTTAATCGAATATTAACCTCTAGATCTTCTGATAGTGCGGAAGAAGTAAATAATGGTTTTTTAATGTATTAGTTTCAATCTTGCTAATCGATTCATTCTTTTTGTATTTTTCATTTTTTCTCTTTTACTTTTTTTTTGTTCCCATTAATTATATTTTTCGCACAAGAATTTATATTATTTGCTTATTTATTTTTATTGACAAAATTTAAACACTAATTGATTTTTATTTTGCAGTCTTAAGGTACGTTTTCCTTTGTACGACTATCACGATGATCGTTCAACGATTATCGTGATAGTCGCACCGAAGAAAACGTACCTTTAGATCTGATATTTTTTCTATTGAATTTGTTCAATCGTGTTATTCTGAAGAGACCTAGTCTCAGAATATAGTGCTTTTTCTAACCATTCTATCTATATGATTAAGTAAGTGTACAGTTTCGGTATTATTTACGGTATTATCACAGTTTGCTAGTCAATGTTTGACCTCAATAATTCAGCTAAATATTATCCAAAGATCTATTATATTTAAATTTGGCCTGGCAGTAAAATGAGTATTATTGGACTGTATAAGAATTTTGAAAATAAATTTATGAACACTTACACGAGTTCTAATATTTCAAGAAAAATAAATAAAATTTATAAATGGCCAAATGAGGTCGGCCCTCTCTATCCTTCTGTCTGGTTGTTGTTGAGCTCTTCTACTCACGCATGTAGCTTGAACGGTTAAGAAATAGAATAATTGTAGGATGCTGTCTTGGATAGGTTATCCTAAAATAAAACTGCACTCCTTAGAAGTACGTGGGTTGACTCAGCCTGTTTCAGTAGGTTTCCAAAATTATATCAAAAGAAAATAGCGTTGTAGATATTGATTATTTTGTTTTAATCTGGAATTTCGGCGATGATCCGTAAACATTTAGTTTATACGCTTGTTATTATTTAATGGATTTTTTTCCTCATTAATTCTTATCATTGAAAAGGACTCGAATGAAATGAAATTAAACGTTGTTCTAGGAGCTTAAAAGTACTCAGCCTTTTGACTTAATTTTTCTAAGATTATGATTTTTCAAAGCTTTATCTCAGATACTTCAACGTCCTTCTCTTGAATGTGCTATCTGTGGATTTCAGGCTAGTGCTTCTTTTTTTACTCGTCCACTCACTTTCAAAAGGATTAATCCAATCACTTCGATTTTTTCAATTTTTTTATACTCGATTTTTGTTTTCTTAGGATATCTCATTGGCTTACGTTAGGTCTTCTACGCTTGAAGAAGCGTTTCGCATTTTGAAATTGATGATAACTGGTGTTATACGGTAACTGTTCTGCATCTTTATTCTTATTATTTACTTTTATCATGTTACTAAATAGCTTCTTTTGATTGATTGCACCTACAAACTCATTTTCATCAAAAATGGACATCAAGACTGATTTAGCTTTGTCCCTTCAATCCGGGTATAATTTAAAAATGCAAAGTTCCTTTCATGTTGGTTCATTTCTGATTTTACCTTTCCAATGAAATTTCGCTCTTCGTCCAGTCCAAATTCCTTGCGGGCCTTTTCCAATCGCCACTATAAAGACACTATTACTTTTATTTTATTTAATGAACGTTCATTACGCAATTCTTGATATAGTAGAATTCTCAATTACATTGTTTACGTATCATATATATCTATATATTTTTTTTCTATGGCACTATTAATAATAAGAAGGGTGGTAAAGGCTATACACCGCAACGTATGTATATAGTGTTCCATTGTAAATAAGTATATTTCACATTGAGTACAAACCAAAAAAAAAGAATAAAATAGTTCTAAATTAATTATATTATTTTATGTTATCTTAAATTAATTTCTTGCCATTGTCACTTCACTGAATTTAATTATTATTGCCTTCGAAAATGACGGTACGGATGAAATTAAAACATTTGACCTGGTTTCAAGGCTCATTCGTCAAGGACTTGGCCGAACAAAATTTGGTTTTATTAAAATGAAGCATTCCAATGGTCGTTTCTCCTATTTTGTTTTTAACATCTTTAACACCTACATATACAGCCAGGAATACTTATTTTAATGAACGATTTAATAAAAAAACACTGCAAATTATTCACTATACTTTATTATTTGCAAATAATTATATTTTTTAAAAATGCATATAAAAATATATATGAATTCAATATCTTTTTCTCCATTTTCATAAATGACCGAGATATGGACGTATAAATTCTATCATTTCAGGACAAAACGGTTAATGGTAATATTGAACTCCTAGGTTCATCCTGGCGTGAACCGGGACTTTGATGCTGAATTAAAAGAAATATGTACCTAGTAGTCTCGGAGAAAATCTATTGGCGGCGGACAGCGGATGGACGGATTTTTTTCTTCCTATTTTTGGATTCTATGTTTCTTGAAACGTAAAACCTCAAATTTTGAGGGATGGAGCGTTCATTTTTTTCTTGCTCGATTACAAAGTTTGATTATTGAAAATAATAAACCAAAATTTAAAAATAATTGTAGGCCTGTGTGTTATGTTTATAATATTTATGATTATTGAAATGAAAAATAAATCTAAAAATATCGAATTATTTAGTATAATAATTGTTGACCGTGTAGTAAATGAAGAATAAGATGTTTAAGGCGGTGGTAAAGAATAACAAGAAAATAGTATAAATTATGTATTACATCACTATAAAAATATAATATTTACAATTAATATTAATATTTATAATATTGATATAAATATATATCGTAGCTGAACTGAATAAGTACAAATTATAGGAATTGTGATAAAGATATATATTTTAATTTACAAAATGAAATTTAAATGCAATGGTTACTGGTTTGTTAAACCTTTACATTTATAGAGTGAAACAAAAGAGCAGCTTTTATTTATTGCCATTGTATATGTATGTGTTGTATATTGTATATGTATGTATATATATATATATATATATATATATATATATATATATATATATATATATATATATATATATATATATATATATATATATATATATATATATATATTGCACATCTTATACCAGACAAATTTAACGCAACATGGGCTTCAGATAGGAACTTCCTTGATGTTCTATTAAGATTCATTTTAATTTCGAAAAAAAGTTAGCAGTCCTTTACACTTAATGTATGTACATACTCTTAGTTTACGAAAAAGTAAAAACTATTGCATACAATGTGTTAAGTTCAAAAATAGGACGCAGGAGTTTGGAAAATCGAACACCGTCATCTCTTTGCGTGAATGATTGCTTCGTTAACACGTCATGTGCTTTGACAAATACCTGGTAATTATGGTTTATTAATGGTCATAATAAATCACCATCTTAGCAATATTAACAGTTTGCAAAGATCTGGGGTTATTACATTTTTGTCATCGTAAATTTAATGTACAGTTCTCGTGACATGAACAAAAATTAACTTATACTATACAATTATCTCAAAATACACAAACAAATTATTTTCCTTTTGGATTCATATTTTGCATGAAAGGATATTTCGCTCTATTTAAACCACCTGGTTGACTAGGGTTTTGACGGAGCTCAGTTTGGAGAAGTAGAGAGCGATTGGTGGTATCGGCATCGAACCTTCCGGTTCGCTAAATCTTTATTTTATTTATAGCCGACGCTTCGGCCCTACTATACGGATCATCTTCTCTGCAAATAAAACAAAGCTTAAAACAATATTTAAAACAAAGAATATTATTTTTAAAAAATCTGAAATAAACAAAAAAGGCTGTTTTTATTTAGCTTTATTTTTTTATTTAAATCCTTATCTCAACATTATTTGTAATTTTCATAGGATCTTCCATTTGTTGATTTTTACTTTCCCTTACCTATGTACGAAGTATGTAGTAAGATGAAGTATTCTTCTTCTTCTTCTTTCTCGGCACTACAACCTTTTTTAGAGTCAGGGCCTTCCGCAATTTGGTCCGTCAGTCATCTCTGTTGGTCGCTGCTTCCCTCCAGTCACGGACATTTAGGATGTATCTCGCATCGGATGCGGCCCCATCCAGCCGTGGTCTACCAACTCTTCTGGTGGCATATATTTTTTCATCAAGGATTTTTCGTGGTATCTGGTCCCGTGTCATCCTTATAACATGACCAGCCCACCTAAGCCGTCCAACCTTGATGATTCTCACGATGTCCGGGTTCTTGTATAGGTCCCCCAGTTCTGCCTCGGATTCTCCATACTCCATCACAATTTATGGAGCTAAATATTCTAAATATGCTTAGCTCTAAACGGAGGGGAAGTATTTCGATCGTGAAAATTCAAGTTTTCAACGGAAATACCCGATCCCCTGATTCCAAATTACCAAGTCTCAAAAAATGGTCTGTGTGTCTGTGAGTCTGTGTGTCTGTGTGTATGTGAACAGCCTACCTCAAAAACGAAAAATTATACGATACTGAAATTACATATTTAAGATAGGCACATGAATTTGATGTTAGAGCAACATTTTCGTCAAAATCGACTAACCGGAAATGCCACTTTATATAATCGATTTTACACTTTTATACAATTTTCTCTAAAACGGCTCTAAGATTTTGATGGAACTTGCTTAAATTATTCTTCATAAAGATTTTTATCTTTTTATGCATTTAGTATACCATCGAGAAAATGCTGGGAAAAAAGTTATGATGAAATGAATATTTTATTTGCGCATAACTTAAAAAACATGCTTTTTATAGTAAATTAGGTATACTTGTGTGAAAGGTAATTAAATTGTCTAAAAAACAAAAAAAGAATCATCAAAATCGGACCAGTAATAGCAAAGATACAGCGCAGCAGATTAACCGGAAGTGGTATTTAAATCATGGATTTTACAATTTTTTCGTAAACGGCTGTAACGATTTTGATAAAACTTGCCTAATGTTTTATCCTGAAAGGCCTTTGACTTTTCATGTATATATAGTATATCAACTAGAAAATGCAGGGGAAAAAGTTATAGTAGCGAAAAGAAAATTTTTGTGCGTATAATTAAAAAAGCATTTTATGGTAAATCGTGTTTGAAATCATATGAAAGGTGATCAAACTCTCTAAAATACAAATGCTCGAATTCGGACCGGAATTAGCAAAAATACAGAGTATCTCATGAGGACTACAAGACCATAGATGGATAATAGAGCGCATCCGAAAGGAATACTTTCTTTGGTGTAGCATTCTTGTCATTATTCATTTTTTCTCAATCATTTGATATTATTTCAATATTTCTTTTTGTTTAATATTGTTTAAAATTATTTTATTTTCGGTTATTTTCTGTGAATTTGTGTGAAATCTTTGTTGATGATGGTCCACGTGGTTTGGCTGAAACGTCGGCCGGAAAAATAATAAAAACTTGAGTGATTCCCAACTATATATATTCTTTATGAGCAAAATTAACCATGATAGCTGCAGGGTTAATGCATATTTAAAAGTATTTTTTCGTGGCACGGAAAAATGGAATGATGAATAAGGTATTATCCGGTGATATTTCTTTCTTCTTGTTTTCTGGATCTACACTATCTCATTTTTTATTTTATTAGTGATTGATAAATTATTTGCCACTTCTATAATTTTGTTTTTATTGAAAACTAGTTTCAAATGTTATACATTCTTCTTCAGTTCTAAAAAACACACAAAAATTCAAAAATAAGCAATTCAAAATACTGTTTGGTATTATTATACATATTAAATTAAATATAATATAAATTAGTATTATAAAACATTTATGAATTATGAATTTAATTAAGACAAGAAATGAAATTAGTTTGAAGAAATTGGTTTGTTCTTGCACTGAACGTGTAATGGAAATGACTGTAATGAAAGAAAGGTGGGGTGTTTGTAGGTAAATGGTACGGTTTAGGGGTCGGGATTTTTCCACTTAACCCGGTGAGTAATTATTGTTTTTTTCTGTTATGGATGGAAATAAATTTAAGATTGGACTATTGGAGCAAAAATCTGGATTGGATTTGAAGGATTTTATTATTTCAAGTGCTTCATATATTTAATTTGTGACTGTTTTCAACGTGATGTGTTAATTTAACTACTGAGTCTTTGATGAATTTATGTTTTTGTTTTTTTTCATTTCAATGAATTGCAAAGTTGGAATTATCTGTCTTATTAATATATGCACATATGTTTTCATTTAATCTCTGATTTAGTGATGTCCTAGTTTTTCTCTTGTATTTGGCTGCACAATCATTAAAATTTGGTTCGTATACTCCTTTTTTGCTTCGTAAAGATCCTTTTTTGGAAAGGGTCTTTTTTGTCTTTAGGAGATGGGAAATATGAGGATGGGGTTTTTTCTATTTTTAATGCAGGATTTAATCCTTGTTTTTTCAATTCATTTCCGACTTTGGTGGATGTAGGGCCGTAATATGGAATCAGGACATAATGTTTCGGGATGGGGCTATCTTTGTGGGTTGTTGAATACATATCATTAATTGTCTTTTTTAAAATGTGATTGATAGTGGTTTTATTGTACCCGTTATTTTTTGCGATGGTTTAATTATTTCAACTTCTTTATTATAATTCATTTCATAAAAGACGGTAAATAATGCTATTAATGGCTGGGAGCTTATGTGCTATTGGTCTCCTAGCTTTATTGTTTATAACGACATCCGTGCGGATGGATGGGTTTCCCGTAAATTCCTAATTCATTGCGTGTTTGTTTTTACTGCGATTTATAAATCTAAAAAGTTTACAGTTTTGTTTTTTTCAGTTCTACTGTGAATTTAATCGAGGGGTGAATTTCGTTTAAGAAATTGTTTATTTGTTTTGTCGTACCAGACCGTAGTCATATAATGTCATCTACATACCGATACCAGTATATGATATATTGAGCTAATTGAGAATTATTTGTTCTAATTTGTCCATAAATATATATCCCAGAAGGGGTTAGAGAGAGGAGCCCATCGGTAAGGCTTCTAGCTGTTTGAAGAATTTTCCATCAAGTTGAAAATAATTATGGTTTATACAGATAATTATGGTTTATACATCAAATTGTAAAATTCTATTTTTTCTAGCGGTGATAGATTCGATCGGAAGATGAACTGTTTTAAAATTTCTGTTGTTGCTGGTGGTGGGATACCTGTGAAAAGATTTTTCACGTCGAATGATATTAATTTCGCGTTAACCGGAATAGCTATGTTTTTAATTTATTGTTGAAATATCTACTAAAAATGGACCAGCATAAAGAATGGGGAGGTCCGGCGAGATCATTGCTTTATAGGAGCACTCATGATGACCTAAGCTGGTAAACGGGAACTAATGAAGGCGAACTGGATATAATGAAGCACCTGTTGCCTAGGATCGAGCTCAGCCTGTCCTCTCCTACGGCCTTTGTTCTTGTCACTTCTACGTTATTAGTTGGCGACATCCTAATTTAATCAGACTAATTAATAAAACATATAATATAGTACAAAAAAATAAATAAGGAATTGATGGTGACAATTATCGAAAATGTGGATCGATATTTTTATTACTATTATTGTTAGCTATTGGTAAATAACCAAACATAGTCCTAAAATTTCAAGGTTTTTTGGCCGCCATTTTGTAGGTATCATGATCCCACTGGCAGAATTTTAATCATAATTTTTAATTTCAATAATGTAATTATTCAAAAAATTGCTACCAAATGGCTCTCGGCCTGTTGAGTTATTCCACAAATTAGAGCCAAGTCTGATTAATACATCAACACAGCATCCTTATTTATTGTATTTTTATATTAATTTGCTGTCAATAAATCAATTTGAAAAAACAAACGAAGAAGATACTTCCATATTATTTAATTATACACTTTCAGTATATATACTTATACTGTATAAGTGTATCAGTATATATACTTTCAGTATATATACTTTCAGCCCAATATGTATTTCAATATATAAGTCTGAATTAGAGATGAAATCTTTTTGATATATCCCCGCCAGTTATTTTTAGTGATATAAAATAAAAGTGCATATGATTTTAAAATATTAACAACTATTTATTAACCTATTCACAAATGGTGAGGAAAACCATTATTTTACACTCAATTTTAACACTTAAAACGGGTCTTGTACAGAAAGCGGACGCATTCGATTTTTCTATATGGACGTTTTATTTTTTGCAATTATGTGAACATTTAATTACTTTTTTCACTGAAGAGACTCTATTGGATGAAAAATTGGTTATATCTTCAATTACATGGTGGAATAAATCTTTATCCTTATTCCTGTGTCAAATGTATTGGTATAAATATGACAGTAACATTCCCCGTGAGGTCTCTAATTCTTTTTTGTTTCTTCCTTTTGCAAGCGTCCATGTTCCTTATATGTTGTTAGCACAACATCCGGTGGACGGGTCTGCAAAATTTGCTTCATGATTGACTGTTTGAAATTATATCTTTCAAGATTCGGTATTCCATTGCAAATCCCCAACAATCAGAAACCATAACTGACCCAGATTTAATGGATTTTTTTATGGCGTTAGATAAAGTCGTTCGCAACATATTTCCCCAAATACCCATTATTGAGGATAAACTCTGCCATTTTATTTCTATCAGAGAAAAATAAATAGCATTATAATCTTCCTTCCGCATTGTCAGCGCGTTTCATGTTTATTCATGAAATATAAATGCGTCCGCTCTGTTTTATCCTTTAAAATAAGTAATAAAATAGTTTAATTATAGTTGCAAAAAAAAATCGCGTTTGTAACATTTATCACCGAACCATATCAACGTGTTTTTTTGAAAAAGGCGTAAGCGGCATTTGGCTTTTTTTCAGGAAACACTTGAAACTATTTTTCCCCAAATAACAATATATTTTTTTTTTAATTTTACTCTTTATTGTATAGAGTAGGAGTTTATTAGCCTGGCAAAATCTTTTTAATTACGAGGATTTTAGGACTGGTTTATATCAGAGTGACTGACGACTGAGAGTCGTTAGCATTTGGTGCTTACGTCATCAATATTCGATTTTTAGATCATTTCAATTTTTCTCGGTATATCGTGAGCAAGAATGGATAAAGGTGGTGTTTAGGTCCCAAAATCAATTAAAACCTAAATTCGAATTTTTGGCTTTAAGCCTTTTTCAAAATGTCGGTATGATCTCTGTATTAACTTTTGATCTAATTTTTCATGTAAGTTTGTCATGCTCTTCAAGTAAAGAACCCCTTCTGGCTCACCAATTTCAACCAAAATTTATTATGTTATTTATATTTATGTGTAAGTCTTATAAATATACCAAATTTGAGAAGTTTTACATTACATTTCAATATAATTTTAGACGAAAATCAATTACGACTTTCAAGTACAGTACCACTTCCGGTGATCATGTAGTATTCAAAAAGGTAGGTTCACAACTAAATTTTACAACGATCCCAAATATAAAATTTTAACTCTCTAAGGCTAACCGTTTTTGATTTATGGGAGATACGAAAGAACTAACATACGTACAGACGCCACGACGAAACTAGTCAAAATGGATTCAGGGATGGTCAAAATGGACATTTCCGTTGAAATCAGAAAACCGGAAGTTTTCGGAAATACAATATTCCTTTACTGCATATAAGGAAGTAAAAAGATCCACTTTTTTTTCATTTGGAGGGGAGCTATATTAAATTAATTTAAAGTATCTAAGTACTCTTAACTGATTTCCTAATGACTCTGATGCAATCTATTTCACGTACTTCACGACTTAGTGAGCGCTATCAAATTCATATATATATATATATATATATATATATATATATATATATATATATATATATATATATATATATATATTTAAATTATTAACTGAATATCTCACGTTCGTTCTCTATCCATCGTACAAAATGCTATTTAGTTTAGCTATTTATTTATTTAATTTAATTATACAAAACCTATATTTAGTTTAAGTTAAAGTTAGTTAGTTTAAGTTTATGCATTTACTGTATCTACTGTAGGATATATTTATATAAATTGACCGTAGCACTTCTGAAATTGTTCTGAATTGTTTAATTGTGTCAATAGTTGAAAATATTCACTTGAGTCAATACTGGAAAATATTATTATTTTTATTTTGCGTATTTATACAACGCATTAAAAATTTCTTTTAAAATTTTATAAGGTTTAAACTAGTTTCAGTTGTTTTTAAAGATTGCAAGAATAATTCTAGAAAATATTTTTCCATGACATGTTTATGAAAATAGACTGCTTATCATTTTATTTTTTTTATAGGTTGGTTGCTATCCTCTCCTCGCCCTTTGGATTATTTATTTTCTTCGACTCAGTAAGTAATTAATAAAAATTATGAACAGATAACAAATAAATTTTTGAATTTTTAATCTTGAAAAAACATCCAAAATAATATATTATAGGTGTATTATTTTATAGGTTTATAATATAACATCAAATACATTACAAAGATTTTTTTTTAAAGATATAAAGTATCAATTAATTTTAGAACTGGAAAAATAACGCTGCTAATTATTACACAATGGTTTATTATTTCCTAATAGCCATATTTCAAAAATATCTGGTCTGTCCATTCACAGGACTTTCCATATCGCTTTGTTTTAGAGTTCAGACAATTAGATTATCTTTGAAATGAGAATTAAAACCAAATCAGAGAACTACCTAGTTCAGCTATATTCTTTCCCCTTATACATTCCAGATTTCTTGCCTAGGAATTGAATCGAATGCAGCTATCGAATCAGGAAATGCCAAAGATAGTTTTCTTCTTCTATTCCTTGTTTTCTAAACTATCATTCTTAATGAGAATATATGATCTTGGATTTAAGTCTGTTCCTCTTCCAGATCTATAAATTTATTTATTATATAAATTTGTCATTTTTTATTTACATGCTCTACCAATCTCCTGAGTCTCTGCTCTGTTACTCTCATGTATAATTTGTAGTACAGGGGATAGCCACTTTGAGCTAAAATTCTCACACTTTGCCTTGTTGCCTTTCTTAAAAATGGTGATTAAAATATTATTTTACCAATCCTGAGATATTCTCTTTGCCATCCAGATCTGTTAGAAGAGGTTATAAATAAAATATATATTGCTAAAACAGATTTATTGAAAAGGGTGACACATTAAATCGAATTTGACTGACTGATAGACCAAAAGAGGGCAATGAAAGATGATTAGTCTGCTTCTGCTATTATTATTAATTTTTATTTCATGGAGGAGGAATTTATTATTATTTATTTCCCTTATTGGGGAAATTACCCTTATTTATTCCCTTATTCCCTTGTTTTTTTCCCCGTTTTAATTTCTGGCCCCTCACGATGATCCTCGGAACTCATATTACCATCCTCCGTTTTATTTCAAAGTAGTGGTCTATTTCAGCTTTCATACTATAGGTCTACAGGTCGGCGATATTTTTTTTTTTTTTTATACATATAGTTATTTGGAAATAAACCATAGTATAATAATTTTCAGCGTTTTTACTTTTGTTTTTACGTTTGTTTCATCTTATTGTTAATTTTATTTTACCCTTTTGTCTGTTTTGTTCTATGGTTAAATGTTATTAATATTATTATTGTTGATTTATAACTAAATAAATACACAGTGTAGACTATGGAATACGTGCATATAAAATACTTCATTGTATGAGAAATGCAGAAATTAATCGGCCTTCTCTCGGGTTACTTTCTGAAGGGAATGAATACTTTTTGTTAATACAGTATGCCAAGTTAGCATGGGGTATATAGTAAACCTTTGCTCATAAACTGTACTTTCATGGGGTTACCATGAAAAGAAAAGAGAAGGAGGAAAAAATAGGAAAGTATGTTGCAGGATACCCCGCCAATAAAGCAGTTTAAAAATACCATTATTCAGAGAGAAAAATATGCCATTATTCTAGATCCGAAACAAACGGAAACCGTAAAGGGATAGAAATATTGAAAAAGCGTCTTAATTCAAAGGGAATAAAAGTATAAAAGCCCCTCCTCCCCTGTTCCTCGCCACAATTTCATATCCGTATCTTCGATCTGATTCTTATTGCAGATCCACCCCTTACTGTTTTCGCCCCTTCTCTTCGTTTCTGCCTGGTTTCCGACGCCTAGGGACATAGACCGTGGCGCGCTTCTTTTTTTGGAAACCATCTGTTGCTGTCAAAGGAGGCGTCCACTTTTTGTAAGAAGGATTACCAGTGTGAGGATTATCATGAACTTATATTTGATGGTGAAATATGAGAGGTGTCTGTGCTCTCTCCATTCAATGGGTTTATCTTATGTTCTGTTGTTGAAAATATTTTCATATAAATTCTGTAGGAGCTGTATGTCGATGGATTTAAGCTACGTATCATTCTTTAGCCTTAAATATTATTGCTGAATTAAAAAAAAAAATTTAAAAAGGAGTAAATTACGCTCTACTGCTTAAATTATTATCATTAAACTTTGCTCAACATAATTTTAAGTAATGTATTATCATTATAGTAAAAAGTTACTTATCCAATGAATGCCGACGTTCCGCCTTTCATCTATATTAAAAGAAACAAGTTACAATAAAAATTATATAACTATGTAAAATGAGAGTAGGGATATAGTTGGTAGAATAAAAAGAAACCGTAACAATAAAAAATAAATAAATAAAGATCTATCGCAAAATGAAATAGAGTAAATGCAAAATATAAGAAAAGTAAATGTGAAAATAAGAAATTAACATGAGTAAAATTAACAAATAAGACAAATATGTGATTAAATATTGATTACAAGAGAGAAAATCTATCTAGAGAAAAATACATACAGTAACCATATAAAATTAATTATATAATAATAGTATAATAATATGAAAAAAATTGGAAAAAAAAATTATTTTTGATTCTCAAATATTAATATCGACTATCCGATAAATCGGCTAAAAAATATCGATATTTTTTCGAACATCTCCAGTCCACGAGGGATTAAAGGTGGGGATTGGTGTGATCTTAAAAGAATATGTAAAATATAAATGAGATATAGCAGATGGTATGTTCATGTCGATGTGTATGGTGTGATATGAAATAAACCAAAGTGCGTCTGCAATTTTTCGTAGGATTTAGGTTTTGAATTTTTCGTAGGAATCTATGGTGTTGAAAATTTGTTAAAATGGGAGTGTTTCTCTGAATCTCAAACTTCTGCTTTGTAATTTGACGCATTTTTAAGTATAGTGTTGTAGAGAGGCATGAAGTCGCTTGTTTAGTAAGATTAGTAGAAATCTTTATTAATAATACAAAAAGCCGATACCAGTAATCGCTGTTTACAAACCTCCGTCCACCCACTACCGTCCAAAGGTAATCTTTCCAACTTCGTTCGTTCTACCCCACGGAGGTTTTACGGAGATTTTTTTAAGCTTAAATAGAGGTCTTTAGTCAATAAAATTATACAGTTGATACTACAGTTTCGTCAGTTCTTGTATTTTTAGTTTTTCCGTGTTTCATTTTTTTAAGTTTTTTTGTCCACATACAGCTGTCCCTATATATCTTAGGGTGGATACACCAGTAATAAGCACTTTAACAATTTTTTTACATTTTTTATTATTACAATGTTATTTATCCAATAGTTTTTTTAATACTTATTTTAGGTTGGTAAACTTCACTCAAAGTTAATTAACCTTAAATTTTATAAAAAAATAAACGATTATAATAAAAAAATAATAATAATTTAATATATATATATATATATATATATATATATATATATATATATATATATATATATATATATATATATATTTATATATATATGTTATTGCACCAGAAGCAGACATCAAAACTCCAGTAGTAGGCAGGAAAATGCACCAATAATAGGCATTTGAATTATGATGAAATAAATTTTATTAATGATCATTAATTTTAATAAAAATGTTCTTTTAGTATTCAAGCCTTGCATTTTACATTCTGATCGATTTATCGGTGATTAATATCATTGATAAAAAAACAAAAAAAAAACATACTGAACTATCCTCTTTATTTCAGGCCTTAAATAATTATAACTTTTAAAAATTCCGTTCCAAAAATTTTTTTATTGATCAATTAAAAACTTCAGTCAATCACAATTTGTCAAAGCATCACATACTTATTTTAGTCTCAAAGTAAAACATTTAAAAGGGATATATAATATTGCCACTTCTTCGTACTCTTGTGTTTTATTTATCGTTTCGGCTTATATGGTCAATCCATCTAAATTTAAGACTTCTTAAACTGACAATATCTCTTCATAATCTGTGCTGCTATTCCCATTCATCTTCAACAAACCTATTAGATACTTCTTGCTTCCCTTAGCTCTTGTTCAATTGGGCATTTTTCTCTTGCTTGTCTAATTTTCTATTCTGATCTATCTTCTTTTATCTTTTTTGTTTCTTCATTCTTTGAATCTTCAAAGCTCTTTCAAACTTTTTATTACATTCATCCTATTTTTTGTTTCCTCCTTTTGTATTTTCTAAAAGCATCTGAAGACGCAGGGTATAGGTTCTCTTTGCTGTCTTTTCCTGTTACTTATTAATTAAGCTCCGTTGGCCGATATTCGGCTAGTGTGGGCTTGATGAAAATCAGACCCAACGGCCATCGCCAACGGAGCCAATCCCAAACTCGTCCACACTATGCAATTCTTGTCCAACAATCGACAGCCAACAGTTCTATTGATCGTGATTATTTTAGTATATACTGGAGAAAAATTAGATCTATCATCTGATTCCCGTCTCCTAGCGGGAAAAATCAAAGGGTTGGGTGTCGGACAAGCATTGGGTCCTCCCTCTCCTACTACAGACGGGATGATTGTATGCAGGGTTCTTTATTTTACTGGTAATTTTGGCTGTTCAACAGGTGTTTAAAGTATTTAATTCCGTCTTATAACAGGCGACAGGACTAGATTTTTCCTCATTATAATTAATGCATTAAATTGATAACTAGAAAATTAGTATTATTCTTGTATGTCTATTGTGCTTGAACTTAAAACTTTTTTAAATTTATTTATTGTATTTGCAACTGTATAATTTAAAGCTTAAACATGGAACTTGAACTTAAAATACAGTACGATGCATGCAACGATTGTGATATGACCATTCCAGTTTTTCTTTTTTTTTTTCTTTTTTTTTATTGATTTTAAATTTAACAAAATATATTCTCTAATTGTTTAATTGCCCTTATGTTTTTTTATCTATTCATATCATGTACAAATAATAATTTATACAACATTAGTAATTTAAAAAGTATGAATTTCACGGATCAAAATAACAATAAAGAAAATATCAAGAAATTTTTCATGATATAAAATCTAAAAAGTAATAAAAACAACAACAAAAACAATATATGTTTGTTGATTTAAGGCGAATACTTTTATATATAAAAATAAATGCAGGCTGTTGCTATTTTACAGAGATGCCTGAGGATGGCTTGTAGGCCAAAAATTAGTGAAATAAATCTAAATAAAAGAAATTAGTGAAATAGCAACAGCCTGCATTTATTTTTATGTATAAAAAAATATTTATTAAATAAAGAATAAGACAAGGTTAGGCTACGATTATATTTTTTTTAAATAAATTTTTTCTGACATTTTTTTTATTTTTTGAGAGTTTTAATTATTACTTTCATACTTCATTATTTTTCATTTTTGTTTCGATGTCTACACTTTATCTATTATATATATATATATATATATATATATATATATATATATATATATATATATATATATATATATATATATATATATATATATATATATTATCTATATTTTGTTTTATCTTAAGATTGTCATATGTTTTTGTTGAATAGGAAACGATAACTGAAGAACTATTTAAGTCCTTTGTGGTCCAGAAGTTGGCATCTAATGACGACTACTAGAACTATTACTTATCTATGAAAACTTAAATTACTGTTGCGTTTCAAAACAGTTACTGATGTATCGTATTAAGAGAAATAAGTAAAAGACAATTTTTCCAGTCCTACCTATTACTGAAAAAATGAGCCTTTTGATGGTCCAATAATAAGCTTCTTGTTCATGTTGTATTAAAGGTTGTGCAGGAAAAGGAATAATTCCTACATATTCTAAAGAGTATCCGAAGGACTTAAAAAAAGAATTAAAAAAAAAAAAAACTCCTGCGAAATTTCCTAAAAATGGGCATACAACACTAAAAATCAAACATTCCTTATAGATTTTCTGTGCGAACACCCATTTGAAGAATGTTGTGGTAATAATTTGATATTAACAATCCCAGTCTGTCATGATCGCCAACATCATTCTATATGATACTCTGCACCAGTGAGCCTTTAAAATGGTGGGGAATTAAAACAATTTATTTGTTCCAAATCCCAATTGTTTACATTCGAAACCTATAGTGTATACTATTGGAATCGTGCCTACTTCTGGTCCATCTACCCTATCTACAAATAGTTTTTTGGCCGTCACGAATTCTTCGCTTCTAGGGGGACATGCTATTTTACTTTTTTAATACTTAAAAGGATTTATTGTTTCAACACTAACACTGAATGTTTCTTTTATGCAGGTGCTTGGCCGTATGAAATAACCTTATATAGTTAAATTAACTATTACTTTATTTTAAAAACATAGTAACTTTTTCTCTCTACCTGGCCATTTCTGGCATGAAAAAACATAACATAGGTAGTAACAAATACTTATTACAGATATGTCAAGAAACGCAACAGGGATAGCCATGAAAGAGAAGGGAACGTTGGCATATGCCTCATTGAAATTCCCGGGCATGGCAGCTATTTCAAAAAGATTAGGCTTTAGATGATCTCCAACAGAGTTTCCTTATCCTATAAAATTCCTCTCCCGGAAAATCTAGAGACGAAAATCCTATTTGTTACTGAAAATCTTAGTCCTTTTTCATCTCTCTAGCAAGTTAAATAAGAAAACGATTATACCCTGCCATTATCTGTTTTATTAAATTTTGTGATAAACATATGGTATGATATATTACGATTCGTTGTTGTTTAATAGCTTACCTACTTCATATATATATATATATATATATATATATATATATATATATATATATATATATTCCTTTCATTTTATCACCACCGAAAGAAGCGTATTAACCCTAAGTCCGAACCATGCTTATTTTTTTTTTTATACTAAGACTTAAAAAGAATACTTGGTCCATATCAGTGCTTTTTCAGGAAATGAAATTCCACAATAGACCAGATGTTTGTTTTCCAGCAGGCAACATTCAACCCCATTACCTAGTCATATAGCGTCTCAGAGGCATTTTGGCAATTGGCAGACGCCAAAACCATGGGTGTAACTCTCACTTGAACTTAAAAAAAGGATTTAAAAAAAAATATTAACTGGGATAGAAACAAGATAAAGCAAAATGGTTCAGATCGGTCCTTGCGCTTTCAGGAAGTGTAGCTTTTGCAAACAAATGAGAATGGAGATAAATCCCAGCAAATCAGCTCTACTCGACTAAAAAACATTCTAAACACTGCTCTCATATTGTATTTCTTATAACTACTGAATATATATATTGCATTGGATTACATGTCGACGAGCGAATTCCAAAACGAGAATGAAAAGGCACTACTTTAGAACTTAATTGAGAAACGCACTGATTCTCTTGGCTACAAAATATTCTTCAAGATCCATAACAGTATTTTTCACCAATGATTCAATCTACAACAATCTTGATATTTAATATGCAACTGATCAGGTGAAAACTATTTAACTTCTCCTTTCGCTGCCTCCTTAGTACTGTTAGGCGTGCAATATATTTTTCATTCCAATTTATACTGCATTGTAACTCAAATATTTCAGTACGTCTCACAGTAGGCCAAATCTTAAATTTAGAAGTGCAAAACTTTGATCTCTATCATGAAAAAAAAATACTATTACCAATTGTGTAATAATACAAAACTTATTAAATAGTATTATGAAACAAAAACAAAGGCCCAAAAGTATATAAAGAGATTAAAGCTTGTCTTAATCATAAATAACAGGAAGAGAAACAAATACAAATTATTCAGTCCAGAATAAGAGCTTATTTCTAATACTTTATACTACATTTTATTGTTACATCTGATCCTAAGATTCCAGTTCCACATCGGAATCTGATTCCGTGATCTGTTATGTGTGTGTGTGTGTGTGTGTGTGTGTGTGTGTGTGTGTGTGTGTGTGTGTGTGTGTGGAAAATTGATATAGATATATAAATTGTAGAAGCAACTTACATACATGAGTACTCAGATAGGGAGGGGCTCTGTTGATCGAAATCCAATACAAATGACATGGCAATAATAACATCTTTATATTCGTACGACCCAAATAAGGTCTCCGTTCTAGGTCATTTATTTTAAACGTGTTTACTTTATATCTTGATAAAAATTGGTTTTATAAAATGTTGCTCAAGTTTAGAACATTATTTTGTCGCGCAGCTCCATGTTTTATTGTGTCACTTCTGAGCACCTACAACGTCATCTGTACTTTCCAGTATTATTGTCATGATTGAATTTTATTCCTAATGCTGATATTACCTAAAGCCATGAATTATTTCCACGACACAACAGCAATATAACATATATTCCAGCAACAGCTCTTACAGTTTTAGATTGTTGAATGAATGAATGAATATTATATTTGCTTTCGGGGTATGCCCCATGTAAATAGAGTTGGCTACAATGATGATGGCTACAATAACTATACTTTTGTAAAAATATTTAATATTTAGTGCTAATGTCAAAAATATTATTTCACTACGTGAAAAAATGAACAATTTCAATCTACAACATTGCCGAACGTAGTAACAGATTCTTAAGAAGATCTTTATTGCCAATGCTGACTAACTCTACATAATTTGATCTGTTCATATTTACGGAATGAGGCAGGTTGTGATGGCGGAAAGCTGTATAGATCGGATACCTGGACGAAAATATGGAAAAGATTCTCAAGCTCATTTAAATTCCAGATTCTTTCGGCTTGAAATAATAATAAATATTATTAAATTTAATTTAATATAATAGTTGCCAGGTAATCTGATTTGCACTAATGTTTTAGTCATAGGGAACGGGGAATTTAGTGCGAGATGTGGCTGAAATTCACTTTCTGAATACAAAAGAGGATATAATAGAGAGTTTTCGATTGTACAGCCAGTACAATATTATAATATATAATACCCATCTAAAGGACTTAAATAGCAGACACAGAAAAATAATTATGTATTTCTTAGTTTTTGAACCACATAAAAAAAGTTTCTGAATTCTATTTTTAATTTAGTTTTTAGTATATTTCATATTTATTTTAGTGTATGCACGCGTTTCAATTTTGATACAAAGTAAATGGTAGATTACTTTTTTTTTTCCCAAATGTTTCGGTGAAAAATTGCGCTATAAAATTCAGCAGAATGTCTCGAATTTCTTCAGTCCCATGCGATATACGCCATTCACAAGACCCTGTGCAACAGAAATATTTATTCACAACACAACGCAGTTTTCTCCTAGTGTATAGGAATATAGTGTAGAGCAGATCTGCCCAATCCGAATGGTCACAAGTACCACTTTGCCGCAAAGTTACTGCACTTTATGTAAATTTACTTTTAAAATGTGTAATACAAATAAAAATAAAATAAAACTTTATTAATTGGACAATAAATAACTTCCAATACAATATTCTCCTCTATTTAATTATGTTTACGTTTTGGGAAAAATATTTCCTCATCTTCATAGTATTTTTTCTCAGCTTTTATTTCTCTCCTATTGTCATTATATACAAATTTCCAGCATGTATTGTCTACATTTTGCTGGAAGTTTAAATGACTTATGACCATACATGATATTAAACTTCATGAAGTATGCATAAAAATACATAATATGCACATTAATATTTGGTGTATCCTGGAAAAGCAGAGATCAACAACAAATTTATGTTCATAACCTATTCATTGTTGGATTTAAGTAAAAAAATAAATAAATGTCGACCAGAAAGCGACAACTTTCATCAGATTCTCCGATCCTCGCTGCTAACAACCAAACTTTTTAAAAGCATATCATGTTCTAAAATGCTATAACTGGCTGTAAGACAATTTCGTCCTCTTCGATCAATATAAATGGATGTGTGTGAAAACCCTTTTCAAAAACCCCGATATTGCTGCACTTTGAATATTTTCCAATAATCACAAGTCACTTACAAGAGCATAGATCAAGTAGAGGAACATTTCCTGGTTTCATTATATGAGCATGAGCAGAAGATCTTGCCTCTCTTCATCAAATGGATTATTATTAAATTGTAAGAGAAAAAAGAGAATTAAGTTAGAAAAAAAGAGGTGGAGAGGCATGTTTTCAAAACCAACTTAATTTTTAAAATTGTTCAATCTAACGGTTTTCAATTTATCGTTATTTAGTAGAGTTTTATAATCATGCTGAATGACGAGCTGAATTTTGCCCTATTAATTCCCAAAATACCCAAATTTTCGTCCGATTTTTAAAAATTCTCTTGAAATGAGCGACATTAAAGCTAAATATTCTGCTCTAGAAATATTTAGAGCACGGAAATCTTCCTCCGCTTTTCGTAAATTTTCTTAGAAAAAGCGTCATGATAACCAGCCGAATTACGCTCCAAAAGGCTAACATTTTCGTCCGTTTTCTTAAAAAGTTTGAAATTTTCTGCTCCATCAATCTATAAAACAAATATTTTCGTCCTATCTTTTTCTTGTTTTATTATTTTTTTTTTTTTAAATCGGTCATATTATAATTAGTGAAACTCAGCTCTAAAACGCCGTAACACACTCAAATTTATACTTCCGATGTATAAATTTTATCCTCCTTCTTCCCTCTTAACTAACCTACCCTTCCTTACGCGATTCCTAATAGGCTTTCGGGGCCAACTAGTTTCATCGGGTATGAACTTGGAGATTGTTAAAAACACTGGCTTTTCATTGAGACCCCGAAAGCCTATTAAGGATCACATAAGCTTGTGTAATTAAATGCTGATTAGTTATATCTTGGGCCTACTACTATACTTTGTTTTAAATAAAGGCGAAATTAGATAAATTATCATTATTTCAGATATATCAAACGAGAGGTCAGCGTACAGAATCTCGTCTGAAGTAGGACCACCCTCAACAGCTGTTGTTACTCAGCTCAGTTTTAGAATGTACCAACAGGTTCAGTAATGTATAGTGGTGGAGAAACGTGCGGAAGGTTGTGGTTGAAAGGGAACCAAAATCGATCTTGAACCAATCATCACTGATTTCTCTGCATTGCTGAAGCTGGTGTCGTGCAGGTGCTCCAAAACCTGTTCAAGAAATTGAGGCTGCAGATCGGCAGGTCTTGGTTTTTCCAGAAATGTGATGGTGGGTTAAAACTGGGTTTTGACTTCTCTGGCCTTCAGCCTGATACCCCAAATCAAGAACTCTTGGAGGAGGAAGACCCTTCTGGACGGAACATAGGCCTGAAGGTTACGCTGAAGGATGGGAAAGCCTTTCTCCTCTTCATAACTACAGGCAGATACCTTATCAAATATGTATTAATGATCGGAAAATGGACACCAGTGCTATACAGATTGCTGCCGAATCCCTTTTAGTCGGAAAGGCTAGGTTGGGATGAAAATAAATTTTAAAAAAATACATTGTCAAATAAACTATCTTGATTATTTTTTTTTCACTTACCTGTATATGAAAAAGTAAGGCAAAGTATTGCGATCGTGAAAAAATTTCGAATTCGAATTTTCAATGGAAATACACGTTTTGAGGCCTCTGAATCCAAATAACCAAGCCTCACAAAATGGTCTGTGTTTGTGTATGTGAACAGCCTAGCTCAAAAACGAATAGTTGTATGAAACTGAAATTATAATTATAATCTATTATAGATAGATATATGTTAATGCATGGGATGTCACCGCAACTTTATAGCTAAAATCGACTCACCGGAAGTGCCACTTTATGCCATCACTATTACCCTTTTTTACAGTTTTTTCGAAAAAGGCTTTAACGATTTTGATGAAACTTGCCTAGAGTCTTGTAACTTTTCGTTTATGTAATACACCACCGAGAAAATACCGGGGAAAAAGTTACAACGAAAAGAAAATTTTATTTGCGCATAACTCAAAAAGTACGGATTTTATAATAAATTACATATACAATTATATAAAAGATAAATGAATTCTCTAAAAAACAAAACAAAAAGAATTATCTAAATTGGATCAGTATTAGCAAAGATACAGCGTATTGAACTGCAACAGCGTATGTGAACTGCCTATTCAAAAACGAATAGTTTTATGAAACTGAAATTTAAGATAAGTATATGTCCGGAATATGACAGCAGCATTTTCACTAAAATCAATTCATCTGAAGTTCCACTTTATTCCTTGGATTTTACACATTTTTTGCAATTTTTTCGAAAAAGGCTCTTACGATTTTGATTAAATTCGTTATACCAATGTAAAATTAAATGGCCTTCAATTTCAAGTAGGTCTTATCCTCATTGAAATAGTCTGATAGGATTTAAATGCCGAATTTTCAAAATTGCTTCCTCTAATGTATCTTTAGTTTTGTTTATTTGGAATAATTAACCATCTCTTATTGTATGTAGTAATTGAAAATTGATAAATATAAAGTATGGAAGAATTTGATGGTTAGCTAAAGGAGAAAAAAGGTAAAAATATTTTCCGAGGTTTTAAAAAATATTTCAGGAAATAAGAGGAGTAATATGGATGTATAATATACCGTTGGAAAGCTAAATATTTTAGAAAAATAATATGTAACCAGTAAGGTGGTATTAGATAATGGAGTGATGGAAAAAAATCATAAACTTTGTTTTAGTTGATAAATTCTACTTCGATGAAACATGAGAGTACGAGTATAATGAAGGATGAGCCAGGGGATTTCAACTGATTAATTTGACTGACATTTTAACTTTTTACAAACAAAAATCTATAAATATAAGTGAAGGTGTGAACGGTAAAGCTCCTTAATTCCATTTTTTATTAAAATCGATTTAGCAATGGTTATTATTACTCACTGAGTGAAGAGTTTAAATATCTCTAAACTGATCCTTTACTTTATTCCCTTCTACCTTATTCCATAGAGACATTTTAATGGATATAAAATGTAGAAATTTTGTCTACTTTAATTTCGTATAAGATGGTCATCTCGGAAAAACTAATAGTCTCCGAGAAATTAGCCAAAAAAAAATTTTAAAAATTACATATTTTGCCACAAAGCAAGGTTCCGATCAAAATATCTATCAGAAAAGCTCAGATATGTGCTCAGCGAAACAAAAAACTGAGAGGAATTAAAATTTACGACTAAAACAAAACTTTCTTCTATTTTTCCACACATTCTACTATAAAATAAAAATTAAAGCGATGTAATATGATCATAAGTAATAATAATAAGAGATTCACATTAAAGAGCAGTAGCGGTGTTTGGAGGGAGGGGGGAAGAGCTTGCGTCCTCGACTAAGGGGTGGGAGAATGCGTCGTTGACTTAGTGGGGAGAGAATGGCACCTCTACACTTTTATGTAACAAACTCATTTAAACGTGTTGCTTCCATTAAATCATTTCTTTGAAACATTCATTTATGTTATATAAACTCACGTGGGATTGAGCTATTAAACCTGCTGAGGGACCAGCTTCGCGTTGACCAGCGCCAACGCTACTTTCAGGAACGTGGACTGTCACTTGAAACACGTGCTTGGCCTGTATTCGTCATAATATGACCTCATAATTATTGTGGGTATTTCAGAGTTCAGTGACAATTGAAATTGAAAATACTACAGCATTGATAATTTATGTTATTAACTGGTAATGGCAATATTAGTAACGTTGTATAAATTGATTAGAATTTTAATAAATTAATTCAAAATGACATGATATCACAAACTTATGAATGTGAAAATCACTACTTTTCAGGAGAGCAGAAACATTGTTAAATTCTTCTGTGTTTAATGGCCGATTTCGATAATTTTAAATTTTTTTGTTAGTGTTTTATTTCTTTTATCTCACAGTTTCATGTGTAATTATTGTTTTATCTTTATAATAATATGCATATTCGTTACTTTTACCCGGAAGCTTCAGACTTCTTTTTTTGGTAACTGCACTTTTCAATGCCGTAACAGATTCGTAACTTTACTACTGACTGTATCAACGCAAAATGGACAATGGACAAATAAAAAAAAATTCGAATTTATCACATTCGAAAGTTTATTCATGGGACCAATGATATTATATGCATTCTGTATAATATTTGTTGCTTTAAGAGATGATATAACATCAAATTTATGGTTTCATTTTTTAACCAATTTACTAATTATAGTATTTCTTCTTCAATTTTGGGACTAATTCCTCTATTCATCTATATACCTTATTTTTTTTTATTTATTGAGAAATAATGCAATCTTCCATACTCAAGGCCAATAATTATTAGGGTTGTAAGAAACCAATTGTTCCATATAAAAAATAAATAAACATAATTAAAAAAAAATAAAAAAAATACTCAAAAATAAATAAGAATAATTGAAAACAATATGAACATCACAGTGGAAATAAATAGATAGAAAATTAAATAATAGAAGAATTTCGACCAAGTAATAAGATTTATGTTGAGTAAAAATTCAATAGATCATCAAGAACACATTCATACCTATATACAATATTTATCTAATTTAATTTTTTCATTTCTTAAAAGTAGAATTAGTAATTTTATTGAAAATTTCTGTAAATGTATTATAGAAATTATTATTTTCTTTATGGTAATTATAATATATTCATTAATGAATTTATAATTATATTTATTTCCTTATTAATCTATTTTTTGGCCCAATTGGATTGTTTTATTTCTAGATTTAATATATTGTTATTAATTGGATTACAGAATTCAACTTTATTATTATTTATCAGAAATTGGTTTGTAAATAATTTTTTTAAATATTTGAAACTTTTTTTTTGGGCGGTAGTTGATTTTCGACCGCACCCCAGTCATAGCCTTCTGGATATAATATTAACATATAAGTTTTATTTATTTTTTATTTTTTTTGTGAATAAAATTAAATTTTTTTTCAATAACCCAAAAATAACAGCAGTGATATTAAACGGATTTCTCGAACCGTAAGGAGGTCTGGGCATAGCTAACACAGCCTACCATCTAGGAAAAAAAAAATATTGGGGTAATAGGAAGCTATTCTTCTCTCTCTGACAACTTATTTTCATATAGCTTAGTCACTGTCATATACTCACCCGTTTGGCCAAGATTTATTTCAATATTTTTATTTATTATTTGATTAGAATCTGTTCTCGGAACTATGTCTCCTACAGATGCAGTCGGCCTAAGATTTATTTTAAAGTGATACATTTATGTTATTTTATAACGGCATAAAATAAGTAATCTTAAATGTAGACCCACCGTCAGAGGAGGGAAAGTAGGAGAGGGGCAAAACACTCGTGCCCCGTACTTCCGAGGAGTCTGACAAGAGTTGATTAAAGAAATCTTTGCAGTCAAAGCTTGTTGAACAAATATTTGCAAATAAAAAAATCATTTTCATCTTTAATAAATACTATTACATCATCCTCTCTCTCTGTTCGTTCATGAACTCTTTCTAAGTGTTTTCTGAGAGCTGAAAATTTTTCAGTTTCTCACATTATAAGTTATTCCGTGAAACACCGAAAGACGGGTTGTTGTCATTATGTGTATGCTATTTTTTTTTTTATTTCAGTTCATATTATTTTTTACTATATTCAGTGTTTGAAGAAATAAGACCAGTGTTAGTAGATTATTCCTTATTTTCGTTTCGAGAAATATTGAAACTTTTGAGATTGGACGTTCATTTCCTTGTTTGTTGTTGTTACTTCCTTGTACGAAATAAAGGAAGTATTATAATCGCGAAAATTTTCGGTTTTCAGATTTCAACGGAAATATCCATTTTGACCATCCCTGAATCCATTTTGACTAGTTTCGTCGTGGCGTCTGTACGTACGTACGTACGTTCGTATTTCGCATAACTCAAAAACGGTTAGCCGTGGAAAGTTGAAATTTTGTATTTAGGATTGTTGTAAAATCTAGTTGTGAACCTCCCTTTTTGGTCACTGGTTAATCACCGGAAGTGGTACTTTACTTGAAGGTCATAATTGATTTCCATCAAAAAGATTTTATTGTATTTAAATGAAAGCTAATGAAATTCCCTACAAAACGAAATAAAAATCATTTAAATCGGACCATTATTAGCTGAGATATTGCGTAAGGAACTTCTGAGACTGATTCTTCTGGCGGCTAGTCATCCTGCTTCCGTACTTATTTATTGGGCTTCTGACTTCCTCGAATCTCTCTGTTTTATTCTTCCTTGGATTATTTCTTTACTTCCTTTAGCTTCCTTAGTCGGAAACTAGTAACCAAATTCAGTATCACTTTTTGAGCCACGGATTTATAATTTAATGGGCGTACAAGGAAGTCATGTGTTGTCCACATCAGATATTTTTTTTTTCATTTTCCAGAATAATTTGACTTTTATCTAATGATGATTTATAACATCATGAAATATTAATTTTTTTATTATTTTGGTATTTTAGGAATTTTTTAAATTTTTGATTCCAAAGGTTGGAATATCATGCCTATCATCTGCTCCTTTTATTGAAAAATTTCATTCCAGCGTGATGTATAGTTCTTTATCCATGAACTCCCTATGGGAGGAACATTATCGGTAAATCAAAATGATGTGATAAATAAAAGATTAAATAATAAAAAAAAAAACCCATTTTGATAAAAAAAATATACAGATGACGTGTTGCTTATTGGTAATAAAAACAACCACGACGAAATATTAAAAGCAATAAAAATAGCGTGGTGTGCACAATAGAAAAAGCAGAAAATAATAAAATAAGATTCTTAGACATGGATGTAGCAATACATCAAAATAAGTATAGAACAAAAAGGACAAAAAAAGATCAAAATAGTAACACATTGCAAAAAATAAATGTAATGAGAAATACGATAAATAGATCAATAAAATTAACTGAAAACGAATATGTAAATGAGATAAAAACAAAGGTAAACTAATTTTACCCTAAAAAATTAATTAATAAAATATGGTTCAGTATAAAAGATTGTAAGTCCAGTAAAAATATAAATATTATTAATAAAGAAAATTAAATCCTGTAATAATAAATCACCTAAATAGAAAAGAAAAATTCTAATCAAAAATGATAACAGATTTTTGTCCAGATAAGGATAAGAGAACAAAAATAACGGATAAAAATATAAATGATACAGAAGGGCACATGAATAAAAAAGGTATTAACCAATATTTTAAAGTGCAATACATACCAGGCATAACAGAAAATATCAAGAAAACATTTACAGTGCGATTTCCCAGAATTAAAATTAGGATTTTATAATAATAATAAAATACAACATAAAATATCAAATATGAAGAACAAACTAGAATATTAAGAAAGACAAAATGTTATTATTTATAAAGTAAATAGCAAATATTTTGAAGGTGTATATATATTGGCGAGAGATAAAAAAAAAAACTGGCCACTAGACTTAACCAACACATAAATAATTGTAAAAATAGTAAACATGTTGAAGCTGCAGCATTAGCTGAACACAGCATTAAGTCCAATCATAAATTTGATTTTGAAAAACCCAAAATTTTGTTTATTAAAACAAATAATAGAAAAATAAAAATAATAGAAGCAATACCCATAACTAAATATATAAAAGAAGCTATCAATTATAAAACAAGTATGACAGGTTTGAATAATAATTATGTAAATATAATAAATAGACTTAAAATATAACAGAACATATAAGATCAAGTTCCTTTTTAGAAGAATATCAATTAAAATTAAAAGCACCAATTGAATAATCACGCTAGTGTCATAATTAAAAATAAAAATAATAATACTAAATAAAGGTGTCAGAAGACAGAAGAAATAAATAAGCTAACAGTTGACCAGATTTAGGCTAATCCAGACAGGCTTATGTTCAGTTCAATGTAACATTGTAACAGAATGATATACTCCTACTAATTATCATTTTAAGTTAGTGAATACAAAATAATGACTTTTTTATAATTAGACAAAATAACAGTGGTTATGGATTTATTATGAACAGTGTAGGAGTCAATTTTGTAAGTATTATATTTATTTTCAGCCAATAGAATATATAGCCATATGTACACACTCATATATATTATTGTATTGTGATTTTAGTTATATATTGTTTAAAGTGTGATAATGATGAAATAAAAATGATTTAGAATATCCATTGCATTGTAGATTATATTCTTGAAGATGGTGCAATACACCGAAACGTTAAAGCTGGATTGATGTACTCGTAGAAGAGGGTCATTGGGATTGTCTTCCAGTCTTCCAGTTTATAATTTTTTTCTAGGAAATAATTATGATTAGATTTTATAAAATGATTATTCAACTAACGGCAAACTGCGGTAAACGATAATAGAAATAGCTTATGTGAGCAGAAAATACCCTCGAATTCCAGTTTTCTTCCACAACCTGATAAAGAGCCAGTTACCCACTTTATAGAGGCTGGTAATGCCCATAGCTCACGGTTCTACAGTTAATCACTTTCTGATGAAATAGAAAAAATACTATCTACGATAGCCGGACTCGAATCTGGATCCAGAAATTGGTAGCCCCTCCTCTCCCTCCTCCCTCCCCCCACCACAATGTCACACTCTCAGCTTCTCCTTCACCGTTTCCTTCCCAACTTTGCGTTTAAACCTATTTGAATTTTGAACAGAGGTTCCCTGGCTTCATGTTACTGGATTCTATTTTTACCTTTTAGATTAACGGACATACTCATCTTCATAAAAAAATACAAACTGATTTACAAAAATTTAACAGTAAATTTGCTCAAGAACATAATTATGTTCAAAAATCCAATTCAAAATTTAAATTAATATCGCATTACAACAGCGAAAATTCTGCTGATAAAAGTGTATCCATAAAAAATAAGATAATGACTTTCAGTTGAAATTATGTTATTGTTTACTTACAATTAGTGCATCAATATAAGCTCAACTTGATTCTCAAGTTCTCTTCAACACGAGTCTTTTCGCATTTACTTCGGTAACCATTCTGAATCATTTTAATTAATTATAGATTCTGTTCATTCATCTTGTAGTTGATTTAGTCAATAATAATTTTTTAAACATTGTTATCCCTCATTGAACGTGTAAAAAAGATGATTTTATCCATGAATTTTGTTTGCTTAATCGGCTACCACTTGTAACATTTTTTCGTAGACTTGCAGTTGTACGCGTACCTCGTTCTGGGAATCCCTGAATTAGAGGATTTGGGGTCTCATGGTCTTTCTAACCAGAATCAGTTATATCCAATCGGATATAACTCTTTTAATATTTATTCTCTGTGGTTTATAGCTCCAAGATTGAGCCTCTGCTATAAGATATAATATTGGGCTGGTAATTTTTATGAGATCTGTTACGCTGTAAAGGCATAAAATGTTTTTTTTTTATTGATTAATCTATTGCTATAGTCAGCCCAATAAAATGTATTTTATAGCTTCCTCTAATAGCGAATTTCGAGTAAAGTTTTTATAGCCCTGATACTCGTACATTCTTCATTTCTTTTAAATATTTTATCTTCTGTTTTATCATGGCGAAGGAGCCTCTTCGTCAGGGGCGCAAAATATTGGTCTATGAGGGTAAAGGTGATGCTAATTACATATCCACATAGAGCCCTAATACGACTGAGTAGATATACTCAACTGTGTGCCAAATTATAGAGAAGCTTCTGGATCACGAAAACAAATATTAAAGAGGCTTCGTTACTAAATTATTAAAGAGCATGCTATATATATATATATATTAAAGAACCTTCTGGGAACACACGTCAATCGAAGATTCATCGACGCGATCACAAAATATGCTTCACTAATGAAAATCGATTGCCCGTTGGTTTTTCTTGACGTTATTGGAGCTTTTTACAACGTTGGGTATGATCACATTGTCAGCTAACTAGAAGCAAGAGGGGTGTTACCGGACCTGAAAAACGTGATAGCAGCTCTCCCATGCACTAACAAAATTAAGATTTCTCTAGGAGTCCATACGACAAGCCAGATCAATGTGCTACGAGGAGGATCACGAAGTGGACCCTTGTCGCCTTCGCTATTAAATTTAGCCATTCATCATTCATCATCCGTGAACTCTGTGGTCAAGATTGTGTGGTCCTCCCATGGTTTGCGGATGATAAGGCTGTGTCGGCAAGCGACAAGGGTAATAGTGAGAGAATTATAAATAGCGTACAAAGGATATGTATTATTATTGAACAGGGAATCCTTAAAAACTAAATCTAACTAAATTAAGATATGCATGTCTGAATGGGTAAGTTTTATTATGAGAAGATGGTGATATGGTATAAAGCCGTTTTATTCCTTTACTCTAGTAGCAAACTCAAACAAATAAGGATAGAAGCAAAAGCTTGGAACTCCTATATTCACAGAATCCGAAGAGAGGAAGTGGTCCTTACTCGGCTAAGGATTGGTCACTCAAAACTGATCCACCTTCACCTATTCACTAAAGACTTACCACCAAAATGCCTACACTGCGACAACATCCTGACAATAGTCCATATCTTCCATGAATGTCCATTCTACAGATATAAATTAAATGAAATTGAAAATACCACCAAACATTTTAATAGCCTTAGGAAACAGTAGTAGTAGGGCTGACAAAATAATATCTTTTCTCATCAAAGTACATTTATTGAAGCAAATATAAAATAATAATTAATAAATAAAAACCTGTTAATATCAATATTAATTTTTAAGTTTTTAATTATTTTGTTCATTTATGTATATGTGTCTGTTGTACATATATATATATATATATATATATATATATATATATATATATATATATATATATATATATATATATGTGTGTGTGTGTGTGTGTATGTGTGTGTATTTTTTTTCTGCCTTATTCCCAGTATGGTTAAACTTATCGGGTGCTAATGGCATCGATGCTTTGAGCCTAATAACATCAAAACAACCAAACAACCTTTACTCTAGTTTTATTTAATTTATTAAAAAAATATGGTATTAGCTAAGTTATGCTTACCGGTAAAACTTTAGCCCAGAGCAGAAAATACCCGAGGTTTGATTACGTATGTGATTTGATACTGTTAATTGAACATGCGGATATTATTAAATTAAACAAAACAACGTCAATGAAAGCCGGTAAAGACTTAAGTCTGGATAAAAAGGAATACGGATTAAATAAAATATATGATTGTTTATCAAAAACAGCGGTAGTTTAGACGGTATAGATTTAAAAGTTCGAGCTCGTTTAGTTTTGTACCTTGAGTCTTAAAACTACCAAATTAAAAGGAAAGGAATGCAAGGTTAAAGACGTGAAATGAATTTTTTTTCTAAATCGCAAGATTATTCAGTGCGCGTATACTTTCCAGAAACCTATATGTTGGAATTTACAAGACAAACTATTTTTAATCTTAGGGAGGCCTGGTTTCGATTCTCACCTGAAATAGGCAATTTTGTGTATAAATTTTGTGTTATATTCTTACTTATTTACTTCCCAGCGCTACAACCCAATGTGGCCCTTGGCTTGTCCATTAAGAATTATTTTTGGAAATTTCTATAATGTGGTTCAGTGTCAGATTATTCATTGAGTGGTGGTTCCAGGGCTCTCAAAATGTACAGGGAATGAAAAAAAACATATCTTATTTTGAATCCAGGATTGCCTCTTCTAATCTGGATTTTATGAAAGAGGTATTCTAAGACGAAATATCATGCTTTATTTCTCGAAGGCTGCTTGCTGATCGGTTCCAATTTTTTTGCCGTTATTTCTCTCTTTCTTTCTATTTGCTAAAAGGCTTTCTTGCAGCATCTTCTCCGGTCAGCAGCTGTGGTGTCTTAACATTGTAGGGTAGGCCTTCTTCCTTCTTGTAAGGTTTACTACCTTTCCTACTGTTCGGAGACACCGCAATGCGAGAAATTCCCTTGTGCGATTTCTCCATCCGTTTATTCCTTCTCCTTCTACTGATAGCGGTTAATTTTACTGAGAATAGCATTGTTAGATACACCTTCAGCAATAGACTCCAATTTACTAGATAAGTCCATTGCTAGTTACACTTTTTTTTTAAGGGCGATTTGTTTTCCTACTGCAGAATGTGCAGAACAAATCCCGTTTTTTTTTTTCCCACTGGGAATAGAATATATTGGTAGCTTCTCATCCTTACTGATTGTTTACGAGCGCATTCAACTAAACAGATAATGCTTTGTACGTATAATACCTATGCTTCATTTAATTATTTTTAAATCATAATTAATATGTTTTATTCCCTTAATATTATTGAATCACTTTGCATTCTGATATGTGGCTCACGATTTATTGGCTTAGTGCTCTCAAAAGCTTTAGACACGCCCATACACGAACTTAACTCATGGGCCTTAAGTTGTATCACGTATACCATCATACCATCCTACCTACGATGAAAGCTAAATGCTGTCGGTACTGGAATACCAAGGAGCTGATATCAATGTTCACTCGAGTGGAGTTCGTTAAGGTTCTATCTTTACGATTATATCCTTCACCTCGCCCGATATTTCATTTTGTTATTTGCTGAAGTGAACAGTAAAATTCTTTTGTATATATTGTTTCATGGCTTTTTTGAGTGCAGAATAACATCTTCTAAAACATAATAGTGTATTCCATATTGAAAATTTAATACGCCTTGACTTCATATTTAAGATTATTACATAATCTAAATTTAAGCTCTGTGAATCATACTTACGAATACTTTATGAGTAGTGCTGCATTATACAGATAGCATTTGAGACGTAAGCTGATTCCTAGACTCAGTGAATGAGACTACATTCAGTTACGAGAATATTGTGATTTTAAATTGTGATACTTTCTTACCACATTTTTTTTTTTTTTTTTTTCTTTTTTACTTAAAACTTTTTTAAGTTTTGGAAGACAATTACTACCACAAAGCTAATACCAATGAAATTGTGAATAAATACAAAAGTTCACTTAAACATAATAAACTTTTGATCACATTGTTAACCTTAAATTATTTTTTTTCTTTTTTTTTGCTTTTACAGCATTTTTTTGGAAAGTGAGGGGATGTCGGAAAAGGTGGAATTTGAATGCGGTTAGAGAAAAAACATGACGGATGCTAGAAGGGAGGGAATTCCATAGGATAGTGGGGCGAGCAAGAAAGGATAAAGGATTATTAGTATTAACAAGAAAGGATTAAAGTATTAATAATACGCTAAACTGAAATTCAAATATTATTTGAATTAAATGTTTTTAAAAATAATACTAAATCAAGTGTAATTAAAATTGTATAAGCAGCGATAGACTCTATTTGTATAGGGTTATTTCCTAGAAACAAATATAAATAATAATTTTTTTATAAGTCAATTTAGCTACAGGGAGTGGCAAAATTAATTGTCACATTTCTAGGCTAAATAAAATCCAAACTAAGTACATAAAAAGCGCTTTTTTTTTCATCTGAAATTACTTAAAATGGCAAATGTTTAGTCCTTTTCATGCCGGGTCGATTGCCATTTATCCGTCCAAATCCGAGGCTTTTTTCGAGGTTTTTTAGCAATATAAATTACACAGATTGGGTCGTCGGCCCTTCACTGTACCATTAGTTGCCTTTTGGACAAGAGCTACCCCAGAATTGCTCTGATCCGATCCTGGACGGATAACATGAAAGCTACCCCTGATAAAACCATCTAAGCCTATACTTTATCAAAATCAATGAAAAAATATCTGTCAGATGCATAAAAAAAAAAAAAAAAAAAACGGTTTCTTCATGGGACTGTGATTTCCCTATGAAGAATGGCCCATATATAGTTTTCATTTTTATACTAGACGATCAACAGTAGAAGAATTGACTCGTTTGAGTCGGACAATAATTTGTGCTTGATTTTCAAACGGAAATTCTCTGTTCTTTTATAATTTTTAATAACATCACCTTCACCACTCTGTTCGGTAACTTGTGTGTCTTAGATCTGTCAGTACGAATTCAACTCCAGCGATATTTCGAGTAAGCTGTTTTGTGTTAACAGTATTTTCAAATTGAAGTAATAGCGCCGATTGAAATGAGGGTGTAAACAAGTTGGATAAATATTATTTATCCTTTGTACTCATCTGGTAAAATAACCTATTTAAAAAAAATAAGAAACATTACTATGCCCTAATTAATAAAAGTAAATTCGTAATATTTTGCTGTTATCTTTAAAGAAATTATTTTCAGCTGAAACTAACGTAAATCAAGTGGAGTGCTCTTTTCCCACGTGACCAGGCTTTTCTCTAGCCGTTCTTTATCCCGTTGCCATCCTGGCAGGAACCCCGCGTCCTGAATTTTTAAACCGAATGGCTACTCTTGGCCTTTACTATCCTGGGAGTTGCCTTGGTATATAACCTGAGTTGTATTTATGCAAAATAGTATACAAGTTACTCGTATGCAAGAATTCGTAGAAAATGCTGCCTACTTACTGTAAATATTTTCATTATCAATATTCCTATTCATTGATTGTATTTCAAAATACGTCTGTTACTTTCTAGCTGAACAATGTAGTTAGTACAATAACTATATAGCTAAAACAAAAAAAAAAATTATTTTCCAAACATTTTTGAATTGGATTTTTGAATTATAAAATTGTTCAGTTTATTGTTGGAAGTAATTAAAAGCGGATGAAAAACCTTTCATTGAAACGAATATCCATTTATGTTCGTACAGGGTAATAATGAATTAGCTGGATTGGCAACGAAGGACTGACCTGGTGGACCATTCTATGGAAAGAGCTCATTGGTTTGATTGCCTTGGTTTGACTAGGTTCCAACTTCTCTAACCTTAATTTTATGAAAAACGAGCTTGAAAATTTGAAATCCTAAAACTGTTTTCATTATCAATTTTCACCTCATTGCTTTGCATAGTTTTAATTTAACTTTTGAAGTTCGTTTATAAAAAATATAATACCTCTGGTATATTTATTGAATATCTCGAATTGCTATTAGAACATTATCATAGACAAAATGTGTGAAAATGATAGTGACAAAGGTGTAAGTAAAGATAGTAAAATATCTTAATTATTTTTAAAGGTACAAAAACTGACTAACAATAAGTTGTAACTGAACTATTGAAAATTAACATTTTTTTTTTTAATTTTCATACATTCTGTATAGTCTGGTTTCATCTTTCACCCTAGATTTTCTCGATGTTAAAAATAAAAATTAAATTCAAGATGGCCGTCAGTATCGCGTTTCTGAAAATTTCAAATTTTCAAAGACTACTACTCTCAACCTAGTAGAAGATGAATCTCCCCTCTAATCACGTAGATCGCAAGGCTTGTATAGGACGTAACGCAACATGATGGTAGCTGACTTCAAAGATCCTTCATTTAACTTTCTCTAGTATTGATGAGATCTAGCCACCAATATAGTTGCAATATTAGTAATACTTTCTTTACTTCAAAATATGTTCACCATACGGGTAATGACAACACGATCTTATTATGGGAGTAATCGGCTTAACGAGCCAAGTTGTTAATTGTTAAGCCTCTAGTGTTGGGGCGTGAGAAAGTATTTCACTGGACTATTTGCAGGCTCCATCTTACAATTTTATAATCCAGAGTTTCCATTATATATAGAGTGGTAAGAACTTAATTGAACAAGTCATCTGGGTATTCATAAACTGGATTTTTCTTTCAGTATATTTGAGAAATCAGAATGAGATAAGATGCCTTGCTTGAAACTGAATAAAAATTGATACATTTTACAACTTTTAATCTAATAGGTTGGGATTATTTAAGAAATTGTTGCGAAAACTTGTAACATGAAAACTCTCTGCAGTTTTTGGGTTGATCTTATGAAAGATCGAAGTATGTAGACGATTATCAGATGGTTTCTTAATTAATTTAATTTCATCAATGCAAATATTAACCTCTAATGTGCAGTTAAAATGAAATAGGCCATATCTCAAATTCATCTAACTTGGTCTCCAAATATTTGCATCGAATCAGACGTTCTGTATAGTGTTCATCTTCTTTACAACCTACATTTCTTTGCTTCGTTCTAGGCATCCTCGTGGCTTCTAGTTAGTACGAAATAAAAAATCTTTAAAGAAAACTTTATTTTAATTAGGCATGATAAGAATCACAACAAAAACAAAGTTATGCAATGCGTAGGTTAACTGGTAAAGTTACATTGCAGCTTCGCCTACAGGACCTGTACAACGCCATCTTTGCAGATATTACACCTTTAATAGAAACAATTTATTGTAGTTGAAATGAATTTATTTAAAAAAAAAAATAATAAAAAAAAAAGTTATAAAAGAACAATACATTATTAATGGACCGTTATTATTTGGCCTGAGGCACGGAAAGCAATCGATAGCCCGCAACCCACTGAGGGAAATGATCTTATAAGTGGGTTATCTTCTGATTCAGTGAATGACTGCTTCGTTACTGAATGTGTGGGGTAGAGATTGAGTACACTTTGATCACCTCGGATTGACATTCCCAACGAAGCCATAATAGAGAGTCGTCTTATTGCTTTTCCCCGCGCTCCGATAACTTCAACAAACATTTATTTTCGATTATAAGTGGCAAAGTACTAAGGTGTTTCCAAGTTTCATTAAACCGAAAACTATCGTGTTGATTATTCTATTTTGGTGATTTCATCCATCAATTCTGTTGTGTAACCAGTGATCTACTAACTTTTATTAAGCAAACTTTTTATAATAGTTGATCACTTAATGAATAATTAATGATTCATATTTTTACGCAGTTTAAAGGCATATTTCGTCAGGCATTTACAAGTGCTGCCTGTTTGGAATTATTACTACTAGGGCAAAATTGTTGTTTTTTTATATAAACACATATTTTGTATAAACAAAAGAAATAATACGGTCTAAATATATATATAATTATTTAGAACTTATATGTCAGAGTGTAATAAACTGCAGTGTTTTTTAATCGGTTTTGGATATGTATTTTAAATCGTAAAACCTCAAATTTTGAGGGAAGATTCAATTTTTATTTTTTTTTCGATTTCGAAGGTTCATTATTTAAAATAATAAACCAATAAATACAAAGTTGTATATAATCATCAGCAATGTACTTGGAAAGACATTTTATAGTAATATTAAACATATATTAGCCTTTTATTTATTTTTTCTTTAATTGTAATAAAAATCCTTTGACCCCAAATATTTAAATAATGATAAATTTTAGTATGGAATGCATACATATGCAGCTGTAGGAAACTTTCATTTTTTCTATGAAGATATCGAAGATTTTTTGATACCTGAAATATAAGTATAACACGCTTTAATATTTGCTTTAAATATTTATAAAATTGTGATACTTTGAGCGAAAACCTAAAATACCATCTGTAAATACATTTCCGGATAAGAGATTATGCATGGGTTTTGCTTAAGTGTAGTGAGACCAATTAGTAAATGGACGAGTTGTGCCTAGGAGGCAGCTGGTATAAATATATAGCTAAAGGATGCACCTAACTAACTCCTCTTTCCCAATCTCATCAAGACCCCTATCTCCTAGCCTCTCCAACTAATTCTATTATAGTTATTTGCCCGTGGCAGCAGTGGTACTTATTTACGACACACGAACGGTCTAAGCTACTAACTTGATGGGCACTTAAATCCTTAGCTTACGGGTAGTTTCTTCTGACGCTTAATAGATTAAGTATTTCAACTCAACATTTGATTACGTTATAAACATTTTTAAATAATTATTTTTTTAACTAATCCAGATGTTTTATTCCAGTAATTTTTTTTTTAATTCATAACAAATGTTTTCAATTGCCTGCAATTATTTTTAATTGGACCAAGGAAACCAAAAACTCGTTAGGTCGAGTAAACTAAATTTTATAGGAGAAAGAACTACCCGATTTACTTTGCCATGTTCACGAAAAGAACATTCTGCATCATTAGATATCTCTTTACGCTTAGCATTTATGTGATTGTTAGCGTTAAAATTCATTTAAACCCCCATGGACTTATAGTCCAGAAAACAAAGGAAAGATAGAAAAAATAAACCATAACGTTCTCAATTTTGTTACAGTTGTTTATCGGAATTTCATGTACAACATACAAATAGTCTCAACCAGTCGGATTAGGGGAGCAGATAGATGGTCCCTTTTTTCCATTTTTTGCGTATTTCTCGGAAACTATGCGTACTAGCGATTAGACCAGTCTATACAAAACTGTACTATAAGATTGATTACATTTATTTTTTCATTATCTTACCTGGCTTGCGTTAGAGATATACACCTCTAAATTCTTTAATTTCAGTAAATTATCCCACATTTTTTCTGTATTGGATTCGATAATAAGAACTGCTATTAATAAGACATGGCAAATTTGTGCCTATGCTGATTACCCAGTGATTGCTGCCAAAAGTGAAAAGGCACTTAGAGAGGCCTTTGAAGTAATATACGAAAATGGCAAAAAAGTAGGGCTTGTGGCCAACGAAAACAAAACAGAATACCTTAAATTATCCTCGGCAGCAAGTAGAAGATCCTGTACCAACATTTATTTATCTTGGTTCTGCCCTAAATAATGAAAATTTAATTAGCCAAGAAATTAACAACAGAATAATGGCTGGTGTTAGAGCCTACTATCTACTAACTTCTCAATTCTCAGTTGTTATCTAAAGCTATATAAAACTCTTATTAGAATAGTAGTCACCTATGGAGCGGAAAGCTGGTGTTTGTCACAACAGGATTGCCGTAAACTAAAAGTATTTGAAAGAAAGATAATAAGAAGGATTTACGGTGCTACAAGAGTTAATGGTAACTGGAAAATAAGCATCAACTGTGAAATCGAGGCTATGTTAGAGAATAATAACATTATTAACTGCATCAAGGCAAGTAGGCTGAGATGGACAGGACACGTGGTCAGAATGGAGGATGAATGGATGCAGAAAAAAATTGCGCACTTCAGTGGAAAGAGGAAAAGGGGAAGACCGAGAAGCAGGTCCAAGAATGGAGTGGGGAGAGACGCGAGGAAGCAAGGAGTCCGCAATTAGAAGATGGAAGTACAGGACTGAGAGAAGTGGAGTAGAATAACACAGGAGGTGGCTCTGGTGGAGAGTATGCTGGCCAGTAGCACCGGGGAGTTAGTTAATACAACTGTGAATGATACTTTGATGCAATCTACGGCGTAGCCACAAAGAGGGTAATGTGGTTAGCCTGATCGTTTGTAGTTATGTAAGAATTTTTTTAACGAATGACTCGTTGACAACCCGAAACAATGTTTTGTTGATGAGAAATGCTTTGAAACAAGTCAAGCTCAAAATACTATAGAAATATTGTATTAGGTTTGTTTAATATCTCTGTTTGAGGGTATGTAACGACTACCTATATTCGAGTTTGGTGGGTCAAATTACTCGTTACGATATGTGAATGTTTTCAAACAATTTGAGCCCCAGATACTGAATTTTTAAAAAAATTATATTTTAAGAATTTTCGACTTTTTGTTGATGTTTCTTATTATATCATGTGTTCATGATTACTTGGAAATAAAATATTAATTGTCAATAATTGATATACTAAAAACGTTAAAATAGAAAAAATAACATCCACCGTTTACGGAAATAACTTTTATATCTTTTAACTCTGACCGGCCTAAGGGACGGAATGTACTATCATATCTACTTAAACATATTTATAGGTTGTTAGTGAAGTTGACGTACATGAATACTGAACTTTGGTGTAGTAGTCGGGTGCCTTCCTCTACACGTTATAGCTCCTTGCAAGTGCATTCCGTCCGCATATGCGTAAGCATATAGACAACTCCTTGCATCTCTATAAGCACACAGAAAATAAAGGAATGCATTCAATTAAGAAGATTCTTGATGTTCGTTTGGCTGTGGAAGGCATCTGACTACAACACCAAAGTTCAATATAAACTTCAACAACAACTCGCTAATGTGCTTAAGTAAGTATGCAAGTACATTCTGTCCCTTAAGCCTGATAGGGATATAAGACATAAAAGTTATTTCCGTAATAGTGGTTGTTTATTTATTTTTAATAATGAGTTGATACCTTAGTTATTTTATTACCTTATCTTATCTTTTTTTTTTAAATTCATTTGTTTTTCGAACTGGGGGAATAGAAGGCGGTGTTGTGTTGGATTCGATCCCGATAATTCCTGAATCGTGTGAAAGCACCTGTCGGAATCGGATCGGGTATCGGATCATGTGAAAATCCTCCTTATCGGTGTCGAATCCGTCTTCGAAATTTATTGGACCGTGTGAAAACGTCCTAACTACTTTTTGTATTAGTATTTCATAAAATGAATATTTAAACCAAATCCACATTAGGAGAGGGTGGGTTTCAAAATGGCCAAATTTCGACTGTTTTTGTTATTTCACCTATAATTCCTAGTTCATTCTTTCGAAAATTTTATGGTATATTAAATTTAAAAAAACATCAAATTTTATTTCTAATGTACCATGTAGTTTTCGACAGGCTGCACCGTTTAGAAATTAAAGGAGAAAAACAAAAATAAGTTCTAAAATTTCAGTTTGTTTTAGCCACCATTTTGAAAACCGCCCCTCCTGATGTTGGCTGACAATGTTTCTTAAGCATCTGGGTTATTTTTAGTTTTATGTGTGCTTCGAATTAATCATATATAATGCTTTTTTAATTTTATCGACATTTTTGCAGCTTCACGGCTCCGTATCTCACTAGCTATTACGAATATTCAAAAAATATTATGTACAAACTTGCAGGAAACTTGACGTTCTAAAAAAATAATGCTGGAAATTTTTTACCTAAATGCACTGGAAGCGAGTTATTTTGGAAAAACTGAAAGCATGCTTTTTCTTTGCGGTTCTTCGAAAGGGTGAAGAACGCACTAAAAGGATGAGGTAGAAAACATGGAATTTTTTTTGCAAGAAAAGCAATGCATATAACACACCTGAAAATTAAAATTACCACATGTTTTGCAAACCACGATGGAAACCAAATTGGGCTCAAATGCCATTTAATGGAGATCGGGAAATTTCCAATTTCGAAAGGTGTACTTGATCGAATTTAAAATTATTTGTGATCAATGGAAGCAGAATTTGATGCTTTTATGATGCTACAACTTTTATGTTATGAGTTTTTCGCTTTGAGAACTCATTTCCATGCGTGGTGTCTTTTTTTTGTTCACAAAATCGTCGTTTGTGGTCGTGGTTTTTGACCACATCAGTTAACCAAATCATTATTTTGTATTAATCATTAGACCCGAAATTTTATGTTTTTTAATTTGATATTCCATAGCTTTACTGTATAGGAATTGTAGATGTAAAAACAAAAATAGTCCTACAATTTCTATTTTTTTTTTTGGTCGCCATTTTTTCAGGTCATTGACTGGAAGACTCTTATTTTTTTTTAATGTCAATAATATAAGAATTTAAAAAAATCCCATCAAAGTTTTCTTCTTGACAATATTTTTGCACGGGCTCTCGGTCTATTATATTTTTTAGGTATGATTTATTGTTTACAAGAAAGGACGGTTTTTTAGTTTCTATCTTTTCCTTATACCTATTTTTACCAGAAGTAAATTGTGTTGCTAGGCTATCAAGTCAGTTTATTTTTCTTTTTATTGCTGACTACCCGTGCTAAATAATATTGCTTGGATCTTAAGATTAACGGCGAAGCTTTAAAACTTTAAATGATGCTTAAGCAGGGACTTAAATTCAGTAGTGAACGCAGCGGTGCTTAGAATAAAAAGATATATCACTCTTCGTGACGGGTAGTTTTTTATTTCTCCAGGTGTCCATCCTTATCAGTCGTAACTTTTCGGCTTCCAGTTACATATGTAGTTCTTAAAAGGCAGAAAAAGATTTAAAAACTTGTTCTACTTTAATATTACTGAATTTGTATACAATTCAATGCTATTATAACTTGAATTCATCTTTACCGGGACCTGAACCAATCTGGGACAAGTAATGAGAAAGAATGTACTTGTAATTAAGTTTGACATAAAATTTGTTTAATGTCTCCATATGTTTTGAATAAATACCTACTTTCGTATTTGTATTTTTCATCCTAAAAAAATACACAAATATAGCCAAATTTGACTATGATCACAGCAAAATTATTATCCTCATCACGTTTTAGATTGGTTCTGCCAAACTAAATCATTCACTTTAAAACAAATACAGACATGCCATTAGTACATGGATTTTTTATATTCTGTAATAAAATTCAGAAAGTCCATGAGGATTTTACTTCTTTTTCTGCATCTCAATTAAAATATTTAAGCAAAATTTGCGACAGTGAAAGATGCTAAGTGAATGCTGAATTGTTGCTGAAACTCAAGATTACGATCGTAGAGTCGAAATTATTTTTTATATTGAGATATGTGAAAATAAAATTTGAAAAACAGTTTTCTATGTCCAGAGGTCGTCTTGTTTTCAATGCTCGTCTTTGTTTACAAAGAAAATAGCTGAATCATTTAAATAACTGTTATTCTGCAACTGATATTCTAAAGTACACAGGCTGCTTTGATATTTAAACAATTCTACAGATTAAATTAATATTGTAAAGCGGTCTATTACTTCATTTGTGCTTTTTACAACAATCGATAGATGCTGTCATTTCGTCGTTCCCATGGTAAACATACGAATGTGAAGTTATTGGTGGTAATTGATATAATGAATGATTATTTCTCATTTCTTGATATAACGTTTATGTATTTATGTGTATACATAAGGGCAGGCATGTCGTCAGGAAGAGGTAGTAGGGTGATTGAAATCCTCGACGCCCGGATTTACGATGGTGTACCCAATTTTACTAAGGATTGGCTAATTAATAATAAAAATTGTATTGTATTTTGTGTAAAACGGTTAACTCTTGATATTATAATTGTATAGTAAGTTTCTTTTTGATAAAGCCGCACTCTAATTATTGACAAAAATAAAACATGAAATTTCGAGTGGGAGGAACCCGCAGTATTATTTTGTCTCGGACCCTGGTTGTGATGAATGGCCAAGGTTCGCTTCCAATTGTAGTCGACAATTTGACACAGTTGCAAATTATGTAATCCAGGCACAGCCTCTGTAAAGTGGATATTCGATCCTTCAATGGGTTATGAGAAAAGCCTGGTGGTTCACTGTGATCCTGGCCAGATCACTTTCTTTTATAAGCGATGGTAAAAAAACAAGTATTCAAGAGACTTCCTTTTCATGTAAGCTCCGAAACCAAGAATAAGATTCTTCATGGGCTGTAGTGGTATAGATTTATATGTATATATATATAAATCTATACCACTAAAGCCCATGAAGAGTTCTTGTTTCGGAGCTTACATGATAAGGAAGTCTCTTGAATACTTGTTTTTTACCTGCGCTTATAAAAGAAAGTGATCTGGCTAGTGATCTACATATATATATATATATATATATATATATATATATATATATATATATATATATATATATATATATATATAACACATATAATATAACATATATAACGATAAACTTTTTTTCATATTTTACTGTTCAATTTATTTTTAGAAATATCGCGGAAATAACTAACAATTTGTATATTTTTATCCTTTTTTGAACTCCCGCAAGTTCTACATAATAAAAACAGATTACAGGGAGTTTTAGTACAAAGGACTTTGGGGTTATGGAAATGAGTGAGACGCGCCACATTAGCAAGTTCTGAATGAGCAAAGTCGGAGAAGGTTCCTCCGTCTGCGCTTCATTTACCAACTTCCCGGATCATTTAGCGAAATTAGTGTTTTCCTTTCTTAGAGAGTTCCCCATGATTCCTCTTTTCTACTTTGTCTCTTACTTTTGCTCACCGGCTAATCTTATTTTTCTTTGAAGAACTAATTAAATCCCATGAATAGATTAAAAGATGTATAATACAACTGAATGTCGTTAGTGCATACAAAACACATGAAAATACCAGAATACCGGTACTTATTCCAAAATAAAAACTTAGCTAATCAAGGCAAATTTTTTCGGGTATGTTATGTTGAACTGCATCGAACCAAATATGAAACATGATGAAAAACTCTTGAATACTGAATTTTCAGTAATTATTGTTATTAAATTTACATATATACATTTTCTTCTCCACCTCCTCTCTTATCCGTCCTACTTTCCTTACGCGATTCCTAATAGGCTTTCGGATCTAACTCGCTTCAACGGGTATGAACTTGGAGATCGTTAAAACGGGCTCAACAGGATCCTTCATCCCTCCCTAATTTACCACTCACCTAAATATTTTACTGGGCTTCTCTTATTTACTAGGATTCTCTTTCACGGGAAGAAATAGTCGACTTTTTAAAGATCCTATTTTAGCGTTTAATCAAGTGTCTGTTTACTCGCTACTATGGTGCGGTCCGATTTAATAACTAGCCAGGATTCGAGTCGGGTCTATAAGTTTCTTTCTGATATTTTCAACTTGCATTATTTATCAGGATCAGGATTAACATGTAAAAAAAAATTGAATTGTATAAAATATTGTTATTTATATATGAGATAATTTCCATGTGCATTTTTGAAGGTAGTATGTAATTTAATATGCAGCGGAAAGTGGTGTAAATTATTATTATGAATATTTATCGGTTGTAATTGGTTTATATTGTAGTGTAGAAAATAAGCATCCCGAAGAGGACGTAGGACTTCCAAAAGTCGATGACCGTATTATAGAAAAGTTTTTTTTTTATATTAAAGATAATTGTCACGGAAAGTTGTTTTTCACAAATAATTAAATCGCAATGTGTTATTTATTCCCTCAGTGTTACTCAAAGAATAGTTAAGTAATGTTGATAGTTGTACGGTAATAAACTATTATGAAAATATTCTCTTATTCCTTCTGATTTGTAAAATAGATATTAGCCATCTTGAGATTGCAACCAAAAATTTTACCTCAAAAATGAAGTAAATAATGTTAGTGTTTTTCCTATAAAATTTTTGTTTGGGCTTAAAAAAAATATAAGTTATTAAAAATGGTTGGAAAAAAATTGAAGTTTTAATTTTAAATTTGTTTACTAAGAAAATTAGAATAATATATATTTTGTAAAATTAAGTGTTTTTGAAAATAAATACGACTATAAAGAACTACGACCTTCCAAGAATTTAATATATTTTAGTCCAACTAATATTTTACTTAAGTAAGTAACAAATATAATAATAACGATGAGAAAATCTTTATTGTCAATGACTCGAATAGAATTTGAAGGCAGCTCTATCATAATAAACTGAAAAATATTCATTTAAGTGTTGCCCTAGAAGAAAGGAGTTGAGGCTTCTTAGACAGTTGTACGATGGATCGAGTATATTTTGCTATGATCCACAGTTTTAGTTTTACTTTTGTCCGTCTACTTTATTTCACTTGTGTCCATTGATTTTTTTCCCGTATTTTTTTCTTCCATCTGTGTAATTTTACAATTTTAGCAGATTAACATAAAATTATTTTCCGTCTGTTCACTCTTTAATTATGTAGTTTAACTCCGTTAAAAGTCCACTATGACGGCTATTTTTACTCTAGTGCCCTTAAAAATCTTCAGTTTTATTAATTTTTTTTATTTTTAACCAGAAACTCGAGAATTCCTCTCTAGCAAAATTACTTAGAAATTACGTATTACTTAGTCGTAGGATTTTAATTAGGATTACTCATGTTTATTCTATGAATGCGGAAGCTTTATTTAAAAATCACTATTATGGGTCACTGCAAAATGTTGTAATCCATGTGAATCACTATAAAAGTATAGTCTCAATTATTGATTCTGTACTAGTCTTTCAAGAGCGGCTTTTCAATATTCTCAGCGTTTCCTAGATCATCCTGTCAAACCATTTTTCTTGATAGACAGGAGTTTCTAAAACTTTTTAATATCCGTTTTTGTTCTTGCCAATTTCCTGGATGAGGTTGGAAGAAGCTGTCAATCCAGCTGACCAATAGAATGCTAAAGAGTTCCATTTATCGCCCTCCGAAAACACTTTGGTCCCATAAATCACTGTCTTCCAGTAGAAAAAAAAAGTTCTTTTCAAAAGTACACCCTTACTTTGGAAGTCCAGTTATAACTAATTGTTTTCTCCCCCTTTCCCTCCGCTTTTTATTCTTTGTTTTGAAAAAAAAAATTAAAACTTCTGGTATGAATCATTCTAAAGCCTCCTAAAGAATATCTAGCTTCTACAAACCCCTTCAATCATCAAAAAATTCTTAAAACTGGGTTATAATAATCATTAAATTTTAAGGAAGATAGACTTTAAAACAGAAAACAATTAATAATTAAAATAACTAAGGATAAGTCGGTCGCTAGCTAGGTGATGGCTTTTGTAATTAATTTACTTCAGTTCCAGAGATTTCGCATTATTGGATTTACTTTTGTATATTTTAGTGTTTATCTCATCAAAAATTCATAAATACTTAAAGGATGAAGAATTGAAATACATAAAAATATGAGAGGACAATTTGGAATACACTATATTATTATTATAGGATATTAATTTCAATCCTGACATTTGAAAAATAATCAAATTAAATAGAAAAAATCAATGGGGTGGAGAAGGTAATTTATGAGGGTGGCGTTCAAAATAAAAAAAAAAACAGTGAAAAAAACAATCTTAATGGAAGCCAACGTAATGGCCCGAATTGTAGCTCTCCTTCAGGGCTGAAAATAACAATATACAATAAGAAATTAAAATTATAGAATGTTATAATAAAAAAAAAATCAATAATGATATAAAAAAATTATGAGCTTAAACATGACCAGCTCGAACTGAATATTGAAAATAAACTCACTCAGATTAAAGCAATTAAGTAAAATTAATTGAATGAAAACAATAAAGCAAGATAAGCATTTAATGATATTAAATAAACATGAGTTAAAGTAAAAACATTGGCATAGAGGTGACTTAAATGTAAAAATTACATGTAATAAATTTTATGCATATTATCATATAAAATAAAATATTTAACAACGATAAACATACAAAATGACAAATATAATAACTTGAGGAGGGTCCCAACTGAGGAATTTTGTAATCACTGAAAAAAAGCATAATATTTAGCCTTAATTTATTATTTATTTATGGGTCTTAAACAATTAAGTTGTCTACAGGTATTCTCCATATTCACATAGATATTCATAAATTTTGTGTTAATATAACTTAGAGAAAGAAACTGGACGGTACCCGCAATACTGAAAAGTTGTGAGGGTTTAGAATGTTTTATTTTATAGATATGACAAACAATAAAATAAATTCATAGTTATAAATTAAATAAAAGTCAAACCAATAATGAGAGACAAACCAAATAGTTTCTGTATTTGAAGATGATATAATTATTTTGCATTTATTGATAATTCTTCTATGATTCCATTTATGCTCATCTACTGTAAAGACATCCATTATTCTGAGTTGTCTACCTAGAAAAAGTAAGCATGTCAAATTGACTGATTGATCAAATTGAGAAAACTCTGATAGTATGCATATTTATAATGAGGATGTATTCATATGAGTATGCATATTAATGATGCTTTAATACAGTGTTTCCCAAAGTTTGATACGCGTAACCACAGGGTTACGGAAGAGTTTGGTGGGGGTTCGAGCTTTACCGGGCTTCAAACATAAAAAAATTCGTTACTTGTTTGTATTGTGTATATCTGGTAGATGTATCTATGTAAATTTGCTTTTTCAGCATTTGTAAAGATTAGGTAGAGAAAATGGAACAGCCTTTTATATGTGGAACCACATCTCTTATTAACATTACTTAATGATGATCTGTCGTCTCAACATAAAAACATTAATCCGTTTTATTGATTCTAATAAATGTTATTTATAATATAAATTTTATTTATATTTTATTATGAATAAATTGTATTTGTCGCTTATTTCTTTTTTTATTAACCTATTAAACAAGGGGAAACAATTTTTAATTTCCATTATAGTAGGTACATTTCTTTTATTTATTTTTTTTTTTTTCACAAGGTGTACTCAGTGCTACGAAAATTATCGAAGAATTACATAGATGTCGGGAGTTTAGGAAACACTGCTTTAATAGTTCAAAACTCACTTTTAATATGATGCAACATTCAATTGCGAAAGCTCGAAATAATTGCAATTTTATATAATCCAAACTCCTTTGTTAAGTGTATAATGGTATCAATTTATGACAAAGTCAATATTTTGAAAATTATTGAATATTCCCAACAACTAATGTGTTTTTTTTTTGTGTGTTTTTTATAAATATTAAAATTTATCATTTGACTATTATTATACCTCCGTCATGTACTACCAGGAAATAGTTGAAAATATATTTGATCGAATCTGTATCAGTGGGTAAAATCGAACAATTAAATTTACATTCGTGACGCAAAATCTTATTGTTGGTGGACTAGTGGGTAGATTTTTCGATCATCCTCATCAGTCTTATTTAAAAAAAAAAAATCTTATTATTATCTAGCCTCTATGCATTTCTCTAATAACAAATCAAAACAACATTTTTCAGTTTCCTAGCACCTTACTTCTATCAATTATTGTCAAAACCAAATCGAATTTGATTAAATTGTTCTATGAATGTTTAACATGTTCTTATTTAATATTTTTGAATTGATTGGTTTTGATCATTTTTGATAGATTGATTGTTACAGCCTGATGAAGGTATGAAAATATTGTTTTACCAATAAAATGGTTTTCTTGGTTTGGTTTTGTAAATAATTGATCGAAATAGCGAGCTCGCAAATTTAAATTTTAATAAAAACCGTACATCTGATTTCTGATTTTTGAGATTTTTTTTTTTTTAAATAAGATTGCAGGATGAACCAAAAATATTTTAACGACTTAAAAGTGATTTGACAGCACAAGAGATTTTGAAATTGAAAAACTTGCTATTTTTCTAAATTATAAAGTGGGCTCAGTAACTCCTATCCATATAACAAATAAATAATTTAGGTAATGAAAATCACTGATGTCGTTTCCAATGGAGTGATTTGGAATAAACCACGGTGCGTTAACATTTTTTTTAAGAACTTTGGATTATATTGTTTGTATTGTTTGCTTGACCCCAAAGTTGACGAGACGATTCCATTATTTTCAGGACTACAGATAATCGCTTAAATTTGTACTTAAAATAATTTTTTTTTAATAATTTGAATCTAAGGAATTACAGAATGCACTCAAAATTTAAATATATTTTAACTCGAAGCTATAAAATTTGCAGTTGCAAAATCTGTGACGTTTGACCATAAATATTAGTAAAAAATATTAATAATTATATTTTTAATAAATGTTAAAATGTTCATGTGTTTCGTATTTATTTATTGGCAATATTTCGTATTATTATGCAAGTATTATTAATATTGGAAATATTTTTAAAAATGCTCATATCATATGTGTCATAGGTATGTACATATTTTATTTATATAATTCGTTAATTGTATCATACCTTTGTGTATCCATACTTATAATGTCAGTCACAGTAGATAAAATTGATCGTTCAAAGGTCTCTAATGTTGCAAAATAAAAATATTTTAGTTATTCAAAAATCAAACTTACCATAATTAAAATTACATTAGTCCCTATTTACCGGATACTTTATCCTGATACAAAATTTTCATTTCTAGATTTTTACTGTATTAACAAACATGAGTTTTTTTTGTTTTTTTTTCGTTAATTTTGTAGATACTCATAGTAACTTTAAGTATTTTGTACTAGTCCAATTGCAGTTGATTAATTGTGCGAATAGTCAGTGTTAAAGGATACAGAACTATGTCCCAGGCCGAACCAATTCCAGAATTCAACTCCCTTTATCCTAGTTCTGGGAAACCCGATATTGTGTTTTCCTCAGGATTAAGGGCTTAAATACTAAATCTTAGATTTAGATATGGCTGTTAATTAGCAATTTTTTTTTTTTATCATTGTTACTTATTTTTTAACATTCGCTAAATTTCTATAAACCAAGGGTATGAACATATTAGATTTTCTATGTTAAATTTTCAAAATAAATATATAAGAGCTGATACCTTGAGAGGGGGTTACAATAATTATGTTAATTTTCGGCAACTGTTTCGTTTATCCGTTGAACTAACAGAATGATGATGACAGCATTGTGTTATTTGTCTATTTTATTTAAATTAAAAAAATGATGAAAGACTGCTTGCTATCTATTAAGCTACTAGCTGCCTATTAATTTTTAACTTTTTTTTAGGTGTAAACCTCACACCCTTAAAGGTACAGATTTAAAGCAAAAGACAAGTTTTAGCCGTATTCTTTAACCATTGTTTCAGTTAAGTTTCTTAACTTAGTAGCTAACATTACAATTAGATAACTATTAAAAAATATATAATAAATGAAATGATTTCTATTAAGATATTTGTAGTAATTCAACCAATATATAAATATGTTCCATCCTTATAAATTACCATCATTAGCCCTTTACGATGAAGTTATTCATTTAAATTGAATAAATATTTTATTTATAGTAAGGTGATGGTGGGATTTGTGCTTAATCGATTGTGCACGTCCAAACTCTGAACTACTAAGAACTGTCACCAGAGGAAGATTTTGTTGAGAAGAGGAGACTTGAAAGTGAGCAACTAAGTCCGAAACGCCATTATAAATGAATTAAGTAAATAAAATATGTATGAAATTTCATAAATTTGATAGATTGATAGATATGAAGGTCTAGGGAGTGAATGATGTTTTGATTGATATGAGGTATATGATCTAGGTATGATTGATCAAGAGAATCAGAGGACAGATTAATATTGAAGTCACCGGTTATTATAATATCATTAAATAAAGGGACATATGTGCAAAGGGAAGATTCAAAATAAATCGGACCTGTGGAGAGCTATGAGATTCAGAAGGAAAAATGAGTATTTGAGAACATTTCCACAAATAGTTATTAAATGAGGAGTATCAGGGGCAGGATATTTTGGAAGGATTTTTACTCTCAAACTATCATGAACGAAAAGATCAACGCCCCCACCTCTTTGGTACGTCCGATCATGACGAAAGAGGATATAATTAGAGGAAGGGGGAATATTTGGTTTGAGCCAGGTTTAGTATATACATCTTATATCCTATTTCCTTCGTGGAAATTACAACATGAAAATTTTTCATCGTGTCAATTCCACACGCAAGAAAAACATGCCCCGAAAAGAAAGCTTGTCGTCATTCACGTGTAGCGACATTGTCGCTAGGTGTGTAGGGGTCAGTTTTTACAAATCAACCATGATAGTTCAGTAAGGTAAAGTTGTCACGCAAGTTATTCAGTTAGGCTAATTTTCCCACATATGTGATGTCTGACACTGAAGATTGTCTCAGTTAAGTTTAACTAGTAAAAGGATTAAATATAATAATCTTCCGGAAATGAACTATTTTCATATTCATGATCCAGAGGGATCCAATTTTTAAAACGAAATAATTGAATTTTAGAGCGATTTGAAGGGTATATTGACTTATATTTAATGGTGACGGTATTATTTACGAAGTGAAGTATATTAACAGAATTTTTTTATTCAAAAGTGGAGTCAGTTTTGTTTTAGCAATGTGAAAAAGCGCTATATCCAAATTTTTGAGCGAAAAATAAAAATTTTTGGTCTAAATATTTTGCCATGGGGAAGGAACGCTTCAATTTTTATTTTAAGATTTTTAAATTTTATTATTTATCTTATAATCTTATAATCTTATTATTTATAATCGCTCATAAATCAGGAACCCTTTGGCATCTAAACATGAATTTAGATGCTTGCATTTCGGATTTTGATTTAGGTAAGCACATAAGGAGCACATATTCATTAAAAACATTTTTAAATTCCAATTTTACTTATCTTAATTTTTGTTTTTTAAAACACCGTTGAAAATTTGTCACAAATAGAGCCATTATTTTCAAAATTAATATCGGATATAATTGAATTATTATAATTATTGGATAATTGTCAATTATTTTATTACCTATTCTTTAACTTTTAACCTCTTTAGTGTTTCAGTATAAACGTGATATATTGCACGAAAACTCTAAACAACATTAAATGCGAAGAATATTTTATGACAATTTTCTATCTAATGCTTAGAATTTAATTGAAAAATTTGATACCAATAAAAAATCGACGTGGTCTATTTCAACCCCATGTTATTAAAATCAGTAGAATGTGCGACAAAATATTCACATCGAAATCGAGAGTTAAAAATGCCGATCTTTTTTTATTCCAATTGAGAGTGTATTTACGGAATGTAAGTTTTAAGAATTCCAAAACCATTTTGTTGATGGGATGGAAATCAATTGAAAGGTTAATTGAAAGAGTAAGTAAAATTTACTATAAAAAGAATATGTGACCCAAATTAAATCATTTAATTAACCAAAATCATTTATTTCAAAGGACAATAAATTTTTGTTACCAATAAGCATCATTAGCTCATTTGATTTATTACCTAAGCCTCAATAAAAAATTAATTATTGTAATAACAAATTAGAAACGCTAATAATAACAATCAAACAATTATTATTAATAAGAAGAATGCCAATAAATTTAAAAACAACAGAGCAGTTATCACTTGTAGTTGTTGATACAGTATAGGTTTTTGTTTTTAATTATAGTAGATAAAATATACAAAATCTATTTTATCTACATGCCGAGTTTGCTTGTTGACAAATCTGCACTAACTGCATGTTTTTTATGTTAAAAAATAAATACGTTAGGGATATTTAAAATAAATAAAACTAATTAATGCTATAGAGACCGAGGGCTGAGTGGGTGGAGGGGGTAGGGGATAAGATGTTATTCTATAATATATAAGCTCGACAGTTGCTCTCGGTACTTCCGATATTCTGTGGTATCGATACTTTCCGTTCGATATTGTATCGATACTTTTATTCGATATATTGGTGGTATCGCTTACATGTGTAATATAACAGTTTAACAAACAATTAATAACATTAACAATGCCCACGCCTATTAATCTTATAGAGTGAGATCGGGCTAAATCGGATGCTCTCGGCTGTTTCCGATTTCCAAATTTCTATTTCTAGACTCTTGCCATAGGAATACTTTCATATTCATATTTTAACTTTCGTAGTTACCACAGCCCTCTACATAATTAATTTTATCGTGTATCAAATGAACTTTTAAAACTTATAAGAATAAAATTAAATTTATAAAGCAGTGTTTCTCAATCTTTTAGTATTTGCGACCCAATTTTCAATCACAATTTTCATCATGCCACCCTCTCTCTCCCCTTTACAATAATTTTCACTGAAATCGTTCTGTAATCATAACGTTAGTTTCTATTTAATTTAGTTTACATAATCACATAATGCATACATCGATTCTAATTTTCAAATACATTATATAATCAATTCAATATTCAAAATATTAATGCTTAGCTTTGTCTCGAATATTCTAGAACCTGAAGCGAAGGGAGTCACTAATAAGTATTAATCATGTTTTTAATTTAGTTTTGAGTTAGTTATGTTTTTAAGTTATGTTTTTAAGTTAGTTATTAAATACATTGTGTAATAGATATTTATAAGTGTATTATACCTATCACTGTAAAGTGTATTTTATTTGGTCAGAATGTTTTCTGTAAAATAAATACATTTTTTTATTTTCTGTCGATATATTTTTTTCCGATATACTCGCGCCCTCCTTTATCACGCACCCCTAGAGGGACGCATCCCCCAGGTCTATACCTATAGTATAGGTATAGACCTGGGGGATGCGTCCTGGAGCATCTGGGGGGAGCATCCGACCTGGGGGATGCTTTACTACTATCATAGTAATCATACTAATACTACTGTCATAAACAATGATGTGACACTGATTTAAACATTACCTAATATTAATTCCACAAATTAAACAAGAACGATTTATTATATACAATGAAGTGATTAGTCACTTCATGCGTCTTGTAATTTTTTAATTCATTACTTTTTAATAACTCCATCAAAGAGTTTTAATAAAAATAAACTGTTCACTGAACGATTGCTTTGTATTTTGTTGCCATAGTTAAATTGTATAGTAAATATTTTGAATTAACAAATTACGTAAGTATTTACCGATTTCAGGTCATAGGGTAGTAGTTATTAAGCGAAATTATTGAAATATAGAATTTTTATTTGTTGTTTTATATATATGAGAGAGCTTCTTCCTGTATAATCACCCGACCGGCCTTTTCGTCTGTCCCTTTTTGGAGGAAATAGGCAGGTTGCAGGATTAGTTCGAAAAGCGCGGTTTAGTGCGCGGGGTATCGTTATAAATATAGGAACGGACTTTTTAAAAAGGCCGGAGTGGAGCGGGGCGGTCCGGACCGGTCCCTAGTGCGCGCCGTACTTTACACCATTTCCATAAAATGTAATTACAAACTAGTACAATCAAAGATGAAATATAAACTCAATAGAAGTCAAATACCGATTTGAAAATTAATTTCAAATAATGTTTTCTAATATTAGCTTGTATTGAATTATTGTTATCATATTATTTTATATATCACGATTTTGTATTGCCGATAAATCATGTCACTGTCTAATTTAAAGTATAAAATGATTACCTATAAATAATAATAATAATAAAAGGCTTAGCGAACCCGGAGGTTCGATGCCGATACCACTAATCGCTGTCTACAAATCTCGGTCCACCGACTACCGTCCAAACCCAAATTCATTATAACACTCTTAATACAATCCTCCCACCTACGTTTCGCTCTACCCCTCGGACATTTACCAGTCGGCTCAGCGTTTATTAACTTTTTAGGAATTCGTTCGTTACTGAGCCCAACAACTTTGCAAGCCCATTTCAACCGTCGCGATGATATCACTTCGATTATATTAACAGGGTGCATGCTCCGTAATTCCGCGTTGTGTAACCTCCTAAATTCTCCAGTTGACTCATCCTTTTTCGGACCAAATATTTTACGCAGTACCTTATTCTCGAAGACCTTAGGTTCGTTCGTCCTTTATTGTCATTTCTTCGTCCTTCGAGGTTAGCGGCCACGTTTCATACCCGTAGAGAACTGTAGGCAAGATAATAGTTTTGTATATTCTAAGTTTTAAGTTTCTGGACAGAATGCGTGACCTAAGTAATGTTGATACCGAAAAATAACAAGCATTTCCCACCTTTAACCGCGCCTTTATTTCCTCTTGAATTTCGTTTTTTCTAGTAATCACAGACCCCAAACACCTAAATTTTTCAACGTGTTCAAACCTATTTTCTCCTATATCTTTATCCTCAAAATCGCCTCTGTTTCTATTGCTAACCATATATTTCGTCTTATCTGTATTTATTTTGAGGCCAACCTCTCTCCCAGCTGTCATCAACGTTGTTGTATTCAGTTTTATAGTTTCCGCGTCCTCACTTAATAATACCAAATCATCCGCAAACCCGAACACGGATATTTTACCACCCAGATCTAAATCCCTTTCGGTGCGCATTACCTTTCTAATGATATACTCTAGTGCTAAATTAAATAGGACGGGTGAAAGGGAATCGCCTTGTTTTAAACCCGAGCGAACTTCAAATTTCTCCAAAACATAATTGCCGATTCTAACTTTATTGAATGTTTCGGTCACGCACATCCCTACTAGATTTACTAACTTCTACGGTATTCCCTGCTCGATCAAAATGTTATACAGTCTCTGGCGATCAATGGAATCATAAGCCTTTTTGAAATCCACAAAAAGCTGATGAACTACACCGTTGAATTCTAATTTTTTTTCTAATATTTGCCGTAAGGAAAATATTTGATCGATAGTTGATCGGTTCCGTCTAAAACCACATAGGTAGTCTCCGATAAATTCCTCGGCATATTCCGTGATTCGACTAGTTAGGATCAACGAGAATATTTTACAACATACCGGGAGGAATGATATTCCGCGATAGTTATTGCACTCCGTCCTCGGACCTTTTTTGTGAATCGGAATAAGTATAGATTCTTTCCATTCTTCGGGCATTTTTTCATTTTCCCAGATCTTTTTAACCAAAAAAATTATTTTAGAAACTCCAGCTTCACCGCACGCTTTTATTATTTCACTGGGAATGTTGTAGATTCCCGCTGCTTTATGAGATTTTAATTTTCCGATGGCCATTTCGACTTCCTCCTTACTCGGTTCTTCAATTAACGGTTCAGCACTCTGATATTCAGAAGGAGGAGATTGGCTATTATTTCCCGAATTCAAAATACTTTCAAAGTGTTTTTTAAATTTATTCACAATGTCCTCCGGATCGGCCAAGATATTGTTATTTTCATCTCTAATTCCATTCATTGCGAGTTCAAACTGTTTACGCGATCTGTTTATACCCTTGTACATGTCTCTTACGTTGTTTTCAATTCTATTAGTTTCTATCTCTATTATTTTGTTTTTAAGATATTCTCGTTTTTTATTTTTGAGGAATTTGGACGTTTCATTCACTAAGGCTCGGAAGTTAGCAACATTGTTATCGCTTGGATTATTCAAAGCTTTTAATTTCGCGGCTCTTCTTTTTTCGCACAAGTTTAGACAATCATTATCGAACCACGGTTTGTTCTTTTTAATGTCCCTTTTTCCCAGACACAAATTACTCTTTGATATTATCCCTAATTCCAATCCATAGCTTGTCTACATCTTCGCGATCCTCATCTAAAGATTCCAAGGCTTCAAACCTATTCTTGATTTCTACCACGAATTGATTTCTAATTGATTTGTTTTTCAATTTATCTAGATCAAAATTTTCGGTTTTTGTCGAAGTTTCGCGATTACTAATTCATGATCTGATCCACATTCTGCCCCACGATAAGACCTCACGTTAATTATACTATTTTGCCATCTTTATTGTTTCAAAGAAGATCAATTTGATTGTGAATCCGGCGATGTCCACGTATACTTATGAATATCCTTATGTTTAAACGTAGTACTTTTGATTGATAGGTTTTTCGAGATAGCAAAGACGGATCCCATTATCATTACTATGTTCGTGCAAACTTTCTTTACCGATCGTCGGATAGTATACTTCTTTCCTGAAAATGATTACCTATATCAAAAATAAAATAAAATTATATAAATGTTGTCTAAAAAAAAAACTCTCCTTAAAAAAAAAGGGAGGTAATAAATAAACAAAAATTATTAGAATTTTTTGACAATTGTTATTTTTTATTGCTTGTTATTTAATTATCTTTCGTTATCTTTTAATTGTGTGGTCAATTATTTTAATTTACGGGAGGTTTTCTTTCCCTTGTTGATACTTTTTTAATTAGAACTCGCTTTTAAGGTTTCTCCCAGTTTAAAGAGGCCGGGCCTTTTTTTTCCTTTTCCTTTTTCTTTCTGGTATCGACCTTATTTTTAAACATTCAACTCTAAAGTCTTGCATAGTTCTTTTATAACTTAAATTATCATGCCAATCAAGGCTGAAATGAGTTTCTGGATTTAAAATTTTGTTTATAAACAATTATTTTTTTTAGTTAAGATTTTGTTTTCTTCCAAAAACATACGTGAATGATTGTGGGTAAATTTTTTTTTTTAAATATTTAAGTTTATTTAATTTATTCAATTATTCATTAATTTATCAATTATGTGTTTTAGCAACACTTGGCTGCATATCTTTATTTATTTAATAGCCTAGCATTAAATGTTGAAGTCCATCTTATGAAAAAATTATTATTTAAAACAATACCATTTTCGGATATATATATTTTATTTACTTTAGTTCAAAAATTCGAAAAATTATCTCATAAGTAAGAAATTGTCAATAAATTATAAAAATATATTTTTATAACTTCCTGCCAAGGAGTTCCGTCTGATAGATTTTTTTTTATTTGTGGATTGATAAAGCTCGGGTAGGGTTTTCCAGATTTTTAAAAAAATATTTATTAACAACATAAGTATTGTATTTATTATTTTTAATTTTTTCAGATATCAAGAATAATTTTGGATCCTTAGAAAATCTATTCTTCACCATCATCACCTAAGGCAGTAGAGGTAAGGATCTTACGAATTATTTCATTATGTTAATTATTTAAAAAACATTTTATTAATATTCAGGTTAATAAATATTAATTCTTCTTTGAAAAAATAGAATGAATCGCCTAATTGTTACAAGTTTAACTATGAAATAAAAATTATTATAAGATGTTTAGTTATATAATTGTTTTTATTTATTTATTAATAAAATACTTTGGAGACCAATGCAGCTTATTCAAATGGTAGAGCAGATCCTTCCCAAAGACGATTCGAATGATTGATATATATATACTAATAATAATAATAATAATAAAAGGCTTAACAAAACCGATGGTTCAATGCCGATACCACCCATCGCTGTATACACACCTCCGTCCACCATCTATTTCATAACCCAAATCGTCAACATAGTCCTACCACAAATATTTGGTCCTTCCCTTTTTTTTTAATGAATTTAAACTAGGGTGCAGTGCTGCGCAAACTGCTCGTAATATAAATTTGTGTGTACCATCAACGAATGTAACTTACGAATGTAGCGTTGGTTTCCGAGGTTTGCTGTGGAGATTTCGAGTTAGAAGACAATGAAGGTCGTGGACGCCTTTCTGTAGTTGACAAAAACAAGCTGAAGTAAATAGTGGAAGCAGACCCTGCTAAAACCTCACGGGAAAATAGCGGAAGAACTCGGTGTGAACCGATAACCATCAGATGCCTCCTGGGGTCCATTGGAAAAACAAAAAAGCTCGCGAAGTGGGTGCCACACGAGTTAAACGATCGCCAAAAATCGCCGCTTCGAACTCTGTTACTTGCATTTAACAGCCAATAAAAATGATCAATTTCATCATAGGACAGTGGTGTGTAATGCGAAATGGATCTTATGATATAACAGAAGGCGTTGTAGTCAGCGGCTAGATGAAGGCTAACCTCCAAGACATTTTCAAAAGCCTGACGTACCCGGAAAAACTTTTGGTCACAGTTTGATGGTCTACTGACGGTATTATTTTACAGGTTTCTCAATTGTGAGACTTTCGCTACCGACAAGTACTATCAAGAAATTATAATGCATTGGAAGCTGAATCGCCTTTTCCCTGCATTGATTAATCGGAAGTGCCGATCTTTCTCCTCGATAATGCCCAGCCTCACGTTGCATACCTTGCACTGCGACGACTGGATGAGCGATGCTACGAAATCCTGCAACATCCATCCTATTCACCTGACGTCTCCCCTGAACACATCCACTTTTTCTTGCACCAGACATCTTTTTATGAAAGAAAACTTTCAAAACCAGAATGATATTGAAAATGCTTTTCGGTAGTTCATTTTTTCTAGGTATTCAAATTTCTTCCCTGCTGCGATAAATAAGCTCGTTGCGTGTTGGCAATAGTATATAGATTCGGATGGAAATTATTTTGACTAATTATATATTCTTGATGTAGAAATATAAAATATTTTCCATAAATATCAAAAACCTGCATTATTTTGCATCAACCCAATAAAAATTACTTTCGAACAAAAAATTTGAAGGCTATAGCGAGCTGAGAACTGTTGACGGCCGCGTTATGGTTTCATTCAAACTAAAATGGGTAAACTTAGTCTTTATAAAAAACGTCGTTTGTTAGCATCATGTGGTTTACCAAAAATTGCTCTAGATTTATTACTGTATGCCTTTTGCGGGACCAACTTATGTTTTTTACTTTCCTTTTTATTTCCCGATACTAGGTAAGAAAAGTATTTTAATCGGGCCAAAATTTCGAGTTGCAGTTTTCAGCGGATCGGAACTTTTCGAAAAAAGCATTTTCGGCCATCAGTTTGTCTGTATGTATATCTCTTAAACGGGTGGACCGATTTTATTTCTTATTGCTTGTTGCGTAAGGTTTTGTTTCCGAATGTCTGTGTACCAGATCAGGCATCCTGGTGTGCGATAGCAGTTACACAAAATCCGAAAAACATGTTTTTCTAATGACTGTAGCGCAAAAACGGCTCTAACGATTTTGATGAAACTTTTCTAAAGTATTATACATAAAACTTTCTAACTATTCATATATTAAATGCATCCCTGAGAAAAAGCATGAAAAAAAGTTACGACATAAAGTATATTTTATTTGCGTATTACTCGAAAAGTATAAATTTTTCAGTAAATTTTGTATTTAATATATAATGGAATTATCTAAAATACAAACAAAGGTAATCATCTATATCGGAACCATTTTTGGATAAGATACGACGTATTAGGCACTATAACCAGGATTTTACTTTCCGGCCGCTAGTAGAAAATTATTCTAATCGGGTCGAAATTTCGATCTGCTGTTTTCAACGGATCTATGCGCTTAAGAGTCTTCGGAGTCGAAAAAAAAGCATTTTCGCCCATTGGTCTGTGTGTGTGTGCGCGCGCGCAAACGCGCGTCTGAGTCACGGTTATAACTTGAACAGGCGGACCGATTTTGTTGCTTCTCTTTTTGTTACATAGGATTTCTTTCCCCAATGCCTGTTTACCAAGCCGGGCACGCTGTGCCCAATAGCGCTGAGCAATATCCGAAAACGTGTTTTTCTAAAGACTGTAGCGCAAAAACGGCTCTAATGATTTTGATTAAACTCACCTAAAGTCTTCTGCCTAATGCTTTCTAACTATTCATGTATAAGATACATCCTCGAGAAAAAACACGAAAAAAAATTAAAGAGCATCGGGTAAAGCTCATCGTCGGCTGCAGTAACTTGCATCTCTCGCATTATTCTGAATGGTCAAACTGAAAAAAAAGTTATAACAAACTCATTCACTTGAAGAACTAGCGTAAAAAAATTCTTTCAGCAATGCTCGAAATGTTAGAGCAGCCAATTATTTCATCTCAAGCAGAAGTGGGTGATCATTGGACTAAGAAAATTAATTGTCTCTGTTTTTAATTTACTACTTATCAAAAATTTATCATTAAAATAATGTTATTCTCTTAGCTTCAATTTTTTTTTTTTACTTTTCTTCAACTAACCATATCCCATGAAAGATTTTTGGCCGTAAGATTCAAATAATCCTACAATTGCTTAAGATTTGTTTTTGTATTTAGTTCGAGTTCAGCATATGACAAAACATAAGAATGGTAAGTTTTAGAATTTTTATTGGAAATTAGCATTTTAGCCCCACTGAAAGACAGGAAAAAAAAAATAAAACAAAAAAACCTATACCACTACTACTACTGTACTAATTGGGTTCAGTACTTGGTAAGGACCGGTAGTGCAAGGAGGTGATTTGGCCGAGATCACGCCCAACCGCCTGGTTTTTCCCCCAATTAAGGGTGCCCGGTTTATAGAGGCTGGGTGATCCCTGGGAGGGTCTCCCGATCCCACAGGGTCGATCCACGGCTGATAACAGAATAAATAATTATCTACCACAGCTGATATCGAACCCGGGACTGGGAGCATGGTAACATAGTACCTTACCACTGAGCTACTCCGCTCCAAGACAGAACAATGAAAAAAAAATTATATTAATTTAGCGTATTGTGAAAAATTAAAGTCTGTAACTGAATGCGTAAAATACAATATATATAATATTTTTTTTACCTATAGCCCTTCTTCTTCCTCACTATCTCCTCAGTGCTGCTAAGCGTGGAGTAGCTGCCTCTGACCATCTCGTCCAACGGTCCGTGTCCTGTGTAAGCCTTCTCATCTCCAGCATGGTGCATCCTCTCTCTGTGTCAATTCTCTCAATCAAGTCTGCATACATGAGCCTTGGCCTGCCTTGAGGTCGCCTTCCTCTCGGTCTTGCCTCTAGAAGCCACCTGGCGTTATGGTCATCTCCCATTCTGTTAACATGCCCGAACCACTTCAATCGTGTCTAGGACGGATCTAACTCCTATTTCCTCTCGCACCCTCTCATTCCTTATTTGGTCTCGCCTGGTTATTCCTAATATTTTCCGTAGGAATCTCATTTTCGCCGATACAACCCTGCTGGCATGGCGGTCCAAGAGTGTCCAGATTTCTGATCCGTATAGTAGCACTGGGAGAAAAACTGATTTGAATAGCTGAACCTTCGCTTTCCTGCTCAACTCCTGCATTCCAATGAGTGCTAGAATATTTACATATATATATATATATTTGTATATATATATATATATATATATATATATATATATATATATATATATATATATATATATGTATATACATATATACATAGATATACAAAATTTTAACTTTCTTCGGCTATCCGGTTTTGAACTATGCGAGACTACTCAAAATGGATTCAGGAATGGTCAAAATGGATATTTCCGTTGAAATATGAAAACCGAAAGTTTTCGCGATTACAATGCTTTCTTTACTTGGTACAAGGAAGTAAAAATATCGACTAAAATAGCCTTCTGTTTAGGTTATTAGTTATCCGTTAATTAGTTTTATTGATATCGTAACCTTATAAAGTTGTAGAACTATAATAAAATCGAAAATTAAGTTCAGCTGCTATTTTCGAAGTGAAGAAAAACATCATAAATCCATTATTACGATTAAAGTTTCCGAACTTGGACGATTACTTTTGAACTAAATGAACCATTTGGCGAAAGACTCCCTCTACTTTTGTCGATTTGTTCGATATCTTCATTTCAAGTACATCATATATTTTTATATCACCTGACTCGATAAAATCTAGACCCGATATAATAATTTCTAATGAGCTTCTCTCACACTTAAATAAAATATTAAATTTCATCTCAAGATGAAGTCAAGTGATACGTGTTTCATCTTGAAATTTAAAGTACCTTAAAAAAATTGTAATATTATTTTTTATTAACTCTGACGTAAGAGGTCTCCTGTAAAGAAAGGAAGAATTTCTTTTTTCAGTTTCTTTTTTAATGGCGCTATAATTGCCAATTTCCCTTTGAACCCGAAAGGAAGAGTGAATTCTAATTTTGATTTGAATTTTTTCCTAATTAAAGATAAATCAGTTTTAAATATAGTTCACTAGTGGCATTGTTTTGACCTTTATTTAAAAGTTTTTATGTGACGAGACGTCTGATTCTGGTAACACTTCACTGCGTTGCTTTATATTATTGAATTATGATCAGGCTTCAAACTTTTTATAATTGTTAGGGTGTTATCATTTACATGAACATGTATTTCACATTGAGCGCTTATAGTATTCTAGAATGTTCTAGGTTTATATAATTTATAACTCTCTATGTAATTATAAAGCTCTTTTATTTACTATAAGATATACAATACACTATACTACTATTCGTTATTATTTGATAGTAATCAGATTAAATTAATCACTAAGTTTCTAGTAGACTGGGACCATAATAAACCTCTATCGGTTACTAATTAGTCTTTTATTTTCTAATCTTAGGAACATGTGTAAAAATAATGTATCACTAATCATTTTGATTAATTTCGATTTTTATTATAGTTTAATATAATATAATCTATCTATCTATCTGTATATATATATATATATATATATATATATATATATATATATATATATATATATATATATATATATATATATATATATATATATATATATATATATATATTATTTATTATTTTTTTTTTTTAGAAATGTATATATTATTTTTAATAAATAGACTTTGCAGATATGATAATTAAATTACATTGTACTGATTATGTGCTTCTAACAGATAATTTTCTTAGAAAACTTTTTTCATACCTATATTTTTCAGTGCGTAAAATACTGCATTGAAAATAGTCATTATTTTCTTAATTTCTAATCTTCTAATATTTTCTTCATTTCTAATTATAGTTTCACAATCAAATTTTACCTTTGAAGCAACTGTATTTTTATTTTATTTTTTGCTGAGAAATTTATATATTAAGAGATCCGTACGAAAGGTGTTAATCACTGGGAAAAATACAAAACAGAATATATATTTAATTATTCCACTTCGTTTCGGTAAAAAATATATCAAACAGATTGCAGAAAACAATAGCCGCACAAACATAATTAGATACAGTGACAAAACAAATAGCAATTGCTCATATTTTCAATGGTTATTAACTCCATAAATAATCAAAATAATATAATAAATGAAGTTAATAAATGCTTTTTTTTTCTTATCCTCCGTTTATTTAAAATCTCTTTCACATACATAAATGAACAATATCACAATAACACAATATATATGAGCAAGTCCTTACATTACCCGAAGTTATTCCAAAGCAAAGCTATTTAAATGTCAGCTGCGTGCAGGAGTTTCACATTCAGGCATTGACCCTCACTAATTTGTAGAGATTGGGGAGGAACCATTCTACTGGTTAAGGAATAGGGTGAAATGGGTTTAGTTTGCAGAGTCCAGAACCACAATACCAAAATACTTCAAAGTTTATAATATTTTAAAGCCTGAAATAAAAATTTCTTGATATAATCCTAGAAGCTACTTTTCACGAGTTGTTACGAAAATTCTACCTGAAAGATTCGTCTGAAATGTAAGAAAATCCTTATTTTGATTACAAAAAATATTAATCCAGCAAATGTGATTATCAGTATATCAGTCCTTCAATTATAAATGATTTTTTTAAATTTAGAATTTAGTGAAGGAGCTATTGGAATTATCTAAAGTAAAAAGGAAAAAGAAAAAATAATATTTCATATGAATACTATTTAATAAAATTTTAAAAAGCTTGAAAAATACGTAACAGAAATTGAAAATTTGAATACATCGTTATAAAAAGAAAATTAATATTATATGTGACTTATATTGAAAATTTAACTTTTAACAGTTTTCGTCGGTATATTAATTAATTTATATAACATGAGTAGATTTGTGGTCTAGATGTGTGATTTAAGAGACAATATTTCAAAATTCCTTTATTTATTTTTCGATTAAATAAATGTCTGTGAATTATTATTTCAACAATAAGGTAGCATTTTGATATATATTTTTTTAAGATATGTAAATTTAAATTAATTCAATATAATTTAGTGGCTTGTGTTTTTTTAATATATTATAATTTTATTATCAATGCATTTTTAAATTATATGAAATAAAAATACGCACGCACACACACACACACACACACACACACACACACACACACACAAACACCTACTCCCAGGTACACTAGTATGTTTAAGTATCCTTAAAGATACACGAATATTTCCTTTTTTTGTTATTTTCTTTTTTTCGCTCTTTTATTATGTTTCTTTTTTTTTTTTTGTTGTTCATCTATGTTTCTTTGTTTTTTCTTAGTTTCTGTGTTTATACTAAATAATGAAATGACATAATTACCCGCAAATTAATAAATATATAAATATAGTACAATTTCGCAACGCTTATTACTTTAATCTTTGTCCTGACTTCTATACGGTATAATCCTTTCCAGACCTGATTTACATTTCCACATCATTTTTTCACACTACTTAATGATTATGGGTTTATTAGAAGACTGGTATATAATATCACATGATTAGAGGAAAATAAGGTTCATTTGTAACTAAGCCACGGTATCACACGTTTCTAATTTTCAGAATGTTTCGGAGCAAACACTCCTTAAATAATTTTTTTTTAAAATTTATTTAGGCCTAACTCTATTACTATCTGGTAGTTACTATTTTCACTACGTGTGCGTAACCGTGTTCTTATAACTTTTAAAACTTTGAATTCAATGTTTAAAGCCTAAATTAATCTGAAACTTGAAGAAAAATCTAATTTCTTTTTCAGGATAATGCGCTGGTTTCTACTAAGATTTAAGCTAAAATTTAAAAAAAAACTGTTAAATTTATTTATTTTTGCCAACCTTATCTCTAATATGGGATGCAAATGTATCCGATAAAACCGGAGATATTTTGGAATTTTATTTATTGCTAGCTGTAGTTTTACCAGCGTTTAATTTGGATTGACTTTTAAAATACTAAAATAATAACGTAAATAATAATGTTGTTATTCCAAACATATTCAAGGAACAGAGTCAAAACAACATTAATTTATAAAATTCGAAAAAGTTTTATTTAAATAATTTTCACGTTTTCATACTTTCTCCCTTACCCTTCATTTTATTTACGAAATAAGATTTTCACAAAAAAATTTCACACTTATTAAAAAGGTTGTTTAATGAACTTGATCCCACGGATATGAAGTGGTCATGACAACGGCACTTTCTCTAGTTTGGACTCTTTTTTTCGTAGCAATTTATTTATGTTTACCGCTCAGCATGATGTTATAAAGCCTAAAAGCTTTCCTTAATTAATGGTACAAACAAAAAAAGCCTGTAACCCATGATCGGTCTTGGGTTCAGTACTTATTGGTTGGGTTCAGTACTGTTTCTAGGCCAACAATTGTGCAAGGAGATGATTCGGCCAGGGTCATGTTCAACCGCCAGTTTTTTCTCCTAATAAAGGGTACTCAATTTATAAAGGCCTAAGATAGTCGATCAAGGGCTGATAATAGAATATATAATTATCTCATATCCATTTCTGAAACCCGGGACAGGAAGAATAGGAGCACAGTGCCTTAAGCTGGGCCATTCCTATGTCTAACACAAAAAAAAATTCAATTCGAACTGGAAGTTCCTGAAATTAGCGCCTCAAACTCTTCAGCTTTTTATAGTAGTTTAGCTATAGCTTTTTATATTGTATAGATTTATTATTTTTATTTAATTTTATTTAAAAATATTTAAATATTTAAAAAATTTAAATATTAGACTAAATATTTAATGGGAAAAACCTTACAAAAACGTTTACTGAGTGGCTTTGAACTTGCTTTTTTTTTTATTTTTATTTTTTTTATTAATTGTACTAAATCATTTGAGTGAACACTTATTTTATTAGCTGCTCACTCACAGTCGTTCAGGATTTCCTAGAACCCTGTTTTTTCAGCGGTAGGAAAAGGCAAATTGATTTAAACTTCTGTATAGTTGGACTATTAACAAAAACATTTCAAGTGTCAGGACTTGGAAAAAAACCTAATTGCCCTGCTCAGCCACTTCTACAACCTCAATGAAAGATTAGGTTGAGAAAGATAAATGATTTCATGGCCTATTTCCTCTTCTCACTCGTATAATTATTTTTAATGGTGTCCATATTACTTGCCGCACCGATTTGCGGAATACCTGAAGATACCGAATATCTTCTAATAATATAATCACAGAGACAATTAACAAATAAACAATTAAATTAAATAATAGAGAAGTTTAATTAGCTTTTCAAAACTAAATTTTCTTCATAATATGATATTATGAGACGTTTTATATTTTCCTACCGTAACTAAGTTAGTTTTGTAATCGGGAAAAATTTTCGATGTGCAGTTTTCAACGGATCTATGTATATCAGAGCTCACTGATTCCTAAAAACGCATTTTCGGGCATTGGTCTGTCCGTGCCACGATTATCTCTTGAACTGGTAGATCGATATTGTTGATTTTTTAGGGTTTCGGTCCCTATGCCTATGTACTAAATCATCATGTTCGCTATATCGGCAGCGCAGTAGTTGAAAAACGTGTTATAGACTGTTGCACAAAAACGGCTCTAGCCGTTCAAAACGACATGAATCTTAATTGTTGAACTGATTCTAAGTTCAGTACTTTGTTCTTCTACGCTCTGAATGCTCATTACCCAGAGGGGATAGATGCACCCTTCCTCCTCCCCTCCCCCCGCTTCCCGAAGTGGAGTAGTGCTGCATTGTCTCTTGCGAATCACATCGTCATGAATTGTACATCTATTTATAAACTTTAATGGATAGCAAGCAGGTTATCATATGTGAAGTGTTATCGGCTGGAAGTTTCAGAGAGAAAGATCTAGAAGCTATAAATTTTCTCATAAGATATACATGATCCAATATATACAGATATTCTATGTGAATTTTTACGATCATTTCACCAAGCATGTATTATCACATAAAATATAGTCTTGTCAAGCTAACATTTGTCGATAACTGGATTAAATCCCGTATTCAGCACTTATGCCTACTTCTTTACTTTGGATCGTAGCCGAGTTGTTTAAACAATAAGGAGTGCTTTATTTTTTCGAAATTCGTATAAATTGGTTCCCAGGACACACAGCTAATGTAATTTTTTAAGTTTAGAGATAACTTATGATACATATTCGTTATTAGTTTTTATAATATTTTTCTACTGTTTTTAAGGACTTTTCAAAATTATTTTAAAACAATGTTTTGTTATTTCCTTTAACTTTGGTGCCTAAGTCTCATCAAATCAAAATCAAGTTATTCTATAATATAGTTATAATATTTAAGTAGTAATAATATTATTATTATTATAGTCTGTAGCGTACTCGGAACTATCTAGGGCCCGAGGCGAATCGTCGCGTCAGAATAGTGAGCACATTCCTATCCTAAATATTGATTTAGTTTTTTTTTTTTTGCCCCACGACATATGACGCGTTAGTATGTTTCGTCAGCGTATATGAATGAACCTGAACTTGATAAGATTTAGCTTTTGACGGGTTAAGTAGGAAGAAGGTATGTACCCATAGATTTTTGGTACTGTTGATAAAGAACCACTGGGTATTAACAATCACTCAGCTTTATTATTATTGTTATTGTTATTATAGGCATTATTTTTTGTACCCTAGTTTTCGCTAGAATGAAATGTCAAAAGCTCCAAAGAATCTTTGTTTATACTAGAAAAGATTATATTCATATTTATTTAAAAGACACCCAATTTCTTTCTTGCGCAATAAGCAACGCAAAGTGATTCATTTTAATGACGTACTTTGATAATAATCTTAGGACAAATCATTCCTTTGTGATTTACCTGGTTAAGACTATCAAGAAAAAAAATGTAAAGGTTACGTAACTTACCTGATGTTAAGGAACTGAAGTCATATACTCATTGATAAGTAAAGCAATATTTAACAGCAAGTAATACGATAAATAATTAATGAGAAGTGTGGGTCTGATATTAATTTATTATTTGTGTATGCTTACAAATCACTTCTTGACATTATCGAAAGCTAAAATAAATACCAAAAAAACAACACTTTGGTTGGCTAAAAATAAATTTGAGTTTTTGTATAAATGGTGGATCTTGTGACTAAAATAGTCCTAAGAATGATTCTTGGAAAGAGAGAATTTCATTTGGGCCAGAGTAAATATTTGACGAAAGCCCCCACATTCGGCTAGTCCCGGGTGCAAAATAAAGATCGTTCAAAGTCTTCATTAGGATATTTGAGGCAAAGAAAGGCTAGGGTAAAGTTAGCGTTTTTTGGTGGGAGGAGGGTTCTTGACATTACTCAACACGCTAGCTGATGCGTCAGCTACAAATCAAACTTTCCAGTGAGTATCAGTCCGTCAGCCATGAACTCAATTGAAGTTTTTTAAACATCATTTTAAAAACATTGTTAAACATTTTTCTGAAACCAGTTATTATTTGACTAGTATAGTTGAATAGTCAATTTGGTGATAGCTTAATTCTCCTTCAAATATATCCATCACTATATTTCTGTTGCTTCATTACTAAACAAAATTCATCTTTCACTTATAATGATCCTAACATAAAATACCTTTTTTGTTGTACATGTTATTTCATTTTATGGACAATGGTGTTAACAATTTAATTTTATAAATAAACTACAAAAGTTTGAATATGGCCAAAATCGAAAATGGCAGAAACCTCACAATGTCATTATAATGAAATTGTTTCCTTGGGATTTATAGTGGTACTATTTTAATCAATGATTAAACAATCATTATGGATATATAATGTTACTATCCACATCTTTTTTCTAAATTACTATCATTCATTTTTTAAAAATATTATCATTAAATTTTTGTAAATTTTACTTTTTTTTTAATTATAAAAAGTAAAATAATTGGTAAATTGCAGAATGTTTTCCTACCTTAAACCCAATGCTAATATTTCTTCTGCTGAAGTTCTCTCTCTTTTTTGAGTGCTTTTTAATTTTCCTCTGCTTCCATATTTAAAAGTACATATAATTGTTCTTTGTTCATTCTGTAATACATGAAAAAACGTTATAAACATCAAAACAACGTTCTTCGTCTTCTAATAGCCGAGGTCATCAAGATCAAGATGAAACTCTCCGTAAATCGATCGTCCTCTATTTATGGGTGTGTATCCATGTACTATTTAAGTTGTGTGCAGCCATATAAGTTGCAGTTTCTGCCAAGTACTCTTCTTCCTTCCTCTGTAGCATCCAGAAGTCTCTTATCCATTCCGCAAGATGTGAAAACCAAACAACTGACTTGAATCACCTTGCGTCAGCTTATTGTGCACGCACTGTCTGATACTGCCGTCTTAACACGTCAGCTGACACCGCATTATCTGAGGTCTCATCAGCGTAGTGTGCACCCACCTTCAGATTCATCACCTGGGCCGTTACCTGTGTTGAGATTTGGTCTGGCGCCCCCCTTAAATCGGTAATTAGACAATTTTATCATTTTTGCGAGTTTTATATTTATTTCCTTCCATCTGTAGTCGATAAATTTCGAATCTCTAGCCGGATTGTTGTAATTTCAGTTATTAAAAAAATAATATTACTTTTGTGTTTTTTTGTCTCCGATCCGTGGTACCCCTCCGACAGCGGCATGGTTTACTCGTCGCCTAAACGATGATTAACCCTATAGTAATTCATCACAATCCCATTCAATCATCGCGATATTGTAGCTTAAATATAATAAATATAAATATTATAAGTTCATTATTAATTATTTACTGAGTGATTAATTATTTATTTAAAATGTATTCATAAATTTGTGGATCGAAAGTGTATCAAAATAAATATTGGTAGCATGGAAGTGGATATATCGTTGATTATGACCTAATTTAAGACGATATTTTGATGATTGTTTATCACTTGGGGTATTCGTATGATATAAAATATCGGTTTGGAACAAATGAACTGTCAGTTCACTATTTAAAATAACTTTCGGTAGTTCCAATACATTTCTCCCGTCGCCCAACAAGATTTTTATCTCTTGTCCTAAGAAACCTTTTGGCTATGAATCAATAAACTCTAAAAATAAAAATTTTATCTCGTTTTCATTTTGGAATATTTTGTTTTTTTAAGAATGCGTCAAGTGCTCTGAAAAAAACATTTTTCAGAGCACTACCAAGTCGGCGGCAAGTTAGGTTAATATGATGGATGTAGTAAAACTTAAATTTTCATTTCGCTTCATTTTTTTAATGTTAACTGTCAGACATGTGTTCGAGCATTTTCGTGAAGATGTATAGATAGGTCCTCTTCTTGCTGAATCGAAACCTGGAGAACCACTGATACACAGTTCATTAAATCTGTACCATCCACAATGGCCTAGTTGATTTTTCGAAATTCTTCGGAAGCATTATGCCCGTTTAAATTCTCATATGAATATAAGTACCTTGTAATTTCTGAGATCCCGTAGATGACAAAAAAGTACAAAAACACTTGAATATTTAACAATAAACCAAATGATATGGCATAAAAATGAAAGATAAGGCATTGGTGGAACTATTGTTGTTTTGACAACTTGCCATTGAAAATGTCCGTAATCGAGCTGTTATTTAACTTTCTGACCTTCTTTTTTATTGTGATCCATTTTATTGTGATGATCCATAAAATTATTGAAAAACAATTAGTGTCTATCGCTCCATCATCTAATTGATGATCTCATCGTCAAGGTGTCATCAGATCTAGATAATTATGCTAATGGATTTTCCTCTCCATGCTTAGAACTCCCATTAAAAATAAAATGTGTTTTTTATACGGTCACTAAATAATTTTTATTTTATAATGGACTTTTTAATAATTACTTAATTTTGTAACAGTTGAAGAACTGGTAAAAATAACCGATTAGAAATTTAGAAGTAAATCTCCTATTTGTAATTTATCATTATCATTTATCATCAAATATAATCAGTTGATCATTATATAATCATCAAAATGATTCAATGGAATTAATAAGTAGATAAGATCTAACGAAGCCTGTATCGATATTAAAACTGACTATTTTTGGTAAAGTACCTTTGAAGGAGCTCTTTCCTCCCCATAGTTAGTTTTATTTTTAGTTCGGGGTATCGCAATATATGTATAAAAATGAATCTAGAATATTTATAATAGCAAAAAATTAAATTTTAATGTTGAATTTAATTTGTTACCTTTACATTACGACGAGGTCACCTCTCTGGAATTAAATGCCACGTGATGATTAAGGCGGTAAATCAGTTCAGGCTTCTCAGGTCTTGGATTGGCTTCAGAAATTGTTCAGGAAGCTACCATTCTTTAGACCGTTTATTTTGGGAGTCGGAAGTTATCCCAAACTACCACGTCGTCTAATCTAAAAATAACTCATTAGCTAATACTCTTAGGTGAATTTCGGAACAAGTCATGATGTTGATCCATATCACCACGTGAGTATCTCAAGGTCATGTTGGCCGCAGCCTGGTAGTATGACTTTAAAATTGTTTTCACATATAATTAATATGTGAGGGTTAGGTTTTCCCATCCGGCCATTTATTATTAAGGGCCCGGCCCAAAGCACCTATTAGGAACCATAAAATAAATCAAAATTATTTTTATAACTGAAATATTATGCACAATCAACTCTTATTCCTAGCAACTCCATACTGAACAACGTCGAGCGCGAAGCGTAAATTGTTATTGCAAATAATTACCAGCCCAGAGGCACATCTTCGTATGAGCAAGCCCTCACACCGTCTCCGAGGTGTGTGCTAACTGAAAGTCATCCATATACTGTAAACAGCAGCATACAGGCGGTCTAACAGGTCATAAAATGCAACAGGTGTTATAGCTATGCTTATTTAATTAAATTATAGACATATCCTAATGATGCATCCTAATCCCGTGAGATAAAACCAAAAGGGCCCATTTTAAAATTAACACGGATTATTAATTATTTTATATATATATATATATATATATATATATATATATATATATATATTTATATATATATATATATATATATATATATATATATATATATATATGAATAATATGGGGGTGAATAACAACAGTGGTTTGTTTTCTACCAAATAAATTTTTAAAAAATGATGTTAATTGTTTAGGCTAAACGTAATAAAATGATCTATGGGAAAGAGAGGAGGTTATACTTGTATTATAGGTTCGTAGAAACAGGCTTTCTATTTATTACAGAACCATTTTAAACGCTCGTACATTTTCTTAGATTAATTCCAGTTTTACTGAAACCGTCCCTATTTGCAGTATGTGTATTAAGTAATAACAGAAAGCAGAATTGAAATGAATACGAATAACTTGTGAATAAGACAGACTCATTTTCTTTCATTTTATTCCTTATAATTTTTTTTATTATTATTTTATATTTTTGGAGAGAGAGAGAGAGAGAGAGAGAGAGATCTATATATAAAACTATTTTTTATATGTTTGTTGATTTAAGATGAATGCAGTATGTATAAAAAAATAAATGGAGGCTGGTAAGTTTTTTATCTTTATTTATCCTTAGTTCTACAGCCTGTGCGGGTCTTGACCTCCTGTAGGAAATTCGTCCATTCCCCTCTTTTCAGCGCCATGATCCACCAGTTCCCAATCGTCCCGCCTCTTTGTCTATCTGGTCCATCTAGCGGGTTTTCGGTCTTCCAATCTTCCTCTTTTCCATAGGTGATTGATTAGCGACTTTAATCGGAATCCGATCTTGCTTCATTCGTTTTAGGTATCCTGTCCAGCGAAATCTGTTGATATTGACAAAATCCACCACAGGTGTGTCGCGGAATTCGGAATAAAGCACTCTGTTGTGATGCCTTCTCCAGACACCATTCTATCGTATTGGTCCATAGATTTTTCATATTTTCCTCTCGAATACTTCCAGTCTTTGCTCATTGACCCTGTTAAACACCCAGGATTCCGATCCCTAGGTGAGTACGGGCCTGACCAGTTTCTTATATAGGGTGACAATTGTCTGATTATAAAGGGTTCTTGTAATTAGCCTGAATTGAAAATGCTTGACAAGACCGTAGTAGCTTTTGTTTGCCGCATGGATTCTTCTTTCGATCTCCTTAGAGGAGCGGTTATTGATATCTATAAGGACACCCAAATACATAAAATCCTGTTCCGCTTCAAAGACATAGCCTCCAGCTTGGAGGTACATTTATCTCTGGTCATTTCCGACAGCAATATACTTAGTTGTATGGGTGTTAACGACTAAGCACATGTTTCTGGCCGTACTAACACTCTAGGGTCGTAAATGTATCCTTCAGGCTAGATTATGTTCGTGTAATCAGATAAATATCGTTCGCGTAAGCCAATACTTTAAATATGTGTCCCCCAACCTGGATACCGGAGTCGCAGATCGCTTTTTCTGAAGCCAGGTTCAACAATAGGCAAGCCATCGCTCTGCTTCAGGCCATTCTCTGTTTCTGACAGGTGCGACTGTACTCTAATTCTGCATCTTGATTCATACATTGTCTCTTTAACCATTATTATCAGCTTCCTGAGAATGTTGAATTCCTTCATAGCCTTGTAGAGCATCCTCCTGTTAACCGTATTGTGCACGAAAGTCCATAAAGAGGTAGTGAGTGCTGATTCTATATTCTAAGGTTTTTTCTAATATCTGCCTCAACGTAAAGATTTGATCAGATGTTGACCTATTCTTCCGAAAGCCGCATTGGTTTTCTCTAATAATATTCTCAGCACAGGAAAGTAATCTTTTTTACGTACCCGGCATATTAATCCCGTCTCTCCATTCCTTAGGTATTTTCTCTTCTTCCCATATTTTATCAAGCAAATGTGCCAGCTCTTTTATATAGTTGCCACCAGCGTTTTTTAGGAGCTCACAAGAAATCCCGTCCGCTCCTGCTGCTTTATTATTTTTTAACTTTTCCAGAGCTTCATACACCTCGTCAAAAGATGGCACAATATTTTCGCCATTATCATCAAGCTCTTCCGCTACAGCCTTTAAATTTGTTCGACCTCCTTGTGAGCCCAACAGTTCGTTAAAATGCTCTGACCATCTATTCAATATACCTTGGGTGTGTTTTATTTTCCTCTCTTCTTGCCTCCATATAGTTCTCAGTAGCCGCTGGTATCCATTTCTTCTGGATCATTAGTTTACACGCTTCATTCTTGCGTATAGTGATATGTTCGCATTCTTTATCAAACCATCCTTCTGTTATTCTGCCTTAAGGCAGAGGTTTCTTCAGTTGCCACTATTATGGGTTTTTAAGCCTATTCCATTACCCGTTTATGTCATCACAAACTAATAATCTCAACAAATTTAAGTTCAAAATTCCTCTTCACTTTCTCATATTTTCACTTTTGAATATTATATTTGACAGCTTTAGTTCCTTTTTCATTTCTAGAATGTGAGATTCTTGTCCTCAGTCGACCAACGGGAAGAAAATGGTCGCTATCGATATTCACCTGCGGTGCACTCTGACATCCAGTAGATCGGAACTGTGTCGTTTGTCAATGAGAACATGATCTATTTGATTGACTGTAAGACCGTCAGGTGATATCCATGTACTCTTATGTAAGTTCTAATTTTATTTTATTTTCCACCCTACCCTGTCTACGATAGAAGGCAATACGGATGTTTGCAGGAGTGTGATTTTATGCATTCCTGCTTAACAACACACTGCTGCAAGTAAATCAGTTTACAATTATCTCAGTAGCTGTGCACACAGCCTGCTCTTCTGTACTTCATTTCGGCTACCATCTTCATCTTCTTCCCCTCCTGGGCGTTCTGCTCGGCGGGCGCCCTGGCACAGTTCCTTCTCTCCTTACCATGGAAAAGTGTGTTGGACCCACTATCGTCTTCCAACCACATATAAAGTTCTTGAAGTGAGGATAGTTCTTTTCGGTCATCAGCTGAGATAATTCGCTCTCCGTCAGAACATAGAGCCCTGTCTTCCTCAGTAGGAATAATTCCTTAAAAATAATGTCTTCCTCAATAATAAACAAAATTGTCGAATTTGGTAAAATGAAAATGCTCAAGTGAAACATCAGAGGCCATTCCATTCTGAAAGAGTTACTGAGGGCACGACTGTTCCTTCTTTTTGGAAATGAGGCGGGTACTGCCGTGAATGATGATGAACAAGGCACATACTGTAGAAGACCTAAAGATTAACATACCACACGTCATCAATGTGGAAGATGTGATATAAGATTCGACCTATTATCGAAGTCCAGCCATCAAATTATGTTTCATATTTATAATTGTGTACAACTGCTTCTCAACCAGTATCTTTGTTATAAAATATCAATAGTTACGTAAATAAATATTCTATCGATACATTGTATGCTACTGTAAATACTTGGTTAAATAATTCGTCTGCATATATGCCCCGTCAAATTTTCCACATGGGTTTATTTTTATTTCTTTGAAAAGCGGATATATCGTGCAGTTCTGAACCCATAACCTCGTTGCAGGTTCTTTTTCTATTAGGTATGCTTTTCTCTTTTTAATAAAAAAAGTTTTCAGAGTAATTTTAATTGATTTATATTTTTTATTGAAAAGCAAATTTCTAAGTCGTATCATAATGCTGTGTTTTAAAAAGAAATTTTACTAGGCGAAGAGGCTTTAGTGACACAAATATTCTAAGTAATTACAATTTCTTTGAACAAAAATGTTATTCTTTTATGACAATACTAGAAACTTCAATTTAATTTAAAAATTCATTGATGAACAAATAACTGTACAACTTTTTTATTTATTTCATTTCTTTCTAATCCAGAGAGCTTACATTCCCAGGAGCAGCTACCCTTGGAATGGGGAGTACTTCGCTAAGCACGTAGTGGAAATCGTTCGTTGTTATCAGATGAGTCTACCGTTAGCGGTAGAGGCTGCACAGTTGAGAAAGCATTAGTGCTTTCTCAACTGTGCAGCCTCTTCCGCCAACTACACTTTATTCTCTTGCTATAAGTGTTCAGTGGTTGTTTCATTTCAGCATGTATAGCGTAAGCGTTGTGGTGTTTTGCATCACTCTTCCCAGTATAGTTTTAATCAAGTTTATAATTAAAATAGTAATTCGATAAATAGATATAAACCAGGTCAAGTCGTTCTTCAACAATTATATACTATATGTAATAATCCAAAGGTCTAGCGAACCCTTGGGTCGATATCGTATCACCAATCGCTGTTCAACCCTCTCCGTCGACCAACCACCATTTAAACCCATGTGCTTAAGATCGGCCTTAACGTAATCCTCTCATCCACGCCTCGGTCTATTCCTCGGGCGTTTAGCAGTTGGCTCAGTGCCTAATACGTTTTTAGGGATTCGTTCGTTACTAAGCATAACAATTTTACATACCCATTCAACCATCGCGATGCTTTCACTTCAACTTTACTGACAAGGTGCGTGCTCCACGCGGAAACTATAAAACTGAATACAACAACGTTGATGACAGCTAGGAAAGAGGTTGGCCTCAAAATAAATACAGATAAGACGAAATATATGGTTAGCAATAGAAACAGAGGCGATTTTGAGGATATAGATATAGGAGAAAATAGGTTTGAACGTGTTGAGAAATTTAAGTATTTGGGGTCTGTGATTACTAGAAAAAACGAAATTCAAGAGGAAATAAAGGCGCGGTTAAAGGTGGGTAATGCTTGTTATTTTTCGGTATCAACATTACTTAGGTCGCGTATTTTGTCCAGATACTTAAAACTTAGAATATACAAAACTATTATCTTGCCTACAGTTCTGTACGGGTGTGAAACGTGGCCGCTAACCTTGAAGGACGAACAACGCCTTAAGATCTTCGAGAATAAGGTACTGCGTAAAATATTTGGTCTGAAAAAGGATGAGTCTACTGGAGAATTTAGGAGGCTGCACAACGCGGAATTGCGGAGCATGCACCCTGTTAATATAATCGAAGTTATATCATCGCGATGGTTGAAATGGGCTTGCAAAGTTGTTGGGCTCAGTAACGAACGAATTCCTAAAAAGTTAATAAACGCTGAGCCGACTGGTAAATGTCCGAGGGGTAGACCGGAACGTAGATGGGAGGATTGTATTAAGAGTGATCTAATGAATTTGGGTTTGGACGGTGGTCGGTGGACCGAGATTTGTAAGCACCGATTAGTGGTATCGGCATCGAACCTTAGGGTTCGCTAAGGCTTTTATTATTATTATTATCATAGATCACAAATACTTAAATTTCTCCATCTGTTCAAACGTATTCCCTTTTATATTTATACTACCGACATTTTTAAAATTAATTTATTTTAATTAATTTAAATTTCCTTAGGCCTAACTTAATTCACAATAGTACAAATAACTTTTAGTTGTATTTTTTGTTTAAATATTTAACGTCCTTTACAATATCGGTTATATATCTCTACAAAATATCATGATATTTTTTTCTGTCTTTCCAATCTTCATTCTCTATTCCCCTATCAATTACTCACGCCCTCTGTCAACGTTCCTTTTCATTCCGGTTTCCATTGAGGGGCGTCGGCTTAAGATAATTTTAGTGCGATGAACCAATACTATAAAGTGTAAATAATAATAAAAATGACAACTTGTTTAAGAAGAAGTTGGTAGAGGGGAGGAGGGGTGCAGTCAATAAAGAACACACTAATAAGTGTAATTTATTTTATTGTCGGCCTAAGTATTATAAGAGCAGAGAGAAGTACAGCCAAGCGCCTTAACAGTTAGTTGGCGCTCGACTGTAAGCATCAAGAATGCAAAAACATTAAAAACTATGTCTGATTAATAACCATAATTAAACCTTTGCCGAAAATAGTTACTCAATGAGGCTTAGCAATGTTGGAAACTAACCACCATGTTAATCTAGGATTACTGAGGGTTAAGAGCATACCTTACCTGTGTTATTGATCCCAAAAATTCTGTTTTAAAAAGCAGATTTAAAAGTATATTGGGATGATCGAAATTGTTATTTATTTGGTCGCTATTCAAAAAAAGAGCCCATTGTATTTTTAAATTATAAATAGCAAACATTGCCGTAAGAAATGTAAATCTTAATTTTTTTAATTATCTATAGAATACTGTATATTGGTGACCAATATAGGATGTAAAATGCTAGACATAAATTTTTTTAATCATTGTCCTTATGGCATTGATAGACTGAAGGAACAAGATAAGCATTATATGTTAACATTAACTTCCCAAAATGAGAGGCAATTAAAATTAAAATAGCAATTTTTATAACAATTACTTTTAATCATTGCCAAATATCAGTCATACCAATATCATACCATACTTTTCTGATACATTCTTCTCTTTAAGCATCACAAAAAGTGTAGAAGATAACCTATGTTTTTTAATTCTTACTTCTTGGGCCATATTTATTGTCAATTTAATACTTTACAGAGCTTCACTTGCTATTCTCATATAGAACTCCCTTTTATATTTCCACAGTTTATAGCTATTATATTGTATTTTCCGTCATATTACAGTAGCATATTTTCACATCGCTTTATACCTACCTCTAAGATCTTCCTCGATATCTATCTCTTCCAGGAAATCGAGACAAAGTTGCCTTCTCAGAATCATTTATTCAATCTTTCTTTACTCCTACTCTTTCCTTTCGTTGAATTCATTCCCGCTCCGTTCTGTAGGTTATTATTTTCTATTTCCATAACAACAGTCGGAAATCATTCCATAACATTTCACTGTCATGACATAGCTAGTGAAGGCATTACAACGTCCGTAGTTTGTATGGAGTAAAACAAAATGTCTCTAATATTTGTTTTTAATCATAAAAGGTAATTTCTGAAATTGCTACTTTTTTGGGCTTGTGGCGGCGGTGGGGTTTCAAAATTGAACTTACCGTAATCTTCCGGTTTCCGAAGGCTGGTTCGAAATTGAGCACCTGGTTCCAAATTAAAACGTTGAAGTTGTACAAAATTAATACATGGCAAAAAAAAATATTAAAATAATAATTATTCTATTGGACTTATTAATAACTCATTAAAAATTGAATTGATTTTTTCATATATATTGTCAAAAACCAAATAAAAGTAATACAGATATTTTTACTTCAGCATATACATAGTAAACATTAAATAATTTCAAATAAATTTTTGTTTTTCTGGTTTTAAAGTAAAGGCAACACGTGTACAATTAAAGTGCATAAATTAAAAATATATAATAAAATATTCCATTGAAGAATAGAAAAAAAATAATATTTAATAAGTCTAGAAGGAGTTAATTATGGACGCGGTACCTTTAAGTTTCTAGTTAATCACTTTACTGCACAGCTATCATCAATATTTATATTAAATGTTAGACAATTAGTTACTTCCTCTATCCGCAATATGTTGATTCGCTCGCATCTTCAGGATTGTATTAAGATTAAGAATGATTTCTGATGGTTATGGGAGTTATTAAAAAAAAAAAATGTGTTCTGCCCTGCTGATATCCCAAAATATGGGCGTAGCAAAAGTGCAGCTCAGAAAGAAATAATTTGGAATTAACTGCCGCCCTTCACTGAACGATGTATTTTGCCGACTGACTAAAACGAACTATGGCCAGAATTAGCCGATAGACTCCGACTAATACCACTTTAAGCTATGTGTACAAACTTAATATTATGTATATTTCAATCCTATTTTCCTTGAATACTTACATACTGGTCATAACAGAGCTCGTTAATTCAAGTTTACTTGCCATGTTAGATTTTTTCATTAAGATTTCTTCTGTTTTCGGTCCAACCACAGCATTGCCTCGTGTTTCTAAACCAAATCCTTCTTTCATTAGCATCCTAATAAATCATTAGCATCCGAAAATCGAACATGTCATCCATATTTATGATATATGCTGTTACTCTACATAATGCACAGGAAACAATAATAATCCAACAGAGAATTCCAAATTTTATATGTCATTTTTATGCGTGTCATTACTAACCGAGATTACCAAGTCGATTTGCTTTGGCATTGCTTACTGATCCATGAATCTAACTACTATTAATTCACTTTAAAAATCACATTATTTGCTTATAATTATTTAACGCTATATAATAGTTTTTAATGTTGCATTATGAAATATGTACATAGGTATATAAGTACTACTACAACTCATAAAGGATCTTGCTATTGATTACTTGCTGAGAACGTAATGTTTCTTGACCTGCTCTTATATAGCAGGCCCAACCGCAAGGTTTTCCTTCCAACCCGTTAAGGTGCAAGTGAACCTATATCGGAACCTAGATGTGCTCCAGGAGACTAGAAAGATCTCCCTAAACCATATCCACTGCTTATATTACAGAAAATCAATTTCCTTCCTCAGCCGGACTCCAATACAGAGGCGGAAGTGGAAGTCCAGCGAGCTACCCCCACGTTTATGGGATATTCTTCGTCGAATCTGATATCCCACTTCTAAAAATTTGTTTCAAACTCAAATTGATGAAAAATTAACCTTTTGCCTTCAATTTCTTCAGAAGTGGAATATATATATTTTTTTTAATTTGTCAGTTTTGTAAAAATAATTTTTTTTTCATAAATATCAATGACTCTCAATGACTCTCAACAAGGACGGTCATATTGGATTCATAGAAAAACAAAAGTAAAACATTTTCATTTAATTTTTATTACAAGTTTAATTTTAATTTATTTTTCTTGCTTATTTATTTATTTTCCCACGAATTAATTTATTTATATTATTACGTTTGTAAGTATGGCATAAATGTTAACTATTGATCTAATTATTGATATGGCATAACTTTGATCACTATTAATAATGTCCATTAAATGTGGCAAATTGATTATATTTGCCAATAAGAACAGTTTTTCTCTTTCTCAGAAAGTAAGACTTAAAAAAAAATAACCATACTAATCACATATTTGATGCGTGAATCATATTTTTAGTTTCAATATGTTTTTAGACAGGTGCGTGTCAGATTAAAGTAAGACTATATCCGTGTTTATTTATATTCTTGATATTTGAGGGAAAATAGTTTCTTACTCAATATTCGGTTATGTTTGAATTCAAGACGATTAATTAATTTTTAGTCAGGGATTATGTAAATATTTTTAAACAGATTCAGGATATTATTAATGACTACAAAATGTTTAAAATACTGTACATTTGCTTCTCAAAATTGTTGCTGCAATGTTACCGATTACTGCAAAGCCTCGCCAGGAAAATCCTCACTATCCATCCTAGTTTCCTTCTCTCCTGTTGCTCATGTGAAACTAATATTCGCCAATTTCCACAGTAGTTTTCCTCCTTAAGAGAGAGAGGGAAAGCGGTTTTTCCTCGAGGTCGGACCGAATGTGGGCCGAATTCAATTAGAGGGACAGCTCACTGGCTCGTCACTATCTCTTGCGGGCCAGGCCTCCAGGCCTCCTTTAATGTCGTATAAAAACCTCGTTCTGTACCTGGACGGTTGCTATTTCCTCAATCCATGAAGATTGGTTAATTTTCTATATCTTAATGTTATTTCCTCTTATCACAACTTTACTCTCTTTGACAATTAAGATTTTAAGCATAATCGAACATTGTATCATACATATATAAATATTTTAGCATCAGTGTGTCAAGTATTTGTTCAATGCCATTGAGTGGTCAATTTTCAAAAAAAAAAAAAAAAAAAAAAAAAAGAATCGCTGCGAACAACTACAGTATGGTTTATTATTTCCGATAAACCATTATTCCCGATATATATAAAAAAAAAAAAAAAAAATATATATATATATATATATATATATATATATATATATATATATATATATATATACACATACATTTTTAATTTAATAGTCTTTGTTATAATTATTTCAACTTTTTTATGTATTTACTCTATCTTCATAAATGATCGAGATAGGGACGTATGAAATCTTCAAAATGAAACCATTTGAAAATGCCGAGTTCCGCGGATTATCTTAGGGTGACCTGTGACTTTGGTGCCGAATCTCAAAAATAATCGGCTTAGCAGTCTCGAAAAAAAGCAGCGTACGGCGGACTGAAAGATTTTTTTTTATTTGATTTTTAGATTCTGCTTATGTTAAAATGTAAAACCTGTAATTTTGAGGGTGGATATTTTTTTTTTATTTCTTGGTCGATTTCTATTCGACTTTACTTTACTTTTTTTAGTTTACTTTTAGACCTATTTAACCTAGTTTTAGTCCTGTGGTGCTTAATTGAGATCGAAAAACTGTTAATTTTGAGCCTACCCTTTTATTTCTTTAAAACTGTTGTAAAAATATTATTGGAATTATTGAGTAAAATAAGAAGAGTTAAGGTTTAAAACCTAAAAGAGTTAGGGTTTAATTTGCGTTTAGTAATTACAGTTTTGACGTCGTTACTATTGCATCACGTTGCTCATTCACAAATAGTTATGTACTTCACAATTGTGAAAATATTTTTTTTAAATATTTACTTACTTCCATGGCTCTACAGTCTTGTGGCTTCCGAGATGAGCTTTCGGCAGTCAGTTCTGTCCTGTGCGGCTGTTCTCCACTTACGTACATTTATTAGAATCCCGGTGTCCTTGGCAACCACATCTTCCCAACGGAGGCGGTGTCTTCCTCTGTCCCTGGAGCATAACTTTATTAATCGGATGACGTCTGTTTATCCAAATAGCTCGTGCAATTCATGATTATGTCGCCGTCTCCAATGTTTTCCTTCTCTGATGGCTCCAAACATACAGCGTAATGCATTGCATTATTAAAAATCAAGCGAGTTGTCGATTCTCCATCAACTTCAACGTTGATTGTGTAATAAAAATTAGGGGTTCTAATTTGATAAAGCAGAGTTGGTAACGATTGCACACATTTGCGCTTTGAACATTAGCACACGTTATATATGTACATTGCTTTTAGGAATGAACATTGATCACTTCTATGTGAGATTGATCAATAGGAAACGATATGTCGAACAATAAAACTGAAGAAATAGTATTGCTCGGCTTGATCGACAAAATACCTACCTCCTCCTCCCATTGTACTATGTTTTAGTCTGTCCTCCTAACTTATACCAGCCGATTCAACGCCTTAATTAACTTTTTAGGCATTCATTAATTGTTAAGCTCTATAACTTCCATTCCAACTGTCGTGATGCTATTATCTCAATTATATGCTCCGACATTCTCTGTTGAGAGAAACAGCTCTCTATGTTCCAAGGGAAATGGGATCTCCTCCTCTAGCAATAACAGACAACCACTTGTAACAAAAATATTTTATGTTCGGGTGGAAATCTGTATTTCCATTCCACTTCACTCTAGGACGGAGAGGATCAGTTCCTGAAAATGCGCCGAAGGTGACGATGGAGAAAATGGAGGTAGAGAATAGCTGGTGAATGTCGAGACAGCAAGAATAGCGTATAATTGTGGGCACAAGTTAAAATTAGTTTACTAAGAGGAATTGTATATTTTTTATGGGATATGCCACAACGGCCAAAGCTGTGTTGCCGACAAGCGATGTAGAGAGTAAATAAATAAAGAATGCCTCCGAGTTATGCAGCCTCCTAAATTCTTGAGTGGATTAATCTTTTTTCGAGTCAAATACTTTACGCAATATTCTATTCTTAAGGCTACATTTTTTTTTTAATTCTAGCGTTAACGTTTCACACCCATAAAGAACACTAAAAACGATTATATTCTTGTAAATTCTAATTTTCAGGTTACGTGAATTTTGTTATTAACCGACAATTAACTACGTACCATCAACTGACATTGGTCTTACCTATATTTTATCTTGAATTCCTTTTTTATTACTGTAGAACTCTATATACTATTATTTTATTGAAATATGTTTTCTGTTGTATCTATATCCAATATCTTCTACTTGAGTATTTATTTTAAGACTTAACTCATTACCCGATTTATCCTATGATTATCTATATAATGACTATTCTCTGACACAGTATATTTTCATAAATGGATTCCTGTTCTATAACTTTGTTTAAATCACCAGATTTCTTTGTCTAAGGTAACCTCTATCCAAGGTAGCTCCGATTTAACAATGTCTGAGGGGAGGCTGGTAAAATACAAAGAGATCCTTTGTTCAATGAAATCCAATTTAAGAAATAATTTACTCTGAGAGGACGGTGTATAATCGTTTCTAAAGTCATTCATGTGAATCTAGTAGATGTAATTTGTTTAATTATATCCCTTTAAATAATTATGTGGAATTAATACTGGTAGTGCGCCCACACTCCCCTCTAGTTGATGACCAAATACGTCGTATAATATCATTGATAATTACTTTTAGCAAGCTTAATTTTTATAATAGAACATTTAATTAACATTTAATTGCCGACAGGCGATGTAGAGAGTAAATAAATAAAGAATGCCTCCGAGTTATGCAGCCTCCTAAATTCTTGAGTGGATTCATCTTTTTTCTAGTCAAATACTCTACATAATGCAGATTCGCAATTTAAAGTTTTATTATTAAACAACAAACATAATTAAATAAGTATATATTCACTTTACCAAGTTTTTTATTGCTATTTGAAAAAGTTGGTTATTTTTTTTGTTGGTTTTTGTACTGTATAACCAAAGCTTTAATCATTCTAAGGGAAATGAAGACTGGGAATGTGACTCCACGCTACTGCCGAGTCCAGACCTCCAGAAATTCAAACTTATTAGTTTTAATTTTTATATTAAAAAATTATTTGTTGTTTTTCTGTTTCATTTGTCGTACTTTACAATTGAATTGAATAAATTATAATTAATTAAGTAGCAGAAAGTGGATATAGATACAACCGAAAACATATTTCAATACGTAAATCAAACCAAAAATATAGTTTTGGTATGAAAAACGACTGAATTAATATTAACATAAATTTTTTAAACATATATTACTCAGTGGAGACAATTTTAGATGGTTATATTAAACTTTTAAGAACATTGATATAAAAAATATAATGATAAAACATTAATCTGCCTGTAATTGTCATAAATAATTTGTAGAAATTAGTATTTGGTTACATTGGGAAAAAAACAAAACAACTTTCCTAGACCATTTAAATTAAAGTCTTATTAAATGATTGGATGGAGAGTGGAGGATCCTTTCCCAAGGACGGTTGTAATAATTGCGAAAAACTCAAAGTATTAATTTATTAATTGAATTAATTAATTAATTAAGGTTTTTTTTGTACGGTCCTAAACAATAAAGTTGTCTATAGGTATTATCGATATTCACTATCAGATGTTCCTAAATTTTCTATTGATATTACATAGAAATAGATACGGGGCAGGCTATACAGTACCCGCAATACTAAACAACCTTGAAATGGAGACTGGGAATGAGACTCCACGCTGCTGCCGAGTCAAGACCTCCAGGAATTCAAACTTATTAGAGTTTTAATTTTTATGATATTAAAAAATTATTTGTTGTTTTTCTAGGTTTTGAAAAACCTTTTCGTTGTTACTCAAGGTTTTGAGGATTTAGCGTGTCTAAACGACGACTACGATCGGAGACACCTAAGGGTTTTATTAAATGGCATTTATTTAATTTTAATTAATTAAATCTATAATTAATTATATATTTTTTAATAAATAATTAATTATATTTCATAACGATGAAGTATCATGAAAGGAATAATTTTATTTTATTCCTCAGATATTCTCTAAACAATTTGAGAATAAATTTTATGATTAATGAAATTTACATTTTAATTTTTATATACAGATAAATCTTATCTTTGTATGTTCTTATCGATTGAATAATGTACTATGAAGCCCTGAAAGTTGCCAATTTTCCTCTTAATTCTGTTGAAAACCACTCCACCTAAGGACTTAATCTGATTATTTGAAATTCCCAAAATGTGAGGTATATGTTTCAAATCGTTACTTATTCACTACATGTGTTATTTATTAACTTTTTTTTAATTTGTTTGTAATCTGTGTGAATGAAAAAAAAATCGGGATAAGTATAAGTGCAATTATGTTATTCATTTTATTTGAGGTAATAATAACTGCTACTAAGTATAAAATATTTCAAATTTTTATTGACATATTTCATAATTTTCGTATCAATCTTCTGTCATAATATTCCTGAAGACACCTTAAATTCGTGAGGGAGTGGATTTCGATTGAAACGCCACATTATAATTCTAAATATTCCTCTTCTAAGTATCGCAAAGAAAAAAAAGCGAAAGAAGTTTGGTAATTTCGAAGTGCCTTTGACGTATATTTAATTTATCATTAAGCCATTTTATAAAAGAAAGGTCTGAAAATTCTATTGTTGGGTAAAATGTATTAATAAAATCCTTCATCCTGCAAATAATGTGAGTTATCTTTCATATTTTTTTTCTCTCCTTTTTCTATAATTTAAAATTGAATAGCAAGAATTCCTACGAACACTTATTATTAATAATGAGTTTATATTGCTATGAATGAATGTTTATTTTTTTTTATCAGTTTATCATTCGTTCAGTTTATTGTTTAATATACAGATATACCATTTAAAATTAAAAAAAAAATAAAAATAATACAGTCAATGTTCAGTTTTACGAGTTTTTTCTTCAAACATTTCCCATTCCTACAATGTACTTAACACTTGATTACTGCCCTCAAATAAATTACGTCATTCTTGTATCTGTGAGATCCGTAACATGAAAATGACGATTTAGTCAATTTTTACACGACTTTTTCAGGGAAATAGGGTTAAATAAAAAATCAGGGCAATTGAAATAATTAATCAAAAATAAAACAAAAAATTAAATAAGAGTAATGAAAAATAATAACATAATTGCAATCATTGTATGTCTGAGATACATGGGGCGGTATTTTAAGCAAAACTTAAAAACTAGTGGGTGGCTATACTATCTAAGGCCTGAATAAGTAGAATAAAACCACGAAAAACGGCTACAAAACCCAAATACAGATTGATTAAAAATCTTTAGGAATTAAACTACTTATTTTTTGCAACGGATCTAAGCTAATTACTGGAACACCTACAGTTTTTTAGTTACAGAGGTTGGGGCGTGGGAGGGGAAAACGAGAGACGACATATTTTTACAATTTAATATTTATTTGATATAAACACGCAAAACGGAATAAATTTAAGCTTCTGTAAAGGGCATTATGAATTCCTTCTATTTATATATTATGATATATCAAACTAAATGATTGTTTTATTAAATTTATAATTAAAAAAAAGTGGACAGAATCGTTGAAAAGATCAAACTTCATTATTTTAAATGATGAAATCAGAAGTGGAATCACAAAATACAAAAATTAAATGAAATCGAGGAAACAATTAATCGTCTAAGCACATAAGTTTCCAATAATAATAATACAGCTTTAGAAACAGGTTTAAAACACTGCTTTAATCATTATAAGCGACACTGTCATCATCATCAGCATTATTTGGACAAATAAGAGACTCAACATTGGCTTACAATTCCGAGTCACCTTTGCATTGGCACATCTCCGTATACTTCAATTAGTTTCCAACATTAATGATTGGAAATTACTTACATGCTTTCTACTTACACCCACACGTACTAACTAACTTTCAAAAGGACTTTTTGCAGATGTGCAGAGATCGTATTTAATTGTTTTAGCAAAAGACATAGGTAAAGTTCACTGGTATTTCATTGCGATTTTCCGTCTGCTTACAGCAATGATTTAATGTGAATGAAAACTCTCATTTCATACAAATGGACTCTCATAAAAACATCATTATTAGGGTTTCCTTTTTCATGTCGAAATTTATTTAAATTATTGTTTCTTGTATCCAATCATCTGTCTTGAAAGGAATGTTAAAGATTTTGAGGATAGAAAATCTTTAAAATTTCGAATTTTGTCCGCATGTAAGTGAATTCAAAACAGGAATTTAATCTTATAAATAATTTGCATTATTATTTTTATTAACAATTTTAATTTGTTATGCTTTATTGGATTATTTGCTTAGTTATTTGATGTATATATATATATATATATATATATATATATATATATATATATATATATTTATTTTATTTCCTTATGATTTTTTCTCTACAAACTCTATATATATATATATATATATATATATATATATATATATATATATATATATATATATTCATATACATACATTGATTACCTCCTTCTTTGAAAAGTAGAAGTATGGTTTGTGGGTAAGAAAGATAGAACTGTCGAAATTAGATAAATAGCAATTTAGGAATTGTTTATCTAGGCCCTTTGATCTTCAAGTCAGAACCAGTCGCACTAATTTATCGGCTTTAAAATGGGACCTCATGAATGGAATTATCCAGCTTTTATTTGACAGAACCATAACTTGTTGTGTTAAACGAATAACCAGTCGTTATTACTGTTCAATTTTTTATTGTGGCATAAAATATAAATGCTCTATAATTTGAGTAATATGATAAGAGTTTAGATGTTTTCCCCTTGAGTATCAGAAGAATAGTAAAATGTTTATTACTAGGCATAAGTTGAAACTAAAATAAAATTAAATCAACAATTTGAATGTCCTATAAAAGAGAAAATTACTACACATATTACGGTCAGTTGGATTGTCTAGTTGCTTTATTTATTATGATACTTCGATCACCAGGCTTTAAAATAAAATCAAACACTGAAAATTATTGTATAAGTTCTTAATATTATTCAGTAAAAATGGATTTTCTCTATAGCTCTCTACGACCGCCTACTGCCATATGTTGAGCGTAAGTTGGGAGATTATCAAGGAGGTTTTAGGCCTAACAGATCAACCATCGATCAAATCTTCTCCTTGCGACTGATGTGTGAGAAAATGAAAGAATTTGAAAACACTATGTGGCTTCTGTTCATTGATTATAAGGCCGCATATGATTCGGTTTTGAGAGAGGAATTATTTCAGGCAATGAAGGAGATTAATATTCCCTTAAAAAATATCAGATTCGTCATATGCACAATGAACGATACTAGCTGCAAAGTTAGAGTCAATGGCACGTTAACCAGCGCATTTCAGGTAAACAATGGACTCAGGCAGGGTGATACTCTAGCCCCGCTACTTTTCAACATCATACGTCAAACTATAGTAGCAAGAGCCTGTCTGGATGAGGGAGGTAATATCTTCTACAAAGGGGCCCAATTATATTAGCATATGCCGATGATGTGATGATAGCTGGAAGATCTCTTCTTAATGTAAAAGATGCTTAGGGATGTAAAAGCTGGAAAGGGAGGTCAGGAGATTTGGCCTAGAAATTAATGAAGAGAAGACAAAAATTATGATCTTGAGGAAAAAGAAACCCATGCGACCCCAGATGTGCTATACAATTGGAAACTACACATTCCAATGTGTTGCTAGTTTTAAGTATCTTGGTGCACAGTTTAATGAAGCATTGGAGGAGGAGGAGGAGATCCAGGCACACATTATCTCGGCCAATAAAGTTTTTTTCTATATAGCTCATCTTATGAGAAGTAGATTAGTTAGCCGCTTAACCAAGTTAAGGCTATATAAGACCCTCATTAGACCAGTGGCAGCATATGCAAGTGAGACATGTGTACTAAAAAAATCAGCAGCTGAAAAGATCGACATCTTTGAACGCAATATATTAAGGCGCATTCTGGGACCTGTGAAAGAAAATGGGGTATACCGTCTTAGAAAAAATAGAGAAGTATATTCCCTATATGACGATGTGAAGCTTTCCGACTATGTCAGAAAAATGGTTGTGTCACCTGCATAGAATGGATGATGGCAGAACCGTCAAAGGGCTATATAAGGATTGTCCAGAAGGAGTGAGAGCTCGAGGGAGGCCACGAGGCAGATGGAAGGACAGCGTCTCAGAGGACCTTGGAAATCTTAACGTGTCTTTGAGACTTGCTACGGATCGACAAGACTGGGCAAGAGTGATTGAGTAGGCCAAGGACCGCCTTGTGCGTCTGTCGCGCCTATGAAGAAGAAGAAAAATGGACTGTGGGACCTAACCGTTTCTTTGAGTTTTTTTCTTTTTTGTAAGAAGTTGTGCTGCTCCAAACAAATTAAAATTATTTTCGTTTAGGTAAGTGCCATTCTATAAGTCTCCCCTACTACATATATTTGTTTCAACTCCTTTATTGTTTTCAGAAAATATTTTCTGATTGTTTCCCAGCTTTACTGTTATTCAATTTATTACTTGTGACATCTGTATTATTAATATTTCGCTTCCGCGATTCTTCTTTTTTAAACTACATCTATTTATTTATTGAGCAATATTACATTATGTTTCAACAGAGACACTGTTAATAGTGATAAAGTAAATCATTCATACCGTATTTACAAAAAATGAAATAATAACAAAATCAAAAATGGACTTAATACAAGAAATAATAAATAAACTTATATACAACAAAATAAAAATACAATCTTGAACGCAGGCACACTATTTACAATCAGCCTGGGACTTGTCCCAGGCTGATTGTAAGCTCGAACCAGGCTTGTCCCACACTTGTGGATGGAAAAGCACGACTCCAGAATATCCCAGCGCTTCTAACTGAGGCGCGTCACTGGCATTGAAAGCCAATCGAGACTGAGCGAGAGCGATAGAAGTAGGCATACAGAATTTGATTGGAGAATCTGGCCATTGCCAGAACTCCAATATACATATTTTCAGCAGGTCTCGGGGCCACTGCCGTTTCAACCTTCGAGGAGGATTGTAAGGATGGGTGGAGCTGGATAGCGATTGTTCTAAAGGGTTAGGATGATGGGCAAGGTTCTGGTGAAATTTGGAGAATTCATATGGAATACGGTCTAAGACAAATGGTGTGTGCAGGTCATGATGTAGGGTATTGTTGGAGCATAGTACGTAGCATGTTACATAGTACGGAGCATTGGCTATTGTTCGAATGACTTTGAACTGAAAGGATTGGATGCGTTTGATGTTCGAAAATTTGGCTGTTCCCCAGAGTTCGAGTCCGTAGGTCCAAACAGGTGTCAGGATTGTCTTGTAAATTAGCAGTTTGTTGTCAGCTGAAACCTGAGATTTTCTGTTTAGCAGTCTATATAATTGGCCAAATCTTCGATTCAGTTCTTATATTTTGTCTAGTATGTGGGTTCCATGTTAGTCTTTTATCAAGTAGGAAGCCAAGATACCGGACTGTGTCTGAGACAGGAAGCGGTATGGAGTTAAAATGAACTGGCGGACAAGATCTGCGTCGGAGTGTAATCGTGACGTGTTTGCATTTAGATTCGTTTACCTTGATACGCAAATTATTATACCAATGTTCGATCTGAGAAAGGATTTCCAGGTTTAAGGATGCTAGTTCAGGATTTGAGTTGGATGATAGGATGGCGATGTCATTACCAAATGTTGCGTGGAAGGTTTCGGGGTGAATTGGAATGTCAGCAGTATATAAAATGTAGAGGATGGGTTCCAAGACAATGACTTGAGGAACACCGGGCTCAATTGAATAATGGTTGGAAAATTCTGTTCCACAGCGGACTCAGAAGGAGCGGTTAGAGAGGTAGGATCGGAGGACTAGGTATAAAGATTGACGTAAATGTAAGATTGAAGTCTGGATGAGGAGTGAATGTATTAGAAAGGTGTTCGGCGAATTCCTCGGCTTTATCTTCATCAGACGCTGCGCAGGAGTCATCACTTCGCCGGAGAGGATGGGAAATATGGTGGGACTTTATAATTCTCTTGGTGATATTCCAAAGCACGAGCAGAGAGGGAGGATAGGTAGGAATTAAGGGATTGAGAACGAAAGGTTTACAGCTCCCGCTTTAATTGTTTAGAATAATAGTTATAGGAGCGGCGATCTTTTGGATGTCTGGTACATTGTCATAATGATCTGGCGTGGCGTTTGATGTGGATGAGGTCTATGAGGTGTTGCGGTAAATGGTTTTTGTTCGGAACTCTTGGGGAGTGACTTATGAAAGTAGTGCATGTATCATTGGAAAATAAAAAAATAAAATAATTATAGGAAAAAAATAAAAATATTACGTCTGCTTGAACTTGACCTTGCCTCTCAGACGGGCGTTGACCAGCCCTTCCCAAGGATGGAGCTGAACTGGCGTCAGCTAGCCAAAGTAGACACGTTACCAGATTTGTGATAAGCCACTAGTCTCAACTATTCACAGTAAATAATAACACTACTCACTATAGGATTAGTCCACTGTTTATATCTGCTGTTTACCTATGATCTCGTTAACTTTTCAGTAAAAAATCACTGAAAATTCTTCTGAAAAATTAAAAACTCTGAGACACGACGTAAAAGTTGACCATAACAATATATTCCTAGATCATAAGATAGGACAGATTCAAAATCACATTCGTTTCATGTGTAAAAACATTAAAATACTCACCACAAACAGATTTTTTGATCACATTTCCTGGTCAAAAAAAACTTATCTTGATTTAGGATATTCGCTAGAATTTTCCTTCATTAAAAATAAAGGCAAGTGGACACCGGAGCGAGTGGTAAAACATTTAAAGCTTCATCTCTGAAGGCTCATATTTTATACATGATGTGTGTTCCACTCCGTTTTAAGAGAAACGGATTTATTTATTTTCTCACAGCCTCTTATATTTCAACAGAATGTTAAATAATTACATTTATTTCTCGCTGAGCACGTTCCATTTATTTCGTGAGAAATGCGAAATTAAAGTTTTAGCATTGATTTCCTGCATTTTATGTGCCCTCAAAATTATTTAATTTTTTTTTTTTTTTTTGACGAATGGGATACTTTTGAAATAATGTACAACATTACTTTTGAAGTAATGTCTCATTTCTACTTTTATAAAACATAATACATCTGTTCTTTTTTTTTTATATATATTTATTATTTCTGAAAATACTTTTTTTGGCAAATAACGATTTGTGGCTTTAGATTCTAATTTAAGACCTATAGTTCAAGTAAATTTCACGCATTGCTTATTTAATAAATAACCTAAAAAACTTTACACAAGTTACTAATATTTAATACCCTAGAAATAACTGATTATTAAAAAAGCCTTTGATAGTACTTGATAAAATAACTTCATTGAGCCGGTGAGAATGATACCTGTCGTCTACTTTTTTTTCGAGAAAATTAATGTTATATAAGTTTGTTTATTAAATATTACGTAAGCAAGATAAAATGGAATATGTTTCAATTCTAGTCAAAAAGTACTTTAGGGTTTGAAAAAATGAGTTGCGCAAGTTTATTTTATTCAATAACTTGTTTCAACGGGCTCAAATCCATTGCGCCAGTTTCATTATTGACCACGATAAAAAGCCGTTAAAAATCATCGTCAAGTTTTGTAATTTTTTCATGCTTCAACATCGGCTTTTGAAGGATTATAAAAAAAAAAATTAAAGGCTATATAATCAGCAATTCTTTCAAGTTCCAAGTTCATTAATGCCAAGGGATTATACAGCAGACTACAGAGATAGTATTTAATTATCAGTACTTTTTCTTGTTTCAAGTTCACTAATTTTTAGGACTTTTTTTTTTGAGAAGGATGAAACTCGCGACCTGTATTTTTTTTTTCAGTTTTAAGAACCTAACAAATTAATTACTTAGAGAAATAATTCAAAATGAGATAGAGGAAGAAAATGAGTAATAATAAACAAAAAGAAATATGTAAACCTGAAGAGAAAGAAAATGAGTAATAACAAATAAAAAGGAATTTGAAAACCGCTACTGCGTAACTGGTGAACGTGAAATAAGCAATAATAAATTTAGTCGTAGTTGTGGTTCCTGCAACGGTTTGACTTTACCAGGAGGTATAAGCACCAGTAGATAGACCAGTGGGTAGAAGATAGAATGTTTATTTTGTATTTTTTGCATTGTTCCATCCGATAAAATGTTCATAAAATAACTTACGCTATTAGCTGTTCATGCATAAGATTTGAAGATTCAAGTGAAATAAGGCAAATGCCGATGTTTCATTACTTGATGAAGTAATGTCTATTAGTATATAAAAATCATAAAAAATCATATTTCATTATTTTATTCTAAAGGTTAGGAATATGAATGTAGCTGCTTAGGAAAAAACTTTGTTTTCCAATTTATGGAAAATTGTAAAGATAAACCGCCCTCCTCCCGTTCCTGATCTTTCGTATGCAATTCAATCAAAATGTAGACAATTCATCCCATTTCAATATCCCTTTGGAAAAATATCTATCTAAGATTTCACAATGAACTAATCCGTTATTTTTTATCTAGAAAGGATATTGAAAGTAATTCCTAATGTCATCTGTAACTAACAATGATATTTATATTTTTGTGATGCATACATTTCAATTATAGTCGAAAACCTACGCCAGCACAGAAGTAATTGTCGAAACTAAATTATAGAAATTATGGATATAATATCAATATACAAAAGAAAAAGGAATAAAGAAGTACAATAGAGAAAGTTTATAATAAAAAATGCTTACTAAGGAAAATGAAAAAGGTGTTTCTCAGTTTTTCGGCGTTTACTGATCAGATGTATTAGTTATGATCTTACTCCGCTGTGCATCTTTTCTATATTTTCTTTGGTATGTTTCCCATAATTTTTACTGAATCGAAAGGAGTAAATATTGCATTTTGTATTTTTTATAACCGTCCTTGGGAAAAAGGCCCTCCTACTCAGCAAAATCTGCACAAACATAATTAAATACAATGGCAATAAGGGTAGTAGCAACCCTTATTTTTAAAGGTTATTAGCCCTCTTAGATACAAATCAACCTAATAAATTTATTTATAAACTTTAACATAAGAGTGAGTAATTAGTGGAATTAATTACGTTAATTATTTTTAAAGAAATTGACGTTAGCCTAAAGTTAACGTCTTAAATTGTGTATTGTTAACTTGTTTATAAGAGTAAGTAACTTTTTATTATATAGATTTCCTTTTACATTATATATGCTTTATTTTTATAAGATTTTTTATCGTTTTTTGAGTTTTTACATTGTTATATTAATATATAAATTAAAATTATGGGGAATTAGATAAGCATTTATTGGTGATATATTTCTTCTTGACATACTTAATTTCCACGATGTTCAACCCATGGTTTATTATTTATTAAAAAAATGATAGAAATATGGTCATTCATAAAGACCGTTACAACCAATATGTGGCAGATTTCGCGCCATATAGATATGCATCCTTTGATTAATTACAAACTCCATGTCCACGTGAACCAATAAACAAGTGTTCGTAACTTCTCATCCCATTATTGATTATCCAGCGTGGTATCTGAAAATAAGATTATAACGGGATATCCTGGAGTATAGCATATGGTCAAATTGTATCTATGTAATTTTTTTAACTCTCAATTTTGGAGAAAAAAAATTGTAATATTTTTAAGGATAATGTTTACTAATGAAAAAGCTTTAATGATTGAGTTAGTTATTCTTATAACATCTTATTTATTTTTATCTTGTCTTATTATTATCATGAACTGTGCCTTTTAATTTATATGGTTACAACTGCGTTAATATGTGAAATATATTCAGGTTATTTTGAAATTTCACCAATAGTGACTTGAGGACATTTTTTTTATTTTTTATTGAGTAAAATATGCTCTCTTTCTCCCTCCCTTTTTTCCTTTCAAAGTCTTTAAACTTTTCCCTTAAATTTAAAAGGATCGTTTATGTGTTGGTACATCCCATACATGTCTATACTACGTATCTTTTAATAAATTATCTAGAAAAATGTCTGTACTGTATTAACATAACAATAATTGTACATAAACAATATTATAAGTAACAAAAACATACATTACCAACTTGATAACAAAAACATGAAAAATTCCTAATAAAAATAAAAAGGATAATACAAATGTATATGTGTTGTATAGAAAATACAACGCTTATAGAATATTAAAAATCCCTGTGTTGCATAAATTTTTGGTTCAAGTAAATGAGGCATGATTTTTGACCCAGGGTTTGTAAATAACTTTAGTCCTTCCTAGGTATGTGAGATAGTATTCTTTTCGGAAGAACAACCAGCTTTTTAATGATTGGATTTATGACAATATGGAATTTGTTGTGAAAGACTATGTATATATTTAATATGTATCTATTATATGGGATACTTTTCTTAATTTTTCCACTATGATGATTCCGGATTGTAAGTATTTATTTCATTAGTTATATTCTTTATTTGTGAATTTGCATTATATGTTTGACGATATTTAAAATAAACAAAATTATAATATTAATAACTAAGTTAAAAAAAAAAAGATCTTACTAGACTAATGATATTAATTATTATATTCGTGGATTGCTGATGGAATTTTCTATATTTTCATGAAACGAGATTTCTTGAAATAAACTATTTAGTTAATATATAATTATTTAAAATTTTCGTTACATTTCTGATAATGGATAAATAAGAATAACTCTGAGGGCCTATTTACACTGTCCGATAAATGTATATTGACGGGGTGTCTGGATAGTTGGGATATAGGTGGGAATATTGGATCCGATTTCCATAATTATCGGACCTTGTGAAAGGAAAGCGTATTTTTTTGCGTAAACTAAATCGGAGAGGGATTTATGGGATCGTGTGAAAACGCCCTAATTCATGTGACAGTAATTCTTTCCGGAATCTAACATATTTTAATTCTTCAATTTCTCTTCTATTCTCCAAGGATTGTTATCTCATTCTGAAAAAGAGAAAAATAAAAGTATAATGAGACGAATGATGAAATAAAATAATTATCCTATTTATGTGAATAATAATCATCGATTCAATGTTATTAGCAAATGAGTCTAATTGATTTTTTAATTCTGTAGATTGCTAATTATTTTAACGCGACATCATTAACATTCATTCATTCATTTTTTTTTTTTTACAGTTCACAAAGAGTTGCGTGCTCCTTTCTAAAATAATTTGGCATTCATGAGAATAAAAAAGAATTTTCATAACGAGATTGCTAATTCTTTTGAAATATACTTTTATCATCTTATATAAATTATATAATTAAGTTTATTACTACTAATTAGTCATTTCACGAAGAAGACCTACATTCATTTCTTTAAAGAAAGGGGCCGTATTAATTTTAAATAGGAAAATAATGGGGTGTTAGTTTTTCCTTTTTTATTTCCTTTGTTATTTTTAAATAACAATTAGATTTATTACGAAGTCGTATTTTTACGAAGCAATGTCACATTGGTTTATGGGAATCCACGAGATCTCATATGTGCATATGCCACCTTGTGCCATGCAGAAACTATATAATTTGAAAAGTCATGAGATAATTATTAAAATTGATGCTTAGAATTCCAAAAAAAAAAAAGCCAAATCCTTTTTTTATTTTTTAACACGTTTTGAACTTGATTACCACGGGTTAGAAGAATTTCTTCCAAAATCAGTTTATTCACATATGATTCTATTCACTGCTTTTGGAAGAAATCCTAATTTTTTTTTTTACTTTAAAATAAACTAAGAAAAAGGTATGAGGCAGTTTTTTTTTTTTAAACTAAATAAATTAATAATTCTATAAATGTATTTATACAGTGTTTTTTTTTTTTTTATGCAGTTAGTTATTGTTCAAGGGAGCGGGGTAGCTCTGTGGGTAAGGTACTGCGCTACTAATCTCAAGGTCCCGGGTTCGAGACCGGCTGAGGCAGATAATTATTTATTCTGTATTCAGCCGTGGATCAACCCTGTGGGATCGAGAGACCCTCCTGGGGCTCACCCAGCCTCTAAAAGTGGGTACCCTTAATTGGGGGAAAACCTGGCGGTTGAGCGTGATCTTGGCCGAATCACCTCCTTGCACAACCGTTGGCCTAGAAACAGTACGGCCCTTACCAAGTACTGAACCCAAGACCGTTATCGGGTTGTAGAGGTACAGTTATTGTTCAAACTATAAATTTGACATTAAATTAAATATTTATTAAATTGTATAATTGAAAATTTCAGTTCTTATTATTTTCATGACTTATACAATTATCGTATAGAATTTGAAATTAATAGTTTCATGTATACAAATATTTGATTTTGATATTGATATTTAATATTTCAGGGTATATTGATTCATAACACACTAATTGACACTACATTCACTCATCACTGAATTACAATTTTTATTTTGTTATTTACCTTCAGATGTACTGAATGTACCTTATTAAAAAAATATATATATATATATATTGTTGTTATCGAAGGATCCTTTTGAATTTTTCAAAATTCAAAGGCAAACGGTTTGCCACAGAAAGTTAAAATTTGGTATTTAGGATTATGTTATAATGTTATAACCTAGTTGTGAACCTCCTTTTTCGGTCACTACATGATTACTGGAAGTGGTACTTTACTTGAAGGTCATTACTGATTTTAATAAAAAATTATATTAAAATGTACTGAAAAACTTCTAAAATTTGGTATTTAAAATTTGCATACTAATAGAAATAACATAATATATTTTGATTAACATTGGAAAACCGGAAGTGGTACTTTACTTAAAGATCATATTAAACTTTCATCAAAAATTATATTAAAATATAATGAAAAACATCTCAAATATGGTAAATAGAGCTTTTATATCAGTATGAATGTATTTACTAGATTTTGGTTAAAATTGGTGAGCCGAAAAGGGTACTTTACTTGAAGGTCATTACATTAAAAATTATATTAAATTTAAATGCAGAGATCATATGTTTCGGTAATAAAGGTTACAAACGCGATTATTTTTCCACTCCAATTAAACATTTTTATTACTTGTTTTAAGTGTTAAAATTATGTGTAAAATATTTTCCTCTCCAGTTGTGAGATGAACAAGTCTGCAGCAGGAAAATAAGATTCTCCAATTATCATTTTTAAGTGGGTTCCTCCGCTTAAAATGTCGAAACTGTTGATTTCCAATACTTTATGTGACATTGACAGTTCTAATGTTGTCACGGAACACGAAGAAATCTCTTGGAAACTAGTTATCTACTGAAAAAAAAAGACATATAATATCGGAATGAGACCTCCAGAAACAAGAGTATGTGTGTGTGTGTCGGTCAATAGATGGATATCGCGACGTCGTTTTTGGGATACTGCTATATGTCCGGAAACTAGTAAAGAAATTCAGGGTCACTTTTTGAGCCAACGATTTATAGTTTAATAGGCGTATACGGAAGTCATGGGGTGTCCACATAAGATATTTTTAGTCTCGTATAATTTACTGAACATGTTATGCACAAGATTTCTATGTCTCAATCGTGGAACTAGATTTGCATCGATTGAGGTCAGGTCAGCGTTGAGGTCAATCTGTAACAGGTATTTCGTTTCGTACGCTGCATTGGATGTCGGCGAAAGAAGTATTCTAAGCCTATTTTTGTAATTCTGTTTGTTTTGTAGTATAAATTGAATATGATTTTTATAATTACTGGTATTTTATGTTTAGAAAATTTTAATTCCTTATTAAAAAGAATATTAGACAGAAATAATTTAAAATATAATTTTTTATCTTTCAATTTTAGCATATTCGAATATACTTCGTTGTCTATTGTATCTCAAAAAAAGCAGATATAGAAGTAATTATTCTATTTTCAATCATTGAGAGAAGTATTTAAAAAATAAATGTTAATCCTGGCAAATATGCCGAAAATATACATTATTTCGAATTCTATTGTCTGGATGTAAAAAAAAAAAAAAAAAAAAAAAAAAAAAAAAAAAAAAAAAAAAAAAAAAAAAAAAAAAAAAAAAAAAAAAAAAAAAAAAAAAAAAAAAAAAATCACGAATACATTACATTGTTTTGGTAACTAAAATACTTAGGTACAACTCTAATATTCAATTACAATAAATAATCCTTCCAAAAAATATTTCTCTTCATAATTGTTTCGTAATTTTCACTCCTTTTTTTATATTTAAATATTTCTCTGATTTTTTTTTTAAATATAAGGTTTAAGGATTGATTGGATTAATTACTTCTCGAATTACAATATTACTGTTATAGCTGGCCCACAAGAATATGGCAGACCGATGGCCAACTCACTCGGCAGTAATTCTAAGTTGAAAATAACGCCTAACTTCTAGTACCTTTAAAAGGGAAGCTTTTTCACATTTATAGCAACATGAAACTTATATTTAAAAAAATAGAATACATTTATTAATTCCATTGATTTATTTATTCTTGTTGTGAATAAAATTGTTTCCTACAAATTTTCATTTGTGTGAAATGAATTCACCAAATCATTTTAGATGTAGAGAAACCAAGGGTTTTGTACAAGTGGCAATTTAATAATTTTGTTTAACTTTGCATTTTAAAGTTAATATGTTTTGATAATACGTAAAATTTTTAAGTTTGTATCATACTTGTATTACTATATATCGTTTAATATTGAGCATTTGAAAAACGTTTTATATGTATTAACTATCCATAACCGCACCTAACTCTATCTTTCGCTTCTCATCCCCTCATCAGTTAGAGAGGCCATCAGTTACAAGAATCGAACTCATTGCTGTTTCGATGATAGAATATAAAAATGCACCTGGGTAATTTATTTAAAACATTATCAGGAAAATTATATATCGAGTGTAAGCATTGCTAAGCATTAATAAACGCTAGGGAAAGAAATATCCTTGTTGAAAACGATGTATATATATATATATATATATATATATATATATATATATATATATATATATATATATATATATATATATATATATATTCATCTATTATTACGTTAATGTTTTTTTTTGTTTCTGATTTTTATGCTCTTAGTGTACCCCAGGTTTTACCTCTAAATTTAAATTAAAAAAAGAAAATTAAGTTTTCTGGTTTTAGATTTTGTATTACTAATTTCTTTTCTTCACCATCACCTGTGTTATTAAATCTAAAGCGCTTTTAATAAAGAACACCAAAGATATTCTTTCAGAACTAATAGAGCTTATTTATTTGTCAAAAAGGATTACCCAATGAAGATAAATGAGTCGGAGATATCACTGAAGCATGGTCCATGGGCAACTCCACCGAAACTTGGAACGGTGACTGAACTTTGTTCCACATTACGCCGGCAAGTTGGTGACAAGTCATAACTTCTTCAGTTGATTTATGATCTCTTCACTTTTTCGATCGATTAACTCAAACAAATAATGTAAATCTAACACTATATGTATATATATATATATACTTGATAATACTTTCGTGTCAAAGTTGAGGCCGATTAAATATTTGATACCTCCTTTCTCGGTCATTTATAGCGCCAATTTTTCTTAAATATATTTGTGAAAACTCAAGCAATGGCCCAATTCACTCCCATTTTTTAGTGTGTCGAACTTTTTAGACTACCTGTTCGGCTCTATGTGTCAGCGTAACCCTTGGCCTCCTCAGTGTTCAATTACGGACTTCATCCTTCCTTGGAGCCATCCTCTACGTCCACGTGCTTCTTGGTCTTCTTCTCTTTATTTTTCCACTGATGTGTGCCTCCAACATTTTCCTTATTACCATTACACCCTCCATTCTGAGACATGTCCCGACTATCTTGACCAACTTGCTTTGATTGAGTCGAGCTTCCATTGCCTTCCGTAGATCTCTCTCCTCCTCCATTCGACAAATGTGCCCAAACCACTTTAGCTGTCGGTCTTCAAGCAAGGTCTTTAGCTCCGTTATCTCCAGCTCCTTTCTTATCCTTTAATTTCTGATTCAATCCCTCCTGGTCTTTCCAGCTGCTCTTCATTTCAGAACTTGTCACCCGCCTGGCTTGCTTATTCAGCATAACCCAGCTTTCACTTCCATAAGTGAGAGTTAGGAGGTGCGCAGGCTTGTATATGTGCCTTATAGTTTCCCTACCCAGGTCGTTGTGTCCCACTATGTTGTTGCAGATAGGATAGTAGACCTGGTTGGCTTTGGGTATTCTATTTGCTAGTTTTGGGTCAATCTTCACCATCTTGCTAATGACTGGCCCATATAGGTAAACTCCTGCACAACTTCAAGTATCTCTCCATTACAGATCAACTGGATATCCTTTCGATCCTCTCTTGATAGAACTACGACTTTGCTCTTGGAGGTGTTAATAGTCACTCTTTTACGGAGGAGCTCCTTTGAAGTCTGATGCTCCACTGACCTAAGTTGTCTGATTTGGTATTATGGCTAATTCCCTTAGCTCATACTATTGTTTATTATTATTATTATAAGTTTTAATTAGGCTTTCAAATAGTTAAATATTAATTTTATTTATTGTGTCCACGTAATATTGCATATATTTTCCTATATCTCTTTTGAAATTTAATGCATTATTTATGTTTTTGGTGATATGAATTGATTCGATATGATTTCTGATTTTATTGTTATAAGCTTTATTTAAAATTTCTATCTTATTGAAATCGAATTTATGATTTTTTTAGAATAATATGTCTTGTCAGTGCTGTTTTTCTAATATTTTTTTATGATTTATTTGGCCCTGTGTTGCTTTATTATATTTTTTTGTTTTGCTCTTAAAAATAATGAAAAGTTATTAAAAAATGCCAGCAGTTTTTATTATATATTGCAATATAAATTTAAACTTTAGTACAGTTAATGAGATGATCATACTGAGTTCATGAGATAAAATATAAAGAATGAAATTAACAAGAAGCAAAAGTAAAAGAGATGAAAACCTTTTGGCGCGAAAAATGAAACGTATAGCTACGTTGAGAATTTCCTGAATTTGGCATTTCGATGTAGACCGAGAGTCAATACCACATAGATGGAAGATTAGCGCAGAGACTATTTTCTTTCTAACCTTGGTTGATAATTAACGCTTATAATTTAAAAGAAAATACATGCCATTTTGAACCCGAGAGCATTGTCGTCACACAATGATAATGAGCTACATTGTATAAATAGAAAAGTTCAAATAAGTATCTTTGTATTTCTCGAAATGCTGAATTATTGCTACCTATGTGTACAATTCACCCCAGGATATTTTTACTGTTTTATTCCAAAAAATAATTATGTCCTAAGTCATTTGGGCTTTTTCATTTTTTTAATTTACTTTGCAAATATTATCCTGAATCCACTGAAATTTCGTAGTGTTATTTTTTATTTTAAAAACATGTATCAATAATAAAAATTTAACAAAAAAAAAAATAGCGTGTGAGAAAAAAAAATATCGCCTTCTGAAATAGTCATTAAATTCAGAATAATACTCGTATAGCATTTCTAAAAGAACCCATTGGTGGTTTTAAAAATTTAAATTAAATGTTCTGAAAACAAAGTATAAGAAAAGATGTCACATTTTAAAATTTTCTTTAAAAATTTGAAAAACAATTACGTAACATTGTCAAGAGAGTTCATTCGTAATTTTGTTAATCTAATAAAGGTTATAAAAAATAAAACTATTAGGGACTTGAATAAGTTCTCGCTGTTTTTTCGTGAAAATAAATGCTTTATTTTAAAAAAATAGTAAAGAACATGTCATTGAAAGTATTGTCCATTCCCCGCAAATACTCTTTTTTTGGCACGAAATTCGATATGTTTAACGCTATAAAAAGTATGTTGTTTACACTTCGGTGGAATAACATATACTGTGATTACGAGTCTAATGGTGGCGCTTCACGATAAAGTTGGCTATAGTATTGCCTGACGCAAAAAGACTAAGATAACACCATCTGTCGGGAAACAGCGAGAACTTATTCAAGTCCCTAATATATATCTGTGGAATAAACTCTTCCATTATATAGCAAATATTACTTTATTCGTTATTCTTTCATTAATCCACCAAAGTTTCTCGAGATGCTCTTTTATAAATATCATATACAAACTCGACAATCATGAATTGCACATAAGTCACTTCCCATTGAATTAGTTTTACTTATTTATACTAAAAATCATATATACTCGTATAAATGAAAGTATTGTATTTATTTTAAGATTACAACACCATTAGGATAATTTACATCAAAATTACATTTCATAAGATACATAAAGTTACATTAGGTATGTGATCTATGTAAATTACAAAGATCATAAAGCGACTAATTTTATATCTTGCATTCTCTATTTATCTAGTTATACTTTCCTTCTAACTCTGTATATATTTTATTATGATCATTTTTTTTTGTTTGTTCCAAGTTTTTATGGTATATTTTTTTCATATTTAATTTACATACAACACTGTTTCAAATTATAATTCTTAATGGTTTTTCTTTTTCTAAAAACAATTGTTAATGTATTTTCCAAATCACAGCTTTAAGTATTATCGTAGGAATATCCCAAGCTTTCCAAATTTAAATTTAATTCTCTAATCTGTTTGATGTTTTTAGGATTTAAATTTGCAAAACAAATTTAATACAAAACTTTTAAGTGTATATAGATGTAGTTGAATGCTGTTATAGGTGAATTGCGAAACCATTCAACATTTAGACATTCTGTCCCCTAACAGACAGTCGGATGAAGAAACTTGTGAACCCAGTCCTGAGTTTAAGCGATGACCTTCCTGAATCACTTGGGTAAAATCTGAATGCGCTAGGCAAATTTATGTACATAACATTTATGGTGAATAAATATGTAGATTGTTATTTTTCTCATTTCGTATGATGAATCGTAGTCTTCAAACAAAAACACCCTATTTTATACCGTTTTATCCATAAACTTAATTTAGTTCCATGAATATTTCCATTGATAATATAGATGGGAAAATTGTTAATTAGGAATTAGAGTGTTATTTCTGATTTGAAATTATAGTTACTGTTATGTTATGATTTCACCCAAGTGTGATCCTTGGAGCCAGACATTATCATTCGCCATTTCATTTTAAAATGGCGACCGATTTAAGGGTTTCCTACGCCTATATCTTAACCATTTATTTTAAAATAAAGAATTAGTTTAAATTGTGTTGGAATCATTTGGTATACCAAAGCCTAAATAAAAAAAAAAATTTTTTTTATGTGTAACTATTTGCAAATAATAAACCATATTTTTATAAACCATATGTTTAATTATTTATTTTTCTTTTTTAATATATATTTTATGAACAATAATTATCTGTCGTCAGCCGCTATTTTTCCACACCTTTAATTTACTTCTCAGTAATGTTTAAATTGACGCATTGTTTTTATGATTAGATAATCTTTCTTCTTTCTCCGAAAAATTATTTTCTGTGATATGTTAAGGGAACTGCATTTTTAGCTACCAATCTCTAATTTATTATATTAGGTAGAAATTCTCCATTCGAGTTTTTATTAAAAAAAATATATACGAATTCAAAATATAAGCCGTATCCTTGTTAGGCATAAATTTGTCGTATATAACTGTTTAAATTTCTTGATATTCAAAATAAAAGTAAATAAATTGATTAAATTGCAGTACATAACTTGTATCACATAATCATAAAAAGGTAGGTAATGTATATTATACCCTGTATTATACATTATGTAGCATGAATTAATCTAGATTTAAGATTTTTTTTTAACTGACCATTCCTGAAAAATGTGTCTATGGAACAGCAATAGGAAAATTATTCAATGTATGAAATAAATTTAAAGTTATATAAAACAAAAATTTATGAATGAAATTTGTATGTTTGTTATTTATATATTGCCTGTCCATTATTTCTATTAGTTTTCTGATACTGGACTGTGTTTTATTTATTTTTTACCATTAATAAAGTATTCCCCGGAATTCTGTGAAGGAATATATCTTTTTTTTTGTAGGATTTTATATAAATAAAATATAAAACACAAAATATCATAAAAAAAAAATATTGCATTCGAGCTATGTTGGTATAGAGATTGCCTGTTTGCTTTTACGAGAAAATATACTACTCTAGTCCTTTCCAATTTATCCTTATTTTTTTTTTTTGAATAAATATAAAACTACTTCCTATTCTTTGTTTATCGATTTTTATATTACACTAATATTTTTCGAAATTAATTCATAGCCTTTATTGATTTAAATTTGGACGTGTCAAACAATATTCGTTTATCAGTCTTGCGGTATGTTTTAGTCGTGGTCACAATTCGTTGGCTGCTAAAATTATCATTTATTTCTATTTTATTATTTGCAATAATGAAACTTTGTAATCGAGCAAGAATAAAAAAATTAGCAGTCTCCAAAATTTGAGATTTTACGTTCCAGGATACGCAGAGTCCAGAAATTGTATTTTTTTAAAAACCGTCCGTCCGCAATCCGTTGCCAACGGCTTTTCTCCGAGACTGCTAGGCCGAATTTTTTTTTTTATATTTTGGATCAAATTCATCCAAGGGTGATCCTTGGAGCCCGATTTTATCATTCGTCATTTCACTATAAATTGGCGACCGATCAAGGGTTTCGTGCACCCATATCTTAACCATTTATGAAAATAGAGGAATGATATAAAGTGTTTTGGAATCATTAGATATACCAAAGCCTAAACAAAAAATATATTTTTTATATATAACTGTTTGAAAATAATAAACCGCAGTGTAATGATTAGTAGCGTTTAATTATTTTTTTTTAAATATATATTTTATGAACTATAACTATCTGTCGTTAGCTGATAATTTTGCACATCTTTAATTTTCTTGTCAGTAATGTTTGAATTGACGCATGGTTTTTATGGTGAAATCCTCTTTCTTCATTCTCCGAAAAATTCTGTTCTATGATATGTTTATAAAAAATGCAAATTTCTTCTTGATTTATTGAATATTTAAAAATAATTTCTGACCTTTTATGTTATCAGCCATTCTTTGAGCACTACCTATCGTTAGTGTCTTCAATAATTGCATTAATAAAAAAAAATGTAAATTAACAAAAAATCTGGCTCTTTTACATTAATAATTGCAGGACTTAATCCAATAATTTATTTTATCTTCAACGCGCATGTAGGATGCTAGAATGTAGCCCTTATTTTTTCGGTTACTGCAAAGGTGCTGCTACACTATAACCGGACATAACATGAGGTGGCAGTCAATTATGTTGAAATCCTGTCCTGACTCGATGTGGTCCCTAATAAATACATGACGGGTCCGCTACTAGTTTCCAATCAATTAATGTTCTAGTTTGGCGTAGCACCTTAACTGGGTTGTGAACTTTCAAAAGTTTATTTTTTAAGATGAGAGGGATTAATAAAGGTGAAGACATTGATGTATGTCTGTAATGATTAATAGCTCCTTCACTGAGGAGGAAAGATGACTTAAGAAGATTGAAGTGGGTATTGTTATCTCAGTGGAATTCTCTCCGTTATTCTTGAAGGATATCGAAAATTATCCATAAGTTTACATATTTGAAATATGTAAATCTTTAGCTATGAATATTAGTTATAATAATGATAATAATTATTCATTGCAATAAAAATTATGCCTGCTAATCGTAAACTTGAGATTATTTATTTAAACTATCATCTTTCATACTGTTTTTAGTTCAGGAGTCCATGCAGAAAAACCTGACTATATTGTGACTTTTTTTCACACAATTATGTTCTTGAAGAAGAGCTAAAAGACAGACATTTGCCGCCAAGAGGTAGCCAGAATCAAGCATAGAAGTTTTTTGGGTATTTTCACTTATTGATTTATAACTCCAAAATTGTGCTTTCTGGCAAAAAAATAATATTCCAAGAATTAAAGAATATTTAATTCAATTCCGGATGAGTATCTAACATAATAAATTTGGTCCATGAATATGGTCGTCACCGACGGTCTAAAAATAACAATTTTGATCAAATTTGCCAAGGAATTCAATATTGTGTCATTTATACGTCTCTACCGTTGAAATGGATATTCTAAATTAAAAATCTTACGAATAAAACTTCTATAGCATCAAATTTTGTATTTTGAGAGTACCTAATCCATATTTATAGTCTAAATATTATACAACCCCTGATACGACACTCTCTGAATCAAAGCAGTGAGTCAGATTGTCACTCACTCATCTGTATATTTATACAGATGAGTGAGTGACAATCTGAAAAATCTGAGTGACAATAGAAAATTAGAATTTTCTAACCCACTTACTAGATGGACCAAAAAAAAATTCGTCGGCGAAATTTCAAAAAAAAAAATTGTTAATATTTAACCTCCGAAAAATCTGTCTGAAATAAGTAAATCTTTGTTTGAAATGTGTCACGGTTTTCTGCATGCGCTTCCGGCTGAGGACAGGGTCCTGGCGGAGCTCGAGAAAGCTGGGAAAGCTGGAGATGGGGGAGGAACTTGCAAAGACCTTAGTCACGTGAACCAGATGCTAAGTTTGCCAAGTCAATTCCCTGCAACTCCGGGCGAAAATCCTATCTCTGATTTCGGAAGTAGAAATAAAAAAGGAAGGGATAGGGCTGGTGATCAACAAGCTGGACCCTCAGGACTAAACTGGGAAAACTAGAACCTTAGACCAGCTTCAATGCCTAAAATAGGAAAAGTTATGGCTATGTGGAGAGGGAGAGGCATTTTCCTCGACGAAATGGAGGGGCCAGAAGAAGAAGATTTTCGTACAGTCGTGGGTAAAAAAAAGAGGAAGAAGAAGACGGAACACCCCACCATCGAACAGCAGCCGAAGGAGTCGGTAAGGAAAGAAGGAAATGCGAAGAGGAAACGCAAGAAGAAGGGTAAGCTCACACATGCTGATATCCTGACAGAACTAGTAGACCGAACTGCCCTCAGGATAACAGAAAGGACCACGTATGTCACCATCAAGAGTCATATAAGAGGTGGAACCAAGCTGGCGAGCATCCAGAGACTGGCACTCGGTCCCACCGGTGGGGCAACTGGGATCGATATTTTTGCCATGCTTCCTCAGCTTCTCTCAGAATCTGAGAGAAAAAGTAATCAGGATGACGGTAGAAAAAAACTTCTTAAGAGTCGCACCCATTTGAGTCCTCCCTCAACACCTTCTTCCACCTCCTAGCTCCTCCTCACCTATCCTCTGCCGCAGTCCCTTCGGAAGTGCATCAAGCCCTTGCCTCTTAACATCGAATTTGATGGTGTCCTCTCGCAGGATGAGATCCAAGGGCACCTTTACGGCCAATATTTGCTTCGCCTCGTGCGACATGGTTCTGTAGTCGCACGAGGCGAAGCAAATATTGGCCGTAAAGGTGCCCTTGGATCTCATCCTGCGAGAGGACACCATCAAATTCGATGTTAAGAGGCAAGGGCTTGATGCACTTCCGAAGGGACTGCGGCAGAGGATAGGTGAGGAGGAGCTAGGAGGTGGAAGAAGGTGTTGAGGGAGGACTCAAATGGGTGCGACTCTTAAGAAGTTTTTTTCTACCGTCATCCTGATTACTTTTTCTCTCAGATTCTGAGAGAAGCTGAGGAAGCATGGCAAAAATATCGATCCCAGTTGCCCCACCGGTGGGACCGAGCACGCAGTAATATCCTGTGCAGCCATGGATGGACCTAGGAAAACCATAGTGTACCTCTTTGATGAGGCCAATTTCTCGAGGTATGTAGGGGAGGAGAACTGCTTCATCTTCATGGAAGATATAGGAAGGTGCAGAGAGATCGTGTGTCACACACATTTCGCTCTTGCTAGGGCCCGTCCACCCGAAGAAGGAGTCTGCCGTCGCTGAAACGGCCTGAGGAGGAATCGCAGAAAGAAGCTGAAGTTTAATGGCGGCTCTGGGCAATGCAGAGAAGAGACTAAGAGTTGGAAGCCAAAGCCAACTCTTGACTACACAAATCAGGAAGGAAGGATACAAAGGTGCAGTCCCATCAGTAAACGGTGTGCAAGCCGCGCATCAGGCGCATTGGTGTGCACCCAATTATTGTTCCCACAATTAAAGATATCCTTAAATTATGTATGAGAATAACAAATAAATAGTTTTAAAAAAATCAGTAATAAAGCTGAGTTTTATCGGCGGTAATGGCAAACGTACATCCCATGCGTAACATCTCACTACTGCTGAAACCCCGTATCCCAGAAATGGCGAATTAAAAAAATATATAAAAAAACAAGCGCAATAAACAGCAAACTCTTCTATTTAAATTCGAATCCTGGATAGTGACGTACTGAAATAGGATGTTTAGAGGGTAAATGCCTATTTTACACGGAAATCCTAATCCAATTCATCTCAAATGGTGACAAAGTGAAGTAAGGTTTCCAAGTTATTTTAGACATAAATGCTCTTGAAATCCTCTTCTTAATATGGAGTAATTGTTTTGATATCGGTATAACTTAAATAATTAACCCAAATAAAATATCTGCATAATGTAATCTTGGGAATGTTAGTTGTTTATTTATTAATGTTTTCAGTGGAAAAAAAACTGGTGTAGGTGTTGAAAAACCAAAAGCAACTAATGTGCATCATAAGTTTAAATAAATGAAAAATCGAATTACAGAAAAAAACATTTATCTGCAAAACTTTTGTTTACCAGTTTGAGTTTCTTTAGTTTACAATTTTTTTTGCTTTATAACTAGAAGTTCACGGTTGTAAAAGCGTTCTTTCCGACAAAGTAGTTGTTTAAAATTTTCTTTGAAAATTTATTTTAATGGTTTTCAAGCCGCTACGGTCTATTCCTGTGTCTCGTCTGGACTTTAGTTTTAGTGCCCATAAAATTCTTAATGGGATAGCTCTCTCCAGCGGATCCGTAATTAGTATGTTACTGCCATTTACGGCCATCTCTGTATATTTCTCTATCCAAATCATGGCTCTCTATCTCTTACATGAGCTTCGTGATGTTTAATTATTTTACTTGTCGGTGTAACTATTGAAAAATCTACTCTAACTTACGTATATCCAATGTTTAATATCTCAATGCACTAAGCTGATTGATTAATACGGCGATCAAATGAATCGATCCTAAACGACATTATCAATTTATTTTATTAGCTTTGTAAATTAACTGTAAAACTTTTGTGGTTTTCTGATGAATCTTCGCTTAAATTTGTTTGAATAATTTAATGGAATAAAACAATTTAATTCCGCATCTTCATCTAACTGTACCAAATCATCTAACTGTGCCCAAACACTTGTATTTTATGGCCCAAAGAGTTACCTTTTTAATGACACATTCTAGTGGAAAATTAAATAAAACCAAAATTAAATACTTTTAAATATAGCGTAAACATATTAAGACTATTGCCCTTTTACAAGAAACAAATATAGTAATGAAACTATATTCTGATAACTTTTGACATTTATTTTTCGGAAACCAATGCGTTTGTGGTCGTATAATGGCTGTTTCGGTCTAGCCATTCTAACACACCGCTCGCACAAACATCGGACTGTTTACAAGTTGAAGAGCTGTGTGGTATAAATAACCCGATAGTTTATTTACAGTCCGATACCCGAACATTAACTCTCAGCCTTTCAATTTTTGGACGAGAGCTCAAAGAGAAGAAGTTGTAGTTCATTCATTTTCGATCAAGAACATTTTTCTGGGAAACTCTTTGAAGTTCTGTATTCCGTAAACTGTTTCAATCGAAAACTTTTTTCCCGCCCATGTTCCTCATTTCTCTTATTAATTAATTGTATAAAGTTAATCAATTATTTGTTTATTAATTCTAAAATGATTGTTCTTGTTTAATTTAAAATTGAAATGTTCGAGTAATCTATTTATAATTTGGGAATAAAATTTATCTTTATATCATTCTTATATGCTCAAAATTTAATATTTCAGATTTAATTAGATTACTTTCTTTAATTTTTAAAAGTTAAAGAAAATAGATTAATTTAACAAATTATGGACCATTTATTAATGTGTTAAAAATGTGAATGGTTGAAGAAATAATTATTAGTTTTGGAATAATATTTATCCTTTATACAATTTGTTTTAAGCTTGTATTATCATTTAGCATTTGAATTAGCTTAAAAAGTCACTTTTCACATTTAATTAGATTGAAATTTATGAAATTTATATAATATGTCAATTTCAATATGTTTAATCCAATTGTTTCTAAAAACGTCATTTATAAATCACAGCAAAACCATTGTTTTAAGATAATAGAGTAGTATGTGTATGTAATTGTAACCTTTTCCAAATCAATTGCTACCTTTTCTATTTCAATTGTAACTTGTTCCATTTCAAATGTAACATTTTTCATTTCAATTGTAACCCTTTCCAAATCAATCGCCACCTATTCCAATTCAATTGTATTTTTTTCCATTTCAATTGTAACCCAACCGGACATGAATTAATTCAATATTATTTATTTTATTATTGAAAATAATTATCCCAAAATAAATAAATAAATATAAAAAAATAAATCTCCCACGTCAAAATACCAACCAGGATTATAACGGGTTACTCAACAGGACAATTAATAATTGGTTGTGTTTTGAACTATGGAAGACTTAAGCTTAGAATTTTTCAATAATCTAGTTATAATTTTAATATTTTTTTATTTATTTAATTTTATTCTTACAATTAAGCCACTCCTTCTTTTATAACTATAATATATAACCAACTATGTATTGTTAAATTCACTTACAATCTCGTCCTGTTATCTTTCTTATTTACCAGGTTTCAAACCTCAGGGCAATTAAGGAAAAGTATTTTATTTCTATTGGGCTAGTCAGGAACAGTTCAAGGGTCTAGTTTTTAGTTCATTTAGACCATTGTTGTACATCATGTACAGACATGCTACCTTCATTTCATACACCACATATCCTCAATACCTCACGAAATCATAATTAGAACCAAAAAAAAACTAAATACATCATTCTAACATTACGATCAGCCGGTCTATGGAAGGGACGAACGAAAGACATGATAAATGCTTACAAATTACATTACTTGATTTGTTATTAAAAACTAAATTTCATATATAGTTAAAGTTAAATTATATATAGTGATATCAAAATTACATCGTCTTTAATACTTCTATAATTTTTAATAAATTTCTGAATTAAAATAATGATCCTTTTTGTGATGAAATCATATTGCTAATGTAACACTGACTTATTAACTGCTTAATGAATGAATTAGTTTTATATTGTAGTGGCTTATAACAAAAATGGTAAAGTAAAAATCTATTACTGATCATGTGAAGTCTCTGAAGAATGTGAAACCAAAGGAACGCTCCTCTTTGGTGTTGAATGGCAGTGACTACAAAGGGGTTCCGAGAAACTAGCCTTAACTTGTATTACGAATTCCACGGAATGGTTCGAGGGAAATAAATCTGTTTGTAAAATCCTTTTTATTTTGTTTATTTTTTTTGTTTATGTTAGTTTCATAAAAATTAATTTAACGTTACCAAAATTAGGTAATGGTTATCATTTAATTAGATGCCATAAATCGATATGGAATGAGAAAAAAAAGAAGAAAAATAGTGCCCTGTGTCACCATCTTTTGCAATTGATATTAACCATTCTTGTTAATTAATATTGGTCATAGACTTCTTGAATTGGGTGATGTTTAACAGAGCTATAACAGATTTATTTATAATTAATTGTCATAATTTTACAAATTTGTATCTGTACATTCTGCAATAATTAAAAAAAGTAAACCAATTTTCAAGTTATTTTCTTCGTACTTTTGTAACTATCTTAGCGTTCTTGTGCCAATCCTCTAAAGAAACATTGATGACCCCATTTATTTTTCTTTCGCTGTTAATTAATGTTGAATAATAAGTCAAATCTTAATTAATTCCCAAAGTATAGTGTATAACGAATTATCTTCACACACCCCAAGGCAATTTACAGTCCTCTTTTGTTTCAACTATAATTTCAATTTTATGTTATTTATTTGTCTGTTATAATTGTTTACGCCATTCTTTCAATAGGAATTGATTTAGTTGATAGCCCGTTTCAAATCATTATAATAATGCCTGATTTCAATTCCTTTAACTCTCCTCCGTTTCATTCATTACTTTTATTTATCTAAATTATATTCTTATTAGGTTCACTTTAGGAAAAAAAAAGATTAATAAGAAATAAATTCATATTCATCCATATAATTATATTTATATTGATAGCATACTTTATAAAACAAGTAAGACTGATTGAAATCTATTGCACCAACAACCTCACAGGAATGTTTACTCATGAAGGTTAATAACTCATATAGCTCATCATAATAGCTCATAACTTCTATCTCAGCAATTATTCTTTTCACCAATTTCACCTACTGTTCATGAACCTGTCACCATCTCAACCCAAATACCAACCTGCATCTGTTTCTTCATAAACTATAATCAGATCAGATCTTTCTTCAACTCAGTATTTAATCAAGTATTTATTCGTTTCATTTCACTCAGCAAACACAATTAATATAGCTTCAATAGAGAAATAACCAGTAGCAATAAATAATAAAACTCAATATTTAATTTCATTTACTGTTAAATTGTATTAAATCACGACCTATATTAATTATCAACATAGAGTTCTTTAATTTAATTTTAGTTTTGTATATCCTATTATCCCACACTATTATTATTTCTTTCCACGTTCAATTAAACTTTCTTTTTCCAATTACTTCTTTATTTTAGCAATTATTTCTTTCTTCCTTCCTCTTCTTCTCTCTCCTATATTTCTATTATCTTCAATTCTATTTTCCTTCTTCTATCATTCAGATAGAATTTATTTTTACCAACATAACCAAGTTGCAATATCCAAAAGGATCCTAAAAGTGCCAGCTCTGCCTTGGCATAGTGTAAGGGCGTCCCTAGGACAACCTCGCTGTGGCCCCAACAGTAATATCATGAATTTCACCCAAACGGTTCTCGGATTACTTTTGTATTTGAAATTAATTTCTCAAAATTCAGGTTCACTTAAAAATTGGATAGTAGTATATTTGAATTGGTATAATTTATTTCATTCTAGTTTCCAATAATGGTCATTTAATAATTTCGTTCATTAGGGCTCTAAGTTTTTATTTAAAATAATGATTTGTCCTATTTTTTAGCCTGACAGTTACATGATTAAGGTTGGTTATATCCGTTCCTACAGCTTAAAAATGTTTCGTTCTGATCAGCGAAACCAGGATTTCGTTTCAGAGGAGAAGGGTCCACCCAAGGGTCTATTTTTAAGAAACCTTCCATAACCGGGGATTTAAGGGGGTCCTCTCTTTATAATATTTTCTATGCCTAGGTATTATTTATAAAATAGCATTCAAATAGATTTATTTATTTTTTCTTTACAGATAAGAATAAATAAACGTATTTTGTGATTTCGAGGAGGGGGATTCGGACCCCCTGGACCCTTCTCCTGGCTACGCCACTGGCTCAGAATTACCAAATATTCTATGTAGTCTGTTTGATCTAGTTTTATTGCATTCAGGCTATTGCACATTGAAAAATTGCCAATCTCTCCAGGCTATTACCAATCTCTCCAGGCTATTGCCAATCTCTCCAGGCTATTGCCAATCTCTCCAGGTTCGGCATAAAATATGATGAGATAAATTTTGAAAATATTCGAAATATCCGCTGGCGAGGTAGGCTTGCCTGACCAGTGGGCCATGAAATAGAGCTGATGTAGCAATATAAAACCCTCTAGCATCAGCCTGGAGGGTTAGCGTACCCCAAATGAACCATTTCATAGCGGGCTATCCCATGCAGATCAAACACCTTCATATCTTTCAGCCTCCAATCCGATATATCATCTGCAGGAAAAGTGATATATTTACGCTGAATATTAACCTATATATATATATATATATATATATATATATATATATATATATATATATATATATATATATATATAATCTAGTAAGTGATTTCTTTGATTTTAATGCATTTTTTCCGAGGGTAAATGAGGTCCTATTTCAATTCGACCGTTTGATATTTCGTTTGCCTATCTGTTAGGCTATTACGAACAAATTCGTCGTTCGGTTGTTTTCAAACTTAGCACATATTTTCCTTGAAGTAAAAAAAAACGACGTACGTTAATGTGTGGAGACTTTGATTTTTTTTATCCCGATACATGATGGCGGTCGTTTCATTAGACCCATATTATCAAAAATGTATTTATTTCGCATTCACGACTGACAAGAATATTGCTTTAAGACACTTCATAATTTTTCGCTCAAGTTGGGTCATGCTTCAACCCGACCGTTCGCATTTCGTATATCTGTCTGGTTTTACCACGTTTAGGACTAAACGTTTTGTCCGGCTTTCCTCAAAGTAAATGCTAGAAATTTTATTTTTTTAAAATTCCAATCGAAGATGCGGTCGTTTTATCGGCCCCGTTTTAATGACCGAATCTGGTATGAATATTCCTCGAAGGCATTTGATCATTTTTTTTTCTTTTATATATGTATTGACACTGATGGCGAAAGAAATATAAAATGAGATAATTATAATAATTATGATGAGTTAAATTATTTATTTAATGAAAAAAATGTATTAATTCCATAATGGCTTCTGTGCTTATTTGGGAATTATCTTTGATATCTTTAGCTTGAATCTTGTAGAATCATAAAGATTTTACGACACTGAAAATTTTAATTATATTACTGATGTTGATATTGCAAGAGAGCAGTGTGAACTGAGGTGAAAGGGGTTTCTGCTCAGTCAAATTCATATTCAGCAAATTAGCGTTGTGTTTGGAATAGATGGATGAAAAATAAAATCAAAATGCCTAATTGATTCGTGAGGTCTACTTTTCACTGAACTACTAGTTATTTTAATTCTAAAGCTCATAACTATTAATAACTATTAATATTTTGGTTATGTAACCCTCATCAGGTGACATTTTGTTTGTGAAAATTGTTTACTGCTCCGAAAAATTATACCACTAGATTACCGGTTTATAGGACAGAAATAATAATTTATCCTCCATCGCAGGGTTGGGAAAAATTAAGGCTGGTACCCTCCTGGTCCAGCCAGATTGTATCTCGTTGATTTATATCCTCCCATTTCTAATAAATCAATGTAAATTTGTTAATTAGCTGTAATTTTATCGATGGGCTAAAACGCATCACATTCGTAATTTCCTTTGTAATATTCCTGATTCTTGAGTCGAATGAAAAATTCGTCAAAAACTAACCGTCCCAGATCCAAGTAGATAATCATAGTTTTTCCTGGTGTCATCAGATGGTCTTAATCAATATTTCTTAGCCGCTGGTCATATTAACCACATACCGACTCTGTATTTGACCATTCTACTTAAAGTAGATTGTGATTTATTATCTGAAGTTGTACACCGATTATTTAAGGACTGGTAAAATATAAACATTCTCAGTCTTCTGGCTTTGATTACTGCCCTCAGTCATATTTCTAAATTTTTCCTACAAAATTATATTTTTCTTTCTTGCTGGAAAACTTCTCAGGTCCGTCCATGAAATTAAAGAATTCTTTGAATTCATCAAGTGAAGATTTTTTTCTTGCTGGAAGTAAAGAAAGAGAGTGAAATAAAAATTAAAATTAAACTCCTTATGCCCTTATTTACATAATTGTTTAAATATTGATGTTCTGTTTTTTATGTAAGTAAATACCTAAGAGATTATGTTATACCATTTCTAAACGACTTACTATATTGTAACTTATTCCTGATTAAAAATCAACTTCAAATATGGTTTTCATTCCTCTCTGACATAATAGTCAATGTTAATTTTAACTACTAATATACGACTAAATATAAATAACTAACCCGGAGAGGCAAATTAGCATAGTCTTCGAAAACGGGTCACGCATTCTAATAGTGGCCACTCTCGACTGTGTATAACCTATTCACAATAACGTACTGAATTCCCACTTCTGCGCTCGGTCAAAACTATCTCCTTTTATAATTTTTTTTTTACTTTTAAAAAAATATCAAGAATATCTAATATGAAGTTTAATTAATATTCAGAGAATTCATTTAAGCTGTATAATTTCCGTTCTGGAAACTTTTAGTCCTCAATCAGAGGTTTGAAAATAATTTTAAAAATTTGAATATAAAGAATTAAGGAAGTTATTTTGCAGGTTTCATAAATTTTTCATTCATTTGTTTTCTCCCTCTTCTTTTTTTTGGAAAAATTTTTCAATATCCACCGCACTTAATTTTGCTGAGTTATGATTGATAATATATTTTTTCTTAGATTAAATTATAATAAAATAACGTATGTTAGTCAAGACACTCTTTTTCTTTTTGTTTTCATATCCTTGCATATGAATTTTTACAATATTTTAATTTTATAAAAATTAATTGCTATACCTGACATTAATGTTTATGTGGCTGAACAGATACAGTAGGGAAAGATTTATGCGTCTCGCTGAATTGCCTATTCGGCGCCTCGTTCACAATTGTCTTAGGCTGACCATTGATGATCGTTCCACTCCAAGTGGAACGTGAAACAACCTTTAGTGGGAAAAACAGTGAGAATTTTTTGAGTGTTAAGGAATTCCAACGGTCCTAAACACCATCGCGTCACTCCTACATCTAATCATTCCAACCGAGTTGAAGGATGGAGCATTTGTCGGGCACATTGGATTTTACACCCATGATCGTTTCACTTTCCATTTGGCGTGGAACCATTTGAGTAGAACATTTGTCAATAAATATAGTATAATTAAAATTTAGGATATTGGTTGTCTCAAATATATAGGGTTATTTCATTACATATTTTAACACTTCTTTTTAGAGTGTTTTTTTTTTTATGAAACTTTTATGATGGATATATTTTAATATTTTTTTTTAGTTTTATGAATTTTTTTTTTATTGCCTTCCTCATAAATTTGTTGATTGTTTATTTGGGGCTTAACTTCCTTTCTGCCCTAGTTGGAGTGCAACTTATACCCTACAGGTTACCAGCCTATTCCAGGGAAAGTAAGAAGATGTGAATATAGCTGTAAAAAATAAAATTACCACACAGACCTAGCTTGTGTTCGAAAAAGTGCCAAAACTTTATTGGGATGTATATTTATTTTTATTTTCGTTTACCCGTTATGAATTCAATAACATAATAAAAGAAAAGGTAAAGACATCAAATCGATTGAATATAACCAAATTTCAAGTATCTTATAATTCATGTAAAAACAAAACAAACAACAACAAAAAAAAACGTTATTTCAGATACAGCAGAAGAAAAACATCATTTACATTAATTGAGGAGTTTTTTTACTTTTATTTGTCACTGATACCTATTTTATGTGCCCGAAAAAAAAATTAGGTTAATTTTATCCTATGTCATATGGCCATTCATTGAATGCAATGTATGCCGCTTACCTTTATGTTTGACAATGTAATATTTTACTTTTTGACAGCACTTCGTTATAAACTAGCATACTTGAAAAAGAGATACTCAAAGTAAATCAGACAGTTGTGTGTTGTTTAATCAGTCTGATTTACTTATTTGTAAAATTGATTTATTTTTTTCTATTAAAAAAAATCCTATAATAAAGAACAAGTAAGGAAAAAGAGCCTCTAATTTCTTAGGTAAACGGACCTAAATACGTGGGTTGGCTTCTGAATGGAGAAGTATCTCTTCAGCATGCTTGGTTAGGCGAAGTAGATCTGCACACAGATAGCGTAGGTCACGTTTGCAGATGTAGATGTTCTCTGGACTCAAGGAAGGAATTCTAAATTTGTTCTTATTTGATTTTTTTTTTTATTTTTGCTTTGTTGTGATTTTTTACCATAATTCTTGTAAATTACATGAAATGTTTATGTTCCACCTAAAACGTAAAATTTTTCACTAATTTTTAAATCATCTGGTATTGTGACTGATTTTCATTAAATGGCCATGACACCAGTAATTTATCTTCCTTTCATAATAAATTAATAAATAAATATGTACTAAATTCTAATAAATGCTGTTATAAATTGTAATTTCTCCGCTAGTTAAATAACCCTTTGTTAGTGTAAAAATGATCTGAACTTTAAAGCTGAACTATGGAATCTTTCTTATGAGATTTGAGGGATCTAAAACAGAACGTGTATAACGGCAGTACTATCCATTATATGTTCTCGTATGTTTTTTCATATCCTGCTATAATCTAACTTTTTAATTTAGTTGATTTATGTTCTTCAAAATCATCCAGTTCTAACGTCTTTAAATTAAATACTAAAAAACAGTTTACGGTCATAAAGTAAGTTCGCTGGTTAAACTCTGACGTGCCAGAGCAATTTTTTTGGAGAGGTAGTTTAAAAGAGCTTTTGGCGAATCCTGGAATTTTACCTTTCTTCCCTGGATGAATAGTGGGATCGTTGGTTTTAGAATGTGACGGTTGCTTTTCTGTCTTCTGTTTCTTAAATTACATTTCCATATGATATTCCACAACATGGAGTTTTGAAAGCGTTGAAAGTGCTCCGTACAGAAGTACTGAACATAAATTATTCGAAAAACTGTATTATTCTATTCAAATTGATAAATATACATGTGATGCAATGAAACTTTACGAGAAATTGGCTCTTGGAGAGAGGATCTATTGAAAGGACCCTTTTAACCATTTATTGAACTTTTCTCAATCCAATCAGTGCAGTACTTTGTGAATAATAATGTACATTTATAACGTTTATATGTATTTTTTTCTTATCTCCCAAATAGTAAAGAAAATAGTAGCAAAACCCACAAGAATGTGGTCTAGAGAAGGTCCTTCTTTTGCCGAAGGCATCCTACAGACGGTTATAATGTTTATACATTTTAGAAACTTAATCCCCCTTCTTTACTCTCTCTATCAATCAATATCGATATGTTGCGAAATTCTTACTTATTACAGTTAAATATTCAGTTATTAATATTTATAGTTACTATTAATAGAAACGATTTTTCTAACGATAATCGGAAAGCAAATGTCGAAGTAAAATTGAAATGTACAAGGGAAGACGCAGGACTCTCGGATGTTAAGTGGCAAGATGGTCCTGGAAATTCAGTTAAGCCTCCACTCTCCTTTTTAATCTGATTCCTGGCGTTCCCTCCTCCAAGGATATACCCTTTTTACCTCCTAGAGGAGAATCACTTTCCCTCGCGTCCTGGAGACGTCTATCCTTTCTCCACCGTGTCGTTCTTTATTCGATGAATATTTTTAATCCTGGAGCCGTTCAACGTCTATCGGTTTTTTCTTACCCGTGATGAAAGCGTGTGGAAGCAACTTTAATCATGCTCTAATATCGTTCTCCTTTAAGTGAATCTCGTTGTTTATTAGACTCATTTGTATGAAAATTCTCAGAGTTTTCTACGCAATATTTTCTTTTTTTGGCTTTATTTTTTATATCCACTGTCAATGTTGTCAATCAGTGAATTTGCTGACTAAAAATTTGTTATCCCGGCATGAAAGGGTAATACCCAGTGGCACCTCTTCCTGTGGTTAGTAGACAAAATATGATTGTACATGCTAGATTAATGTCTTCACATCAAAATTAAATATCGCATATATCAATAGATTTTTTTTTTCCGTGGTTTTAGTTATGGAGGAAATTTTAATAGTTTTAAGTCGTTTTAATGTTGACGTGTTTCATCGGGTTTATAAGAAATCAAATATACGCTGTTTTTGAAAGTTGAAAAGTTGCCAACTCGCAGGATGTTTCAGGTTTGGAATGATTCTTAATTACACGACTGAAAAGATTGTTCTTCAAAAGAGCCCACAAATGTCATTACTACCTCACTAACATATTTTTCTTTATCATTACGCTCTCTTTTAACAATTGGGAATTTTGAATTTCTGGTCCAAAATTTGTAGTTCAGTTCAAAACTTCCTCGAACTCGTTGTATTAGTATCTCTCGATCACACATGAATTTTTTTCAGATTTTTTGGGAAGAGTTATTTTTGAAGGTGTACTTTTGAGCTTTATCTGAAAATCTTGTTTTTTTCAAGTAACCTGGTAGAATTTTATTTTTGACGAAATTAAATTTTTTCAAATTACTGTTGTTGAAAGCGTTTTATACGGATCAAGATCTGGGTTGTTGGGGTGGAATCTACCGGCATATTTAGCAATAGCTCAACGTTGTTATCTTGTCCATGGAATTAATTATGTGTCGGAGTATTATCGCTTATACTGATGAATATCTGTACAAGCGGCAGGTGTATATACTGTCCCTTGGTTGCAGATTAATGGATTTCGCCCCCAATTCATTGTTCACAACCATCAGTTGTTAATCCAATGTATGCATTGTATTGTGAAATAGATACCATTTATATTTCTTTATTTTCCTTATTTCTTTTTTTTATTTTATAAATGCATATAACTGATATATTACGATAAGTGAGTAAGTGATATATAAGTGTTATAAGTTAAGCTCCCGCGACTCGAAACTGATAAAAAAAACAGAGAAAGGAAAGGGGAGCAAGAAATAACACTCACGAGATCTGAACTGATACTGCTTTATTTCTCTCAGTAATCCTGTATATATACTATCTGAGTTATGTTTACAATCAGGCATGGAATTAGGTCTTACATTGTATTCCTCCTGACCTTAACTCCCCCCTACCAGTTTACGACCATCCGTCGTAAACTAATATGAACATGACTAACAACAAAAAAAAATATATATACAACTAAATACTTGAAAAACCTAACGACTAAAGTACAACACAAAATAATCTAATATATACAGTTTTGCTGAGAACACATTCAATATTAACTATTAACTTATCCGAAGAAAACATAACAACAAAAAAAAACTTATAGTAACTGTTACACAAAAACGAAATTTACTCTCTTGAGCGATAAGACACATGTTTCGCTAACACTATATACACAACGATAAAACAAAACAAAAAAAAAAATATATAAAATAGTACTAATAATAAAGAAGAACTGCCACTCACAAGATTATATACGGCGAAGAGGATGCTCCGGCCTGTTTAAGGTTGTTCTGGCTCACCTGTTGATAGCTTTAATTGTTCGATGTGCACAGTTCTACGCTTTCTGGGTTCTCTCACGCTTTGAATGGTCACTATATTATGCTCTCTAATAACAATCACCCTAAATGGGCCCTCGTACCTTAGCAGCTCCTTACTCCTGTTGGACCCTACTTTCCTGTACACGATGGTTCCTATTTTAATGCCACCCCATATGTATTTAACCTTCCTATTTTCCTTCACCACTCTCCTACGTTTTTCCCCCTCTAGACGTCCGCGCACTTTCTCCCACAATTTTCCCAACGTTATCCGATTATTGATCAGCCTGTCAGACGTTTCGTCGTCTCCCCACTGTCTCTGCGTCGTCCCCGAAGCCCAAAGAGAATCTCGAATGGGGCAAATCCCGTCACGGCGTGAATTGAGTGGTTATATGCCGCCACTGCTTTCGGCATTGCCGCCTCTGCTGTTAGACCTTTATCTGCGTGGTACACACGTAGGTGTTCACTCAGCGTGCTATGGAGTCGCTCAATACCTCCTCTGCTCTTTGGGTGACCTGGGGTGTTGAGATGCCACTGCACATCTAGTGCCTTCATTTCGTCTCTGATGTGAGAGCTGTCAAATTCTCTGCCGCAATCTGATGATATCCGATCTGGAACTCCATAAAACTGGAACCACACCCGCAGAGCTCCTAACACCGCCTCAGATGATCGTTCGTGCGCCGGATATGCCATGGCCACTTTACTGAATAAGTCGAGCATAGTGCCCCACTTGTGTCCCCTCCATGTGAAGGTGTCGATTTGTAAGTCACTCAACGGTGTTTCCGCCGTGGGGGTTTCTTCTTGCTGCGCTTTTGGCGGGTGCCGATCGTACTTCGTAGTCTGGCAAATTTCACATCTTCCGATCACCTCTTTGATCGTCTTCTTCATTCTTCCCCAGAAATACCTGCGTTTCAACGCTTGTAGTGTTTCCTGCTCACCTCGGTGGTTGGTCTTTCCCTGGTGGTATGCGAGCGTCATCTCTTTCTGCTAGTTCTCGTCGCGGATTGTCTCTACCATCAAGGTGCACCGAATAAATGACCTGTCGATTCCGATCTGTTCGGTTTGCCATAATCTCTTTATTTTTTCCCAATTTGTCTCGTTTCCCACGTACAAATAATGGGTTTTTCCTGGTCTCGACGCATCTTTCAGTACCCGACTAATCTGATCTGGCCTGACCCCCGGTTGAGACCAAATGGTGGCGATTTTACGCCCTTCGTATGCCCCATAATCTATTTTGAGCAGCCCCGTTGTCCTCGTTTTCCAAATGATCTGCCGTCTTTTGTCATTAATTATTTGGTCTATCTGCTCCATATCTGTCGATCTCCCGTCTGTAGAGCTCTCCTCTGCAGTCGACTGTTCTGGGTCGGTGGCCTCCGGTCCATCCTGTTCTCCTTCTCGATCTGGCGTCCACTCCCGCAGGAACTGTCGTACGTCTCTGGACGACTCCCCTCTGTCTTCCTCAACCGCATTGATCATCATCGCCCTGGACAGCCAATCAGCGACAACGTTTTCCTTCCCCGGCTTGTACTCCACCTCCATGTTGTATTGGCTGAGGAGTTCTTTCCATCTAGTGACTCTAGCGGACGATTCCTTTAATTTCCCGACCAACTGCAGAGGTCTGTGGTCTGTGCGGACTGTGAACTTCCTTCCGAATACATAGGCCCTAAAGTGATCTATAGCCCACACGATACCTAGTAACTCTCTCTCCAGCGCACTATATCTCGTTTCGGCGTCCGTGAGGCGCCTACTGGCGTACGCCACCGGTCGTTCCCCTTTTTTCCCTTCCTGCACCAGAACCGCCCCCAATGCATATTCGCTGGCGTCCGTGGTAATTATGAACCTCTTTTCAAAATCGGGAAATGCTAATACCGGTTCCTCTTGGAGTCGGGTCATGCATCTTCGAATATTATCTTCCATGTCCGGAGTTATAACCACTTTCTGGCCCTTCTTCAACAGATTATTAATGGGTACAAGGTATTCTGCCATCTCAGGAACGAATCTTCTATAATAATTTAAAGTCCCTAATAACCGCCGGATCCCTTGTACATCTCTCGGGATTGCCATTTTCCTTATCGCCTCCACTTTCGCGCTGTCGGGTTTCACTCCCTCTTTCGATATAGTGTGCCCTAAAAAATTTATCTGGTCCTGACCTAACTGTGATTTTTCTGCGGACAACTTCAACCCGAATTTTCTTATCTGATCGAACACACTGCGCAAATGGTCCACGTGCTGAGCTTTGTCCTTACTAAATACCACCAAGTCGTCCATGTAGACCTGACATATAGATTCGTCTATCCCCCGCAGAAATTCGTCCATGAGGCGTTGAAAAGTAATGGGCGCGTTTTTGAGGCCAAACGGCATCCTAGTGAACTCGTAGTGGCCCCTCTCGAAGGTGAAAGCCGTCTTAGGTCGGTCCTTGGGGTGCATCCTTATTTGATGGTATCCCGCCTTCAAATCCAACGTGCTAAATACGGTCGCCCCGCTGAGTCTATCTAGAATGTCTATGTCCTCGAATCTCGGTATAGGATATCTTTCGTCTACCGTATTCTCGTTCAATTTTCGATAGTCCACCACGACTCTATACTTTTCCTCACCTTCCGCGCTCTTCTTCTTTACCGCCCAGAGGGGACTATTATACGGAGACGTACTATCTACGATAATCCCTTGTCTCTTCAGAGTCTCTAGTTCCTGCCGGATATGCTGACGCAACGCCTGCGGGTATCGCCGCTCTTTTACGTAACTCACCCTGTCTAGCTTCAGCGGAATCTCGTGCACGGTTTTCCCCGTTGCCCCCAATATCTCGCCCTCTTTGAAGAAAATATCGCCATATTCTTCCTTTATCTCATACCTCCAATCCCCCACTTGACTAATGGCTCCTACTCGCGCCTCATCCTTTCCTAGAGATCTCAAACATTGATATTTCCTTCCCCCTATACGAATGTCCCTCCCTATTCCTAGCGTCCCTCCCTATTCCTGACTCTCGCTCCTATCCTTCCCAGCAAGTCACACCCGATAATACCTCCGTATTCCCTGGACATTCCCTCTACTATGTGGATTTTCAAATTCTCCTCCCTTTTTCCCCATCCCTCTAGGTCTATTATCGCCTCTCCCTCTACTCTACAAGGCCCACCTAGGGTGATTAACTTACAGGAACATACCTTTATCCGGGGCGTCCTCTCTCCGTTGTACATCCTCTGCAACGTACTCCTACTCAATATTGTGTTGGAACTCCCTGTGTCTACTAGGTATTCTCCGCTCGCAACTCTAATTATAGGCAGCCCGCTACACTCACTTTCAACACTATTGCTCACTAATGTGCGGTTGCCTCTCCAGTGCTCCTCTCCTCAAATTTCCTCTCGTTCTCTCCTCTCCACTGTTGCTCGTCGTCCTTGGTTCCTTCGGACACTACCATTTCCCTCACCTCCTCTATTTCCTGGTTCTTGTGCCTCCTCCTCTGTTTCGGATGTTTCCGAAGATTCGGTCGACTCCCACTGAGGTCTGTTTCTTCTCCATACCTTCTGTGCATTTACTTCCATAGGCTCTGGCGGTCTGAACCCTTCTCTCCTCCGACTCATGTATGGGCATTGTCTGGCAATGTGCCCTTCTGTTCCACATTCAAAGCACTTGGTGCGTGGGCATTGTGCCACCAAATGTCCTGCCTTTCCGCATCCATGACATCTCCGGTCTTCACGCCTTCCGTTATTCCTCATCTTCCCTTGCCTCCTTTCTCCTACTGTTATTCGCTCCTTTCCAGCATATTCGACTTTTCCTTTCCCCCACATGGGAGGCATTGCTCTGGATCTTCTGTGTACCACTCTGTTCCATCCTCCGTCTTCTTCTACGCTCCGGGCTTCTTCTTCTCTGGCACTGGAGTCTATTAACTCCTGGGCACATTCAACAAATGTGCGATCTCTAGCTAGGCCCTCCTTCCTCCCGATCTCCTTCGCCAACTGCACCTTCAATATCGTCGAGAGGAACCCCATTCTGCCCTCCACTTCCGCTGCGTTCACTGTCTCTCTCATATTCTCAGTGATCTTATTATAGTGGGCCAATAGTGTTCCGGCATATTGACCATTTGACTGATGCGCTCGTTTCGTCTCCCGGAACATATAAAAAATATCCTCTTCCGGGGTCCATCTGCCGCCTCCAAACGCTTTTTTCAGACGGTCCTTCACGACGTTCCATGGAGTTTCTTCATCGGCCTGGATCAGATTCAGGATGCTCCTTTTTATCCTGCATATTAACGCCGCGTTCAAAGAGTCCGCATCTCTTTGATTTAGCATGTTTTCGGACATTTTCATCTCTAGCTCTGCCCTTATCCGGTCTCCGGCCTTGAGGAAGTGATTTAACTCACCAATCTCGCCAGTGAATCTTTCCAAATCTGATATCGCACGTCTCATGTCCTGCGTCATCGCTGCTCGTACCTTCATCCAAGCTAGCGTGTTTGCGTGCGCTTCTGCCATGGTTTCCTGTGGCAGCGGTGGGACGTCTGATATGATTAACGTTGCCGGTCGCACAACTCCCTCTGGCATTGCCTTAGAGAAAGGAAAAAGAAAAAAAAACGGGTTCTCCGTTCCTCGTTACTCAGGTATTCGCGGTCCCGGGTTTCGGCACCAGTTAAGCTCCCGCGACTCGAAACTGATAAAAAATACAGAGAAAGGAAAGGGGAGCAAGAAATAACACTCACGAGATCTGAACTGATACTGCTTTATTTCTCTCAGTAATCCTGTATATATACTATCTGAGTTATGTTTACAATCAGGCATGGAATTAGGTCTTACATTGTATTCCTCCTGACCTTAACTTATATATATACATATATAAGTGAGCAATAACCAACATTTCATGCTCTTTGAATAAAATTAAAATAATCAAGATCCACACATCCAGTTTCTTTTCAGTATTCTGAAGGCATTCGTAGACATCACGGTTGTGAAGATAATCCGTACAAGTTTACAGTCTGTGAGACGGTGTGTATTAAGTCGAATTATTACTCGTAATATCATGTTAATACTTTCTAGTTGTAATACAGGAAAACATAAGATCATATAAATGAGTATTAGAACTGAATGAATCAATGTTATATTTTCATTATATTCAAAGACAAAGCTTTGAGACTCTCAAATATTATTTAATAACTAATCAGACAACTTTTCGCCAATTCAGGTATCATCAGGTGTGAAAAACAAATGATCACAGTAATTAAGACCATATATTGCATACCTCACATCAACATTCTATAGTTCGGTTGGTGTTTATGGACTAAAGAGTATATATTTTTCAGGCCTATTGATACCTGGGAATGGCGAATCATTGAGTAATCAGTTATTTACCGATTTTTTAGGGATAAAATGCTTTATTTTGAAATCTTTTAACGATATAGTAATATATTTACACACACACACACACACACACATATATATATATATATATATATATATATATATATATATATATATATATAACTTATGGTCTTCTCGGCACAAAAGACAAAAAAAAAAAAAGGAAAAAGGGTAGAATAAACACCCTCGAAAACTGATTAAACACTGACTTAATTTGCCTATCAAGCCTCTATATATAGTATTACTAGTGTTTACGTTTGTACATTTAGGATTAACTGTTATATTATGCCTGGTCATACCATAACTCTCTCCCGCCAGTTTTTGAACATTTTTTTCATAAACTCACAACAAAAACAGTATAAATAAAAATTCCTTACGTCTATAAAAATTATCTACTATGCTAACTAATATAACGATCCCTAAAAATAATATATACAAAAAACACATCAATAAAATAAATAAAATAAAGTATTTAAAAAATACACCTTTTGCATTTGAACTAAACTCTAAACCTGTTCGTAGAAAAGAGGACTTCATCATTGAGGTTGGTGGGCCTCCCCCACCGGAATTTTTAATTGTTCAATATGAACTGTCCACTGTTTTCGTGGCTCAGCCACACTCCGAATCGTGAACAAGTTTTGTTCCCTAATTACCGTCACTCGGAACGACCCTTGGTATCGCAAAGGTTCCTTTGTCCGGTTAGACCTTATCCGTCGGTAAACAATGGTCCCGATGCGAAGATCGTCAATCCTATCCCTGAGACCGACATTCTTTCGGGCGACCCTCCTACGCTTCTCGTTGATTATACGCCCCTACGCCTTTTCCCATTTTTTACGAGGCCCATTCTGGTTGCACGCAACTGCTCTGCGATGCTCTCATCTACAACCGAACCGGCGTCATCTCTCCGGCGGGCTCTTAGCCCAAATAGGACCTCGAATGGGGCAAACCCCGTCGCCATATGGATCGAGTGGTTGTATGCTGCAATTCCTCTGGGGATTGCATCTTCCGCGTCTAGACCGATGTCCTCTTTCCTGTACAAAATATTTTAATCATATTCCTACCTATTAGTGTACATGAACTTCCCGTATCTACCAAGCATTTACACCCTTTCACAATCCCAATAATAGGCAACCCGCCATACTCGTTCACTATGTTGTTTATTCTGCTGTGGTTGCCTCTCCTCTCACATCATCCTCATTCTTGGCTTCGCTCTCTTCTTACCTCTGCTACTCTTCGTCCTTCTCCCCATCGCCTGCTCCTTACTCCCGCTTCTTTCTTGTCCTCTGGTTCGCTCACCTCCGTCTCCGATGCAGATGTCTCTGATGACCTAGGTGACTCCAAACTTGGTCTACTTCTCCACCACGCTCGCTCCCCACGGTCCGTTTCTCTACGCCGCATATAGGGACACTGTCTCGCGATATGTCCTTCGTTCTGGCACTCAAAGCAACGGGTACGCGGGCACTGAGCTACTAAGTGTCCTATCTTGCCACATCCGTGGCATTTTCTATCTTCTCTTCTCCAATTTTTTCTCTCCGGGCCTTGCCTTTTCTCCCTCGGTGGTCTCCTCTCTCTCCTGCTGAATTCCGCCTCTCTCTTTTCTCCCATGTCTCGACTGCTTCGGTTTCTGTCCCCTTCTAATCTTCGGTAGGGCACTCTATTCCACCCTGGCTCCTGATCTTCCCATCTTGCTTCCTCGTCTCATGCGCTCGCGCCAACCATTTCTTGAGCACATTCCAAAAAGATTCTCTCTCTCGATAACCCTTCTCTCTTAGCAGTGTCACGGGCTAGCTGAACCTTCAGAATCGTCGATAGGAATGCCATCCTACCTTCCACTTCAGCTGTGTTTAGGGTTTCCCGCATCTTTTCCGTAATTTTATTGAACTGAGCTGGTAATGTCCCGGCATATTGTCCGCTATTCTGATAGGGTTTCTTTGTCTCCCTAAACATCTGGAGGATGTCCTCCTCGGGCGCCCATCTACCTCCGCCCAATGCTTCAAACGGTCCTTCACGACCACCCACGCCGTGTCTTCGTCCGCTTGGATCATGTTCAGAATACTTCTCTTGATACGACATACCAAGGTCGCTCGGAGTGCTTCTGCGTCCATGGCATCTACTAGATCCTCCGCCATCTTGGCCTCTATCCGTGCCATAATCCTGTCGCCTCCTTTTAAGAAATGGTCCAACTCACCTATTTCTCCGTTGAACCTTTCTAGATCAGAGACAGCTTTTCTCAAGTCTTGGAACGTCGCCGTCTTTATTTTCGTCCTCTCTAAAGCATTTGCCTCGGCTGCCGCTAGATTTGCATGGGCCACTACCAACGTCTCTGACGGTAATGGTGGCATCTCCGGGACAATCAATGTGGCTGGTCCTAAGATTTTCCCGCGTCCTATAATACAAAATAATGCATGTTGTCAGGTTAGAGAGAAAAAAAAAATAAAAAGAGAGAAAAGATAAACAAAAAAAAATTATTTTCCTGTACCTGTTTATCTAAAGGTCCCGGGTTTCGGCACCACTTATGGTCTTCTCGACACAAAAAACAAAAAAAAAGGAAAAAGAGTAGAATAAACACTCTCGAGAACTGATTAAACACTGACTTTATTTGCCTATCAAGCCTCTATATATAGTATTACTAGTGTTTACGTTTGTACATTTAGGATTAACTGTTATATTATGCATGGTCATACCATAACTTATATATATATATATATATATATATATATATATATATATATATATATATATATATTAGGGTCTTGAGATTCAATAATTTTTTTTTTTAACTTTCCTTAATTAAATAAAGAAAATTAATTGATCAAATTATTTTATATTTCATGTCATTATCTACGATTTAAAATAATACGCATACAATTTGTTGACTACATCCATCATTGGTACTCCTTTTTACGGTTTTATTCCATTTTTAAAAGCTGAAAACTTAATCCATTAAAAATCATTTTACGTATGGATTACGGACTCGGAACTATTCTATACAAGTGTTGTAATATTTTCAATAATATCGCCTCAAAGAGCATTCGTCGTTAATCATTTAAAGGTGTCTTGAAATTCGACCTATTGATGTCTTCTCGGATATCTTTCCAAATGGCTAACGACATCAAAAGCTGATCGCAATCAGCAAACACTGGGCCAAAGCAACAGGCCCCGAGGCTCACCTTTATCCCTAACTACAGAGCCTATTAAATATTTACCTGATTGTTCTTTGATAAAGCTAACACTCCACTCGCCACTACATTAAACATTTAACTTGTCCCTTTCAGAACCTAATTCCGTGGCAATTCGTGTCGAGGGCCAGAGCACAATGAGCCTTTCTTAGTTGTTATGAAATTCAACATAAATGTTATTGGTTACATCAAGTTTTCAATGCGAAGGTTATATATCTATATGGTTGTTGTGAAATATTTAAACATATACCGAAGCACTTAACATAATGTAAAATAATGTACACTAAAAATTTATTAAATTAAAATTATGTAAAAATAAACTTTATTTATTCGAGTACTGAACAACGGATAATTTACAGGAAAATACTGTTGTTAGAATTCATAAGTTCATCAAACACTCAGGAGTTAAATTAATACATCACGTTGAAAACAGCCTCAAATTAAATATATATGAAGCACTTGAAATTATAAAATCCTTCAAATCCAATCCAGAGTTTTGCTTAAATGACCAAATAAGTATCTCCAATAGTCTAATCTTAAATTTATTCCCATCTATAACAGAAAAAACAATTACTCACCGGTATTACTGAAAAAACACTGACCCTTAAACCGTTTACCTAAAAAGATACTACAATACCTACCTTTCGTTCATTTTAAGTTCAATGCGAGAAGAAACCAGTACAAACTTTTCTGTTTGATATAATCCATTTAAACCTTGGTGAGTACCAACATGTATTTGATTTCTTGTCTTAATTAAATTCATAATTCATAAATATTTAATAATACTGATTTATATTAATCTAATTTAATATGCATAATAATTCCAGACTATATTTTTTTAATTGCTTGTTTTTGAATTTTTTGTGTGTTAATAGAACTGAGGATGAATGTATACCATTCGAAACTAGTTTTCAATAAAATAAATTTATAGAAGTGGCAAATAATTTATCAATCCCTAATTACTGTTGTTAGAATTACATCCTCTGAATTTTGGTTTGTTTCAAAACTGACCTGATCCCCCATAATTTGCAGGAACAGATGGTATTATGATTTTTTTTAGCTTTGTATCATGAATATTGCAGCATTTAAATTGTACACTCATACTTACTTCATTAATGATTTACCTGTTTGTCATTTTCAGATATTTTGCGATCTCAATTCTAAACATGAGATGAGACTTTTTTTATGAACAGTAAGTCAGTTTATTTTATTTTTTAGTTGTAGTTGTCGAGATAGTTGGAGTTAGGTGATTCGCTAATAATTGGATAGGAAAAAAGGTTTCTTTTCAAAGGAAGCTATCAGAAATAAGGAAAATAGAACGATAGATCTTTGAACCAAACTCATAATAAATCCAGGCGATCCAATTTGAACTGAATGTATGGTAGATCTATGGCCGATAAAGGGATTTGGTCTCTCTTTATCCCTCTCCAATGCACCTTAAAACACTAACACAGCACTGCAAAACACTGACCCACACAGTACCCCACACACAGTACCATCTCCACAATACCTCAAAACACTAACCCACCCAACACCTGAAAACACTAGACACCCCTCGCACCGTCAAAACACTAATCTACAAGTTCGGACTAACGCTATCCTTCCATCTGTCTACGTATCTGCTTTTTAAGAATTCGTTCATCGTCAAACACTGGGACATTATGTACCAATTTCAACCGTCTTAATTCTGTAACTTATATCACCTTATACTGCTAATATTAGTACCATTTTTATTTTAAAAAATTATACAACTGCGTCTGACTAAATTGGAATACATACCTTTCATTTTAAAAGTTGTAATTATATTGATAATCCATAATTCATCGTAAAATGCTTTAAAACCTCTATGACGGAATTCTGAAAGCCTTGAACTGAAGATAAATGTATAAAATTCGAAACTATTTTTCAATAAAACAAAATTATAGAAGTGGCAAATAATTCATAAAAAAAAAAAAAAAAAAAAAAAAAAAAAAAAAAAAAAAAAAAAAAAAAATTAATATAAAAATAATATATAATAAAAAAATTATCGTAATTTTTAATCATTTCTAAATTACCCTCGGCAAAGGAGTATAGTAGTCCGTCTGACAATCATTTAAGAGATCCCTCATGATTTCAGTTTTCAGGATCGCCTTAGTCAAAAAAAAGTAAGTAATTTTATTATTCTAATGACCATCAAAATTTGCCACCAAATCATATTTGGTCAATGTGAGTAATTGATAAAAAATACGATTACGGCGTTATCATCTACCCTGTTTCCAAGGACTTACTTTTTGCTAAATTAAAAAAATCAATTTTACTCATTCAATTAAACTTTTTGTAATATAACATGTTCTTTCACTTAGCTTATCAATTTATTTTCAGCTTTATTGAATTTTGTTTATTGTAGCGATGGAGAAGGTCTACAATGTTGGCCGAAAAGTCGGCATTGATTAAATTTTTTTTGTCAGTTTTATTTATGTGTTATTAAGACCGACATTCTAACTTTGTTCTTTATTATAAATACGGCTGACTATTTAATATATACTAATTATTATTTAATATCGATATATCATTGATGTTAAATGATTAGGGAAAGAAGTTGTGAAATGACTCATCAAAAAATTGTCGAAATAATTCTTAGTGATTGATTGATATTTAATAGCAGAAATAAGAAATTTAAGAACCTTACCGTTTTTAAGGTTTAAAATTTTTTTAACAAGGTTGATCCTAAAAAACATTTTTTGTTCGATTACCATACTTTTTCTAGCTTAGATTGTTGACGAAGTACAAATATTAACAACAACAAACAATAACAATAACAAACTTCAATAAATTTTCAAACAGCAGTTTCGGTATCACCAAGAGTGATTTCCAGTCGGTTACCTATGTTACAAACTTGTCTTGCATCCTTAAGAGCCCAGCAGTCCAGTAGGATGTGTTCCGCAGTAAGAGGTACCTTGCAGGTCCTGCAGGACGGTGGGTACAGTCCCTTTAGAAGATAAGTGTGCATTATGACTGTATTCTAGCCAAGAATCTTCGCTCGACAGTTTACCAGACCTCAGTAGTATCTTTGATTTTTATTAACTTTTCACCTGCCCTCCTCCACTCAGTGATCCATGAGGCGTATAATCTACAATAACAAACTATATGTGAAAAAAAGGCATCACGTCACTTGGTATTTTTTATTCTTTAATTATATTTTAAAATTTAATTATGATCTATACTTTCTTTATTTTTTTTAACTTTGTGTGTGTGTTTGTGTTTGGGTGTTTATGTGTCTTTACTAAATTTATATACATAAATTTATGAACTATAAATACTGTACTTATGAAATATAAATAATATAAAACATCATCTTCTAGTAGAGTTTCTAGAAGGTAGTGCTATCATAGATATTTAAGTTAAAAATTAAAACAGGCCAATGAGACACCAATATATATTTTTTATTCAAACATTGACAAGGTTTCGGCCATCTTAAGCAAATTTTCAATTCTCCAAGAAAACAAAATTAGTTTATTTAGTCATTATATATATATATATATATATATATATATATATATATATATATATATATATATATATATATATATATATATATGTATATATATATATACTATATTATATATAATATGATATTATATATATATATATATATATATATATATATATATATATATATATATATATATATACATATATATAAATATATATATATATATATATATATATATATATATATATATATATATATATATATATATATATACATATATATATTTGTTTTGATATAAACAAGAGTTTTTTACTAATTAAAAAAAAATCATCTAACTGTTGTTAATTTTTTTGGCTACCTACCATGTAACGTACATTGAATTTTAATTGAACTTGAAAATTATGTCTCGCATTTCCTTTATATTTTTACTTTCTTTGTATTATTCATTTCCTAAAAAATAAAATATCACTGAATGAATTCTTACAGACTTGAAAATGGCTCAAGATGGCTAAAACGTAATCAACATTTGAATAAAAAATATATTTTGCTGTCCAATTTGCATGTTAATTATTAATTTTTAACTTAAATATAATAAAACACTTTTTTTCGTTTTTTTAAATAATTAAAAATAAAATATTGTAGGTTTCACTATTAAATGCACATTTCATGAATGCTTTGAAGAAAATAATATAAATTAATCAACTTCATAATATTATTTAACGAAATGACATGATTTTTGTTCTCTTTAACAAACTCAAAAAATTGCTTTACTCTTCAGCACAATTTTTTTCTCCAGAACTTTAAGATTCGGCAAAACAATACGGTTTTATTAGTATTAAGTTTAAAAAATAAAATATAACAAAGACAAGCAATATTGAAATGCACTTCTACACAGTTCACAATGAACACTTTTACATTCTCTACGAAACCCGTTTGCATAAACGACACACAAACATGAAATTCTTTCATTACATTTTATTTTTTTACGCAGGATTTTACATCAGCATTATTAAATTAGATTTATTCAATGAATTGCAACAAACTATCGTTAAACAACGCTTCAGAAAACTAATAGCATGGTGATGATGACTTTATTATCACTATTAATAATATAAAAGATTTTAATACTGTTTGTAATTAGTTATGAACGAATGAAAAGATCTTCCTTCAATACGAAGATAACGTATCGATGAAAGGAGGAAAGCTTTAGGGAGAGTATTTCGAAATATCATATATCTGATATCGTCAATTGAAAGTCTCTTTGGGATTGCTCACTCCTTTTTATCTTGTCTATATATATAGGAGGATATATTTTTATCCTTTTCATTTTCCAATGTAGGCGGTGTGAAAGAGAGGGCTTAATATTATTGTGTTGTTTTTTTTAATTGAATAAATAGTCACGTTAGAGTAATCGAAACGTTTTTGCTGATTAATCAATGTCACATGGATTACCGGTGTTCTAATTAGTTTTTGAAACAGCCTATAGTTTGATTGTACTGGATCTCTTAAGGAAAAAAAAGAAAAAAAAACCCTTAGATATTGATATTATAAATAAATTTCTTTTATTTTAATCAATTACAAATTAGGAACCATCTTCGCAAGTAATGATAATAAAAATACCTTTCGGTGAGAAAAAAAGTGTAGCCCAATCTGAAATAAAAGATAGAAGGGAATGAATATCGCTGAACAGGGTCCATATGGTTTTGGTATTTACATACGCCATCATTTCGTAGTAACACTATCGCGTGTCGCTGTATTGTAATACCTGGAGTTGGGTATGAATCCATAGACTTTAATAATCATTTTAATTTATTAATTACGGCGTCAAACGAAAAGCGTGGAGATTACTATTATTAAATAGTAGAAAAATCTGGTGCACGCATAACACAAATTTCACTTACCACTCTACTTTGGGCAGAAAGTAATTTCTGCTCAAATAGGACCAATGAAATTCCATTTGGTATACAGGGAAAAATTTAGTTTACAATAAATATTAGATAAAAACTTTAGAACGTAACACTAAAGAGGAAGAAATGACACAGGCCAACGATGAAAAAACTTTTGTACTGAAAATATCTTATTCCTATAGTTTTTAGGGTGCTAAATCCAAATATGATATTAAAAAAGCTGAATCACCCACAATTTCTTCACATTTTATAGTTAAATTTATTAAATTAAGCGACTTTTAAAGAATTGAACAGCTTTCAGCCTTCCTGAAAAAGGAAGACCTACATAAAGTTAGGCCTCATGAAACAATTTGTAAAGTCTTTGCCTAAAGATGGACCATGTTTCAAGTATCTCTGCCAAAAGCTTCCATGCCTTTCAGAAGCTAAATTAAAGAAGGCGTCTTTGTCGGACCTGACATTAGAAAAATGATGTTTGATGTTAACTTTGAATCCACAATGACCTTAAATGAGAAAGAAGCATGGGTATCATTCAAGCAAGTCGTTACAAAGTTCTTGGGAAATGAAAAAGACCCAGAGTATGTTTCTATTGTAGCTAACATGTTACAGAAGTTTAAAAAGTTAGGATGTTTGATGAGCCTGAAACCTACTGAAAACTGTGGGTGATACAAAAAAACTAAGGTCAGATTTAGATTCAGCACATAAAAATCTATAAAGATCACCTATTAAAGTTAAAAAAGTTTTCAAAAACATTTTTTTTGTTGGTCTGTGTAATTATTCTTACAAAAATATATTATTAAGCAGTATAAGTAACTATTCCAAATCAACCTAAGCGTTACAATAATTTATTATAGTTGTTATAAGTCCACCCATTAAATGTTTCCAAGTGAGATTAGTCTTAAAACATTAGCAACTGAATAATGACAAAAGAGTTTTCTTTGTAGAATACTCAAATGCAAAAAATTAATATTTGTTTTGTTCATTTTTTACTAAATTGTAAATTGATTTTTACAACCTAAACCGATTATTATTAAACCGGTTTTTATTTCCTTAAATTATATAGTGAAACAATTTAAGCTCAAAATAAGCACTAAAAAGCATATTGTACTAATTTTTTTTAAATATTTCTGTTCGTTTGTAATGAATGTAACGAATTTTTGATCGAACGGCTCCAGCAATTTTTAAGTTTGATGCCTCTAATTACTCAATGAGATCCCGTGAATATTTTGAATTAATTTGAGATCAAAATACTGAAACAAATATTTTCTAATATAGTCTTGACTTTTTAAAGCTACTTCAAAAAATAAGAAAGTTCATTATCATATGTAATAAAATATGAATCGCCAATTCTTGAAAAACTAAAAATACTCTATCTCTAAAAGTTTTCATCGGATCCTGATCAAATTTATATGAAACCATTCCCATTTGAGAAAAAAAAAAAAAAAAGATTGATAGAAATTGTTCAAGAATGGCGAAGTTAAGTTTGTTCAAGATGAGTGAACATAAATAAAAAGTTTTTATAAGATCCTGATAAAATTTACACGGAATCACACTGGAGGTGTACGTACCCTTTTTATTAAAAAAATAATCGGTTCAAGAATGGCTAAGTAACGCGTGAACATAAAGTCAAACTGATAACCTCCTTTTTTGAAGTCGGTTAAAAAGCAGAAATTACTATCACAATCACTTAGGTTAATGGGTTTTTCGTCACTCTCTATTACCTTCTAAGACTTTATATGTTACATATTATTTTTTCTGAAATCTTTAGCTTTCCAACGGTATATTATAAAACTTCTACGAGTACATTACTACCGTTTTTGTCCGGAAATTTGTTTTCAACTTGGGAAAATGTTTCTCATTTTTTCCCCTTTAGTTCATAATCAAATTCTTTCATAGTTTATATTTATCTATTTCAATTTCTATTAACAATGAAAGACGCTTAATCATTTCAAGACTTGGTTGTTTGGGCCCAGGGTTCTAAAAATGTGTAGCATGCACAATTCCTTTATAAGCCTAATAAACCCGAAAAATACTTCAATTAACTTTAAAGAATGTTGTAGAATGTTGAAGAATTTTAACGTAAACATCCATAAATTCCATCTTATATTTTTAACGGCTCGGAATTTTTTTCTTCAGTAAATTTATCTTGGCAAGGAAGGATGTTACTTTATCAATCCGACCACAACCGTTCCCTAAGGCTATTGAGATATTTTGCGGTGATCCAATTTCATTTCATTTATTACTGTAGAATGGACACTGCTGAAAGATGTGGACCATCGTTAGGATAATATTACAATGTAGACATCTGGAACTTTGGTGATTCGGTGGAAGTGAGTGTATTTCCAATGCACAATCCCAAGCATGGTGAAGACCACCTTCTCTCTGCGGATGCTGCTACTAGAGGAGTTCCAAGGTTTTACTTCTCTCTTTATAAGGTTGAATTATTTCTTTTTAACTTCATTTTATTATTTATATTTATACTAACTGTTACCCGAGGATTCGCACGCAAAAATTTCATTTCTGCCGATTTGTTTTAATTTATATACGTTTATGAAAAGGATAAATATAATGCATAAAATAATTGTGTTTTACATTGTGTGTGCGTGAGGCAAGACCCACTTCTGCCATTACACTGTATGCATGTAATACCTTCTTAGACCGAAAATGGAATCTTTAGTCAAAACATGCACAATTTTTTTTTTTTAACTTTCGAACGAAACAATGGAGCTATCTTGTCTATGCCAGACAAGATAGCTCCATTGTTTCGTCGATGATATTGTCCGTCTTTTAAGGCATATTAAATTGCAGATAATTTCGTTTACATGTAAACGTGATAAATAATTCAAAACGAACATATGTGATCGCATCCTGAGTTCTCTCATGCATAAAACGAAGCCCATCAATATAAAAGGATGGTAACCCAAACATCTTTCCAATAACCGAAACATTACAATCATCTTTAAGATAAACATAGTTTTTCCGCTCGCAGCTTGCTCAAGTTGAATTTTGTAAAGTTAAGCCTTTCTTTCTCTATTTTGGAGTATAACTGGTTGAAAATACTACGATACAGCAATATGTTATTAATACTAACGTTTAGAGATAATTTTTTTTCATATCACGCCTCATTACACATCTTGCAACATGAGGAAGCCACCATTAAAAATTTGAAATTAACAGGCATTGTCGTTTTTGAGGCACAGTGATTACTAAATCAGTCCGTGAGTGAATGGTATAATTCTATAATACTGATAATTTAATTACTTTTCTTTTAAGTGAGCATCTTTGTGTGTATGTGAAATGTATATTTTTCGAATCATTTAAAGAAACTGCGCTGAAAACAATTACCAATATGCTTTTATATATCGGTTTTATGTATTTAGTATAGATGGTTTTATTTTTGTTTTGTAGGGAATTTAATTATCTTTCAATTGAATACCTATAGTTTTCCAGGATAGCAGAGGATATCCGAACAAATTAAAGAATAACAGAGCACAATGCATCCCGCCGATGGGAAAGAAAAAAAATTCATGTGGTCTATTGTTCCGAAAAATTAAAGGCAGTGTTTTTCATTTGACTTCCTTTTACACGAAAAAAAAAATGAAATGTTCAGTCTAAAATGCCGTTGATCCAACAATGTATACAAAGCTGTGAATTCGTAACACATTATTGTTTTGGGAAAAAAAGGTAATACAATTGAAAATATGAAGCCATTTGATGAAAAAAATATATCGTAAATGGAATACAACGCTTCCAATTTAGGGTTAACTTCATCAAGGTAGGTAGCCTCCTGGGCCCCGCCCTGTACCCTGGCATTCATATTCACTCCTCTTAATCTGTGGACAAGACCTCCCTAACACACAACGCTCCTGCTCCCCATAAATTGGCTATCGTTGTGTTTCTTGTGACTATTGATTAAAAAAAAGCCAATGAGTCCTGAAAATAGTGGCAAAATGGCGTCCAAACATAGCAGACTAACGAATTTGTTAGTTAGTTTCTTGGTCACTTTTCATTCAGCATTTGGCTTAATTTTGCCTTAATTTGTTGTTTGTTGCAGCTGTATCCGATCCTGTTCCGATTTCGGACTTAAAAGGTTGAATTTAATTTCGTGATTACTCTCTCTTGCTTGAATCTCATGGTGATTTGTATATATTTCGTCCTGTCTATCCTCTAATGTTCTTAATACGAATAAACATAACGCCAATGGAGAAAACTCTCCTTCTGCAGAATTCTTTTATAAAACTTGATCCCATACAGATAAACTTTGTCTATATAAAACCAGAGGCGTTGTGCATAGTGTGGTTTACATAAGATATAACACTATCACATTCCTTGTAACCCCCTCATCATAGCACCTCTCTAAATGCCACCGCCCTATTCAGCTCTCGAACTTATAGTCACATCTTCAATATACTCCATGTATAATAGATTTTTCTATTTTATAGATGATTGGTCTTGACACATTAGTTTCCTTTGATAACGTTTTGCTATTATTAAACAACAACAAAAAAATCTTGAAAATATAATATGAATTTTTATTTCGAATTTTATTTCAGTTTTTTAAAAGCAAAGATAAAAATCCAAGAAAAATAAATTAAAGTTTTACCTTTCTCTTTAGCAGTTTGCCGTTTTAATGCTTTACAAACTAGTGAAACAATATTGCCGCCCAAACGCTTCCTAGGATATAAGAATCATTAATGTCACAATTTAATGATAGGAATAACAGTCTATATTTATTTTGGAATTAAGTTAAGTCTATATACTTCTTTGGATTTAAGAAGTTCTTTAAATCTTCCAGCAACTCTAACTAATCCTTATGCTCATTTTCAGTTTATCAGTTTGTGATTATAACAATCTATTTGTTTGGTTTTTTAATTTGTATTAATTGGGTGCATTTTTATGAGGAAATATTTGTTATTCTTAAATAGTTTAAAGTTCTTGATATAACATACATATTTAGAAGTGTTATTGGAGGAATCTTATTTCATTTATGATTAATGACTCATTGGAATTATTAATATTCTATTAATAAATACATGTCATCTATTTCTTATTTAATGTTTTGGGTGTCAACTATCAGTTATACTATTCCTCTGCAATATCACAATTTTATTGTTAATATTATTTCAACAATAAATTCTCCGCACTTTTTCTTAAATTTTTTCGTAGTACATCTTTGTAATGCAATATAATTGCTTTATCTTTTACAAATTATCATTACACATTTTCCTATCTTATTCGTCTGTATCTATTAGATAGTTTCGTCATTCAGATGATTAAAATAGATAAAATCTGTGGTCAGATGACAAAATGTTATAAGTCACTTTTTCGTCTTGCCAAGATGACAAATTATAAAGAACATTTTGCCAGCGATAATGTGGGTTCCGTCGACTTACTACAATTAGCTACCGTTGACCACTCTTAAACTAAAATAAAAATACAAAAACGAGAATATTAAGAATTAAATTTATAAATGATACTCCGGAATATGAAAAACCCTTGTGGTAGGAAAAAGTGACTTCATTTTGCCTTCTGAGCACAGAAATATTCATATATACTGGAAAATATATTCATCATTATCTCTATTGTTAATGATTTTGTAAAGTTAGTTTGTATCCATGTGTTAGTTATATTTGTATTTATATGTTTAGTTTTGTTTTATTATGATATTATTTTTATTATGCGCATTATTTTTACTTTTACTTCAATTTTGATTTATTGTTGGCTATCGTCCACACTATTTTAATTAGCATTGTTAATTGGCATGATAGTAAAATTTACTGTTAAAGTTATAACTATTTTTTAAATTCATTTAAATTTATTAATTATGTCTGCATAATGTATATTTAAATTTTTTGTATTTGTTTTATAATTTACCGCCTGTTTTATATTTTAGCATATTATTCTTTATATAGTAATTCCGGATCATTATCGTTAAGTGAGTTTTTTTTTGTTCCTTTTTTTTTTTTCCTAAATTATCAAATTGTCTGAATTTCAATGTTTTTCTGTATGCAAAGCTCTAAATGTATGATTTTTTCGTTAATTTATTTATATTCGTCTAAGTATATAAATAAGAAGTCGATAACTAAGGAATAATGTAGCCCATAATATGTTGTCTAATCGTGAAGGTGGTCATCGCCTCGTTGTACTTTATGTTTTTTTTTCATTTATGTAGTTTTAGTACGATACTTTTTTATTATTTGCCGAGCTGTAATGAAATCAGCCTTCATAATATTGCCTTTGTCAAATAGATTTGTATTACAAAGAGACACTTCGTGAGAATACTGCCTTCCTCTCCCTTCCTCCCCATATACACTCCAGCAGACAGATCACAATCCCCTCCCCAACGCTATAAGTTACAGCAGGCGTCCAAACAAAAACAACGCAGATAAGAGGCGGCCATATTTCTGCGCCCAGGCCTCCTCTGTTGAAATACAGTGCTGCCAACCCCACGTGTCAAGTCTTCCTTCCTGTTGCCACCTTCTGCGAGGACTAATAAAACTGAGCGATATTCCTGCCTAGCGGATCGTGGCTAGGCATCAAATGTTGTCGGCTTCAACATCGGAGCTATACATTGCCAATATCCGCTGAAACGTGTTTTGAATTGATCAGGGCGAAATATCAGTTTATATCTGATATAATCCAAGATTTATATATTTTTCTCCATCAGGTTGCTTATTCATTTCCGTTATATTAATTGTTTCATTTTTGATCTACATTTTTATTTAGGTTGTTCAATAAAAATAGCATTATTTAAAAAAAAAAAAGAAGACCGAAACGTTACTATAAAATATATTTTTTTTATTCTGTAATTAAAAAAAATGATAAATTTAGTGTGGAATTGTATGTGGTTTCCAATTAACATTATAAATTGATTATTACATCATTAATTATATTTCAGAAAAAGGAATCTAAATAGCCTATTTTAAAATTTAATTTTCTTTATTTTTCATAAAAACTCATAAAATTTCATAAAAGTTTCTAGCTTTATTGCCTATCTTCAAGTCTTACTATCTAAAAAATATATTAATTTTATATTACAAAGTTAATTATTTTTCCAACCATTGCAATCGTTATTTTATTAATGTTGTCTGCTTATCGTTTTTATTTTTATTTTTTTATAAATATTAAAATATATATGTATCTTCTGAGAATAGGCTAAAAAATAATTATAAAAATTAATATTAATAAATAATTTACATACTTTATTTTTATATATTGATCATATATAGATCGTCATATTTTTTAAATTACTTCCTGTGTTTTTATTTTTTTAGTAATTTTTCCTTCTATGTCCTCTTTTTTTTTAGATTATAGAACTTTATGATGTGCAACAGAGCCAGAAAAGTTGTTGGAAATGAGTTTTAACGAAAAATATAGAAAATTAAATTTTTAAAATAGAGTGTTTTAAATTTGTTTTCCTGAAATATAATAAATGATATATCATACAGAATCCTAATGAATCGATATAAAAAACACCGTAATAATTATTACATTTTCTATCATTCCCTTATTCAGACACTATTTTCTATTATTTTTTCTAAAATAGATAAACGTAAATTATAATAGTGCCATGCGAATAATGTGTAACATGCAAGATACACGTGCCTTCCTAATTACAGAGGTCATCTATAGGGTTTACTGCGAAAAGGAAGGAATTAAAAAAATGTCCCTGAAAATATTGGCAATATAAATTATTTTACTATTATATATATTAGACTATTATATATTAGAATTATTTTACAATATATATATATATATATATATATATATTATCATAATTAAATTTTAAACGTGTAATAATTTTAATGAGCTACATTATAGCTCAGATTATTAGCATATATTTTTTAAATCTATTTTATTTACTTTATTTTTAAACATTCAACATGATGAAAATACTTCAGGTAAAGTTAATCATCATCTTTATATTCATTATTAATGATTATTATTAACAATTAATTAATTAATAATTATTATCAAACTCCTTAATACTGATTATAATTATTATAATCGGGATTAACGAGTAACGTGTAACCACTTATTTCAATAATAACTCGTACATACCTCTTGATGATCAATTGTTGAGATCCAAATTTTACGTGTATCGAACTCTTATCTTCATCGAATCCATCACTGTTTCCACAAATATTTTTTTTATTAATGTTTATTTTTATTAATATTAAAAAGTTTATTAAAATAGATATTTTTAATGGTTTCGTTAGATTAATAATTTAATTTAAATAGAAGAGAGCCGAACAGTTTTGAACCTGATTAGACTTCAAACCGCGGTGGGTAAAATTTATCAGGTAGGACTCTAAACGTTTCGCCAATGCTTTCCAACTAGATTAGCTGATTTCGTTGATCTCCCCTTCTCAATTATATAACCCCTGGTTGTGATTAGAGTGATAAGCACTTTCAAGATCGATTTTGGTATTAGCGGCCAAGGTGAAGGAACGATGGGTTGATAAAGCCGACTATTATAACAAAAGTGATTATTTAACTCTAAAAAAAATAATTTCAGTGGTCTGTGTCTATATTTTTGGCCCAGAATAATATCGTGGTACGCGTTAACCCTATAAAGTAACACTTTATTGTAGAAAAGGGTACTTACGTGTCTTTGAAATTCAACCTTATCTGTTTATATGTTTCGTTTTTTTTTCGTGTTATTTTCCTGTAAATAACTAAATAATTTGGATTCTAATTTGAACAGAAGCTTTTGCCCTTATTATTTTCGTTCTTCGTAGGTGGGGATTCCAAAGTAATATACGAAATTACGTTTGAAAATTTTGTTTTGAGAATGATGTAACTAAGTGACTTGACATATATTTCGGCATCTAGACAATTTTCTAAGAAACCCGTAGAGCAAGGATGCCCAGACTTTATATCACTGAGTACCACTTTTGAGATGATTGGGCATACCACTATCTGATATTATGATAGTAGTATAAAAGATTCATCTTCGTAAAAAAATACAAACTACTTTACATTAGTCTATTTAATAAACAAAACAATATGTATTACAGTGAATTTGCTTAAGATGATAATAAATTGAAAATAAAGTTCAAAAATCCACATTCAGAAGTTTATCAATTTCACATAACAACAGTACTTACATAACATTCTGCTTAAAAAAGTATATCCATCAAAAGTAAGACATTTGGAGATTGTGAAGAAAGCATAGATTTTTTTTCAGTTAGGAGTTTATGAATGAATAAATGAAAAGAATTTTTAGTAAGAAAAGTTCAGTACTTTTACTATTCGTCTATCTTACAAATAACTTAGAAAATTTGTTTAACTTAGAAAAGTAAAATAATAAAATGAAATACCGGAAGTTTTAATAATTACAGACATTTAAATCTTAATTAAATATACGTGTACACCTATTTACACTGACAAACGATAGACATGATAAGCATTAAACTATAAACAGTTAAAAAGAACATATATATATATAACTATAGTACTTACATAAATGCGGAAGATTTATAGTTAATGAGGTGGATAAATAGTTAATGATATATATAACTATAGTACTTACATAAATGCGGAAGATTTATAGTTAATGAGGTGGAGAAATAGTTAATGCTTGAAGGAGTTTAAGGATGAGGATTTGCGAATGGAGTTGGATAAAAAATTCCAAAAGGAAGTAGTGCGACAGGTAAAAGATCTTTTGATGGAGGCAGTTCTATGAAAGTTTTTTGGTTAGGATCATATGTTTAAAGAGTGTCCAGAGGAACACGGGGTGAACAAATTAAGAATATAAGGAGGCTTTTTGGTTTTGATGGTTCGGAAAAAATGGATACCTGGGAAGTATTGCCGTCGAAAAACAGGGGGGAAGCCACTTGTTATAAAGAGGCAAACCAACGAGAGGCATAGGAGCGCCTGATGATGAATCTTATGAAGCAATTCATTAGTCTCTTCAGTCTCATCTCAAGCCTAACAGACAGTCCGCCATTCACAAGGCAGTCATAGTCGAAGGGTGGGAAAATGAGGGAAAATACAAGGAGCTGACGGGTTTTAGGAGGTATAGAATCTCGAAATCTTAGGAACTGTTTAAGGATAGCAATGGACTTTCGGCTGATCTGGAAAGTGTGACTGTTTCAGGATAAGTGTTGATCAAAAATTACTCCCAGGTTTCTGGCAGTGGTGTGGAAGTGTATAGGTAGGCGGTTGAGGTAGAGTAAGGGATTATAAGGAAAGGAATTGAGAAGATGCTTTAACCCGATGAGGATGGTCTGAGTTTTAGGGTCAAATCATTGCGTACTGCCCATTTGTTGATGCAATCATTATCTTCTTGTACCTTTCGGATAGCTTCAAGCATCTCGTTAGGATGGAAGGATTGGTAAATTTTGAAGTCATCAGCATATAAGTGATATTGTGTATGCTGAATGAAATCGGGGAGATCGTTAATATAGACAGAGAAAAGGATTGGTAAGACTGAGGACCGCTGAGGAACACCACGTGTTAGTAGGAGGCGGGAGGAAGGAGGTTTATTGGAGATAATAACTGTTTGGGAGGAAGAGATAGGAAGGAAAGGAACTGCTTTAAGACGCTATTAGATAAGGAAAGGTTTTGGAGTTTGGAAAGAAGGGTGTTATAATTAACTGAGTCGAAGGCTTTTGAAAAGACGAAAAGAACAAGGGTAGTAATTTTCTGTTGGTCTATAGCGGATTGGCGATCTTGGGTGATTTTTAACAAGGCAGATTGCGTGCAATACTGGGATCGGAAGCCAGACTGGAGAGGGTTGAGGAGAGCTTTTTGCTCAAGGAAGTTGGGAGTGGACTATTCTTCCAAGTGGTTTTGATAAGTTGGAGACAATGGAGATAGGTCTAAAGTCGAAAACTGCGGAGGGAACCGAAACTTTATTCAACGGACGAACAATGGCTTTTTCTCTAGCTACTGGGAAAATGGAATTTTGGAGGCAAAAATTATAGATATGCAAAAGGAAGGAGAAAGTGGCAGGAAGACATATATTAATGATTTTCACTGGAATGTGATCAGGGCCAAAGTTATTAGTTCTGGACTGAGGAGAGTAATTCTTCAGGGGGGATATTTGCAAAGTAGAAATTTTCAGGATTAAAGAATGTTTGTGGAATGCAGCATGGAGGAGAGTGCGATATTGGAAGAGGGTCAGCAAAATAGGAATTTAGTTCGCCAGGAGAAACCGGTTAATAAGTGCAGGCTTTAGAGTTTATTACGAATAGGTTTTCAAGGATTTTCTCTCTGGACTTAGGATCGGTGGCTTGTGATAAGGTAATGTGGAAATATTGTGCTTTGGCACGGCGTAAGGAAAATTGGGTAAGGTTTCGAAGGGACTTAAAAGAGGAGTAATCATTGGTAGCACGTGTTCCTTGGAAATATCTCTTCTCCTCATCAACTCTCTAATTGCTATATTAATCCAAAGAGCCGCAGGACGTCTGAAGATGGAGGTCTTTAGGGGTACGTGGTGGTTTAGAAAAATAGAGAGATTTGAGGAAAGGCATTCCACCATTTCATCAATGGAAGAAGAGGAATAGATATGTTCTAGGGATTGGGAAAGTGAATAGAGGAAAGGCTTTAGTTTTTCAGAGGTTAATGAGTCGAGATTCCGCCAGAAAATCTGTTTGGGAATGAGCTTAGGAGTTGGAATATTATAGGAGATCTTGATAAGATCATGGCATGAAAGGAAGGGTACTGGATTCTGTGAGGAAGATAATAAGTTTTGGGAGGAATCTATTATAAAAAGGTCCAGCCATGTACTTGTAAACTAGTGCAGTAGGTGGGTTGAAAGGATACTGTGGAGAGGTCTGGAGAATGGTTGAGATCTATAAGGTATGTTTTGTCATGAGAGTCGGAGCACAGATTAGTTTTGAAGTTTCCGGTTATTATCACTTTGTTGTGTAAAAGCACGTAGATGAACAAGGAGGATTTGAATGTTCCTACATCTGATCCTACATCTGATCCTTCAAATCGGACATGAGGAGAGCGGTATACTGTCACATAGAGAAGGAGGGATGAATTAAATAAAATTTCCATGAAAAGATATTCTAAATGAGGTGTGTCAGGGAAAGGGGATTTGAAAAGGATTTTTATCCTCAAACGTAGATATCAACATCTCCACCAGTTCGGTCCTCCCGATCGTGACGAATGGGCGTGTAATTGGGAATGGATATAGAGGAGCAGAGAATATTTGGTTTGAGCTAGGTTTCTGAGACGGCAATAATGTGATAGAAATCCCGAAGTGAATAGTCAAGGAATTCATCGTAATGGGCTGGAAGGATTGGGATTAACGTTGCAGGACAATAGGATTCTAGTCATAAAAGGAAAAAGAAGAATTTTTATCAAAGAAAAGTAAAGGAGAGTTAGGGTTGGAGCAAAAAGGCTCAATGATTGATATTTGTAATAGAATTGCATAAAACAAAAGGGAAAAAGAAAAAAGAAAGAAAGAAAACAATTACTTTCAACATGAATAATAAAATTAGCTACAGAGAAAATATAAGTTTTATTTTCCTATTAGGGCATCAGTGTTATACTTGAGCTCGGTTTGTTTATATCGTGTCGTTTTTTGTTTTATTTACTTGTAAATAACTAAGTAATTTGGAATCTAATTTGAAGTGAACAGTCAGTTTTTGTGTTCAGAAATTGGATAGAAAAGATGGCCTGCACTCAACTTTACGTTTTATTTTACTCTTAATAAATGATATATTCAGTTAAGGAATATTATCTGTAATTATATATATATATATATATATATATATATATATATATATATATATATATATATATATCATTATTAATTACTCACATATAATAATTGATACATTACTCAAAATATTTAATAAAATATAGTAAAGAAACATTTCTAGATCTTGCAAACCCCTTAAATGGGACACAAAGTGAATATTCCCCCCACATAAACGTTTCTTGATTGGTTTTTCTTGGACTAAGCCTAAGACAAGACTTTTCTCGGACTATATTTTTTTAGGGCTTCATAATAAATAGCTAATACCCGGGATTCTGATTCGCTTCTTTTAGGCTCACATCTAATGATCTTCTTATGTCAACAATTAGTATCTTCATTGAGTGATAATCACCAATCTAATTAACTCGTATAAGGATCTGAATCTTCAGAATTAAAATCTTCGGTAAGTCAGTTAATTTTAAGTGAGAATTTAGTTTTTTGTAAGATGTTAGAAGTAATCTGATGTAGTGAAAATTAAATAGCCATTCTAGTACTTATTATAAAAATAAAAATAATTCTTAGCACTGTCGATCGGATACGTTAACTCCTGATTAGTGTATGCGTGCATCAAGTAAAAGGCTGTTGGGTATAACTGCATGTCAACGATTTTTTTTTTCTTTTTCGTGCTCTCATGAAGTTATTAGCGTGCATTCAGGCACATATAGCTAATTTAATAAGCTATATGCTGTTGCACATATGCTAATGCAGTTAGCAAGCAGGTTAATTGGTAAACCTCGTAATTGTTACGTAATTGCGTTGCGGGCTTACCACGAATCGTGATGTCCCTTGAGCTTGCTGTCTCTCAGGACTAGGAGAATAATTGCTCATTAGTGATGCAAATTAGCTTGTAACTCGTGACAGCGCGCCTGTTATCCCAGCTTTCAGCTAGACTCAACTTGATATTTGGAAAGCAGACCTACTATCAAATCTTTATATTCATGGTCCCATGTTTAAATATGAGACGCTCCATCGAAGAAGGGCGAATCCCCCATGTTACCATAATTTATTTTCTAAATTAAAGTCTAGTATAATAATAATATGGTATATATAATTATATATTTATACGGTATTCATTGTATATATATTATAAATTATATACATGCATTGTTAGATATATATTATGTACAGGTGAGTACGCAGAATATTTGTATGGCGGTTTTTAAATTTTTTTCCATCACAAGGCAAGTAATCATTAAATGTCTATAATCGCCAAATAGAGCGTCAGTTTTAACGATAAGAATAAAAATTAGATTAAAAAAACATATTTTTTCAAAAATTTTGTGTGATATGCTTATGTATGTCATATATATACTACGTATGTCACTGATGACATATAATATATAGTTAGGTATAACAGATCCAGCCTCATTTTAAAGATGCTGACACATCTTTTCTTAGCTATAAATGCCATGGGAAAGAGGAACCGTCTCTCTGTAACGCTGTCGATGTTCCCGTCCATATTATCTTAGATAGTTAATTCTAGATTATTAGCCAATGTAGTCAGTAGTGTCATTTCCATTAACATTGTTTGTACTTCATAATAAATCTTTTTAAAAACCCTTTTGAGACTTTGACTTATTTAATTGGCGCCCAAATAGGGACTTGAGGGCTTTATTTGAAGATAATTGTAACTTTGCGGAGCTTAGAGTCAATATGGGCATTATATGGAAGTATAACCACTTCTCCAAGTCTTGAGGAAGATTGCCACTGAGTATTCAAGAATATCAAGCATTCTCCACGACAACGAGGTACATATCTTTCAAACTAAGCAGACTTTCTAGTCATATCTCAAGTCAAGAAAACGTTAACGAGTCAATTGAAGAATCGAGAGGTGAAGGATTTCTTCACTGAAGACAACATTGTAATGGTAATTATAAGTTTATTTTAATTTTTTTTATGATCTATGTCATTACAAGACAGACTTAACCAACTTAGATAATTAAATCCAAAATTTACTCCAGAACATATTGATCAATTATTAGAAGATGATACAATGGCTTTAGAAATTAAAGATCACGATTTTAAACTCATTTTGGAATACGATGGTAATCCGTTACAATTAGTAGACTTTGTAAGAAATACTAAATTCATCTATGATTTATATTGTAAAGATAACAATCCAAATAAAGATATTAATCACACAAAACTAGTCTTAACGGTATTAACTAAATTAAGAGGAAAAGCTAAAATCGCGACCTATGATAAAGAATTCACAGAAATAAATGATATTTTAGACTTTCTTAAAAGAAAATATCAAGATAAGCGGACAAGAGAGCAACTTACCGCAGAAATTCTTAATTTACGATCACATCATAATGAAAATCCGCATGATTATCTAGAACGTCTTGGTCAGCGCCGTTGTAACCTTTACGCACGCACATATGCAGATATGAATATCACTGAAAAAAAATCAGAAATGGAAAGGTATGATAAACAAATTTCTCATCACGCAGTTCCTAATTTACATCCGGCATTAACAGATTTTATCTATCATATAAAATTCGAAACTATGAAGATACTGACGAAATACTAAGAAACAACGCTGCACACATTGTTCAAAGACTTTATGGAAATAAAAAAAAATTATCATCATCAGCAACCGCAGTATTCAAATTATAAAGGAAAAAAATTTGATCCAAATTATAAAAAGAAATTCGAGAAACCAAGATATGAACAACCTCGTACGAAAAACCATATAAAAATCAATATAATTATCAAAAACAATATGAAAATAACTACCAAAAACCTATTTACAACCAACAATGGGACCCGCAATCCCAACATAAATTCTTTAATAAACCTCCATCGGGTAATTGGAAAAATAATCAACAACAAAATCGTCAGCAAACCCCTGTTGAAAAGAATGATTCTAATACGGAATCGATGAGAACAGTAACAGATAAAGTTCATAATATTGAAAATGAAAAAGATGAAAAAATCCCTACAGGTCGCGCAGAAGGATCACAAAGTGTGATAATAAACCTGCTTCCACTGATAGGAATTAATCAAGAAGCAAAATTTCTAGTTTTTCCATTTAGTAAGCGATTTAACATAGTCTTAGGTTTCGAATCTATGAAAGCTCTACGCATACATATTGACTTAGATAAAGAGGAATTAATATTTCGAGAAAAGAAATATAAATTAGAGAATAGTTTATTTGATATTGAAGAAAAGAATGAAATAAAAAGTTTATTAAGACATGAACATATAAAACCCGAAATAAAAGAAAAATTAATAAATGTTATTAGTCAAAACGGGGATATTATAAAAACAAATGAAGAAAAATTAAAAGCAACTGGATTACTAAACCTTAAAATAATAACTACCAATGAAAACCCAATTTACACAAGGAATTATAGGTATCCTGAACAATTTAAAAATGAAATACATGAAGAAGTAGAAAAACTATTACACGGAAATATTATTAGACCAAGTAAGTCTCCGCTATGGATTGTTCCCAAAAAAATGGACGCATCAGGTTTAAAAAAAGAAAGAATTGTAATAGACTACCAAAAATTAAATCAGGCAACAATAAAAGAAAAATTTCCGCTTCCAAATATCGAAGATCTACTAAATCGATTAAAGGGTGCAAAAATATTTTCTACAATTGATCTCACTTCTGGCTTCCATCAGATTGAGATGGATGAAGACAGCATAGCTAAAACAGCCTTCTCCGCAGAAAATGGACACTATGAATTCTTAAGAATGCCATTCGGCCTATGCAACTCTCCGCCAACATTCCAAAGAGCCATGACAATGATGATAGAGGATATTCCTGCAATGATTTATATTGATGATATCATAGTTTATTCAAAAACAGAAGACGAACATGTAAAGGATCTAGAAAGAATATTCCAAGCATTAAAAAAGCATAATTTGTCAATACAACTCGACAAAACAGAGTTCTTTAAAACAGAATTCAAATTTCTAGGATATATTGTCACCCCAGATGGTTTGAGAACAGATCAAAGAAAAATTGATGCAATTTTAAAATTTCCTACACCCCATAATGAAAAGTCAACAAGACAATTTTTAGGCATGGCAGGGTACTACAGAAAGTTCATAAAAGGGTATGCAAAAATAACAAAACCTATTAGTAATGATTGACAAAAAACAAAAATTTATAAAACTGAAGAAATAAAAAAGGCTTGCAAAACACTAATTGAATTAATGGTTAACACACCGATATTAGCTGATCCAGACTGGAACAATAAGTTTATACTAACCACAGATGCAAGTAATCGGAGCTGTAATGTCACAAACAGATGACAATGATGTTATACTAATAATGCTATAAACATATGTAATAGTATAAAGGAATATCTACTTTATTATCCAAACCCACTACAAATAACGCTAGATCAAGGAACAGAAATGAAAAATAAATTAGTCAACAATTTTGTGAGAAAAATAATATTTTATTACACTATACGTCAAGTAATCATTCTAACTCATTAGGAATTTTGAACAAGGCACATGCTACTCTGGCAGAGATGCTAAGAATAATATCAAATGAAAGAAAGAACTATCTATTTGAACAGAAACTAAAACTAGCTATAACAGCATTCAATAATACATTAAACAGTACTTTAAAATTGGCACCGAATGAAATAACTAAATAATATAAAAGTTATAAACCAATATTATGAAACCTATCATTTCTGTAACATTAGTTTACTAGAAAAAGAATTCACAAATATTGAAATTCATCTTAATAAATAAATAAATCACATACAAGACAAAAACGAGGTCTTTTAAATGGAATCGGACACGTTATAAGTTACGTCACGGATAACATGGACAAAGAACAATATGATAAAATCATAAGCAACGTTGAAGAAAATAATTATAAAATAGAACATAATATTGAAACATCACTTAAAATTAATAAACAAATAATTGAAGATTATAAAAATGAAATTAAAACTATTAATCAAAACTTTAATAATAATATGAAAAATTTTGATATATTAAAACTCGATGAAGAAGCTTATAATCTATTTTCACATGTCTCGTATTTACTAACAAAAATAAAAGATTTAACACTGTCATTTGAATTTTGTAAATTAGGAATCGTACTCACTAATTTAATGATAAAAGTCATAAATGATCTACCAATAAATGTAACGTTAGTATCTAATAATACTGAAGTATTATGGTCAAACAGCAAAATATTCAGTACATAAAAAGATTTTACACACATTCATAAGAGTACCAGTGCATGAAGATGATTATCAGGGATATTTAATAGTCACAGTACCTAAAATAAAGAATAATCAAACATGGGAAATTGCCTTACCAAATGACTTATACATTAAGAAAAATATGTTTATTTATAAGGCAAATTGTATATTTATAGATGATTATTATTGTAAAGATTTAATTAAAATCAATGACACTTGTGTATATTCAATATTGCAAGAGGGTAATTTATGTAAATGTAATCAAAAATTTATTGATAATAATAATATAAGATACGTAGATATGTTAAAACTATTCATTATTGTTAATATAAGTAAACTAGTAGATTGTAACAATAATATTGCATTCTTACCTAGAGTTAGTTTAATTGATATTCACGAAAAAGATTGTTTTCCATAATTGAATAAAATTCCACATACTCATAATTATAACAACATTCCACAAACATTTTATTATATCGAACTATTTAATGTTTCCGCAAACAATACCGTACTAAAAAATAGTTTTATTCAAGATATACCAACTGAAGTGTATTATATTATTTGTATAATTGTTATTATTATTATCTGTATAATTATTGTATTTTGTAAGATAAGATTGTCTACATTAACTCCTGGCTCCTATACAAACAATTGTAACCCCAACTGCTCCTATCGCAGAAAATTCTCATAAGGTTTTATTAAGTAAATTTTATAATATTTCATTTTAATTGTTACCAGGAGTTAACAATCTTAAAGCAGGGAGAAGTTAGGTATAACAGATCCAGCCTCATTCTAAAGACGCTGACACATCTTTTCTTAGCTATAAATGCCCTTCGAAAGAGGAAGTGTCTCGCTGTCTCTCTGTATCCCTGTCGATGTTCCCGTCCATATTATCTTAGATAGTTAATTCTAGATTATTAGCCAATGTAGTCAGTAGTGTCATTTCCATTATCATTGTCTGTACTTCATAATAAATCTTTTTAAAAACCCTTTTGAGACTTCGACTTATTTAACTATATATTGTTATATATAAAATATTGTATATTATATCAGCCTTCAAAGAAAGAAAATGAAATTTGTGGTATGGCAGATTCGCATTTCTTGTGTATTTCTTCATGCATATTTCCAATACATTTTTCCGATTACACAAAAATAGATGAATATTGTAAGATTGTGGTCTAATTGCCTAGCATACAGTGAAGCATATGCTTCCATAATAGACTTTAGATACTACAAACAGATAGAAACCCATAATAAAGATTACCTTAGTATTATTCGTATATAGCTGTAGTCATTGGCAACGGCACGAATTGTTTTTGCTGCCCTGTTCAAGCAAATACTCTCCACTCACTGATGTTTTACTCTATTATTTTTGTTTCTCAGAAGTGGTTCTTTTAAGAACCCAAACATATGATAATATTAATATTGTCTTTTTGTTTGTTTCGGTAGTTTGCTCAATAAATATTTCTAATTATTTCTAGTTCGAAGTAAATATAACTACTGACTTGTCAGTTAATAGGTTATGATGTATTTTAAAAATACATTTGACAATGTAGTCAAATGTAATTATCTGGATTCTACAATGCAAAAACATTATATTTAATTAGTTCACGCATTCTTTCCAGAAACATAAAAATTTGAACTTACAAAACTATTATTACTATTATACTACATATACTTATGCAGACGCGAGACGTGGGATCTTACATTAAGAGAAGCATTGCCTATTAAGGTTTTAGAAAATAAATTATAGCGCGATAATACGTGAACGGCACCCGGTAAATATAACTCTGATGATAGCATCACGACAAATACGGACACGAATACTGTGGGGTAAAATAACCAACAAATCACTAAAAGCATCCAACGGGAAAGTGTCCTGAAGGTCAGCATAAACGTAGATGGGAGGAGGATTGCGTCAGATCCGTCCGCGAGGATTTGCGTTTTGATGGAATTCATTGGAGGGAGTTATGGCGTGGACTGTTGATGTTTTCGGCACCGAATCTTCAGATCGTTAGGCCTTTTTATTTACTTTATTTTAAATATATTCGATATTTGTATTTTCTCAAGCAATTAGTTGGTTGTTGTGACTATTTTATTTTTAAAAACCCGATACAATACTACCTTTATGTTACTCCTTACGGTGTGTAAGATATCAGCCCATAAGTTTTGAGTAATGAGTTTTACGATCTCTTCTCTAATAATAAACTGGTGAATAATACATCAGGAATTTGGACATTATAGTTTTGAACATTTCCACTATAGTTCATTGAATAATATTGTAATGTGCACCTCTAAACTGTTATAGTAAAAGCAAATGCAATAAGAAGACTTCTAAATTAGAGAAGGAGACATCAAGGTTTGATTAACGATGATAGGTCCCTGACACCTACCTCACTCTGCTAAGTAAAAGGCAATTTATCTTCTGCCAAATGTTCTTCTTCTTCTAATATCAGCCTCTTCCTACACAATTGAATAAATATCAGCCCCAGATTGCTATCAGAGAAAAAGCCTCTGAGAAACTAGTCCAGTATAAGCTATAAAATACAAGATCTATAAGAAATCGGCTGTAGCCAAAACTATATCACTTACTTAAAAATGCATCATGCGAGAGGATGGATGTGGGTGCATCAGTGAATTTCAAGGGTCGGGGCACACCGCCTGAGATGGTTCGGTCATGTGAAAACAATGTCGGGCGAGTTCTGACCGAACCGAGTCCTGGATTGGGTTCCGCCAGAGACGCGAGAACACGGATTACTCAGATCCAGGTGGATGGAGGATTTCCAGAAAGAAATGGCTAGCCGAGGTCTTCAGGAAGTGATTGGTTGAACCGAAGCGCTTGGAGCTCTGCGTCTAATATTTAAAGCAATCCTTTCAATGTTCTGTTTACAATTCAATTGTCTAATATTACGAATGCCAATATTTATCTTAGGGTGTGCTGAATGAGCTAGTACTTTTATATATATATATATATATATATATATATATATATATATATATATATATATATATATATATATATATATATATATATATATATATATATATTTAAATTTAAAATATAGACCATTCATAGTTTTGGCATGAATTACCTATAAATAAATAAGGCCTTTTAGTTTACTTTGTTTTAAATAATATTTATCACATAAAAAATAAATAAATACAATTGGATCAAAGCGAAAAATCCATAAAATATGGTAGATTCGTAAACTCTAATTGAACTAATGAAAATTTAACTGACTCTATAACGAACATAAAAGGCAGACCTCAAAATTAAAAATCAATCAATCACTCTTACCAAAATAAAATTTCTCTCTTTCCCAATAAAAGTTCTGGAATTTAGGTTTAAATAAAAAATGAATTAGTTCACTTGATTTACAAAAAAACTTTAATTCAATAATTACATATCTGAAATCAGTATGATGAAATGCATCAGGGACATGTAAAATTACAGAAACGTTGAAATTTGTGTTGCATTGTATAATTAATGTGTCTCTTGTTTACAAGATTCTTAGTCTGAGTCTTAGCTCTGGTATAAATCCATAAAATATAATTTCAAATTAAATCTCAACCTTAGCGTGCTTCAATCTTACAACACATAAGCAGCTGACTTCCTTATGAAATCATTTGAAAAATCATCGCTTACGACTTTTTAAGATCTGTTTGCATTATTGATATTGATCTTTCAAAGGCTTTGCTTTGTGCAGAAACCAGTAACCAATTAGCGAAACAACATCTGACTCCCAAGATTACTGTCAATGAAAGGTAAAAACCTGGATATTTTAGAATGCTACCCAAGAATCTATAAAAGTCTGGCAACGATTGTTTCTTCTCCATTTTTTCTTCCTTAAATGATTTTTATCTACAATAATATATAACGAATATACAGATTTGGCGGGCCAAAGGCCAGGAGGTGTTTCCACACAACAAAGAAAGTTCATTTGGGCTATGGTCCAATTCCGAACAGAGAAGGAGTAAATTTAAAATTGTTTATTTTTTATTATTACAACAGTATTATTACTACTGTTGACTGTTGTCTACACTTGTTGTAGCCCTGAAGACGACCTATGCATCCAAGGCCCTCTAGAACGTTCAACAGTGTAAAATAGGTTTTTTAAATCTATTTGATTTAAAAAGGATAAATTGCCTTTTATATAAATCCTTCTTATGGCTTTTATTGTATCATTTTTATAGTTTAGTCGAAAAGGTCTGCTGGTACAATTAAAGTGGAATAAAACTACATTTTTTTTTTAATCATATTTTCATCAGACTGACACAGCTGTCTAATTTTTTCCACAACCCAATGATTCACTATGGAGAGGCTGAGTGTACCCCAAGAGTACCAACGACATCAGGATTTAAACCTGGACCCGAGAGTTAGCAGTCCGGTGCTTTCCTCATTCAGCTACTCCTCTCCTTGCGACATTTACAGAAAGTATATTGTACATATAGATATGAACAAATTTCCAGAGCAGTGCCATAATAATAATGACATTTCATCGAAAAATATAAATGCAAAATATCGTACATCAGCAAACATTCACATAACGAGGGGCATTTGGCTAACGAAATTGAAATTATTCCCACGCTTTTGTTCATTCTATGGAGCACAAAGCTTCGAGATAAACCATCCGATAGCTCTGTTAAGGAAATATCATGGAGGGTTCTGTGTTTATTTCGAATTCTATCTGTGTGTATCGAATTCAGGGCGAATACAATTGGAGTAGTTCATTTGGGGGATGTTTGCCTCAGAGGGACAAATTAGCAAAAGGCTTAAAATAAGCTCCCTCAATGACGAGGACATCAAATTGGCACGGATTCGATAACGTAATTTCGCCAGTTTCCAATGCTGTTCATCATTTGTCAGTATATGTATGTTACGCAGTCATGCAGTGCTGTAAGTGTAATGAGGACTGAAATAAAAAACATTCAGCTATTAATTCTAATGAATTTATTATTGTAAAAATTAATACTTTAATACGGTATTAAGTATACTGTATGTACGTTATACTATCAAGTTTCTTGGGTAAGAGGCCAGGAGGTAATTTCACACCTTATTTGCAAACAAAAAATTATTCCGAATAGGGAAGGACTAAATTCAAATTTTGTGTTATTTTAAGATTGCCATGTTTTGTTTTTTTTAAATAGGAAGCAATTGCTAAAAATCTATTTAAGTTAGATAATTCCCAATTGCATTATCGTAAACCAGACAAAATGTTCTTGAAAATAAATAGAATATTTTTTAGTTAAATTCATTTGAAGGCGACTAGAAGTGCCAAAATTACGCTAAGTTCTGTTTTTTGTATTTTTTTGTATACAAATGAATTAATCGCGATTCTTTTTATCAGAGATTTTTATTATCTCCTACAGTCAGATTCCTCACTCATTCTCCTACAGATTCCTCACTTTTAGAAAAACTTCCTTACTTAATAAGCCTTATATCCATGTTAATTGAGGTCTTTTACAGAATACGCTGAAAATTTGTGTTCTTTTCTTTCAAAGTAATGATTCAAAATTTATTATAAAAAAAAAAGGAATTTTAAAAAGTTGATGTTAAAGATTGAATGAAGAAAGTTATTTTGCACAATGAATGAAGCAGTAAGTAATCACCTACACGACTTCGCGTTCTTTACTGGATTGTACAATATTACAATTATTAATAAAATTTCCCTTAAATTTATTGAACCATTTTTAATTAAACAATAAATCATTCCCCAGAATCCCACAAACAATGGCGACTAATGAAAGATTCTCTAACCCTCGGGTAAATAAATTTAATGAACACAGGAAAGCCCTATTCTTTTTTTTTTTTTTTCATAAGCGCTTCCCTGGTGTCTGGTCACATAATTTAAAAAAAAAAACTGGCTCTAGAATTATGAACGAAATTCAAAATTATTTACCCACAATATTTTTGCTATACAAGACAAAGGTAAAAAAATAAAAAGTTCTTTGATTCTAACGATCGATTCTAACATAGAATTTTTTTTTCCACAAGTTTCTGTTTGACTTCCCATGTAAATTTTTTGGGATTGCTAGTAGTTTGGTGGGAATAGCCTATAATCATAGATTTACTATAGATAACGTATCAATCAAACATACCACATCCAAGAAATTGAATGGTACCTATGTTGACGGTACAACAGTTTTTACAATATACAATTTTAAAAATGCATTGGCTTCACTAACCTTACAAAATTAGGCACTTACTAAATTTACATAAATGGCACTCACTACATTTAAATTTCGACGAGACGGAAGTTATATCGGCAAGAATCAAATGCCTGTGCAGATACTTACTGTACGTTATCTTGCAACTTATCTTCGCCCGAAAGATGACTGTGTGCTCTAAGTCATCAAATTGAAAGTATTGAATTTACTGTAATCTTTTACTTTGCTTCCAAATCGTCAAAACTGAAAACTAGACATGAACCAAATCCATAAACATTAAACCCTACAGAGATTTACGGTTCAGCAAAACAAAAGCTCTTACAAATACTAGCATATTTTTAATCGAATATTTTAAGACTAATAATAGTGGTTTCTTGAAACGTGGTGGTGACTTAAAAGGGGCGGAATTAAAGATCTTTTTCGTGAATTATTATACCGGATTTGAGACCAGAAAGAGGTGCTTATGGGTGCTGTTTTTCCTCATTCCCAACATGCCACAACCTTCATAAAAGTCTTAATCTTTGCTGATTGTCACAATTATGACATCTATGACAGGCGTGTATGAAGGGTTAAAGATAAAAAAAAAAAATTGATAAAATCAGATATATTGTTCTAACAAAATACCAGTCCGATAATAGTTTTATGAAACACCAATTTGAGCCAATTTATTATTAGTATGTTTAAATAAACAACAAAAAAACTATAATAATAATAATACTCATCCATATTATGATATCATTATCCACACCGAAGTTTTATGTCCTTACTATCAAAAATTAAGCCGGAAATATCACAAAATAAATCAAGCAATTCAAGACTGGCCCGGACTTGCTCTTTTTTAAGATTTAAAAAATTTTCACCTAATAAAATCTATCATTTATTTATAGGTCGGGAATAAACGTTAATGATTCTTAATATGATAAAAATCGGCTTATAAGGAAAAAGTTTATTATTGCGTTATAGAATTCATGGAATGAAATTAAATACATTTCACCATTCGAAGTCAAACCCACCCTTTGTGACTGGTTTCTTTGGTCAACGTAGAATTGGTAATCCCACAAATACTCGGCTCAACCAACCCCATCTATCTCTTTGATCAGAAAATTCAAGGAAGTCCGACTGTATTCCAGGCAATTGGATTTCCCAGTTGTATTCTTTATTATGGCATACAATATTGAATTGTAATATTACTAAGCAATAAATATTTCAACCATCAATTAGGTTTAATAACCTTGGTTACTCCAACTAGAATAGGAAAGCGGTCATCCCATTGGTTAACTACTTATTTTAGCTGAAGTGTAAATGCCGAAATTTATTACGCACGTACGTTTTACTGTTATACCGTTACCAGGTATATAGATTTTGTGATAATTTATTAAGATATGCTATTTTTTTAATCGCGTTGTTACAAAAGTAAGTAATTGTTTCTGGTAATAAATTACGTAGTTTATTACTTTAACAAAGTGATAAAATTACTTCAACAATTTAATAAACAACATAGATTCAATTTCAAGCCTAACTGTTATATAATGAACAGTACAGGAGCCAGGATCGATCCTTGCCTTACCCCTATCTAGACTTACAGTTAAACTTCAAACGTTGTTGTTATAAATAGAACAAATATTAAACGAAATTTCTTACATAAAAGAACTCGGAGTAGCGAAAATCAAAGACATATCACACCTAATACACTCACAATTTTACGCATGACAGAGACTGTAAATCTTCTTTTTTTCCTATAGTTATGGTTTTTTTTTTTTTTTTTTTTTTTAAATGAAAAATGAAAATTTCAACATATTTTCTCTATTTTTAATATTGTTTTGTTACATTTTTTTTTTAAATATGTTAATAACTTCTTAAAAAGGTTTCATGATACGAGTATGTAATGTTTAAGGATTGTTGAGTCAGCGCCCATAAGGATTTCAAAATTATACATCAACAATTAGAGAACGATAAAATTGTATTATTTTCAATACAATGGCTGCTCGTCCTCTTCGTTTATGTAAATTGTTAAATTATGTATTAAGTTCTTAACATTTTTTGGAAATATATAATTGGATAGTCATAATAGTTTAACCTACATCAATTTTTAGGTTCAAAGAATAATCATAAGTTTCATTTTGATTTCGATTAAGAATGAAGAATTAGTTTTAAGTATTTTCAGTTATCTATTCAAATACTGTCAAGAAATGAATCGGTTTGTTAAGAATGTTAAAGTCAATTATAAACACATAATGTTCAATGATCTGTGAAAATCTACCATGATTAAGCGTTTTTAGAAAATCGCAAGTTTCTGTCTGAACTTTTTTGATTTTTAGTAAACTTACGAAAGTGATTCATCTATTGTCAAAACTTTCGTTTTAGTATAATATGTCGTTTATTTAAATCTTGAGAATAATAATATTGAAAGGTTAAACGAACCCGAAGGAACTATGCCGATACAACCAATACAGCATACATTCTTCCACCGAGTCCCATCAAAACCCAACCCCGCAAGATCAGCCTCAACGCAATCCTTTCACCTTATCTCGGACGTTTACCCGTCGGTTCCGCACTAATTATCTTTTTTAAAAATTCGCTCGTTATTATTCGATCCACAGTTCTACATGAGTACCTACTAGTATTAGATCTCTAGTATTAGCAGAGCGCTTTGATCCCAGTATACTCACCCTTCGTTGGACGAAATACTTTATTTTCGAAGATCTTATGGCAGGAGTCCTCGACCTTTTTCTACATGAGGGCTATAAGTTATCTGTCAAGTAGCGGGCATAACATATTACGTGTGTTTTTGTTCAATGTAAATTAGTTGTTGGATATTCCTTATAATATTTGTTAATAACGTGCAGATTTAAGATGTTTCGTATTAAAAGTTGCACGAAACCCTAGGAAGAAACGCTGATTGTTATATTTCATCGGTATTACAATGCTTTACCACATGGCAAACAAACAAATTTATCTTTGAAATTAAAAAAGTAATATGATTCCTCCCCGTCGTTTTTAAAATTGTACGTTTGTTTTATTATATCAGATTCATATATACTGAGATTAGAATTAAAAAATAAATTTAAAACAATATGGGCAAATAACGAGTTATAAAATGAGTTGAAAGCAGTTTACCAACACCGTATTTCAATTTTTGTTACCTACTGCTTAAAAAGAGAGAATAAACAGAACAACAGTGACGATCAAGAGAAAAACATAAAATGTCATGATATGAATAAATTATCATTTAAAAAAATCACTTATTTAAATAAATTCCATGTTAACTATTCTATATATAAACAAATATATTGGTTTTCAATATTCTATTGAAACCTCATAGAGCTACAATTGGCCTCGTAAAATAGTGGTGATGGTTGAGAGAAAAAATATAAAATTCTAGGATATAAATAAATTAACATTTTCAAACGATTCGGTTATATTTCCAATCAATTATTAGGAATTTAAATAAAATTAAGTAAACAAAATTTTATTGAAAATTAGTTGATTTGCAGAAGGGTATATAAAACAGTTAGTGATAACTAGTAGCTACAGATTGTGGTCCCGGATGACATCAGGCGGGCACAGGATCCTGCCTTAAGGCTCTGTTATTCCTTCGAGGACAAATAAAGACAAAAGCCCAAAACTTAAAATATCTCCTAGGTAATGCAAGTTCCCATTAACATATCCTGCAATATATTTTATCTATGTACAGATATATTTGTAAATAGTTTGAATAATAAAGTAGGAGGAAGTAAGAAAAAAAACATTCTTTCAAGGTAAGCGGCCACGTTTCGCAAACATAAAAAATAGTTGAAAAGATAACTGTTTTTTAATTATTTTTTTTAGATTTGTGGAAATTGCTGACGTCAGACTTGTCTACAAGGGAGGAGACAAGGACAAATCTTACAGATAGCTAAATCTTATAGGCCCATTTGTCTCCTCCATTTGTCCTACTGAGAGCAAGCCATCCACGGCAGTAGGAATCCACAAAAGGTAGGGGAACCGCCGATGCCCTGCTGCGAGTACGCCATAACGTACCGGAGAAGGCGGTCATGTTACTCCTCTTTGACTTATCCTCCGCCTTCGATAGCATGTGGTGGTCAAGTGTACTCCAGCAGCTGAAGAAGTGCGAGGCTCCCAGTAGCTTGTATGCTCTAATGCGAAGCTACCTTCAGGACCGACGCTGGAAGAATATGAAGACACGATTGAGAGGGGCTCTGTTCTTGGTTCAGCCCTGAGGAAGCTAATCTTCGATGACATTCTGGGAGTACTCGAGGAAGAGCGGTTCCCACCATTGCTTACGTTAATGACTTGGCCGTCGTGGCCTCCAACCGCAGAGCTTTACTAAAGAAAGAAGCAGAACGGTGCGCCAGCCTGATCGGAGAATGGTGTGAGAGAAAGAAGATGAAGATGGCCGCTGCTAAGACTCAAACCATCCTATTGACAGGAAAGACGGATAGGGCACACCCTATCATCATGCAAGTACAGGGAGCACGAATACGCCCAAGTGAGGTGGTCACCTACATTGGAGTAAGGATTACGAGAAACTTTAACCTGACTCCTCACTTGGAATACTTAGGGAATAGGGATCGTTGATCGCGCTTAGTCGCGTGTAGGGTGCTTTTTGGAGCCTCAGATACCCAGCAACTCTGGCTATCTACAAGGGTGTAATATTGAGTATCCTGAGGTATGCGTCTCCTGCCTGGTGTCGTAATCTCTCACGCTGACATAAGAACAGGCTGGCGACAATTCAGCGGTTAGCTCTGCTACGAGCCACCAGGGTGTATAGATCAGTGTCTCATGAGGCGGTGCAAGTCTTAGCAGGAGGAGACCTCTCGATCTCCTCCTGCGGGAAGATGGAATGAAATTTGAAATGAAGAGAGAAGGCTCGGCGGGATTACCTGAAAATAATCAGTTGAGGATAGAAGAAGATTCCAGGAATTGGAATAAGATTATCCGAGAGGATACAATAGATGCATGGAACCGGCGGTGGATGGAAACTCCGAATACCTTGCGGAAGTACTTTCCCACCGTCAGGTCCTGATTAGAAGCAAAATGGGTCCTCCTGGATTACTGGGTATCACAACTCCTCACAGTGTATGGGGGATTCCGTGCCAAGCTCCACCGACAGGGCCTGGACATTGACCCCTTATACTCCAGTTGCGGCGTACCGGAGACTGCCGAGCACGTTGCCATTGCCTTCACCGCCTGTGAGACATTGAGAGTCAAGCTGAAGAGGGAAACAGGGCTCTATTTTCTGACCGAAGGGAGTTCCCTTAACTTGTAACTACAGAAAACTACCCATACTACAAAGCCTTTGTGTACGGGTGGAAGACGGCAGTTGGCCCAGTCCACTTCAATCTGGGAAGAAAAGGACCTGTTCCTGGGAGGCCGCCGGAAGATGAAAGCGACGTCGCAGTGTCCTAATTCACCAGAAGAAAGAAAATTTCATTTAAACTGAAAGTCCACATTTATATGTATCCTAGCAGGGGTGAGTATATGCATTGTACTTACGTTATATACCGCCACTGCCAAACCCGTATAGCCGAAAGGCTCGGCAGGAAGAAATTAATAAAGATACTGAAATTTCTCTACGTATTTAAACGTGTCCTCTATAATGTCTTTATTAACGTAATCATAACCTTGTTTACTAATTTTGTTTTTCCGTATTTTTTTTTTCCCCGAGACTCAATTATTTTATTAACTAAACAATATTTAGTTTGATAGTTTTCGCATCATCATCTGCCAAGATAGCAATACCAAATCACCAGCATTAACTCTAACACATTCTATAAACATTTAATGCATTATATCGAGAAAAGCATTTTATAAAGTTATAGCAACAAGACATATACCTAAAGAACGTTTTTTCGAAGAGATAGAAAAAATCTTCGTTCCAACTAGTACCCTACAACTTTGTCATTTGGTTGGCAATATCAATTAAGAATGGCGTAATTTAAATGTAAAAGTTTTAAACAGATATTTGTCAGTTCTTACCGAAGAAAGAAGAAACGGTATGCATGGAGAATAAGAAAGGGCATCACTTACATAAATCCAAATTATTGTAACAATTTATGATTTTTATTAAAGTTCAATTATTATTAAATAGTTAAATAGCAATACAGAAGATTGAAGCTTAACATTGAGCAGGTCTTAAACAGAATCCAAATAAAAAATAAACCTGCCGAGTTTCAAATGTCTAAGGGTTGAAAAACAGGCAACTATCCGTATGAAACTCTTTTGCTGCAAATAAAGTCTAGCATCAAATCTCTGCAGTGCAGTAAAATTTTAATTAAAGGCAGATAACATTCCAGGAATGGTATTGATTGGTAATGACGGTGTTTGCATCGTTAGTTCCAAAACTATTCTATTACAGTAATCTGTGATGTTAGAAACGATGTTTGTTTTTTAAATTAATTAATTGAAGTTGATCGTTTTAGTTGGAAACTCTTCTAATTTAAAACGATCCAAAGTATCTCAATTCCGTTGTGCAAATAGTGTTTTAGTACAACTCACGGCCGGCATTCCCATGGCAACTTGGATCACAGCCAAGCTTTAGGGGTTGCGTTACGGCTAAGTGGCTTTTTGTTTCCCAGCGGAGCGAAAAATTCCTTCTAGTATAAGACAGAGGCGTACATACCAGTTAAAAAATAAATCTGTGGTTCGAAAGCAACAATTATTTCATTTACGCATTGTCAATAAATTTGTCAAATAGAAGTCCTAAAAAGTTCTTTGACTCCAAAAAATGTCTTACCAAGCGTCTTTTTAATAGTTTATCAGGATAGGGTGGTTTAGATTAAGTTAATTTCTAGATTTGGGATATGAATGATCCCATCCAATGACTAATCTTTATTTTTCTAATCAATCAATTTTTAAAAACAACGCAATGAAAAGTGTCATCAATCTATTACTAACTTGGTTTGACAAGATTCTGCCTGCTCTAACCTTAATTTTAATTTTTTTAAAACGAGTTTGAAAACTTGAAGTGCTAAAACGATTTTCTTCATAAATAAAATTTATCAATGTTCTCCTCATTACTTTGCACGATTCTTAACTTATCTTTTGAAATTGGTTTTATAAAAAAAAATTAATTTCTCTGCTATTATACAAAATATGCCGAAATGTATTATTTCTAAAAAAATAATAAATAAATATATAAAATAAAAAAAATTAGTAAAACCGCTATTTCTCAACAGATCGCAGATAGAGTTACTTTTTCTTGTGTGTTAGACAAAGGAGAGCCAGAATCACCAATAATCCCATTTTAGCCCAAAATGTCGGTTCCAATCTTGTCAAATCCATGTAGCAACATGACAAATGAATTTATCTCCCCCAAGGCAGTCAGAAAATTAATATAAAAATAATTTACATTCATTAATCGATATATGAATTAACGGAAATAACACGTTTTAAGGTTCTCTGAGTTCAAATAACCAAGTATTAACCAAATGATTTGTGTGAGTGTATGTGTTTAAGTGAACAGCCTTGCTAAAAAACGTTATGTTTTACGAAACTGATATTACATATTTAGGATCTTTTTTGATATACGGACGCTAGTTACTTTTAAATAAATTATAGTGGTTAATAGTAACTGTTCCTAAGTAATCCAGTAAACATATGTTTTATAAATGTATTGGAGGCAAAAATACTTGACCAAAAATATTAGTTGCAGATATTTAACATAAAGATAAGGCCTGGGATGCTACAGCAACATATTCGCTAAAATCGACTTACCGGAAGTGCCACTTTATATTATTGATTTTACACATCTTCTCGAAAACGGCTCTGACGATTTTGATTAAACTCGTTAAATGATCTTTGATATCAGTTAGGTCTTATCCTCATTGAAATAGCCTGACAGGGCTTGATTGCAGAGTTTTCCGAATGGCATCCTCTAAAGCACCTTCAATGTGGTTTATTTTAAATAATTAACTGTTTATCATAGTTAGGGATAATAAAAAATAGCTTAATATGAAATTAGAAAGAATTTGTAAATTAACTGTAGGAGAAAAAATGAGAAATATTTTCTCAGGTTGAATACAAATTTCCGAAAATAAGAGTAGTAATAAGGATGCCCGTTTGAAGCCAATGATTCTAGAAAATCAATATTAAACAAATAAAGTCGTAGAAGCTAATGTACAATTATGAAAAACGGAGAAACCTAATTGATTGTTGTAGTCGACAATTTCTACTTTTATATCATTTATTGAAAACTAAATGTTAAGATCATAACTCAATTTACAATAGGTTTATGAATCATTTAGTCTGTTACAAATTGAATAGTGGCTACTTGTTCTTCCTTCCTTGAATCGAGATTTGAAAATATAAATATCAATAATATATGATTCGGCTTATACCTACATTTCTGAAGTGATAAGCTAAAAGGCCCTAACTCCAAATCACTTCTTTGAATACATCTTTGTATTGCACCCGAATTTCTCTAAAACTATACTCTTTATTGACATCAGAAAGCCTTAAAATTCAATTCTTAGATCCTAATAATGGGGTTTTCTAAATGGTACACGTTTTAGAGCATTTCGGGTGCAATACAAAAATGTATTTAAAAAAATGGTTTGGAGTCAGGACCTATGAGCTTATGACGGCAGATTTATGGATATTCCAAAGGGTTTCCGAAAAAGCGATTTCAAAAAAAAATCTTGCCAAATTTGGCTTGAATTAAACTTATATATATATATATATATATATATATATATATTTATTTATTTCGTACTCCGTATGGAGATATGCATAAAGATAATAGCTTTGTAAGCAATTAAACGCCTCCTATATGGCTTAAGAAGGGTTTATGATTGCTTGCGATATTAAATTTTCTCCAGTCCTATATATCATAGTAATTGAGGGTAGTTATTTTCCTGAGATTACGATCCGGTTAATAAAAGTTAATTTACGAACTTTGCCTTTATCTCTTATTTTGTTATCAAACTTGAAGAATTTAATTTAATTCTTCAAATTTATTTTAATTATTTAAATTAAATTAACTGACAGAAAATGGAAAATGCATCAACTATTCCGAATACATAAATATATTTTTAGTTTTGTGGATTCTATAAATAAATTAATTTGTGTCAGTTTGTTTTCGATTTTCTTGAATGTTTCCTTACAAATTGCCGTTTCCTTACAAATTGAGTTATGAAGCCTTTTTTCCTTCATTTTTTTTTTTTTTATGAAAATCTTTCAGGATAAAAAAGATCTTTGCGAAGTTGTTTGCGTTCAAACAAGTATTTACTGAGCAAACGGCCAATAAACGAAAGTAAATACTACAAAGAAAAATTTAAATAAAAACACTTACATTAAATTAAATAACATTTATTTGATACAGTTTTTTAAAACATGGCTTAGGAAGATATTGAATTTTCGGTTATTAGTTTAATTCTACTGATGGCGATTGAATAGTCTCGTGGGTTATTAGTGGCTCATGATATGAAAAATATGGGATGTATAGTTTTGTTGATACGTTTTCTAAATATCGTGTGAATATAGGATCGATATATAGGCTGTATCGTGTTATAGAAATTGTTGAGTCATTTTTCATAGTTAAATGTAGATCTTCTTATAAAAAGTCAAGTAATTTTCTTGGACATTCGAGGCTGAAGTTAACGTTGAAGTCTCCCCTTAAAATTATCGGAAGCAATTATGTGTTACATCGGCGCGCGCAGCTTCGTCACACGCTAAAAATACACTCTGATCTGTTTTCCCAAACGCTCCAAAAGAAGTATAACTTCAAAAATGCCTTGACTGCAATTTTATTTCCACATGGAAAAAATGTTGGTCGCAATCCAATGAATTTTTTAAGCTAGTTAATCAATGATGAATAGGAAAGCTCGGAAGATGTGAAAATTATTTTTTCTATTTATATGCCACGATGATTCCAAAAATAAAAATAGATTTAAAACTATTGTGCTTCGAGATGATTGAAAGGAGCGTAAGGGTACACTGAATTAAAGTTTCATCACTAAAAAGTAATCTCCGTGCGCATAAGGTTTTCTTTGTAACTGAATTTTGTTACACGTAATTTATAAGGCATCATGTTGAAGGGTTGTTGGACTGTGTTCATATATAAAATATTATTATATTTTTAATTTAAAGATTATTAAATTAAAGAATTGCAAAGAACAATATGAAAATAAAATATTTGAATAATACTTTTGTTAAGTAAAAATGTTTTCTCATTCATATACTACAATATATTTGAAATGCTTAACATATTTACTAGTTCTTTTTGAGCTTCATACTCGATGGATATTTAAATTTTTTATTCTGGCGCGTTTCTTCTGTGCCCTGACGGTTAGTTTTGTATTCTTGATGACTGTGTATCCATTAAGGAACAACTCCAGAAGGTTAAGGTGAAATATTCATGTTTTCAATTTTGGTTATGGGCGTAAATGAATTACTCTTACACTGGATTAAATTTTCATAACTAAAAAGGAATCTTCGTGCACATAAAATTTCCTTTTTTTAAAGCTGAATTTTGTAGAATGTAATTTATGGTTTCATATATAATTCAGCATCAAGTTGAATGAATAGTCATTCACATCCATGAATTCTTGTTCACACACAATTCGAAAAACATTTTTTAAATGTTTTTAACTTGCTTTTCAAGTTCACAATAATCCTAATAAGCACAAAAAAAAAAATACATTATCTGACAGAAGTTCATGAAATGTGCTGAAAATTTGACATAACTAAGACAAATATCAAAAAATTATTTTCATGGCATGAAACTTGCTCTCTAATTTATCTCCACATTCTTCAAATTCCAGAAACAGTATAGTACATTAAATTGAAATTTGACAGAAGAATGACACAGAGTCCCTACAAAAAAACATAAACATAAGACTAAGCCTATATTCGCTTCTGGCAACAATTTCAAAATTAAGACTTGGACAGACTAACATATTCGGACTTACACAGAAATATAGTAATAGCATATATGTACTATACATAAATAGAATTTTTTTTCAAACTTTTAGGTTACTAGCCAAAGTTCCACTGTGCGTTAGCAACATTGGCTTGTATGTTAAGAAACCCTCGTGAGTACCAGTTATATATGATCTCTTGTTTAAATTAAATTCATAATTTATAAATGTTTTATAATAATAATTTATATTACATTTAATTTAATATGTTTAATAAAACCAAACTGTATTTTAAACTGCTTATTTTTTAATTTGTGTGTGTTTTTTGAACTGAAGATGAATGTATAACATTTGAAACTATTATTCAATAAAACAAAATTATAGAAGGGGCAAATAATTTATCAATCCCTGATTAGATTGATCCTTCTATAATATCATGTGTACATCAACTAAAAATAGATATTCTATATTATTATTAAACTTTTTGTTCTGTCCTTTTTCAAGAACAGCAAAGGAAAGTAGTTGAAAAGTTCTGGCAATCTTCTGTACCCGTAATTACCTACGCGGCTATCAATAGTGGCATTAAGGGACAAACCCTATCGACCAAGGATGACCCTCATGACCTAAAGACAGAGGAGCAGCGAGGTATAATCGACAATCCAGGCATTAACTGTAAATAATAATATCTTTAGCCGCTACGGCCCATTAGCCCTCTCTCACTTTGTTTTAATTTAATTTACTGTTGCCTTCTTCTACAAGAGTGTTGACAAAATAATCTTTTTAAATAAAAATTACCTGGCTTCTCCTGACCTCGCTTCCATCATGTTTCCTAATTGATATTTCAGGAGGTATATGTGACCGGCTTATGGAATATCACCGACTCCGAAGGTGTGAGATATATGAGCTGGGTTCAGAAAATATTATAACATGATTTTGATAGTTACTCTAAAAATACCGAACGTTGATGTTTAATTTTTTTTGTGTGTGCCATTTAACATTCTAAACTGCGTAGCATAACTAAAATGTGGTTATAGGTTAATAAAATAGATTTCTTGACCCTACTTAGCTTGAGTAAAAAAATGTAAATATTTTTTAAGATGCTTGTCATCCCCTGATTCCACGTTTTAATGCAAATCTATGGGCATTTATCGTTGTTTATTCAGCAGTTATTCCATATATCGTTGGCTTGGAAGAAGAGTGGAACAATACGAAAATGTGAAATTTTACAGAAAAAGCGTTTGAAGTTTGTGTAGTTTATCGCTGTCCCTTACTCAAGTACCTTAAACATCAAGCCAGACATTTTTTTAGTCAATAATACTTACATTTTTCATTTCTAAAATAAAGTCAATCTTCATTTTTGACCATTTAGTTATGAACCCGTTATTAAATTGTGCAATATTTTCATAAAAATTTAAATTAAATTTAATTGTAAATTTCGAAAAGGTCTCACCTTGGGTTTTTCTAAAAATGGACTTTAGTACCGATATTTATGAGCGAGAACGTATATCTGGTTGTTCTTGTGGTGAAATGCACGAAGAAAATAAAATCTGCATGGATAAGTCCAATTGTTCAATAGAAATTCAGTTTTTTTAGGTCTCCAAAAAGTGTCTAATTATCAGAGGTGAGCCATTTTCGAAATTCATAATTCAGTTGTCATCGCGGCAAATATAGAGATTAAAAATCTGACATTTTTCTCAAAAAAATATTTAAAAAAAAAAGAGTGGCAGATTTTCAAGAAAAATAAGGAAAACAAAAATTTTCACATTCTTATTCAAAGCCAACGATATATGGGAAAACATTGTTTAGAGAAACATTCTTTCGATGTGGAGACTATGGTAGCTTAAATTCTCAAATGGATTCATTTTCCTTGGGCCAAATATTCAACTTGAATAAACTTGAATATTATTATAGTACTAAATACTCAATTCTATTTTTTCGAACACCTTCCTTTAATCCTAAAATGTTAAATCTCAATGTAACTATCAGGATCCACATATAAATTTAGAAAGTATTTTTATTATTATTTTTAGCGTTGCAAAAAATAGCGTTTGTTTGTTTTTATTTACTGGCGTAAAGCTCTTAGGTTATCAACGCCTATAAAAAAATTAGTTATTTAACAATATACGACAAAAAGAATATCTTTAATCAAAGTTGATTAAATTTCATCAGTTGAAATTCATTTCAAGAAGTGAAGTATAGATAGTCAAAAACAATTTAACGAAAATTGTTGCAGATTAATGAAATAATTTTAAATTAGTAATTTAAAAAAAATAAAGTAATAAACACTTTCAAATTAAAATTAAATTATTAAAAAAAATTGTGAATAGTGAAGGTATGATTAAAAAACTGCATCTTGAGAAGAAGAGGGGATGGAAAAAGAAGCAGCTTGAGGAAATGGAAGAATATAGGATACAGAATAAATCCAGAATGTTCTACAGATAGCCTAACCAAAGCAGAGCATCATTCAAACCACGGGTCAAGGTCTGTAGGAAAGAGGATGGATCCATGATCACAAAAAAGGACGATATACATTTTGGCCCGATAGTCTGAAAATCCAGATGAGTTTGTGATTCAAAATAGTCTTCCTGATGATGAAGAACCTCCTGATCCTCCGGCATGTGATGATTTTTTTGAGGCAACAACGGCCTGATCAATAACAAAGCTCCAGAGGAGGATGGAATTTCGGCTAGACTTCCGAAGCATGGTTTGAGGGCTTTCAAAGAGCCTTCTATAATATTATTCTTACCTTCTGGATTGAAGAAAAAATGACGAATCTGTGGAAAAAGTTATACACTGATCAAGATGGGTGACATTCTGGATTGCTCCAATTGCATTCTTCTTCCGTGTGCCAATAAAACACTGTCAAAATTTATATACTAAAAGCTACTCTCATTCGCTTAGAGAGAGATTGGCAGGTATCAGGCGGGTTTTAGAATGGAAAGATCTATATCTGATCATATATTCAGCACCAGGATGATTTTAGAAAAATCGCATGAATACAGGATGACGACCCAGCACTGGTTTATCGACTTCCATAGTGCCTCAGTGATAGTATCGATTAGTATTAATAAGGCCTAAGTTGCATAGGGAACTCTGTGAAATGGGAATCCTGTTGAAATAGTCCGTCTAATCAGAATGACAATGGATGGCGCAAGGTGCGCTGTCAGAATGCAATGAGACCTTAGAATTAGTTTCCGCAAGAGGTGTTAGGCAGGGTGATGGGCTAGCCCACTTGCTGTTCAACTTGGCCCTATAAAAGGTAATGCATGACTCGAGAATACAGAGAACTGACACTATATTTAATAAGTCTGTTCAAGTACTTGGCTTTGCAGATGATTGCAAGATCCTTCAAGTCGCTCAAAAGTGAGTTTTTTAAGTTGACCGCTTCACGAAATGTCAGTTATATAGGACCCTCATCAAGCTTGTCTTAGCCTAGAAGGAAAATCCTTCACCGCATATTTGGACCTTTGAAGAGCGGCAAAAATAGGAGAAGGAGAACAAATGCAGAGGTTTATTGGCTCTGATGAGATGTATAATGAACAGAAATGACTAGCATTACGTCTTTAATCTTTCATCTTGAACTTCGTTTCTTTTATTTGCTGTTGATCCCTTATACTGATTCGTCTCTGAATTAATATCTATTTAAAAGTTTTTATGGCTGAATTAGATTGATCCTACAGTTCTTAAATACAAATTTTGTAGTCTACTGAGAACCAACAAAAAATTAGTTTTTATGCTAAATAAACCTTTGAGATCCTTTGAGTCTCTTCAGTTCGTTTTATTTATCATGGTACGATATATATTATATATTTTCAATATAAATGATAAACGTATAACTTATCTAGATATATCTTAGACCAGAAGTCATACTTTATACTGGCCTGTTAAATAGATATCTTTACATTATATACTACGGTATGGTTGGTGAAACGAAGTGCCTCCCTTTTGGGAGGCAGAGGAGAAATGAAGTGATGGATAGGCCCCCACTTTGCACCGAGGTTTGCAATACTCTTGTTCTTGTCAGCTCATTTGTCACAACTCTGATATTCTTCTGTTCCTCACAATACATTTTCAAATAAAATGATTATTAATTTATACTTCTTAAGTTATAATTAAAAAAATACAGATTTGTAACTGGCGTGGTATAAATTAAATTTATACAGAAAATTACGCATATGATTATACATCAGCATCTATTAGGTTACAGTTGATTGCTAATATTAAATCTATTTTAAGAAAAATAGTAAAATCATTTCCCAGAATCGGATATAATAAGTCATGCCTTATGGATGCTGTTTTAGATGTATGTAGTACATATATTTTTAAAAAATCGGAAAGAGACCCCCGGAAACCTCTGAAGATCAGTGATATCATTCGTACTCAAAACAGATTCGGACCCTTATCAAACCGAATAGACGGACTCACAGCCAACAAATAAGCAGCCTGTTAATTGTTAACTCCCACCTATTCATTAAAGCGATGTAAAAGAATATGCAGCAATTGTTACATTCTTTCGTTATGATAAGGTCCTAGTGGATTTTGGCTGAAAACCTCTATGAGAGGAGGTACCGTTTATCTTGATGCAGATGTACGAGTATGTCACCGGATAATGGCAAGTTTAAGAACAGGTGAGTGCTGACTTCCACACATATCAGCTTCCAGAAGATAAAAGCTCCCGATTTGTCCTAAAAAAATTGCACTGCACTACACCTGCAGCAACTATAAAACAAGAGCTTGCAAACCATGGATCTGAGGCAACCAATGTAGTCAATGTTATATCACGGTTTAAAACACGCCTCCCTACGATTTTACTTTCTTGTACGCAGTAGAATCAATCGCGTATTGTAGTTATCTGAACTATTTTTTTTTCTTTTTTTTTTTTAGCTCTCTGCTTCCTGGAAGGGAGGAATGTGAATTATGCTAAAAATCACAATAATGTATGTGTGTTTGTGTTTACCTGTATGAATGTGTGTTTGTCAATATATGGATGTCGCGACGCCGAGTGTCGTTTTTGAGTTATTGCTATCTTTGGAAACCACTAACCAAATTCAGGATCACTTTTTGAACCACCGATTTATAGTTTAATAGACCTACAGAGAAGTCATACGGTGTCCACATCAGATATTTTTATAATCGCAAACACAATGTATTACGTCAAAGAAATATGTTTATTGATAATGAATAAATGAATGAATAGTACATAACATTTCAAACATAGTATATGCTAATAATAAAATAATTTTCGCCAAAATAAGTTTTTAATCAATCAATCCGTATATATCCGTATATATATATATATATATATATATATATATATATGAGTGTTGTTAAGCAATTAAAAAATGAGGTACATGTTAGTAACTATTACTAAAATATGGAGTGTCGTATTTTAATTCAATAAAATAAACAAATTACTTCACCTTAGGATGGTGGAATATTCATCAAGAAAATTGCCTACAGCCCTTTTCACCGAAGACCTTTACAAAGTAATTTAGCAAAGTATAGCAAAAATTCACTTCCCTCGAAGTAACGCCTATTGGAAAGTAATTTTCCTCAGAGTAGGCATTATACACACTAAACTGTTGAAAGCCATTGGGTAAACGGTCCATTGAAGTTTTAGTGGCCCCTAACCTTTGGCGTCCAAGAAGGCGAACTAATGGGACCATTTTATGTTTGTTGTCCTTCCGCAGGGCACAGTTAAACTAGGGCCATCTAGAAATTTTGTGTTCTCTGCATAGTGAGGTACTTAAGCTTATGGCTCAGACCGAGATCCGTACTCTCAAAAAATACCTTCTAAGTAATGGCATAATTTATGGAAACGGAGCATTTCACTAATAGAATGTAACGACCCCTGTTTAGTAAGTTGTTTCTTATATACCGAAATGTTTCTTCGTCCGTTAAATTTATTTTGAATCTTTAACAATATTATTACATAACGGAAAATCAGCATATAGACTACAAATTTTTTTTTATCTGTGAAAGTTCGCAATTTAAAGTAATTATATATGTAACGAATTTTAATAAAGCACTTATGTAATAACGCAGTATAGTATATTTCACAACACAGTGAAAGCAAGATGACTTGCTGTATCACCTGTCTGCCATCACCAACCAAAAGATCAATAGAAATAAACCGTTTCAATAAAAATTATTAAATGGTCATAAATAATTAATAAATAATTTCTATATAAATTAAAAACTACTCTCCCAAAAACGAGGCTTTACCACATAATAAATAATAATTATTATTGATATCACTGTCCAATAAAGAGCCGCATTTAATTCAAAATAAATTATAAATTGGGGTCTTCATGACAATATTTTATTTAGTAGTGTTCAGGTAAATATGTACATGCTAACTTAATTGTGAAAATGGATTTAGGAGATAAATTTCGTCAGATAAAGTTCTTTGTATACGTTATATTAATGATGTATCTAATTCTCAATTGTCTCCATTTACTGTATCATGGAAGAATTTCAAATGATACAATTTATAACCAAAAAATTTCGAATGAAAAAAAAAGATTTTCCACTACCGGAACACCACAATAGTTAAATATTAAAAGTTATTTTGATGAAACAAACTATTTTCTACAATTAATAAATTATATAGTAGCAGAAATGCTGAAACATGCCGGAGAACACACGTTAAGGAGAATACATAAAGTGGTCCCTGGACATATGGGTTAGTGAGAGGCTCCCAGATGATTGGACGTCAGCCATTATCCATCCGATAAACAAGAAGGGAAGCAAAACCGACCCTAGCTACTACAGAGGAAAATCACTCCTGGCTGTCACCTATAAGATATTTTCCAAGATTCTGGAACGGCATGTAACTAGACAGCTGGATAATGAGTTAGGAGGATATCAAGCACGGTTCAGAGCATCGAGGTCTTGTACCGAACAAATACAAAACCTGAAGACCATCCTTCAACACAGCCAGAAAGAGCCAGGCAATGGGTAGCTATTTTAGTCGACCTTCCAGAAAGCATACGACTCTGTGGACAGAATTACTCTCTTTAACACCCTAAGAGAACTAGGACGAAATGACAAGATCAATAGGCTGGTCCAAGTCACCCTGCACAACACCACAGTCAAAGTAAAGTTTAGAGCACAGCTCTCGGAATATTTCGCCATTAAAACGGGGGTGAGACAAGGAGACGGCATCTCATACATATTATTTAATTGTGTTCTGGAAAAGATCATTAGAGAGTGGATGAAATCCCTACCAGCTAACACCGGATTAAGGATGGGGATCAAAGCAGACAACCTTAGGGTCTCATGCCTGGTCTTTGATGATGAACTTACTTTGTTGTCAAACGAAATGCATGAGGCTACTACTCAGCTCCAAGCACTACACTCAATAGCGGGTAAAACAGGTAGGTCTCTTGATCAACATAGGAAAGACCGAGTTTCTTACCAACATCAAAGATGCCCCTAGAACGATGAGAGTCTGTGATAATATCTACATCAAGAGAGCCAGAAGTGTCGAGTACCTTGGAGAATGGTTTTCAGAGGACCTCAGCGAAACAGTGGCTCTCGAACACAAGAGACTCTAACTAGACAAAGCATGCCATGCCTGTAGAAAACTGTACGCTAGACACTACACTTGGTATAAGGTTTCCAAAACAGTTTATATTAGACGGACGGCAGACGAACTACTTGGACTGTATTGTTGGATACTACTTTTCTTAAAACCTAAAATCTCAAATTTTATGGGGATGGTCGATAATTTTTGTTTGGTCGATTACACTGTTGAAAATAATGAACATTTGATATCATTCTACATATATCAACCGTGGCACCAACCAACACGGTAAACTGGATCGATTAATGTATTAATTTCATCTCGAAATGGAAATAATATTCAATACATAACAATAGCTATTAAAGCAACCGAATGAACACGAATACTTTAAAGTATTCCTCATAAGAGTATCCTCCATAATGTATGCGTCCCAATTGTGAGCAACGATTAGTTAATTATTATTCCGAAAAAAATACACACAATTGATCATTTGCAATACAATTAGCCTATGACATGACGTTTGTTTGAACTGTACACAACGTCCACCGTTTTCACTCATTGTCAGTAACCACTTGGAATATAGCATACATTTTCATTAACCATCCTCATATTAGGCTTGATTAAAATGCTGTTATACAGCCAAACGGCAAGTAGTAATCTAATAAAATTAAATACAAAACATTAACAATAATTTATAATTCTCGAGTAGTATGAAGATTGAAAGACCAAAGATATCTGCCAAGAAATATTTAGATAGAAAAACAAATAAATGGTCTGAAAAAAATAATAGGTACCTTGAGTAAATATCAGTTAGGTCTCCGTAGTAATTAATTTAAAAAGTATGATATATTTATTATTCAGAATTTTATCACTAATTTAATAAAAAGGAAAAAAAATGGTTTTACGAATTTTAAAGACTTTTGTCTTTCTCAATATGTACTTATTATCAATATATATTGTTATATATTTTTTTATATTGTATTATATAATATTATACTGCAATGTATTATTTCTTTATACTTATGCCTGCTTGAAGATGACGTCGACAAAGCAATCTGGGAACTAATATTTTTTATAATTATTATTTTTTATTGTTATTGCTGATTACTGCAGCCATTTATATTGGGAATACCCAAAAGCTAATGAAAATATTCATTCGCTCATTCATTCATTTTTTATAATATTGTATTGTTCTAATTTCTGTTTCCCAAACTTATAATGATTTCATTTGTCTTAAGATATTTTTTTTGTCAATAACTATGTTGCAGCCTTGATGAAGGCTATTTTAATTTTAAGTCTTAATTGAGACTTTTGTTGATCCCAGATTCAACTACTAATTCCAACAAAATTAGAGATAAAGTTAAAAAAAATAAATAAATAAAAGAAGGGTACAACGTAAAAATTGGTTGACTATTGAACACAGAAGCGCCAACTCTACTAGCCTCTTTCTTAAAAGGTTCATGGAGGGGTTATTAATTCTTCTTTAAGCGAACAAGGATTTTCAATGATACTCGTTCCCTTGAGAAATCTGAGAGTATTTTATTTTTCAAATAATCCGCCCGTGCCCTAGCAGTTAAAATATCAGCCTCGTCCCTTAGACAGGTGGATTTATTTTCCATTTTCTTCTGGTATTATTGTTCTTGTATATTCGAATAAAAACAAGGGCAGTAAATCTATCTGACATCTCATCCAATACGAATGCGACTGAAAATAAATTGTTTAGATTGAATTCCTTCGAGGCACGACTGTAACCACGTAATAACCATGTATAGAGAGGTAATATAGCCACAAAGCTGCATTAATGGATTACTAAGAAACTGTTAGCTGTAATCAGATAAATATGGCAGGAATGCGCGTAACTAATAATGTAATCAGTATGTGTAACTAATGAAACCTCAAACACACACACATACATGCCGAAATTAAAATTGTCATATTAACATACGAAAAATAAACATCATCCCTTCAACAATGGGTCAGAAATTTGTTAGACATTATTAATTTGAAATTTTTCAGTCATTTGGATTCGCTATTCTTTTTTTATTTGTTTTTTCGTATATGACATCAAATTAGGAATAAAAAAAACAAAAAGAAAAGTGAGTTTCAGGTTAATCGGTTATATGTAAGTTTATATCACTATAATGTATCCGCCGTCATGATTTTCTAAAACCTTTTTCAATGACAAAAAAAAAAATATATGTAATAAAATAAGAGTACATGATTATACTTTATTCATAGTATTAATATAATGTTGCTAGTATTATAAATAAAGACTTTAAAAAATTGTAATATATTTAACATGTATTTATAAAATTATTTACAAAAATATGTTGCGTATGGCAAGTAAGGCAAGTACGTTTTCGGGACAAGAGCCTAACAGATTTTTTTTAAATAGTTATTGTCATCATACATTGCTTAGCTCTAGTCGAAAACTAGGCACGTGCCTTGTGCTTTCTAATGCACCACCATTAGAGCAGGATTAACTTGTGTATTATTAATTCAGACTGATTTTAATAATTAAACACATAAATGGTAAGAAATTCCAAGAGGAAGAGTAATGAAATATTTTAAAAAATCATTGACTAGTGATGGTGTATCTGTATTTAAGAATCCATCAATTGAAGACATTCGGTTTTTGGACAAAAGTGATATCATATGTATATTACCATCGCCAAAAATAGGCAAGCTAGGTGAAGTAGTATTTGAGGTAGCTCTTTTGGGCTACAATATTTAAATTAAAAAATAAAGTTTTCCTAATTTCCTAAATATGCAAAATTCGTTTTAAATAATATTAAAAGTCTTGTATGAAGCTTATTAAACTAATTGCTGAAGAAAGAGTTTCAGTTTTGTTGTTCATTCAACCTTTGTAATACTTTATCCATCTTTTTTCCATTGACTTTCCATCCAAAAACAATTGCACAACCCAATTTTAAAAATTATTGTCGGTCTCAAATCTAGAAGGTTCAGTTCTGATGTTCTTTCTCCAAGAACCGTCCAATCTAAACACAAGCAGAGGTGAAAATCAATTACGCACTAAGCCCATCTATTTGGCGTAAGTGCATTATACTTGCGCCTTCATTGAAACTTCCATTTTTTTAAATTATAAAATGAACCAACTAATTATTTTCAAGGTTTCTCTGTGGAGAGGAATTGAATTCGCATTTAATGATGATGCTTCGATTATCCATCTTCAAAATTAAATTTACAATAGACTTCCAAAGTCCAACTTTTAAAATTTTGGTCTACACTTTCCCCGACTTTCTTTATCTATTATGCATTTAGATTTTAATTTTATGCCAGACTTATAAAAATAAATATAAATATCCTCGGTCATAGACCTGCAAAAATTAAATTATAAATCCCTTTAATTTAGTTATCACCATATATTTTCTTACGTTTGATACCTTATTTGGTATTGCTATTGTATAAGATAGTTACATATTATATAAGATAGTCACATTATATACCATAAGATAGTTAGAAAACAGATTTTTGTACGAATGGGAGGCAGATCGAGAATGATTGCTGCATTATAAACATCTATATTATCAGTTGTTGGAATATTTTCGGATGTTTCCAAATATCCCAAAAGCCTTAAGTGTCTCAAATTGTAATTCACTAACCAGTTAAAGTTTCAACAATTCAGGGATTATCAGAACAGAAAGAGGTATGATTACATAAATTCAGACCTCAGATAGCACATCTCACATCAACACGAAAAAAGACTCACTATAGAAATTGCACATCACCCCAAGATACAATAGTATAGCAATACTTGAGTATTTTACTCTCATTAATTGATGTAATTTCACTACTATATTATTATTTTGCTTTTGCTTTAGAGGAAGTGTAAAGTATTAATTAATATTTAAAAAATGGATCCAGACTCTTCTATATTGTCTGCTTTATTAATAATTACTTTTTGAGGTTTCATTCATAATTTCTTTGATTGATGATAGGAGCCGCTCTCAGAGGTTAAAAACTGCCTGTCTTCATCTTGTTGATGATTAATTCTACCTCTAGGATACTTCTTACTCCCTCAACTTTTCTGTTTTCCCTCCCTCAATTGAAAGCAACTAAAAACAAATGAAATATTCTATGTTGTAAGTTGTAATTAAATATTTTGTCAACCAACGGCTATCTCTCATAAGGATCTTTTCCAACTCCACTAAGCTTTTAAGCTCCACTTCTTAAAAAGGAAGAAAAGTTTTCCTCATCTTTCACTTTCACTCCTTCCTTACCTCGTCATTTTGAATTTTCCTATGATCCTGCTTTTCCAAAGTGTGCTTCATTCATTCCCAATGTCTGGCATTTAATGAAAACAAGGTAATCTTTTATTTCGGGAAATTATTTGCACAAAATGACTTAAATCTCTAACCTACTAAATTTATATATATTATCTTTTAAGAACTCCTTAATTGTACGCTTCTATATCTTATAATAGTTGTTCTAATGAGAAATGAATCATTATACAACTCTAATTTTAATTTTTAGTTAATGACTCAATCGAACGAAGGCAAAGAAGAAAAAAAAATAAACAAAAATTTATTATTTATCAGAGCTTTTGTGATCGTAACTTGATGGCCTTTGGCTTGTTCATTATGGCCTCCCTTCCAGCGCGTATTGTTTCCTTTTGTGTAAGGGCACAATACCTGTTTGGAGTAAAAGCACAACTCTATTGTGAGATTTCTAGAGATTTTTATAAATAATTAAGTTGTAGTTTACTGTTTTTCAAATGGAAAATGAATTTTAATAATAAAAATAAGGAAGAATGAAAAAAAGGTTGTATTATTCTGCTTTTTTTTATTATTATTTCTTCTTCTTTTTCTTCGATTGCGCTACGACTCATGAAGAGTCAAGGTTTATCGCTATCGGAGCTGCCATATTTAGATTTTCCGAAAGGGACAATGCATACAGCATACCTGAAAACCAAAATTACTCCACTTTTTTCAATCTAAAATTACATCTCAACTAAGCTAATATGCTAATCACGGAGATCGGGAGTTGCCAATTTCGAGAGGTATACTAGACCGAGTTTAAAAATTGATACTCAGTAGACGCATAATATGATTCTTTACAAGTTGTATCCAAAGAGTTTTCCTATAGAGATTTCCAAGCTTCAGATTCATATACAGTAATCTGTCTCTGTCTTTGACTAAGTTGGAAATAACTACTACTTTATGACTAAAATTTTGGACCGCATCACTTAACCGAATTATTACGTTGTGGTAATCATTCGACGCAGAATTTAATGTTCTTTAATTTAATATATCATAAAGTTTTCGATATAAATGCACCATTTAGGAATTATAGGAAAAATAACATAATAACTTCGGTAAGCATGCGTTGAAACAATACCTAAAGTTTTCATCGTTTTCACATTTTAATATCAATATTCGAAAATCCCTTAAGATTGAACCTAAGTTAGGTTTTCATAGAGTCTTCCATTGCAATGATATAATCAGTTTACAAACAAGAGCACGTATTTATCACTTTGTGACTGGTGGGTTGTGAACTTTCATGTTATACTAAAATCAAAGCAATTCCTCCATGTTGTACTAGGTTGTAGAAGATGAGGGTTTCAAGTGCATTGAAGTCTGAAATAACTTGGAAATCTAAAACTTGGAAAGTGAAATAACCACTTTGTTACCATTTGAGACGAATGGGGGTAGAATTTTCGAGGCTGTTACCGCCTAAAAATGCTATTTTAGGTTGTCACCGTCCAGGGAAGGTGTTGAAGTAGAATTTCTATAAAGGCCCCCGAATCGAAGATACGATAATTGGGAAAATATCAAAACTCTTAAATCCATCGAGTTGTTTTAATTCTTCAACAAAATTTAGATATTTCCTTCTCTTTTCAGCATCTGTCTTATGTGAATTACCTACATCTTTTGGCATCTCAATCCTATAATCTCAGCCAATTTTTAATTCTTATCTATCATTTATATGGTTGGCCGATTATTTAAGACCATATGGGCAGCATTGCTTGCTCATATTATATCAAAAACAGGGGATCCTAGTAAATTAGAATTTTATGTCCTGAGAATATTATTTTTATATATGTATTTATTAATTTTTTCATTTTTGTATTCGTTTCGTATTTGACTACCATAATGAAGATATAATAAGAAAGTCTTCGATATAGATTTCGACGTAATTTAACTAGTATAATATGTAGCCTCATATACAATTGAGCTCTATAAACCGACCCCTATATTTTACAATAGTGATTTATACAACACTTAATGTAATAGAACGATACTAAATATACACCTAATAAATTTTAAAATGTCTAATCGAGAACGACATTTTCTCATTATGACTATGCCACCCCTAACCACCTGTGAACTCGAAGTAGTGTTGTACTAAACAGTAGTGTTGCAAACTGTTGTGTTTGTATACTGTTGCTCGTTCCCTAACACCTCACCTGAAATAGTATAATTCAGTGCTTCATTATTTTATTTTCGCCGTTAAAAGTACAAATCTTTCTTTAGGTACATGAATTAATTTCTCTTGGATAATTAAATACAAAAATTATTAGCACATCGTTGCCGTTTGAGCGCAGAAATATTCCACTCGAGAATTTGGAATTATGTCAATCATACTTTAATTTAAATTTAAATTTAATTTAAATTTAAATGCTACAAAAATTTGTTGCTGATTTTATCGCAAAAAAGGAATTGAAAGGTGGTACATGGAAAATCTGAAAAAGAAACAACCATAGATACTGACTAGCTCCAACTCTCTAATTCAGAGGAGATAATTGAAAATTTCGTTTTCGCATTTTAAAAGCAAAGATTTTTTTTTTTTGAGTGACCAATACAAAGCTTGAAAAAATCATGAAATTACTTTCACTGATTGCAATAAGAATTTCGTCGTAATTTCAATTGAAATCTCACCAACCAAACTAAATTATTATTATTATTAAAACTAAATTAATAATAACATTGTTAAATTATAGATAAATTTAAACTAGATCTACAATTTAATCTAAATTAAACTAAAATCATAATATCTAATAAAAACTTAAAGGATGGAAATAAAAATAAATTCAAAATGAAAACATAAAGGATATTGGATTAATAAGGAAATATAAATATTTGGAAATCACCACGAGGGACAATTTAATTTACAAACAAGGACAAAAATAAAAATAGCTAAATTTTATAACTATCGTGCAGCGTATTTCAAAAAGTTCCTATTTCAGTGAATAGGATGAATACCGTACGGCAATATTATATTTTTTGTAAAACATCAAAATGTAAATCAGACGCATGGATACTCAAATAAGGTATTGCTCGACTCACTGGCTAGTTAATCTCCGTAACAAAGCAAAGAATAACCATTAATAACATTCAACACCCATTACCGACAGATGAACTATCTAGACTTCAAGAACAATATCTCTCCTTCAACATGCATAAAAATAAGACCTTCCTTAATTTTCATGAATAAGATATTAAGTTTTACAAAAGAGTCTCTTGCCTTATATTCCGTTATATCTTATCCTTATCCTTATATATTATCCTTAGATCTCTTCTGAATCCACTGTGAAAACAATATCTGCAAACACCATCACTTGCACTTTCTCACTTTCCATTTGCCTACAACAATACGAGCTGTCCTTCGTTTGCACATCTTCAAAATTTCGTCCATGTATATAATGAATAAGGAAGGACTTAACCTATCTCCTTTCTTGACACCTTTTTTCATGCCGAATATATCCGAATTTCTTCCTTTGGTCTTAATTATATCTTTGGAATTATGGTATGTGGACTTGATAGCATTTATTAATTCTTGTGGAATATTCTTGGCGAAGAGGGTATTCCATAATTCTTGTCTAGGAATAGAGTCAAAGGCAGCCTTCAGGTCTAGGAATTCCAAGAAGACACTCTTATCTCGATCCCAAGACTTTTCTATGATAGTTCTCAGAGAATAAATAAGAGAGATCTTGGGCTTGGCGTTGTGGCCGGAATGCAGATTGCTCTTCCACAAGCATTCTCAGTTTCTTTTTTAATACTGAGGTGTAATCACAAAAGAGCCACTTGCCTGACAAAGTTTAGCCCTTTAAGATTAGTTATTGCTCAACACAAGTTATTTTTGTACAGATTACTTACTCATAAATGAATATCAGACACAAAATTAAATATTTGATTGCACAATTTAAAATTAACCATTTCTTTAACATTTATTTTTGTTCTTCAATAACTTTTTATAAGAACAATTATTGTCTTTATTTTATTTGATTGTATTTTTTGTTCATTAGATATAAGGATTGTACCCTTGTTAATAGCAAACTTGTAGACAAAAAATTATTATTATTACTGTTATCTTCATTTATTATTATAAAGTATTTCATTTGTATTTATTTTATTTTTAAAATCCATAAACAACACAAAATAATGTTTTGAGAGGAGAGGGAATAATATTTTAATTAATTATGATACATTTTATTTTTTCTTTAAGTTTTAAATGAATGTAAATGCCCTATGATTGAATATATTCATAATAATGTCTACTGTTAATATCTAAGGAAGGTATCCTGATTCTTTTTTTATTTATATCATCCTCTTCATGACCTGCCTTTACCGCATGGCGGGGTGAGGTTTATGTTCATACAGTCGCCTCCATGCACCCCTGTCCTCCATCAGTCTTCTCTCTACCCAGCTTAAGTTCCTTTTATGAAGGGCTTCCTTCATGCTCTACTCCCACGTAATTCTGAGTCTACATCTATGCCGCGTCCCTTCTATCTTGGCCTCATAAACTTCTCTGGCAAGGCGATGGTTTGGCATTCTAATGAGATGGCCATACAACCTTAGTAGGGATTCCTCTGCTATTGTCTGGTTCTGCCTTCCTCAGTTATTCACTTCCATTGACTGGATCGCTCCTTTATGTTTTTATGTAATAGTCCAGGACTCATAGGAATACGTAAAAAGTAGTGCTAAAGTGGATTTAATACATTGAATTTGTTCTTATTCTTCAACTCTTTTATATTCATGAAACTTGTATTTGGGTCCCAAAAAAATCGTCATACGTCTTTGACGCGCTCCTGGATTTCTGAATCTTCGAAGCCCGTCTCATGTAGATGGGGCCCGGGATACATGAATGTTTCAACCTATTCAAGTGTTACCCTATTAATCCTGAGTACTCTCGGTGTTCTCCTGGCTTTTTTGTCACAATACAATCCGCATTACTTTCGTATTTTCGGCATTAATTTTCATATTTACAATGAGTAATTCCTGTTGGAGAATATTTAGGTTGCACTGCAGGTCTAAGTCGTCATCACCTGTAAAGTAAACCAGGCTATACGTAATGGCTCTTAAATTGTTGTATCATTAGTGAAAACTTTTACGCCTTTCCTTTTCTGCTCCATGTAGAGGACACACTACAGCAAAGGTCTAAGGCTACAGCCTTGTCAAATCCCTTGTCTTGTTTCGAATTATTTGGAATGATTATTTCCTGTCCTTATAATGTTTCTCTGTCGATTATAAAGGCTATCAACAGCGTCCATTAGGACCTGATCGATTTCGTATTCTTCCAAGTCTTGTTTTCTTATTCTGTCAAATGTCTTTTTGAGATCGATGAAACACGTTGACAGTTCCTTACCCTTCTCCAACACTTTTTCTGTTATTTTCCTCATAGTGAATGCCAAATCTTGGGTACTTCTTTGTTCTATAGGCCAATATTGTTTTAAATAATATTTCCTTCGCCCAGGTTTCGCAATCTTTTCTCTATAATTTCGAAATAGAATTCCCTAAGAATGCTAAGCATTGAGATGCCTCTATGGTTTTCTTTTTTTTAAATAGGAACTGCTATGTTGCGGCTATCTCTCAATCTTTTGATATCTTCTTCTGCTGCCAAAAGATAAGTGCTGCATCATTTTTCTTCCCCCGCCTCCCTTACTTTTTAGCATTTCTACCGCGATATCATCATATCCCCTCGGGCTATAATAAAATGAGGCGATGGCTTGTTCGAATTCTTCCTCGCTCATATAGAGTCCTTTTCATTCCAATAGACTGTATTTTAAGGGGCTCTCTTCGACTTCGCATCTTTCTTGCAGCTCTTGGAAGTATTCCTTCTACTTCTCCATAACGTTTCCTTATTGCAGATTTCATTTTCTTCACGAACTTCCTGACGAAATTTCAGAATCGGTTGGTTGTTTCTCATTTTTCTCAGTGCATTATAAAAGAGCTTCTGATTTCCTTTAGGGTCCATTTCTATCTTTTCACCTTTACTTATAATGAATAAAATGTTGTTGTTTTTTAGCTCGTTGAACTGTAGTTTCTCATGGGAGCATCGTTTAGTTGCTTTCTATATTACACTAATTATGAAATATGCATAGCATTTAGCATTAATTTCATATCCTCCTTTACCAGAGCAACACTACACTTCTTTAACCTTTCAAGATAAGCCTAACATCGTTCATTGATCTACATTATTACTGTTTCCTTGTTTTCCACCGTCCCTCCAAGATTTTGCCACGTCATGAAAATATGAGCAATTTTTAGTTCGATATTAATATAATTTTTTTTTTTTTTTTGACCAATTACTATTTAATATTCTGACCTACGGTTCATAAGTATTTCATGCAATGTGCTAAGTTCGTTCCTTTGCAAGAAGTGTCCTTACTCAAAATTAGCAGTTCTTGGGAAAAAATAACTTTTTTTTTTTTTTGACCAATTACTATTTATTATTCTGACCTACGGTTCATAAGTATTTCATGCAATGTGCTAAGTTCGTTCCTTTGCAAGAAGTGTCCTTACTCAAAATTAGCAGTTCTTGGGAAAAAATAACTGTCAACGTCTCATTTTTAAGGGAGAAGATGATTTTAAAGCTTGTTTTTAATTACTATTAAAGTAGATTTATAGATTTTTACTAAGATAAGATTTAACTAAAAGTAAAACTCTTTTGTGATTATAATAAATTATTTTTGAATTAGGACATTTCTATGAAAAGCGCTATCGATCAGGTTTTAAGTTAAAGATACAATACAATATAAGTAAAAAGTACTTCATAAATACAAATGGTTTTTGCAGATAACATGAAGATGCGATGTTTTAGCTAGGATACTCCTTCACGAATTGGGTATTTTGTGCCACAGTATTTTTTTAGTAAAAGAATTTTTCATTTACTCGAATCTATTTATTTATCTATTTTTGTATATATATATATATATATATATATATATATATATATATATATATATATATATATATATATATATATACTATATATATACTACATCTACTACACAAGATGAACATGATACTATCGGTTGGAGCGTCTTTTGTATCTATGGCATAAACAAATAAATCATATCACTTAATTTGAACTAAGGGTTCTTGTACATTGTTGCGGGGACAAAAGAAAACAGAACATAGTAGTTGCATGGTTGTTGCCAGGGCCAAGCTTGTTGATTCTGGTTAGAGTTAATACATACTAAAGAACCACGTTTCCTTGTAAACAGAGTCAGCTTTTCTTCACCCCGAATTATTGAGGTCGTCCAACCTTGTAGCTCTCCTGTTTTCAACGGTACACCTATCTTCTGTGACCTACACATTTTTAAAATAGATTAATGGATTAGATTAATAGTTGGTAATTAATGATAAAAAGCACAAATTGTTTTCATGGTTATAAACTCTATCGTTATCTTGTTTCCACATTGTAGGATTACTGCAATGGGATGCACATATTTCTATGCTACCATCTCAGTGTATAAAGCGTATTGAAATACATACTTGCATACACTATAAGATATACCTATACCTATACATATACCTTTTACAAACAATACTGTATATAAAACTTATAAAATAATAAAACTACTAAAAAAATTTAGTTTTATTTTTGATTTGTTTTTAAGTATTATTATTTTTAAAACTTTTACATTTTCTGTAAAACCAACACTTTCTTTAATATCAGTTTTATGAGATAAATGAGGATATTTATCATTTCTAAAATGTAACAGTGGGTTTTACTCTCTGATTTTTGTTAGTTTTTTTTTTCTGTAATTTCAGTTAATGATTATCATGTAGAAAAATTTCGGACAGAAGCTGTATCTACCACACATCCGAGGGGTTTAGGGAATTACTTGGAGTTACTATCTATAACAAAGCGATATTTATTTAATTTAGTCAATATTCGTTGTTGTTTTTTTTTTTCACGAAAAAAATGACTAACCTCTTTGCACATGACCAACACCTATGACACGCAGAAGAAAAGTTATGAACGTATGCAAAGGCAAGCTGGATTCCAGTAGATGAAGCAACCGCTTTAATGGTAGTGAAAGCCAATGGAGGCCGAGTCAGTGCGCTATAGCCTCTGAATGGACTTGAGTGGAAGAGTCCATTGTAAGGATTCTAATATTTATTATTTAAAATTGTGAATAATTTAATATTTTTTTTTTAAGCGTATGGAAGTAGCGAATAACATTGGACTGACAAAGGAAAAAATCTATTTTATCAAAAAACCGTAATATTGATAGCTGAATGTATTTAAATCAAAACAACGGGTGATGACCAAATTTCTATTTTGGTGAAATAAAATTTACTTCCTCTCCTATTTGACATTGATTAAACTTTCGTTCAAGGATCTTAATTATGCTAAAGTCCAACAATTATCTCCTGTGTTATTTTTTTAATTGTTTACTTAAATTGATGTTGATTACTAATGATCAGAACTTAAAGGCATATAATGCGATTCAAATTATCTAAAATAGTCTGTCATTACCATTAAACATCCTAAGAAGCTCCTTTTAATTTTGTATTTGTCGTGTGTTATTGACCTAATAAAAGTTTTTAAAAATTTGGAGTTCAAAGAATTTTTTTTAATTCATGAAATAATAGTTCCACTCCTTGATTTACTCAGAAACTTGGGTGAATAAGGATTTATATGGGGATTGGAGCATAATATTGATTTTGGGCTTACATATTCTTCCTTCATAGTCGAAACTGCTGACAGCCACTACCCTCTTGTTAGCTTTAACAAAAGGCCTGTATCGTTACCTTAAGCTGTTAAAGTATGTAGTTGAACGTTTCTAGTTCCTTGGAATTTGGTGGTTATCGCCTAAGACTATCATTTTTTTAGACATCTGGAGAGTTCTTAAAGGTAAATATTTTATTGATCAAAATTCGTTAGAAAATGCCTTTTCAGAATTTGTTAATAATAACGATTCAACATTCTATTCAGAGGGAGTGGAAAAGTTATCAACACGTTGGCAGAAATGTATCGTAATAATGGAGTGTATTTTGATTAATAAAAATAGTTCCGTATCATTTATATTATATGTTTTATTTCAAAATCATATACTAGCAGTAATTTCCGGACAACCAAATACGTTTAATAATCTACGATCATTTTTGTAGTAAATAAGAAAGAGCTCAGTGTTGAAGAAGGTTCAGGCACCCAAAGGGTCTGGCACCCATTTGGATATATATATATATATATATATATATATATATATATATATATATATATATAAAATGAGAAATTTTAAGAATTATTTCGATGAATGTTTTAATTTTACTATTAAATATAAATTTTTCCAACTTTTTGCAATCAAACTCATAAAAGGACTAACTATGCTATTGTTGAGGGGAAAAAAAAAATTAACTGAAGTTCCCATTTCTCTTCATTACGTGGTTGTACTCATCCCATTTCATTTTGTTAGCCATTCAGTTCGTTTATAAAATAGAATAAATTTTATTTGCGGGCGTTCAAATCGAGGAAGCGATGAAAATAACAAATTCTAAATCAAGCTTCCTATGAATTAGTCCATTTTTCCTCAATTGCTGTTTAACCGTAATTATCAATAAGAATAATTAATTTGTAACTTAAAAATAATAGTATAAGAGTATAAGATCAGTGGAGATGTTTGAGTACAACTAAAATCAATTTATTTATAATTATAAAGTACCTACTAAAATATAAATGATTATAATGACGCTGTATATTAATTTGTTCCTGTTGAGCCCGGTAGATAACAGGGCTAGGATAGGATAGGAAACTAAATTTTAGTTTCAGAAATTAATTGATATTATAGCATACCTGCATAAAATTAAAACATAATTTAATTTAACTGATATTTCATTATGTAATAGAAATAATTTTACAGTGAGTGCATAAAACTTTAGTTTGATCAACGACTAGCAGCTGGATTTGGTCCATGCTGTATTGTATATAGGGCATAATTTAATTAATTATTTACCTTTTGTAATTTTTCTTCCATTCGTGTAACATTGTATTTCGTAATATCAAAATTAATCTAATTACCCTAATTAATAAAACGCATAATGCCAATTTTCCCCTCTTCGCAGAACAAGAGCGATAGAGGATAATGAAAAAAAATCTTTGATTTACGAGTCCATCGACGCCGGCTGATATTGTTGGTAATTAAACTGAAGGGCTCTTAGGGAGGAGTGAAATTGATTAATTAGGCGGATTTGTTAGGGTCTATAGCGGATAGGAAGGACAAAGTCCTCATTAATTGAGTAATCAGTTATATTTTCTAAGGGCAATTATGAATCCTGTAAATATTTGCACGCTTTCTCAGTTGTAAAATTGCCAAGTGATTATTACGTTAATTATTTTTCGCTGTGGTGTAAATAGCCTCCGAGTTAGCCAGGGGATATGTGTAATCAATTTGCAGCCTGATAGAAAATCACGCCGACCAGCGACCGTACACATTGGGATGTTTGCGTGATCTAGTTCGGTCTACCGTCACTTCAGAGCAGAATTTACCCATTTCCAAATTTGGCTTTTCTGTTTTTTATTACTTAAGATGGTTATGACTACTGCGGATTTGATGCAAAAATATCTTATCTTATCTCTATCTATAAAACAACATTATATTTGGCAATGTGCCCAGAAATAACGCTGTTCTTTTATTAACTTCTTCTCATCACACAGTTCTATTATTCAAATTTTCTACCAAAATTAAAGATATATATTTTAATTTTTTTTTTTAATAAAAAAATTTAATTTAAAAAATGTAAAGAATATCTTTGTTTTTTTTAAATTCTCAAAAATTGTCTGCTAAGTTTATGAATAAGCTAGAAAGTCAAAAATTTAGTTTATACCTTCATATCATGAAACGGTAAAACAAAAAGTAAATAAAAAACCTCTCTTGTAAAATTCGATTTTCGGAGTTAAGCTATTTCTGCTCTGAAGCGACTGTAAATAAATGTAAGTATTTATGTATTTATTTTTTTATCTTCGATATAAAATCTGTTAAACATCTAAATATAATGTTATTTAAAAAATGTATAATGTAAATCAAAGTAGAATGGAGATAAAGCAACATTAATTTTATTTACAATGTGGATGATATGTGATTTTCCATTCATCCAACTTAAAGTCCAATATTGTGGCCTTAGGCAGGAAATAAAATTATTAGAAGTCGTAAGTACTCGTAATTAACTGTGTTGTTCAAATATAATTCTTTTTGAACGGTAACCATCGTATTTTACAATAAAAGAAAAATAAATGAATAAACAAGTTATTTTTATGTTTACATCATTATTGCAGACAGCTTTTCGACCAAGGCTATAAGAATCATCTTGAGTTAAATAGATTTACCGTCAGCAATACTTCTTCATCAATTTTCCTGCCCCATTTTCCTTTACTCATTTTTCATTACTGTGCTGGGTCTTCTTTTATTTCCTCCTTGGAGTACTTCCGTTCTTTTTTTAATCTCTCTTTCCATAGTTTCCAATTCTCTTATTACTTCCTAGTAAGTAAAGGAAGTATTGTAATCGCGAAAATTTTCGATTTTCAGATTTCAACGGAAATATCCATTTTGAGCATCTCTGAATCCATTTTGACAAGTTTCGTCGTGGCGTCCGTACGTACGTACGTTCATTCGTATTTCGCATAACTCAAAAACGGTTAGCCGTAGAAAGTTGAAATTTTGTATTTAGGATTGTTGTAAAAAATAGTTGTGAACGTTGTAAAATCCTTTTTGGTCACTGCTTAATCACCGGAAGTGGTACTTTACTTGAAGTTCATAATTGATTTCCTTCAAAAATTCTATTACAATACTTTTCAAAACTTCTCAAATTTGGTATTTATAAATAACTGATATATTGATTTAAATAACATACTAGATTTTGGTCTAAATTGGAAAACCGGAAGCGATACTTTACTTGAAGGTCATATTAGACTTTCATCAAAAGTTATATTAAAATATAATGTAGAACATCTCAAATTTGGTAAATAGGACTTTTTACTATACGTATTTACTATATTTTGGTTAAAATTGGTAGGCCGAAAACGGTACTTTACTTGAAGGGCATAATTAGCTTACATCAAAAATTATATTTAAATTAAATACATAAATCATATGTTTCGGTAATAAAGGCTACAATCGCAATTTGGTTTCCAATCCAATTTAACATTTTTATTACTTGTTTTAAGTTTTAAAATTTAGTGTAAAATACTGGTTTTCCTACCTATTTGTGTGTGTGTGTGTGTGTGTGTGTGTCAATAGATGGATGTCGCGACGCCGAGTGTTGTTTTTGAGATACTGCGATCTTCGGAAACTAGTAACCAAATACAGGATCACTTTTTGAGCCACCGATTTATAGTTTAATAGGCGTACAAGGAAGTCATGTGTTGTCCACATCAGATATTTTTATTTCTTTACAATTCATGGATCCAGGGTTTTGTCGACTTATTCTTCCAAAGGTACTTGAATATCTGCTTTGTCATTCTTATTGTTTTTGTTATGTTTCTTATGTTCCTTAAGTATTTTTTTAAATAAATATGTTCCTTCTTATGTTCTTATGTGCAAGTAACCTATTTTCTCATATTCCTGAGTTCCATGTCAGAGCCCTTCTATCAATGGTCAATAAATTTCGAATCTTTAGCCACCTTGTTATAATTTTTTTTTATTTACTTAAATTTACATCTGTATAAGAATATGCAATAAGTAAATGTGATAATAAGCATAATAAGTAATAATAAGAAATAATAATAAAACCTGTTGTCAAGGACGAGGGGCAATAGAAAAGATTTTCTAAGGACTCGATGCCACGGAAAGGGACATGTCCCCCAAGCGAAATTCTTCGACCATCAATCGGAATGCCCAAAAGGGGAGTGGGGATAAAGTGTATCTTTCAAGAAGAAGAAGGGGAAATAGAGTGAAGGAGAAGCAGAAAGAAAAGTGGAGGAGTTATGACTAGAAGGTGGAAGAGTGAGGTTCTAAGTGTAGAATCAGAGGGCCCAGCTTAGCAGTACATCCGAGACGGAGTCCGTGAGTCTGGCAAGCGGAGAAGACCGCTGCGAGGAGAGAAGACCAGACCATCGAGCGGCGAAGCGGCCATATCCAAGACGACGAAGGAAACAATAAGATAAGTGATAGTCCCTTCATTCAATATATACATTATTGTCTAATATTATGTGGCACCAGAGTAAGATTTTAAATAAGCAAGTTAGACCCAGCATTCTCAAATACATATGATTCAGTCAATAGGTTTTTATAATGAGAGTAATTTAGGTTGTGAATTATTAAACCAATAAATTAATTAATAAAATCATCTTAAATAAAGTAAGATTATTATGTCAAAATCTATTATTATATTTACTCCGCATGCCATCATATAATTCAATTAATTGAACTAGGAATATATCCAACTTGGCGTTACTGTCAACTTGTCAATTAACTGCTTGGAAATAGTGAATAACCCCTCCCCCTCTCCAATAATTTTTTACTATAACATCCTTTTATGTTTTACATCAGCCTAAAGTTCAATCAAACTATAAAATATTAGTCTTAATGATTCAATGATTTAAAAGAATTTCGGTTATAAGTTTAGTTCACTAAATAATGTGAATTTTACTGTTATATTTGTCTTTATTTTGGTATTGTCATATTCATTAATTTAATTCCACAAAATTGAATTTGTTTATCTTTAATACACATTTTTTCTTATTCTTCTCAGTGGCTTAAGTACTATTTTGGAAACCCGTGATGGAAAAGCGCACCGCTTTGACACTTATAGACCTCGTCTGTCGGTATTTCGGGAAAGTAATCTGACAAAGTGGCGAAAAAAATAAAGGATATAACAAAGCAAAATATTAGATAGATCCAAAATTTAAAAAATTTTGGAATATTTTATTAACATTTTAAAAATATATATAAATTTTATAAACATTTTTTTTCTTTGCAGATTGTTTGCTCTCACTACTAAAATTGAACAAAGTGATTAGTCCGATCTATAAGAAGGCGACACTTAAAACAAAAACCCCGATTGAGTAGTTTGGAAACAGTTTTGTTAGAGGAGGGACGAAGGAAAAAGTTTTAGTATTGGTGAGACAATATTCCCTTTACCACCGCATTAATTTTTTATTACTTATTTGAGTTACATTCATTTCATCCTTTGTTAAACATAGATTTTCATTCACTAAACTTGATGAAATCGGAATTATTAATCTTCCGTTTGAAATTTCAAGTTTTTTGTTTTGTGTTTTGGCGCCCTCTGCCTGGGTGCCCGGTACAACTGCGCCCATTCAAGTTACGCCAGTGCATAAGAATGCAATGTTAGTTATTAATTGTATTACTTACTACAAATAATATAATCCTAATATAACAAAGGATCGATTTAAAATCTTTTTTTATTTTGTTAAAAAAAAAAAAACAAACAACGAAATAATCACTGATTTATGCGTACCTGGACTCTGGAATATTGAGGATGAGGAAAAGAATATACGTTCCAAATAGCAACGAAACTACAATTTCACAATTACTTTTTAACAAGTAGCATGTAGGCTGGAGTTAAGTGTGACCTCTTTGCATTACAGTGTGCTCCTAATCAGCGGTAATCCAGTACAAAGGCCAGATGATGTCATGCCATCATTTACTCAAATATGACGTAATAGACGTAAAGTTGTCGAACAGAAAGGGAGATTTACATTGTTTCCAACTTTAATTAAATAATTTTAAATTGAAAAGTAGACTTTTTTTTTAATCATGAATTTGCCACATTGCCACCTACTATTTACGCCCCTGATTCTTCTAGTAACTTGTTTTCTTAGTCTAGAAGAACATATGTGACGTAGACTGAAACGTTAGACATGTAAACTGTAAAAAAAAAGAATATTTTACTGTGTGCTTTATTGTTGGCCAAATCTCCGATCGTCATCTCCAGATTAAAAGTAGTTACTCCAAAAACATTAAATATGACTTTTTTCTTATGAACGAATTTAACCCTTCATACTTCACAATTTATTTTAATGTATTCTTTATACAATTTGTTAAAATGTAATAATCTATATATTGATTTTAATTAATGTTGTATATTGGCAATGTAATTTTTTTTTAGATTCAACTTGATAATTGAGCCACACGCACAATGGGGTAAATCATAAATTTAGAAGTGCAAAACTCTAATGGCACAGTCATGAAAAAATTACTATTATCAATTGTATAATGATACAAAAACTTCCTAAATTGCATTAAGAAACTAAAAAAAAAAAAAAAAGACCCTAAGCATTTTTAAATAAATACAACTGTAACTTGTTAACAAAAATGCAATATTTACAAAAATTAAAACTCATCATGATCATGAATCTTAGAAAGTCAAACAAATATAAAATATTAGTATAGATATAAAGTATATAACATGTATAAGTACCTACGTCTAATCAATTATACTAATTTAGGTTTTTACAGCATCTAATCATTAAGTTCCATTTTCATTTCGAAATCTTATTTCGATCCCACAGGAGAAAAAATTGCTATGCAATCTCCTTATCTAATGGAGTTTTATTTTTACTATTGTGCTTTCTATGTTGTCAATTAGCAGAAATGTTTGAAACGCTATTAAAGGATCAGTTAATACATTTCCTTGCAGTAAATTGACTTCAAGAGCTTCTTCTGATAAAATGCCTATTTTTAAAGTCGCTGCGTTGATAACTTCTGTCTCATGAATTAGGCTTGTAGTACATGGGTATATATGTCCGCATCAAGCAACTGAAAATGCAAAAAAATTCATAAAAAATAGAAACTCAGCATCTCCATTAAAAGAAATCTTAAAATTTGCTTTAAAATAAATTCATTAAATACAGTTTTCTAATATTTTCCAAATTTTTATGAATGTGATTATAGCTTTCTCTTGCCTTCACTACGTTCGTCGAACCTGATAAATATAATTTGTAAACCCATACTCATGAGCAATCAATTGATAACTGACTGAAGAATTTATATCTCATCATCTAATGCCCTTTTTAAACTCTGGATTTGTATATAAATATTGAGGTCTGAAATCTATCATCGTTGGCTTTGAATGAAGAGAATATTTGGGTACAAATAGCTATTAGTGCCGAGGGCTAAATTAAATCTTTTTTGTTTTTTGACTTTTGCATTCCTAAATTTACGATTTGCCCCATCTGGGTTAGGTATCTACCTACCTAAAAACTTTTATATACCCTCTCATAGCAATGCTTTCTTCAAAAAATCCTATATCTTTCGTGCTACCTCATTTTGGAATTCCTAACCCATCTTAACAAAACCTCGTCCTTAACCTCCTTCAAGCATCTTTTATTTCTCCACCTCCTTAACTATCAATCTCCCGCATTTATGTAAGTATTAAAGTTACATATATATATTTATTTTAATTGTTTATTGCTTCATTGTTATTAAGTTCATTGTTTGTTAGTGTAAATATGTAACATGGGTATTTTGAGAAACTACTCTACAAAAGACTGACATACTGACGAACAATAACATAATACCTGACCACCAATTTGGATTCCGAACACAACATTCAACCATTCAACATTCAACTAGAGCAGAAATGATATGCAACAGAAGTATTTCTGGACGTCACTCAGCGTTCGATAGAATCTGGCACCTGGGGCTTCTCTTCAAACTTAAGACGATACTTACTCCAACCTATTATCTTATTCTTCAATCCTTTCTTTCTGAAAGATTTTTCTCTGTCTGCCAAGGCTCAGAACTTTTTACCATTAGACCGCCCTTAGCAGGAGTACCTCAGGGATCAGTACTAGCTTCGCTGCTTTACATCAGATATACACACGATATTCCAAACAGCACCGAAACTCTGACAACGGCGTATGCAGACGATACAACAATTCTCACAAAACATCAAAACCAGCAAACGCCTCACAGACTTTACAGCATCATCCAACAAAACTTCATGATTTGGAAACTTTGGAAAATTTGACTTAACCTCGATAAATCTCGACATATCACTTTTACTCTTCGACAAGAAACTTGGTATACCTCGACAATGTACTAATTCCGCAGACAGACAAAATTCGATACCTTGGTTACGTTTCACAAAAGAATGACATGGGACCCACACACGAAGAACAAAAAAAAAACGCTAAACCAATGACTAAAACTATTATATTCATTTATTTCTAGATGTTCGAAATTGAAACTTAGACATAAATTGAACACGTATACTTACTTGCTCAATCCCATCAGTACCTACGCTTCACAGATTTACGGGACAACAAAAAAATCTCACATATAAAAACTTCAAATTTTTCAGTCAAAAACTTTTAGGACTATCGCCAAAGCTCCTTGGTATATTAGTAACATTACCTTATATTATATTATATATATTAGTAGCACATACGGACGCACGACAAACGATTTCACGATAACTTGAACGGACATCCTAACACACTCATAAAGCACATGGCGACAACCAACATGCCTGACAACACACGAATAAGTCTGAAAATGAGCTGGATGAGGGATCTCCTAGCCTAACCATGCACGATAATCATGACAGGAAGAGGTGCCGCTGGGTACTACTCTTTCTCATGCCTTTCATGCCACGATAACATGTTTGTGAGCACATTCACTGATTATCTCATCGACAGGTTTGAATATAAAAAAAAAAGCCCCAACAAAAAAAAAAGTCTGCAATTATTGCATACTTCTGTATTTTGTTTTATTATTTAGCATTTGCTTAATTATTCTCTACAATCTAGACAATTGTACATTTCCGTTATTCTAAGAGGGCTGAAAGTCCCAGGATAAAATTTATTATAATTCTATCATTCATTGTGTATTTTCAGGAAAAGGATAGATAAAAAATAGTTAACATCTATATATCATTTATGTTCCTTACATAAGCATTCGCTTGCTCTTTCTTTCTTTCAACTATAACTATAAAAAAATATTAACGTGATATTTTAACTTTGGCATACATAATCAACATAAAGCTTAACCGATATTGGCTAAGATCGCCATTGCTGGTGGTGGTTCCCTTTATTTGGTAGTGGATTTGTGCACAGATACTTGGCTGGGACGACAATTTTTTGAGTAAAAAGTTGAGTAAAATTATGTTTTTAGATTCAAATAATAGAGATCCCTAATCGAGATCCACGCAAATTATGTAGGCGAGACCAGTAGGCACAAGACCTGGAGGAAGACCAAGGTTCAGCTATAATAGCTATATTTCGAGATCGAGTAAAGCAAGAGGAAAAACATTACAGGAGATGACGACTCTTGCGAGAGACAGAGATAGATGGAGATCCTGGGTTGGATAAACTCAACCCAGGCACTAAGTGGAAGTTAAAGAAGAGAAGAAGATTCAAATAATAACAGCTTAGTTAAGCACTGTATAAAATATAAAAAATATCTCAATATAGCTTTATCTATATACATAAATAAAAGATTAGACATAGCAGCGGTTGGAGGCCGCGGCATTATCTGCCTACCTTGTGGACGGCATTAAATCCGATCCTGCCTGTATAATAAAGAAATAAATAAACATTTTTATATATTTTATTCTTATAAGTGATATATTCTTATATTATTATTTATATTCTTCTCCCTTCCCTAATATTTCTCCCATCTCTAATGGAATTCCCCAATAGCTGGTCTGTAGTTGGGCATTAAAAAAGGCAATCTGATTTCACCAACAATTTATTATTAGTAACTAATAATGAATGCTTAGTGAGATCACACAGTATTTTTTAATGTCGAGCAATAGTGGAGATTTTTTAAAAAATTTTAAAGCATTTAAAAAAAATTAACAGACAAAGAACTGGCAACTGTATATACACATCATATGATAGTTATTAATCAAATTCTTAGTAATCCGTCTGTTACTCCATTGTAGATTGTAAGAGATGATACATCGAGAGGCCTTTAGAATAGACTTCAGTGACATTATTAACTTTAGAAGAAAGGAATAGAGGCCATCAGTGGAATCCGGTCAAGAGTCCTTGGATTATCGAACAGGTGACTTAGTGCCTCGATTAAATCCAGCCATTCCGGCTGATAAATATCCTCCTGGAGCTATGGATCACCTGGAGACAATATTATTAGCTCCCTCGAGAAGAAATGGTCCTCCTATTCCTTGAGTCATCGACTCCGTCATAAACTACCCTCAATAAACCGAACGTGGGTATGGCTTACCTCAAATTGTCACTTCCAGCCAGCAATAGGCAGTTATTTGTCTTGTCTCCTTCTCTCTGATTTTTTTTATCTGGAGGATGCGATAACGGGGACGGGGCGGATTTTATTATTGGTGTTGGTTACAAAACCATATACCATGGAAATCCCAGTACACCTCATGTGATCTACTCGTTTAATACTGATCGATGGAAATTCACTGTGCATTATTTTCAATTGGACTTTACACCTAACGGATATAATATCATTGTTGAAAATGTAATATACATATATTTTATTATTTTAAATTACATATTACACAGTTTTAAATATTATAATTAATTAATTAGGCTTTGACAAAAAAAATATATATACTATCAGCCAGTTTTTGAGTAAGGTGTCTGGAACATAAAAATATTTGCTTCAATTGCAACTCAAATACTATGGAAATTCTCCCATTCCGATCTCGCTTGATCCCAGCGATACATAGGCGTAGTTATAATAAACAAAATAAATTTGTTTATTTCCCTGTTTTTTTTTCTTTTTTTGCTATACATATATACTTAATTTCCAGGTATATTTATGTTGCACAATGTTCTAAAAATTAAATTAACTGATTAAAATTTTAAATTTAGCAAGCGGGTTACAAAACATTTACTTGTTAACTAACCATAACTAACAAAGCATAGATAGCAAAGCAGGAACATCAAGCAGTGTTTATTTACAAGCTCTGAAGCAAAACAGTATTAATATATAATTAATACAAAACTTCATACAAAGATCAAATTATGCTATGTATACTGTTCTTGGCAGTTAATATTGAAATAATTATTGTTTTTCAATATTCATTAATTCTTCAGTAATTATTATTATAATCTGTTATAGTATATTTTTTTTTTTTTATTAGCAACCAAAAAAATAAAAAGATTATAAGGGGGCTACCTACTTTGCCAGTAGTTCCACTAAGTTTTCCTTCCCCTATTTGATTTTTACTAAGTTTTTCTCCCTCATAATCTTTTTATGTTTTTTTTACAAACAACCAAAAAAAAAATCAATATACTACAGTGGTTTATAATAATCATTGCATATCATTATAGTCCATTATAATATATTTTTGTGTTTTTTGGTTATATGTAAAAAAAAAAAACATGAAGAGATTGTGAGGGGGGAAAACCGCAAAAACAAAACTGGCATAATAACACATCACTGAGTAATATGCTCAATCTGTGGATAGCTAAGGATAGATCGAAACGCTCAGAATCATGTTTTTCTTTTATGATTCATCAATTCAGATTTCTTTTCTTTTCTTCCTTTCACTTTTTTTTTAATCCCTTTTTACCTCAAATACCTTTTCCTTCTTTCTTATTACTCCAACATATTGCCAGTGCTGAAGATTTAATTCATTTTAAGATTTAGTCTTAATGAAGGGCTGCAAAGTGAGCCGAAACTTTGTATAAATGGTTTTGCTTACCATCCATCATATCCTAGTTTAATATATTATTTCAAATATGTGCGTGTGTTGCCATCAAAACATATCCTGATTGCCGTAGTGAAACCTCCTATATGATTTTACTGGACAAACGAAAAATAGATTTGTAAGCAGTTTTTTTTTTTAAATATAATTTTCTAAATTAATTTTAAACCTATTACACTATTACACCTACAACTATACTTATTATGTAAGTAGGTAAATGGCTATGAAAGCACCTATGGGAAGACTGTATAGGAAGTGTCAATGGGTAATGACCTAAAAAAAAAATCTAGAAATCTCTAGCGGTAACTACTGCGCATGCTAACACTAAGAATCTTTTTAAGTATTCTTTTTCTTTTCGTTTCAAGGGGAGGATTCTTTTTGATCAAATTAAATCATGCTATGAATTTTTAGAAGATGTACGTTTTTCACCAGCACATAGGTGATAAAACCTTGTTCTTAGTGTAATCGAAATCACATAAATGATTTTCGGTAACATAGAAAGTTTTACGGCGGCAACGACGTTTTTACTATCTACTCGTTTCTACTATCTACTCGTTTCTACTATATATGAATTCGAAATTGATAATAATCCTACAATATAACTAGCCCAAAGGCATGAATTATATTCCAGCTCTGGTGTCAAGTTTCTTAAGGGGCTTAACATAGGACAAGATTAGCGAAGCTGTCGTATGCTAATATACATTATGCAATCACAAAGGATTTGATCATATGCCTCCGTCCAAGGCATATGCAACAAGGTAATTCGAGATTGCTCTACTGACACAAATGGACGGGAATGCAATCACTGAAGGCCGATCAAATGGGGGTTAATTCCTTTGATGTCAGCTGATTGATGAGTGGCCATTAGACGTGCCAGTGACCATAAAATGTGCGAGTAGTTAAATATTCATGAAGAGCCAGACTATTCTGGGTATTCTGGCTCTCTAGCCTATATTTCATTTCCAATCACGGGCAAATGTTATGTTTCGGAAGGCCGCGAATTTTAATTGGAAATCGCACAAAATACAAAACAAAGATGTCATGCTGCATAATTATGAAAAAAAGATTCACGATATGCATAATAAATCACCGAGCAGTCCTGCTATAAATTATGTAAATTATAAATAAATAAATCAGGCGGGAATTTTCATCGAGAGATTATTTCGTGAGCCAGCTGGTTTGTTGAAAGCACGTAGGAAGCAAACAAACTAAGCTCCATTTAAATAAATACAAACCGACACCCCGACCATATCCTGTCAAAAAAATTCAAATCCGATCACCTGGGAAACTGAAAAATAAAAAACTCTGGCCCTTGAGACTTGGCCCGCTATATTGAATTTTCAAAATACCAGATTTTATAAAAACTACAAACTCCAGGCATAAAAATTTTTTTAGGTCGAGTTTAATTTTTTTTCATATAAGACCTTGAAATTCATCGTCATATGTTATAAGCAATAAATCAACAATTCCTTTAATGTTTAATTATGTTTTCACTGTTTTACATAACTAAGATCAGTAGTAATCTCAGGCCCTCACCCGCTGACTGTGTTACTTGGAGTTGATGGAAACCAGAAATTTGGAATAGAATTGGCCCAGTTAATACCCTGTTAGTCGTCTGCTAAGTTGCTAAATGAAAATTAAATTATTTGTCCTCCATTAGCCGAGGTTTTCATAGCCTTCCATCGCACCTCGCGATTTTTCGTTAATACTAATAATTAAAATTACTTGTAATCAATTCAATCTTGATATTTCTGTTCTTATCATTAAATATAATACATAAAATAAGTAAATGTACTTTGTGAATAATGTGACATGACTTGTGAAGAAAGTGCTCACTGGTAACTCTAATGGCATTTATAATTAGAAGGTACAAAGGCCATCTTCTTTTCAGACGTCTCAAAGGAAAGGTGTTCAAACGTTTTAGTGCTCAGCTATGAAAACATTAACTTACCAAATTGTTCAACAAATTTATGTTTATCATAAGCTTTATTAAAAATTCTCTTAGAACAGATAAAAACATTCTCTTTTTAAAGTTCAAATTTACTACCCCTTTATTTCTATCAATTATATATATTATTTTCAAAACCAGCTCAAAGAAAACATTTTTGTTACTAATAAAACATGTTTCGTGATGTGGCTTCCGATTCTTCAATCAGCCGATACCAATAGGTCTATCGAAGATGTTCAACAATAATCAAATAAAACTATACTAAACATGAACAAGCTCAAAATGACTTTTATCGTGATATTTTATCAAATCTGGTTTAGATTGGTGTAGAACTGATATTAATAAAGGTTTTGTAATGTAAACTTTTTATTGTTCTAAATTGATTTTTAGAGAATTCCTAATTAAAATTTAATGGATTTTTAAAAATATAAGACCGCTGGGTGAATGAAAAATATAGTGAAGTTTTAATTTTTAACAATTAATTATAAAAAGTGTCTGAATTAATTTGATTGTAAATAAAGAAAAAAAAGTATGAAAATAATGAAATAAAGATAATGAAAAAAATTGATGACGATGTATTGGTAACATCAAGATATCGATTTTTTTTTTGTCATCACTACTTATTTCCCGCTAACAACTCCTCTATGTTATAAATAATTATGGTGTGATTCAATCCTTGATCTCTTTAAAGATTGTTTATGGTAATATATTACAATTTAAAAATACATAAATAAAGTTATTAAAGTTAATAGTTTATATGATAGTATATTATATGATAACCAATAAACAAATATTCATTTTAAACAATTTTCGGTATTGTATTATTTTATATTTTTTCTAAATTCTTTCTGTCATGTTCTATAGATAAAAACTTACTCCTAATTTATCGGAAAAACTTTACTCTCTTGTTTTCTAAAACTCAACTTCTAGACAACTTTTAATCAGTGCACATACGAGTATTAATCTTTCTATCTCCCGGAGCTAAAAGTCCTGCTTTAATAGGGAGTTATACTTTGTTTATGTGAAGTTTTTTTTTTTTTTTTTTTTTTTTTTTTTTTTTTTTTTTTTTTTTTTTTTTTTTTTTTTTTTTTTTTTTTTTTTTTTTTTTTACAAACAATAAATTACAATATCAAATTATATTACAAATTATATCAATTATATTACATGTAGTAATATAATTGATAACTAACGTTGTATTATTGTGTATAAAACACAGCCACATCTTCAAATTTTGAGTAAGAAGCTTGAGTGAGAAGACGACACTCGGCGTCCCGTCATCCATCTATTGAAACACACACTCTTGTCACTGGAGGTCTCATTCCGTTATTATATGTCGTTTTCCTACAGTAAGTACCTAGTTTCCAAGATATTTCTTCATGTTCCATGACAACAATAAAACTGTCAACATCACTGGATAAAGCATTAGAAATGGACAGTTTCGACATTTTAAGCGGAAAAACTCACTTAACTAATATCTTATTCTCATGATGACTTGTTGATCTCACAAATGGGGGAGGAAAACTAGTATTTTAGACTCAATTTTAACACTTAAAACGAGTAATAAAAATGTTTAATTGGATTGGAAACCAAATTGCGTTTGTAACCTTTATTACCGAAACATATGATTTCTCTTTTAATATAAATATAGTTTTTGATGTAAGCTTATTATGATCTTCAAGTAAAGTACCGTTTTAGGCCTACCAATTTTAACGAAAATATAGTAAACACATTTATATCGTTATAAAAGTCCTATTTACCAAATTTGAGATGTTTTACATTATATTTTAATATATTTTTTGACGAAAGTCTAATATGACCTTCAGGTAAAGTACCACTTCCGGTTTTCCAATTTAGACCAAAATGTAGTGTTATTTGCATCAATATATAAATTATAAATACTAAATTTGAGAAGTTTCGCATAGTATTTTAATATAATTTTTGATGGAAATCAAAGTACCACTTCCGGTGATCAAGCAGTGACCAAAAAGGGAGGTTCACAATTAGATTTTACAACAATCCTAAATACAGAATTTCAACTTTCTACGGCTAACCGTTTTTGAGGTATGCGAAATACGAACGTACGAACATACGGTACTCACGCCACAACGAAACTAGTCAAAATGGATTCAGGGATGGTCAAAATTGATATTTCCGTTGAAATCTGAGAACCGAAAATTTTCGCCATTACAATATTTCCTTTACTTCGTACAAGGAAGTAAAAACGACGTTGATATCACCCTTCCCACATTCCCTTAAAATTATGCATTGTATCAAAAATGTTTGGCGCCTCGAAAGAAGAATATGTTGAAACATTAAAAAATATTTTAAAAATGAATGACATAACATTGGCCTGCTTTACGGGTATTCCAAATTCTATCGATACCCTGATACACAGGCCTGGAACTAGAAGAGGAGGCAAATAGGTTGTTTGTTCCGGGCGGCAGAATTTAAACAAAAAAAAATTTGATTCTGTTGTTTATTAAATTGACCAATGTTCAATCAATGTTGATGTTAGGAGATGATGTTATTTATTTCGAAACATACTTTCCCTCATAAAAACTGTCTTTGGATCCGCCCTGGTTCTAACCCTCTGGTTTTAGTATTGAAGTGTTATTTGTGGTACGTATTTGTGCAAGGGTCGTCCTTTAGTCAAAAGTTGTCTATTCTGCCTAAGCCTCTGATTAAGTCTATTCTAAAAAAATTTTTTAACACAAATTGATCTCTTTTTACTCTCCATTATCTATATACGAAGTATTAGTGAGGGGAAGCAATGCGATCATGAAAATTTTCGAATTCGAGTTTTCAACGGAAATACACGTTTTAAGGTAACCTGAGTCCAAATAACCAAGAATCGCAAAATGGTCTGTGTTTCTGTAACTCTGTGTGTCTTTGTGTATGTGAATAGCCTAACTCAAAAACAAGAAGTTGTACGATACTGAAATTACATATTTAAGGTAGGCACATGCATGTGATGTTACAGCAACATTTTCGTCAAAATCGATTAACCTGAAGTGCTACTTTATATAATCGATTTTACAGTTTTTTACAATTTTCTCGAAAATGGCTTTAACGATTTTGATGAAACTTGCCTTAATTATTCTCCATAAAGACCTTTATCTTTTCATATATATTGTACATCCCCGAGTAAATGCAAGGAAAAAAGTTATGATGAAAATAATATTAAATTTGCGCATCATTGTATGAAAGGTTATTAAATTATCTAAAAAAACATTAAAGAATCAACAAAATCGGGCCAACATTAGCAAAGGTACAGCGCATCGGTAAGATAAGCGGAATGAGCTTTTATACCATGGATTTTACACCTTTTTACAATTTTCTCGAAAACGGCTCTAACGATTTTGATGAAACTAGCTTAATGTCTTCTCCATAAAGTCCTTTAACTTTTCATATATTTAGTATATCAACGAGAAAATGGAGGGAAAAATATTATGATGAAAAGAACATTTTATTAGCTCATAACTTAAAAAGCATGCATTTTATGGTAAATTATGTATTAACCTGTATGAAAGGTGATTAAACTCTCTAAAATACAAATGATCGAATTCGGACCGGAATTAGCAAGAGTAGTTTAAGAGGACTGCTAGACCGTAGATGGATAACCGAGCGCATCCGAAAGGAGACGGATTAGATCAAACCTCCTCCCACAAATTCGCCAATCTGTTGTCAAGAAATGCTCGGTAATAATTTAATGTAAGAATACAAAAGCGGAAATTAACTTAATAATTTCTACTTTTATATTATTTAATGGAAACAAAATGTTTCCATAACAACTAAACCGAAACTTTAAAAATATATTTTCAACTTGACAAACTTAAAATCTATAAGTAGTTATATAAAATAGTTACTATATAAGTAACTAAAATTGTTTAAAACTTGCTTTATTGTAATTATGTAGGAGAAGATATGAGGAAGTGAATGCTGCCGAGTTTATTTCAAGTATTTTTTATGTGAACTCTTTAAAATTCTATTTAAAAAATAATTGTTATATGACAGTAAGGGAAAGTTTTGTGATTCGCGCACCGCACCAGATTTTTTCTTCTCCTTTTCATTCGACAACGGATTACCAATAACACTAGAAGATGATCGCTGTTCGTTTCAAAATACCCAGTGCAATCAATAATTTGATTAGAACAGTAAAATTGATTTGTTGAAACTACGCTGTGACGACGACGGAAATATTGCCGTGTGTGTAACCGGCCTGACGGTAAACATGTCGGAACCAAAGCACACGTCGAATGTATATTTGTCTAGTTTACTTGGACTTGTTTAGTTGGACCGGCGCATGTTGGGCTAAATTAGGTGTACAGAAATTCAGTAATCCCTTCAAACTTGTTGGGGTGGTGTATTAAATGAACATGAAAACATAGATTAAAATAGTTTATAATTCATAAGTATGTATTATCTGATACTCGTATTTATAAATTAAAAATAAGTTTTTATTTACAAAAAAATGATATTTAAAGGAAAATAGGTACCATTATTATACTAAAAAAAAAATGATCCAAAAAGCTATTATGTATTTTTCTCACTTTTCCTTAATTTTGACGCATGCATCAAAGTTCTATTTGATGTTCTCAAAGTTCTATTTCTCTTCTCAAAGAGCTCCAAGGTCTTTCAGACGTTCCATGATTACTTCATCCGAATTGAAAATTTGGGCAAGAGTAAGAACGTATTTTACTAATCTATCGTTTCTATTTTGTTTCGGTAATTTCATCAAGGCCGCTCATAACGTCCGAATTTACGATAACTACAAGGGCCCAACCCTTAGCGGGACCTGGGTGCTCGGAAGAGGGCTTATCACAATTATTTTAGTATGTTTTCATTTTATTTATTATTCTAATTAATAATTTGTTTATAACATAGATAGTTACAACTTTTGAATTATCAAACATATTGAGTATTGAATCGGCTGGGGTATTGGTACTTGCAAGACCGAGTTAAAACCTATCGGGGGTCCGACATTTCTATGTACGCCCCAGATTCACTCTGCAAAAATGCAGAATTTTCAAACTACAATTTTTGGGAAAACAAATCCAAGAAAATAATTTCCTGGCAGCTCTTGGGAGTAACTAAGTTTTTCTACATCGTATATATGCATAAATTAAATATATATATATATATATATATATATATATATATATATATATATATATATATATATATATATATATATAATGAGATAGACTCAAGTAGTTGGTAGTAAAATATTTGGAATATTCTGTCTCAGCTATGTCCATTTTCAATGAAAAATAATTTTGCACCTCATATAAATCTGAAAAGGTTACTAATTTTATTGCTTGTGAAAATTGCAAGGCACAAAATAGTCGTGGCTTGCGTCTTTCAACTACTGATAACATTTTATACCCCAAAATTTCGATTTTTTCAGTTTAATTATGTCCATCTAATATGATGATTTTGTAAACTGCGGTGACGGATAATTTCCACTCGAAAAAAATCCGCCGAGAGTAATCGGCCTTAATGCCTATATATGTTATTAAACTTTATATTATTTTTGAAAATCTTCATCCACAATTTAAAATATAAAACCGAAACTCTGATGGAAGATGCTCACTATCTTGGTTCGTTTTATATAATATTGTGAGCGATTTGTTTCCAACTTGGCAAACGGCTCATTTCAAATGATATGAAATTGCATCAGTTTGTTTTCCGGATCAAACATTTGCTAAGCCTTGAGCTCCAGATTAAAACTTATCCAAGAACTAATTGTCGCTGTCAGCCCTAATTAATCTACTTGCATTTATCATTCTCGATACAACTATTTATTTCTGTTTAGTTTTCTAGTTTCTATCTTCTAAATCATTTAATTCAAAGATTTACAAATTGTTAATAGTGTATAATAGAAAATTAATTTTATTAACAGCAACTAATTAAATTAGAATTAATCAAAGACGCTATTTTTCGAAAGATATTATTTATTTGTTTTGTTCTAACCACTTGATGAAAAGATAACGTAAAAAAGGTAAAGTGATTAAAAATATATATATATATATATATATATATATATATATATATATTAAAATTACGTAACTTTGCCTATAAACTACCTTATGAACAACTACCACATACAACCAGCAACATTACTGAATACTACGCTATTAGTACAGCACTTCACCTTACGCACCGTAATGAAGAAAACTTCGTTATATATACGGGCGCCCTATCTCCTATAAATGGCATTCAAGAACATATACTGAAATAAGGTAATAAAGACAGCTCAAGCTTATTCAACAATGATAGCAAACCTAAACAAAAACATAGTTCTTGTTTGGATACCGTCACACATTGGAATCAAAGGAAATGAAGTGGCCGACCAAGCAGCCAAAGAGGTAGCATTACCACCATTGGAAGTCAGCAGCATCCATACTTCATCAAATATTCGCAAATATCTGAAATGCCTAAACAAGATGACCTGGGTCCAGCTTTGGGAAACCTCCGAGGGACAAAATAAATTAAAAAATAAATAAAAGCATGGGAAAATTCAAACCGCAGCAGCAGAAGAGAAGAGAGGTTTTCATCACTAGATTGAGAATTGGTAACACGCGACTATCGCACGGATTCCGTATTACTGAAAAAATACCTCCCAATTGTGAATTGCGCAATTCGCAGCTGACCATCAGTTACATTTTAGGAAACTGCCCGCTATATGACAGGTAATTTCAAAATCTAGGTATAGAAAGAAATCTCCAAAGTATGTTAGGAGATAGCATCACAAATATAGTCATAATAACCGAATTCTTAAAACAACAAAAAAAAACACAATATTTCACATAATAAATAAAAACACAAACAATAAAAAAACAATATAAACACAAATAAAGGACACAGTTGATAAGAAGCTTAACCTAACCTAACCTTATGAACAAATAAAAATTTGTTTGCCATGCTTTTTATGAGATTGGATACCCTGAGTCATTGTTTTCCTATCCTTCTGTTGATCCTATTTTCTCTCTTATGTTACATAGGGGGTAACTATATTAGAGGCTAGGATTCTAATTCTAGGTACTTAAAAATTTATTATTATATATTCATTAATAAAAAAGAAGAAATACATTTCTATTTTTTTCCATCCTTTTTTTTATATAAATATTCCCACTTTTACTTTTTTCTTATATTTAGGTTTCTTTTAGCAGAAAATAAGTTGGTTAACATTTGTATAAAACTATTAGAATACTTATCTTTCGAAAAAAATAGTTTGTTAGTATATATGTACATAGTTAGTACACATGCATACATATGATTTGAAATTATTATTTTTGTATGTTACTAGAAACAAATATTTAAAAAAAAAAACCCTCATCGTTTTCTCGGAAGAAATTATTCCATTAATAGATCACTAGAAAATAGATTAAAGAATAAAATGAATCATATATATATATATACATGTTATATGTGCACATAACATGTACCAATATTTTTGAATATCAGAATTCCAGAAAAGTCCTCTCAGACTTCATTATAAACCGTGTCCTTAGGAACCTGGTAAGTTCATATTTTCATTCCAATAGCATCGGCTACTAAATGTCACATTTGGCAATTTCAAATGATGGTTCATTCATGTTTTGTGGCCGCTAATGTGAAATATCAAAAATTAGGTAACCAACAAAGTGACACCAGTTTCATTCCTGCTCTAATCATTGGATATTGATCTTGTGCGGCCTTGAAATATCAAGAACCGTGCGAAATGAATGGGAAAAATAAAACAAAAACACGGCAGGAGGGCCACCAGCCTTCCAAAATCTGAGTTTCCAAAGTTGTTGTAGAAGCATATTGGGGAAATGGAAATTAAAACGGAAGAAATCATGCTTTATGGCTTTAGAGATGCTCATGTCCATTAGGAGCGGCTCTAGTTTTTCTGGCGCCCAAGGCGAAAAAACAATTTGCGCCCAATAATCTTACTCACTTCCCCTCCCCCCTAGTCCTCCAACACAAACAAACTAAGATCACCCCTGCCATTGTTGCTACATACCCCATTTGTTTAAGCTTTAAATTAAATAAACTTTTCTGCTCATTGAATTGGTAGTTTAAAAAAAAAATTGTAATTAAAGATTTTTTCGCCTCTGAACTTTTCTGCCTTAGGCCGACGCCCAGGTTGCCTATATGGATGCGATCGCTCTTATGTCCATCCAATTATGTCCATTAGTGAACTTCCAAAAAAGATAAATACAAGCAAAAAGTTAATGAAAATCGGTTTTTTATTTACTCATTTCATAAAACAAAAACATATCTGATTTTTGTTAGACAGTTTTGGTTTAAATATAAAATTTTGGTTATATAATATAATAATATAAAGTTAACCAAAAAAATTGTTCCCATTATTTAGTAAATAGAATATGTAAATTCTAAAAAAAGGCACCACAACAATTAACAAGATAACTTTGTATAGATTTGTTATTTACAATAAAGGATGCTACTTGCACCCCAACAATGTGACTCACAAAAAAGATCCTCCTTTGTTCCGACTTTAGATAGAATTTTTTAAAAAAATTTTGAAAAATGGGACGTGTAGCTATGCTGAGTAAAATTCTCAGGCTTCTATGTGAAACATTAGGGTAATTACGTTTAAAAAGGGTCACAAAGTTTTATACATGTTAACCTGTGGGTTTTATTTTGTTTTTATTCTAGCGTTAGTTCTTTCAGTTAAATTTTTCTTATTATCAACAGTAAGCTGAAATTAATGAAAATTCCTATGGTCGATCTGTTAATGTATCTAGAGCCTCTTTGTCTACGAATTAGAGAGAAACGTGGGATTTATTATTTTCGGGGTGTTTGTATTTTGAAAATTGAGACTTTACTAATTTCCTAAGTATCTGAACAGCTTCCAACACGGTAAAATTTTACAAAATTTATATAAATTTAACAAAAATTACATACAAAAATTTATGTACATGTTTTTTTTTTTTTTAATTTTATTTGCGCTGTTTGATTTCTTCATTTCTATATTTTTATATTCACCACAAAATTTTCGCTCCAGGCAGCCAATCTCCAAATACGGAAAGAGCTCTGTGAAACATTCTGTAACTAAGAAGCGTAACTTGCACTGCTAACAAGATTTATAGCGAGAGAGGAGTTACACAGTGGTGTAACTTGGTGATTTATTTCGGCTTTGTACTCTCTGTTGTGGAACTTGGTGTGAGGTTGAGAAGCTTAGAACATTCAATGTTCTTATTGAAGGGTTTCTAACTTATCTGCTTAGTTTGCTAGATGAAGTTTACTACCTAACAATACACTTCCAGCCTGAATCATAGTGGATGTTATTGTTAATATGTTTGTTTTATTGTGTTGTAGTTAATTATTCGCCTTGATCATTGTGATCATGGTTTTTGAGCTCTTTATTCGTTTTTATTTAAGAGAAATGATGAATCTCCACCAGTCAGTTTTCTTTTAACTTCCCCAACATTGAAGATAGAGAAAACACGATAATCGGTCGAAAAACATTAATCTTCATTAAATTTACAATTAGCTGAATTTTTAAAAATGTCTGTCCTGCCGTTCTATATTTCTGACTGATCAGTTTTTTTACTACTGATCAGTAATTTATTAAAGCGCTCGGATTATTTAGGGATTATTTCATGACTTTTAAGAACGTAAAGAATATATCAAAAAATATCCCGTTGAGGCAATACGGTACAAGAGACTGCCAACAAACAATAAAATATTTTTTGTAAATGACTGATGTATTGTTTGATCCCTCGGAGAATATATCAATATATTCAAAGTATTTAATTAATATATATTAATATAATAATATTCTTCCTTGAACTCATAAAGCCCTCTCTAACGACTTATTATAAAATAATTAACTGATCACAACTTTAGTTAGTATTAAATATTATGTTTTCTATTTTTATAAAGAGTTATAGGTGGGTAATTTATATCAGACAATAGTTTTGATTGAGTTATATTTTAAGTGATCTAATATTGTAACATACAGAATGGACATTTTTTGTAGTTTCCATGAGTGACTTAATCTCTTATAATAATTATTAATATGTAATAATAGATTCTTATTTTATTCACTGACACAGAATTTCAGGTAATTTAACAATATAAAATATATATTTACCACCTACAAGGCGTAATGCTTTGATGTAGGTTCCATTAAAAAGCATAGGGCAAATAAAAATATATTCATTAGTCTTGAATAGTCATTACCATGTCTGGAATATGTTTTAATAAAATTACATAATAAGGTTAAAGAAATGCCGGTATATCCGTTCCTTTATTACAAACCTTCATGGAGCTCATTTTCAGCCTCATAAAGTTTTTTTTATTCGTCTTTTCATTCTGTCTCTAATTAAGCTTATGGGCAACGTAAATTTAACCTAATTTTTTGTAGAATACATATTAGTATGCAAATAATTAATGTGATTAAAGATAATTAACGTTATTAAACTAAAACAGAATAAATTGACGATGATTGTTTTATTGTTTCACTGCATAAACATGGTTGATAAGTATTTGTTTTTAATTTTCGCAAAACGTAATGTTGTATTTATAATTAGATTCGCACCATTTAATTTCATGTCCAGGTGAGAAATAGATTAGAGACCTAATCCCAGTTGTCTATAGTCGCTACTAGTTCAGTCCAACTAATCTGTAATTAGTCCAAACTTCCCGTTGAAGGTACTGAACAGGTGGAAGCGGAGAAAATTGAAACTGTGGAGTTGGGCAAGTTGGTTAGTTAGGTCATTCGGCCATCCGCAGAAGTTTACATAGATTGCTATCCGAGGTACTTTCCTTGGTTAAAGAAATAGTGTTAATAGTTGGGTGATAGCCGACCTTGTTGTGGGCTTACTCGATATGGAAAGCTTTTTGCTTTATTAAATTTAATCAGCCATGACAAAACTCCTCTTTTTATATGTGGTATGTTGTATCATGTATATAGACTGGAAGAAATCGGTATTTCGCTTGTATAAAGCAGACAAAGCAAAATGAAGAAACATTCTCTGAGTTACACCTACTTGGGTTTATTAATAGGCAAAACCGCTCCTTCAGATCAAATCAGATCTTATCAAAATGATTAACTCACTAAGAGTGGATCATTAGCTAGCCATTTTCATGATCCTCTTACTCACTCACCTCGACAATGAGACCGGAATAATTCCCTAAGAAGAACTACCTAGATCACTCATTTGTTTTCCCAGAATCATTGATCACTCATTCTGTAAAAATAATTCACTCTGGCAGTTTACTTGTTCTGTGAGACCTTCTATGAATCATCCTAGTACAATAATATTGTAGTAGATAATAGATTTAAAAGAATAACCTTTTAGTTATCAGAATAAGTCATTAGTTGGGCATTTCTGTTAAAATCCGATTGAATGGAATGGTACTAAACTCGTTCAATTATTGGCAGTAGAAATTTTTTTGAAAGGGTTGAACAATTCTAACAATTGAACAATATGAACGTTGGTTCATATTTTTATGATGTATTTTACTTTCCAGAGCAAAATAAACTTGAGTTATTTTTGCAATATATTTTTTATTGGGTGTTTTCGTACTTCACCATTTATCAGACAGAGTAGCGCACTCATGTGAATTATCTCTGAAGCTTTATTGATTTGAAATTTTTTAGTCCTTCATGTTTTTTTTTTATATTTGTTTATTGAAGTTTCCAAATTTATTAAAACAAAAAATTCAAGCAAATATGAACTCTGAAATGATTTGACATAAAAATGTAAAGAAACTGCCCATTGGTAGCACGCCAATATTAGTTCTATGGTTAGAAATTAGCAGGTTTGAGTGGGTATGGAGTTCGTTAAGAAAGGATAGGAATCTGGCTCGGGTCAAATCGGCAACATATGAAACATTAAGGTCATTATGGATGATTTTATCTGTGACAAAGGGCTATTGACCATTTTAGATTGCAATGACTGGATACAAGAGGAATTCGATGGTTTTTAGTGGAGCCCCAAAGCTCAACTCTGTAAGTCCAAATAGACCTTATTATATTCGTGTAAATGATTCTTTTATTAGTTAATTGAAAGCTTATAGCGTTCTTCTAGTAAGTGCTGAAATAACCGGAAACGTCGAGCAGTTTCTTGTCGTTTTAGTCTGCTATGAGGGTTCCTAGTTAAGCGTTTGTCAAGCTAGAGTTCTAAGTAGCTGATCTGTTCAACAGCGATAAATTAAATATTATTAAAGAATACTGTAGAAGTCCTTGAACTTAAATTTTATGGAAACTTTTTTTCATATTATTTGTTCGAATCAGAAATAAATATCGTTCCTCAAGGAGTATTAATTACAATAAGAATTCATAAAGTAAATAAAAAATGTACATGTATATATAAATAGCACTGCGGTTGTGGAACATGAAGTAGAATCGAACATGTTACTCTTGTAGAATTGCATACAAAAAACGATCTGTTTATTGCTTGATACTAGTTTAAATGACATAGGTTTGCCTTAGATTTTTCGCTTCTACTTTTATTCTGGCCATCGACTAGTTTAAATGAAATAGGTAAAGCGTATTTGCCTTAGATTTTTCGCTTCTACTTTTATTCTGGCCATCTTAGTTTCCCTTCCCAAGAAAAAGAAATAGGATACCCTCGACTAGGGAACGCCGGATCAGGCCCTATTGATCGCAGTCGCTATATCTTCATCAGTCCCTCCGCTCTTACTAATGATGGTTTCGAGATATATCATCCTGTCCTCATGGGATTCATTTTATCAGTTCTCCAGTTCAGGTCATTTATCCCTTATCTGTGCCTGAGCTAGGTTAATTCGCTAGTTGGAGCTCTGTTTTCCCTTGGCAAGCAATGATTGATGGTTCATTCATATCACTTGTTGAATCTACTCACGTAATGTATTGTTATCCGAAGGCTGTTATATCGTGTTTGAAGTGATAGGTTCTACAATTATTATCATAATATATCACAATACAATATTCATAACTAATATTTGAATTATCATGCATTGATAGATTGCGTAAAATATAAAACGGGACACACTTTTTTCTGAATTCTAGAGCAGAGTACTCTCAGCCTCAGGAGTTACACTGGGACATAATTCTTTAACTTTCAAAAGGAACATCCTTAAACCTTCAAAGTTTTGTACATATGCCAGTCTACTTCTGTGAATTCAGCATGTCAATAATAATATTAATAATAGTAATTTTAAAAATATATAAATTTTAGAATCTATTAATACCAGAACAAAAAAAATAATATCTAAAACTTCAACAAACAAGAATCATTGTCAATCAAAGTTTTTATATTGTTAAAGTCAACTTCCGCCCCGCTCCGTTAAAAGTACTTTGAAGAAGATTACCAGATTAACAAGTTTTCTTCCATATCCTCTTCCACTATTGTAATCTAAAGGTTTTGAAGAAACCTATCGTTATATTTCTTGTTATTTTTTTCATTTTAACCGATAATAGTATTCAAATATCTACCTCTATAATGATCAAAGATAAAGATTATGATGAAGTCAGAATGACTGGCCATTATACCCATCGAAAAGTTACTTATTTATTTTTTTTTTAATTTTCATCATTCTAAAACTAAATGTATTAAAATTGATTACAATCTGTTAGTGTAACCTAATTTTATATACTAATATTCCTAGTATATATTATATGCACTCTCTACTAACGATGGCTGAAAATATAATACAAACATCTTATTAAAAAATATTATCCATATAATAATAGCATGTTAAGGAATGCTCGGAAGAAATTGGATGAGTGATCCCCTTTAAAATTATTTTAGCCCATGAAGATAACATCTAGTTACAATCTCTCAGTTTCCTTGACATGCCTTATTTTTAGTCTAATAAACCTATTCGCCGATTGTCGATATTTATTCCCAACAGGGGCATATGTAGGGGAAAACGTCCTCTATAATCAAATATAAAAAAAAATCGTATTCATTCTTGAAACAATAGGAGTTGGAACAAAAATGTTTATAATAATTGATTACAATAATTGTAATCAATAATTGACACAATAACTTGCTAATTGTTTTGTTTTTATGTAGACTAACCATCACTGAGACCTCTTCTATAATATATATATATATATATATATATATATATATATATATATATATATATATATATATATATACATATATATGTAATAATTATTATAAATAATCAATAGTCAAGACACTCATCACTTTTTTTTTCAATTTAAGGCTGAATAAATAATGATTTGTTTATTTTAATAATTATTAACATCATCTCTACCAAGTCTAAATATGGAATGTACAAAAATGGAATTTTCATATTTGTCACGTTGAAACATTCTATTTGAGACACGAATTTTGGCAAGGACTTGAATTCCTAATCTTCAAGGGTTGGCGCCATGTATCTTTTGGAGATTAGAAATTCAAACATTTGTCACAATGCGCGTTTTAAAGTGACGAATATGATAATCCGTTTCTTGCTTATTCGATAGTTGGACATGGTAGGGACGACATATTGTAGTTAAAATTTGAGCACTGAAATAATTTGAAAATTTTAATGCTCGTTGTAATTCCAGGGGAGTAGAAAATGGCACACATATTGTAACTGCAGAAGACAGACAGGATTAAACTCTGACATACAAGGTGAGTGAATAATTAATAAAAATTCAGAATAACATAAGATCGATACTTTCCTTCACATTTCATATTCACACTCTCTAAGCCTTCGTTAATAATTACGAGCCATTCCGTATAAAGTGGTACAAAATAAATTCAGTTGGTTGCTTGACCATTTTTAACTTTTTCTGTAATTTGCATGTTTATTGATTCCTTCAAGTTTCTAGAAATAGTTAGGTATTTTTTTCTTTTATTTTTCTTCGGTTCTAATGGCAAATTTCAGTAAATTATAACATTTGTGGTTTCGTCGAATAGTCAAAAACTATTTGGCTCAGAAAGATCAAACAAACAACATTTTAAAGGTAATGTTTTAAAGTAAAAAAACTTATTAGTGCAGAAACATGGAGAAACTTATTCTTAGTCTAAAAACATTGAGAAATCAACAGACAAAATATTTAAAATGGTCAAGCAACCACACTTATACCATATGGATTGACCCTTACAGATGTTTTCAAATAACAATAGGTGATGGGATCTCACTTAACCAGCTCATACAGGATCCAGTTAATAAGTAATTTTAAAGGGTTGAGTGGACTAACGAAGCCTCCTTCAAACCACGGCTCTGCTCTGGAAAACCCTCCAAATTTTCTATAAAGAAAAATTCAAACCTTGTTCGTTCAGTACATGAAGCCAGCGATCTAGCCACTATTGTACGTAGTTTCCTTATTTGACTTCGTGTATACGTTTGTGTGTGTATATTCGTTTTTGTTTTGTAAATTAAAATATTGTTTCGCACCTGAGAATAATAATGCATAGTAATACCGTTTCTGGCATGAGGAAGCATAAACTAATCCTCTTAATAAACTCTTCCCGGAATAAATTCAATGAGTGATATGCTTAAACAGGAAAGACACGTTGTGTGAAAATATTTAAGAACTTCCATTGAATAAAACTTTAAAATGGGCGCCTCTGTTGTCATGGTTACATATTTTTGTTGTAATTAGTAGCGGAACTTATGTAGGCACTTAGAGAACCAGGGAACATTGTTCCTTTGGCATGATTAGGCGCATGAGGAAAGTTTGTAAAGAAACCTTGGCACGAGGAATATGAGGGAAACTTCCTAGCCTGTAAGGCTTATTAACAGGGTTTCCTGTTCGGTTGATTCAGTTTTCCTCCGTCATGATCAATCCATCCATATAATTGGATGTTCTAAAAGAACAGGAAAGGAATAAAGGAAAGGAGGAAACTCTGAAAGAACAGTGCCAATATCCTCATGTATATGTTTCCATAATACAATATTATTAAAATATTATTTTATAAGATTATTGTTTATTACATTGATATTTACTTATATTGATTTGTTAAAATCAACTTTGTAGACTTATAAATCTAATATATGTTTCTGAGGTGTATGTTGACCTGGCGTTTTTTTCTGGAATAGATAGCTCCTACTAGATAAAATGTATTACTATCTTCAGATCCCGTGGTACGTGGTACGCTAAAGGTTTAGTACATCGATAGAGAAACGTTTAGTAATTAATAATTGGTAGATGTGCAAGTTAGCACTTTCCGTACTAAAATTGCATGCTGTAAGCCACGTCGTCCAGTCAAATAGTAATTTTTGTTGAATACGAATCTGGAGTTATTTAACAAAATTTTTAGATGCGTTTTTAGATATTCGCTCAAAAATTCGAAAACGAAATTTTCACACCTTTTTTTTTGCTTATAATTTCAAAATTGTATGTAGGATCTAAAAATGATTTAAATCTTTTCTAGCAGGAAAATTGTCAGGAGTGAAGTTGTAGCAAATCTATTTAGCTTTAACTCGAACACAGAAAAACCACTATTGACCAAGTGATTTACCCATTGGTTAAAAAAAAAATTGTGTTTGGAAATTGTTGAAATTTTAAACATTAATATTTTTCCAAATGAATAGAAACTCCCCAATTTTTTTAAAAAATGTCTAAAATTAACAAGAAAACTTGGTTACTATTTTCTACCTTAGCCCCTCTTTATAATATATTAAAATACCAAAGTATAATATAACTAAATTCTGATTATATATTATATTATTATGGTAGGCCTAGAAAACTGTGCTAAATGAAGATTTGAGAAAGTTTTCAACTCATGGAAAGAGTTTAGATTTAATCATCCCAAAATCCAATTTTCTCATTTTTCGCAAATCATGAATCAGCCATTTGGACTACAGGCGTCGTTCTTTTCTTAATTAAAGCTGAATAGATTTTTCACAACTTCACTCCAGGCTGTTTTACTCGTAGGATATTTAGTTTTCCCAATATTTGACTCAACATTTGTCCCAATACTAAAAAATTTCGCTTTTTAAAAAAATCAGCGCTTTTTGAAGTGTTGTGTCTCGAAAACTATTGAAACTACACAGCTTCGCTGATTTCAAATTGTTGCAACTTTATTCTACTTTAGAAAAGATAAGATTGAGTTTTTCGATACCACACATACTTTTGAAATAATAAGGAAAAAAAAAGTGCTAACATTTCGCTGTTTTTTTTTTTTACAAATATTTCAAAACATAAAGAAATTTTGTTATATAGCTCCAGATTCGGATTTGGTATTTCAAAAAACATAGGAAACTATAGTATAACCGACTACAGAATTATTTACAAAAAAACTACCGTTTGATTAGACTAAAGGTGAAGATAGGAGAAACATAGAAATAAGGTAAAGAAGTCTGTAACACTGGAACCCGTGGTCTTGGGTTCAGTATCCGGTAACGGTAAACTATTTCCTGGCCAAATGTTATACATGGCGATGTAATCAGTCACCCTTCGCTCCATACTGCCAGGTTTTCCCGTTATTCTCATGAAGAGAAAAATTATAAAATATAAAATTCTTAAGTGATGTCTATGGAATGTATCACTTTCGATACTTTTATTTATTTTGTTTGCCTAAAATGTAAACATAGGCGGTTTCATATTCAGAAAATTTACATTAAATTGTAAAAAATGTTTTTACTTAGTAAACATAAGTTTGCGTAACCTACCTAAGAGGCTGTAATTACAGAATTGTAATGGAAGTGTAGAACGTTAAGGTCTTTTGAGGAAGAGGTCCTTTTGATTGGCCAGGTGGAACCTTGACCCTTTATTACCCCTTTCCATCATTCTTTAGTATTGTCTTTTACTTTGGTTTTGCTCTTCATTTTGGGTTTCTAATAAGACTAAATTTTCAAAGTGTAATCTGATTAAGTAAAGCAGTAAAAAAAAAAAATGTATAGTAACGAAACCAAGGATATTGAGATGATTAAAATAAGTGAAATTAAATAATTATTCAAATATTTTTAAATAACGATAAAAGCTCTTTGTATCTAATAAATGTAACAGTGATATAATACATATTTTTACACATTTAGTGTTTGATATATTCTACGCAAATAAATAAAAAGGAAGAAACCTAAAGTCTTGTAAGAGAGTTAGTGTAATAGATATGTACCTACCTCGCCATTTGTTAACACTAAATCATAGCATTTTATCACAGCAATAAAAAAATAGCAAAAATAAATAATTAACAAAAAAACTTATTACAAAAAGTTATAAGTTTATATGTAGATATGTTATAATAAGAATATTAGATGTATATTCTTACAAAATTCAGAAATATGGCAGGCGCTTTATATATACAATACCGCATAACAAACTTAAGTTAGAAGAATCGCTGCGCAATAAATAGGCTAAAATCAGCATCATGAAGAGGATTTAAGGAAAACTAATTATTGTTGTTGCTTACGTAAATTTTTTTTACGTAAATTTTCAATTTCAGATCTGTAATCAAGGCGAAAACCCGAATGCCTTTGATTAGCTATGTGCTTAATTCAGTCGATTTGTGGCTAAATGGAATCTACAAAGAACATTTCCTTCTGATTGGTACTAAAATAGGATACTTTGCTAACAGGAAACGTCGAATTCAATCTGTTTCTCTCAGTTTAAATGTTTACTATTTACTCAGCACTTAGTAAAGAAAAGTCATTACGAAAAAACGGTAATAAAAGTTTAAATTTGTTTCTCTGGTATTCTCGTTATACAAAAAAAAAAAATATCAACATTTGGATTTTAAAGAGTTACCTCTAGTTGATGTTTCATAATTCTGATTTGATTTTTCTCTTATACTTATTCCTTCACACCAGCCTAGAGAATTGAGACCATCAGTTTATTTATACGCTGAAGCGCAGCGCTGAGGAATACACGAAATAAATGGCAAGAGAGGCATAAGAGAGTGTAGCATCCAGAGACACCGTCTCCTGATTTTTAGTTAGTATTAATTAGTTTTCATTCAAAAAAGTCCCAATCCGGTTTTGTTGAACATTTTCTGGTTGTCGAAAATTTGGCAGTTGAAAAAATTCTTGCGTGTGTCTGTAATTGTGATATCTTATTTTTTCTTAAAATAAAAAAAAATAAAAATTCATGGACGATTAAAAAATACAAATAATAATACATATTTATTTGATTCACTACTAAAAAATCCAGCAAACAATAGTTGCTATAAATGATAATAAAGATTTCGCATGGATTTTCTACTACAGCAGTGGGTTTATTGAAGCTAAATTCTCTATTATCTTCTTCAAAATTAAAAGTACGCAATTAAGACATTTGTATTTGTATTAGAAAAAAAAAGTAAAATAAGATAATAATAAATAAATAATGATCCCGCAATTTAATACTTCATTTGAATACGAATATATATTTATTTGTATTTGTAAATTCTTAGGCTTAGAGTGGAGAAAGAAACTATTTTGTTACAAATTAGGACTATAAGAGAGTTCACCAAATTTTTAATAATAATGAAATTGTTTATAAAAGTACATTATAAACACCACTGAGGTGCGAATATTGCTAGTTGAAAACTATTTTGAAGTCTCGAAACTTATTAAATTAATTATATGACGTCAGTTGAAGCTCTTATTTCATTCTTTGAATCAAAGTGATATATCAATTATTGCCAATTTATCATTATACCAAAAACATTTATAAAATTTTATAAACAGATAAGAATGAATGGAAAGGAAGTTCTTGTACAAATATTCTAATTAGTAGAGATTGGATTGGATTGAAAGAATTAGATGTGTTGAATCAATTTTAAATGTCGCATCTAGACCAAAACTTCGAGATGTTTTCGGTAAAGTAAACAAGTGAAAAAAATATTTTGTAGCATTGCTCAACAGCAACCGTGAGTTATATGGATTTTATTATATTTAAAAATAGGCCTTTATAGGCCAAAAATAGCTTCCCCACAACGAAGATCATAATCGGAACGTTAGCTTGCTTGATCACGTCTTGATACGTTCGTCTTGTATCTCTGCTAAGGAGGATCATTGATGAAAATTCTGCCCTCAGTAACTTCTTGATAAAGTGGTGTGATTCGAAATGGTGGCTCGGTTTAACAGGGACTTAGGGAACTCATGAAAAAATTCTTTGTGAGGGCGACATTAATGTCTCTTGGAGAGGTGCCATCATTTGTTGAAAGAATATAATCTGTGTATTCTACTCGTATCACCAATACTTATGGTAGGCACCAACCTACTGGAGGCGTGTCAACATTAGGAAAAGGGTAAGGCTACATTTATTTATAAAAACTGAGGGAAAATTTAAAAAAGAAAAATAGAATCTCCTTAAAGTGTCAACGTTTGGGTCATTTACTCTGTAGTGGAACACATATTTCTGCAAGAGTTTATTCTTATAAGAATTTCTATTAAACCAGTCCATCTCAACAATTTCCGACACTGGTACAATAAATAGATACTACAATACATTTCACCAAAGACTAACGTACAGCCTGAACCCTCCAACTGAAACATTGAAATGTTCAATGCTAAATTAATTTATCCTGTTGAGATGGGATGCTCCCGATAAAAAATTTCATTTGTTGTGAAACGTTTTTTTTTTTTAATAAACAAATATTTGTTATTACAATTTTAAAATCAAAATAGTGAATGGATGGTGTAAAATATCACTTAAGAAAAGAGAGTGATTTGAATATCTTCTAGTAGCACAACTTGAGGAGGTCATAAAATCGGTCATATATTCCTTCAGAGTTGTTTACTCCTGTCGAACAACTCTACTTAAAATGATATGCACCCTTGGCCCAAGCTACCCGATTGAAGGAGCGCCTTGACAAATGCATCTCGACTGTAGAGCCTGATGATGCTCTTGAACTTAGCATAGGCTGCCACTGACGGAAGATGTAAGGCGCCTCCACCTCACCCACCACATGCATCCTACGAGGACACGATATATCACCAGTCGGCGACAATAAATCTCTCTTTCTCCCCGAAGAGGAATCGCCCTGTAGTCTCCTAATGGCCTTTGCAGGGCCATCAAGATCTTGCCAATCCAGAATATAATGGCGGGGCAGTAAACAAGTTAAGGGTCGATATTATTTTTTTAAATATTCATAACTAGGTAAGTAGTGTTAAATGTATTTAATTGATAGCATAATTATTATTTTTTTAATTACTGTTAGGAAGATTCCAAAACGAGTTAAACGACGTTAACAGACAACGTCTTACCAATTCAGGCATCAACAGGACTGATTAATCTTAATAAGTTACCAAATTGCACATCAAATATGAAATATTAGTCAAGATAAGAAATAAAAACTGAAAATTAGACAATGTACACCTACGTACTTAACCAACGGGTGCGCGCGACCTGTGAGGTCTCCATAGATTCTCAATACAACGTCCTGCAGTTGGGGCGATTGATTTACGGAAAGCGGGAAATACACCGACACCATCACACCTCACTCTTAGTCTGTTTTTATCATTTGTTTTGGTTATGCACGCGGCATGCAGTTACAAAGACCTCTTGGGCGTTTCCAGGTAATTGTCCTTATTACTGTTTATTCGTAAGTTATTTGTTGCTACAAAATTTAAAATACTCTCGCTGAATACTTATGCCTTTAGAATCCTGTAAAAAATGTAAAATAAACTTAGAAACTGAGAGCTCATTGTGAGTCTTTAGCATAATCAGTATTTATAATCCTGTATAACTTGATTTGATTGTATCTTGCTATTATTATTGTTAAGTCGATTTTTTTTTTTTTTTTTTTTTTCAAATCACAAATAAACTTTAAATAATTCGAATCTACTTTCATTATTTAAAATTCCCTAAAACTACACATTGCTTTACACTTCTGAAATAGCTTTAGTTTCCTGCCCGCGCGGTAAATAATTCCAAAGAGCGTTCAATCAAGCGACTCGATACCTAAGGAATCCTTCCTTTAGCCTAGCAATGAAATCAAAGGATTGAATCTTCATGATTGATTACCGTATGGGTATGTAATGAGGAAAATTACCTAAAGATATATGTTTCACATTCTAGTACATATCAGACCTCTGAGGCGTATTCGATTACGCGTTCTGACGAATGCATATGGGGCGTATGCCTCACAGATTTATGGTTAAAAAAAAAAGACGCACTTACAAAAACTGCAATCTTTTCATTCCAAAATTGTATTACTAATAACAGAAGTTCCTTGGTTAGGGATTAGTAAATTATAATTTAATCAATATAATTTATCAATCCCTAATTAGATTACCATTCTATACCATCATAAGGACGTCAACTGATTCTGAAGTTCCTCGGTACCTAAACAACAAAACCGTGCATGCCGACTTACAACAGCCTTACAAATAATAACTTTCACGGACGTAACAGCAGACTAAAAAACTACATAATAAACGATACTAAAAAGGAGCTGATGAGAAATCTCCTTTCCTAAATTAAAGAAATAATTCAAAGCCGAGAAGAGGTGCTGCGTGGGTACTGTCTTCCACTATGCCTCACATGCCATCTGTCTTTCTCTACTGGTGTGAATAAAGAAATACTCTCTAGTATTTCATAGATAGTTTTTTTTTTTTTAAATCGTAAATGCATGTAAAATATAAAAGTGGTTTATTCTGAAAATATCAGCTCTCAAGCCGGATTATGTCTAAATTTTATTACAGATTAAAAATAAAATTCACATGCCCTAAATGTCCAGAAACCATTCAACTGCGATTTTGAACCATTCCTGTTCCTTCCCCGTAAGGAAAAAGGGATACCTAATAGAAAAACAAAACAATATTAAGTAAACTGTAGAGGGAAACGGCATGAAAATTTTTAATAATTGTATTTTCCAACAAATTGGAAGTGAAAACTTTCGACCCCTTGGGATACACTAAGCTAATACAATCTCAATTTTGTGCCCTCCTCAAAGTTTTCCTTCTGTTTTTATTTTCACTTCTTCTTAGAGTTAAACCTCTTTTCGTCGTTAATAGAATAACGAATTGAATAATAATATTTTCCGACACCTTTCTTGCTAAATTTTTAATCTGGGTAAATGATTGTTATTTATTGGCACCTCTTATTATCACTTGAGGGAATGATCAAATAAACGCGATTTGTGAAGCTAGAAATTATTACCGCCAGATGAAGCTCAATATTATTCCCTACTGATATGAAATATGTAAACAATTCTATATGATTCTTATTTTATGATCTTCGATTACAATCTTGGAGACATTTTTTTAGTTAGGTATGACTTTATATAACAAACATTTTGAATTGAAAAGTAGGTTTGAAGTTAAGTCTTCTCTGACTTCTCCGAAAAAATAATGTAAATTACTGAATCTTCATTAAAATGGAATAAATGAAATGCCATATTATAATGCCAGGACTATGCTAAGCGTAACCAATGCGAATCATATATATATTTGTATTGGCTATGGGCTACCCCCATACAATTACAGTTGGCAGTGCAAACAAAGTTTACAAACAAATATAAATATAGGTTTTAAACAAATAATCATTAATATGAATAAACAATGGCAGTGAAGCTGGGCATGTTATTATAAGTTCAACTATATAACTATCTATATATAATACTTAATCTCTTAGGATATTACTAAATCTCTCAGTTAAACCTATACATCATTTGTAAAAGGTAGGAACTCAGGTCTAAATTTGCGGTTTTGGATAGCATATACGTTATATATATATATATATATATATATATATATATATATATATATATATATATATATATATATATATATATATATATATATATACATATATATATATATATATATATATATATATATATACATATACTATATATACACAAACATACTTACATAAGTGTTTTTTAAGTGTGTATAATTTTTTATACAACTATTTAACTATTTTATTTTTAATTTTTTTTAGGGAAAAGGTACCCCTAGGTACAGGTATTAACCAAGGCAATCCACAACGTAATCGCCATTGTATAGAAGCCATTGTAAGTAGGATTCCTCCTGGTGGATCTTCCTCATTCCTCTTACAAAAACGGAACGATTCGAAACTGCCGATTTTACAAGCGTACTACAAACATCTCATCCATTTTCGTTTCCTTTCAAAACTCAGCATATCTATCCTTTTTATTCAAAAGTTAATAAACTCAACATAATCACCTAAGCGCCGGTGCCAAAGTTGTCCATGAATCTCAACTCCAACGAACTTATCTCTCGTATAGTATAAAGTTTCGAAATTTTACCACATATAAACTTTAAAAATTTAAAATAGATATAATTAAAGAAGTAGGTAGCAGTTAGAAAACACAAATACATAAAAGAATAAACTTCTTATTAATTTGAGCCAACGTTTTGGACTAAGTTACAGGCTTTCATCAGAACTAAGCAAAAAAGTAGGAGTTAGGATTAAAAAAAAAAAACCCAAGAATAAATAGAAAATTAAGAAGATAACAAACAATATATAAGAAGATAATGGCACATTAAAATGATTTTTAATACTTATCTGTGTGTTTTTATTACCTTACCGCATCCCAATTAACTTCTTGAATTTCTTCTTCGGTCAAAAGTACCTCCACTATCAGATATAATGAAATTAATTTTAGCTTACCATATCCTTTTCACTTGTGAGTATTATGTTATTAATATTTAAAGAAATGAGGGAATGAATGTGCTGTGTTACAAAGTTTCAGATATTTTTCTTATGAATAAGGGTATGTGCTTATCATCGCCTTGTGCAATTAAAAATTCAAGATTCTTGGTAAATCTCATGATTTATTAGTTTACTGGATAGTTTATGTCTTTAGAAAATTGCATGAAAAAAATTCTATTAGTAATTTTCTCAAAACTTTGATAATCTTCTTCAAGTCAGCTCGTCGCTTTAGTGGACACTAAAACATTCAAGAAAATTATTCACTTATCCCCTATCAGAGGACACAGCTATTTTTAAGTATTGAGGGGCATCTTAATGTTTAAAAGAAAACTGAGAAAGGTTTCCCTTCAGGAGGTCACTCATGTAATAATAAATAGTAGCAATTTTCGTAAATTTACAGTGATGGAGATCCACGATTCTTTAACTTTTATTGTGGATTACAGTGGTTGGTGGTCAGCATATTATTTTTTTAAAAAAACACATGCTCGTTGGAAACTGGAAGTCTGTCTAAAGCAAACCGAGTCTAACTTTTGGCCTCCTCATTTCAGATATTCGTATATGATGCTGAACTCAAAAGAGTCCTATTTGCATCAGCAGATGAAGACAACATTCATCATACTTTTCGTCTATGCTTAAGAATACCGCAGTTGAATTTCCGTCCGCGTATCTTATCTGTCAAGTCCTTTCGTAAAATCTTGCAGTACGTTCAAAACAGAATCATTTATCTATGAGGAAATAATTAATACACCACAGAAAATGACAATGATGACACCGCAGAAAATCAAAAATGATTTTTGGCACTGCTTTGTTTAAAACCTTGTCCGTTGTTTATATTTTCCAATAGTTTTACTCAAAATATCAGTTTAAAAAATTTTTTTGTTGTCTTGAAGTTTATAATCGTTATTACTGAAGGAAATAACCGTTTTTTTCCCACTATAGACATTTAATTTTTTTATTGGAACTTCAACACCCTAAATTTTGCCACATTTAAGCTGAAAAAATACAAAAGTTCTATTAATACCTTTATAAAAATTTATAGAGGTGACCTGGATTGATTAAATGATCCAAATTTAGCATTTTTCATGGTATTCGACATAGCTGAAAAAGTACAATATTTTTAGTTCGCAAATATACTTCACGGAAAAAGTTAAACAGTTTTTTTTTTTTTTTTAATTTCCCAAAAGTCGGTTCTTGTGGAGAACGGCTCTTTTAACATTCAACGATTCATTTATTTAACCATTAAATACAATCTCAAATTTATTTTTTACCCCAACACCTAATTGTAAGTCTTAAAAGAAAAAGTCTCTTTATAATGTTCCTGATAAAATTATCCTTAGTAATTTTATTATCCAACATAAATAGAGCTAAAAAAATAAATGAAAAACGATAATAGGTTACTTATGAAAGATTCCAAAAAAAATTTACTTAAATAGCGGTTGTAATACGCTAATAATCTATTACACACACAAGCTCTTGTTTCTGGACCTCCCATTTCGTTATTACAAGCCGTTTTCTTTCAGTAGGTTCCGTGACAAAATTAGAACTGTTTATGTCACTAGTTACAGCATTGGAAATCGACGGTTATGATGTTATAAAAACCATCTAAAAATACCCAAATGATGTTAATATAACTTTTGATGTAAGTTTATTATGACCTTCAAAAAAGTACCTCTTTCGGCTCTTCAATTTCAACCAAAATCTATTATATTATTTATATTAACATAAAAGTCTTATTTACCAAATTTGAGATATTTCACATCATATTTTAATATAATTTTTGGTGAAAGTCTAATATGTCCTTCAACTTAAGTACCACTTCCGCTTTGCCAATTTAGACCAAAATCGATTATGTTATTTAAACGAATATACAACTCGTAAATACCAAATTTGAAAAGTTTTGAAAAATCTATTATGACCTTTAAGTAAAGTACCATTTCCGGTAATCAAGTATTAACCAAAAAGGGAGGTTCACAACTAGATGTTAAAACGATCCAAAATACAAAATTTTAACTTTCTACGGCAAACCGTTTTTAAGTTATGAATGAACATAGGTACAGACGTCACGACGAAACTAATCAAAATGGATTCAGGGATGGTCAAAATGAATATTTCCGTTGATATCTGAAAACTGAAAATTTTCGCGATTACAATACTTCCTTTACTTCGTATAAGGAAGTAAAGGAAGCAAAGGAAATAAAAAATTGTGTTTTTTTTATTATTCTTTTTTAGCTCTCTATTTTGATACGGACTGCCGTCTGATAGAGTCGAGTTCCGAGGATTATCCTGTGCTTGACCTGTGACTTTGGTACCACATCTCAACAAAATTTGACTTGGGAAAGAATTCTCGGAAAACAAAAAAAACGGCGGACGGACTTTTTTTTTTTTTAGGTTTTTTAATTCTTCTTATTTTGAAACCTATAAAACATCAAATTTTGAGGGTAGGTGGAGCGAGGGGGCAGTAAACATGTTTTTGGTTGATTACAGGGGTTCAACTAAATAATAAACCAAAGATATTTTTTTGTTACAACGTTAGACTCAAGTTATGTTCTACATAGAAGCCTCTGGGTATTTCTTCTTATATATGTTACTGGTAGATAACATATTGTGTCTATTGGTTTGACCGGATATTTGAGTGCTGGTTGCTCTTTGGTCCAACTATTAAAATTTTTGACTATTGCAATTTTGAGTTATGCCTCTTTCATTCTGCATGTGCGATATATTTATATTTTTATACGTAGGTACTAGGCATTCTGGTGAAACCTACACTTCGTTAAATTAATAACACAAGTAATGAGAATTCTGTGGAGGTATCTAAAGCAGGTTTCATTGAGAAGACTATGATTATTATTGCCGTCTATAAATGTTTCTTTATTTTCTATTCCCTTCCTAGTCGGCGGTCGTAAAATGATGTCGTAAACTAGGGTCCGCGAGGTTTATAGGATCTCTGGATTGGCCCTATACAGTCCCCAAGGTTCCCTTGTATAGACCCCTTACATAATTCATGTTCTTCAAATTTCTGGTCAGATATGTAACGCCCAGCTTGTTGATCTCTGTAAACATGAGAGAATCCCTCCTGTTTACACCCCGGCTCTGAGGCAATAGCAAGTTATTTAATTCGGTAGAAGAGGGCATAAATTATTTCACCAAAAACTATTCCGGTCTTACAAACTATTCTGCCACAGAGTCCAGTAGTGTAATTGTATGATTTGAAAGTGAATTAATTTAAAGATTAAATTTTTGTACTTTTTATAAATATAAAGTGAAATAATAGTCTTTCGAACCTGGAATTTTTTCGCTGCACGTTACGTATTGATTCATACCTACTCGTCCCAGTGCGTTGTTTGAAGGCTTCAATAATTCTGGGTGGATAGGCCTCAAACCTTACCGGTATCCCATAACAAAAACGTTGCAAGCCTTTAAATTTGGAAGAGCAAGGGAGCCGAGGAATGCCTCAATTTTGAGAAATTATTATTATTAAAGAAATATTTATTTACTTTTTGTATTATAGAATAAATGGCTATTTTTTTACTATATATGTATTTATGTATAAAATTTTAAGAAAAAATTAATTCTTTAATAAATAATTTAATTTTGAAATTATCCCATTTTACTTTCGGGCCCTGTATTAAATGTACCGTTACCAAACTTGATTTTTGTATACACTTTTGTAGTTATAGAAAATTTTCTTTTTCTTGTATTGCAAGTAGTTATCAAAAGAGTATTTAAAAAATATCTGAAATAAATTACATACACACTACTTAATTTCTAACATAGAATTTGAAAAATGTGAAAACAATAAAATATTGAAATAATGATTTTTTTTATCAGAATAGTGAATACAGAGAGAAATACTTGGATGGATACATAAAGGATACATACGTACATACATATATATATATATATATATATATATATATATATATATATATATATATATATATATATATATATATATATATATATATATATATATATATATAATTGGGCCTTTTCCAAATCAATTCTTACCTTTTCCATTTCAACTGTAACTTTTTACATATTAATTGCAACCAAACCGGACATGAATTAATTCTATTTTATTATTGAATAAACATTATTTTAATTACAATTATGACTTTGGAATTAATTTTGGCACATTCTTTTGACATTTTTAGTAGATAATTGGCGTTAAGTGCTAATTTCAAGCAGTTTAAATTTTTGAAAAAGAAAAAAAATTGGTGGGGAGAGGGGTGGCCAGAATTATTTTAAGTCATAATTGTGACTAAAATAATCATTTTTCAATAATAAAATAAATGAAATAGAATTAATTCAGGTCCGGTTCGGTTACAATTAAAATGGAAAAGTTACAATTGAAATGGAAAAGGTGACAATTAGTTTGGAAAGGGTTGCAAATGAAATGGAAAAGGTGACAATTGATTTGGAAAAGGTTACAATCCACTTGGAAATGCTACACCAATACAATTAAAAATACGCTAATTCGATAAAAAATTCAATTAAAAAAACGGCATCAGAACCTTCGAAAACCTAATAAATGGTCCCTTTACTATAGAAAACTTCAACAGTAGCCGAAAATCGAGTTTTGCGATCGAAAAACCAGTTTAAAAATGGAATCAGAACTCTTGAAAACTAATAAACGATCTCTACTTCTTCGAAAACTTCAACAGTAACGCGAAATTCGCATATGCGCTCGAAAATCCAATTTAAAAAATAGAACATAACCTTCGATAACCTACTAAGCGATGCCTTTATCATAGAAAACTTTAGCACTAACGGAAAATCGATATACGTATGAGCGATCTAAAATCCGATGGCAAAACTTAGTATATAGCGTCCTTGGAAACCTAACAAATTTTGAAAACTAATAATTAAGTAGAAATGCTTGTGACAGAACTAAATTTCGAAATTAAATTCGGGATTAGTAACTTCGAAAACCAAATGAACGATCACGAATTTGATGTGATCCATTCCCTCTACAAAAAAAAATAATAATAAATATTTAAAAACAAATAAACATTTTTTAATGTTTAAACTACTTAAAATTAGCGCATAGCATCAACATAATCTAATAATCGAGAAAAAAGAATCGAAAGAATATGTTAAAATTATTTCAAAAGTTATTTTTGTAATTAAAATAATTATTTTTCGAGCCAATCCATTTCAAATACACCTATTTAATTTGAAAAGGTTGCTGACAAAATTTGATTATTTTTTACTTTCTTACCTATGTTAGTACTATATTCTGTTGCAATAAGAATTTTACTACAAGCAATGTAATATCTGCACATAATAGCGCTTTTTACAATTTTAGCTATATTTAAAAATTTATGATTAGAAAATTAATAATGTCTAATTGACGAAATTTTCACCACTTATAGCACAACGAAAGAATGTTTTGTGAAAATTTTAGATTTTTAGTGTGGAATTCTGGATTTTTTCTATTGGCTGCTGGCTCACTAAAATTTATATTTTTTTTTATTTCTGGTAATATTTTCTTCACTTCTTTAACGAAGTATTTTTGAAATGTGTGTATAGCAATGTTGTGCTCCACTTGTCACTTATAACACGTAGATGAGCTCTTGCAGTAATCTTGTCTTCATAATTTTGACTTAACTTTAATATCGCTTCTCACAATTTCACCAATGTTTAAAAATTTCCAACTAATAAACTAATAAGATCTCAGTGATGCAATTTTAACCACTTATTATAGCACAATTAAGAAAAAAAATCTGAAAATTTTGCATTCTTAAAGTATGTCCCTTATGTGACATTTCAGTTTGAAAATACCTCATTTTAGAAAAATCGTAATATTTTAAGATCCATTAGAAACAAAGGATGTATCTCTCGGGTCAGAAACTTTTCAGGGAAGTAGTATCCTATAAACAGAAAAATAATTGAAGGCGAGTTTTAGTTATACCTTTAACATTATTACTTTTAAAAGAGAAGATTTTTTATTTGAAAACGTTAACGTTTACCTATTTGTTTTCGTTTATTTAAGTAGAGACTTGGATACAGGATGGAAAATATTGCTTTGAAATTACCAATTAGTCTCTTTGATTTGACTATGGAACTGTCTGATTTGACAATGGGTTGTATAAATATTTTGATTTACTTTTTGTCAGGATGTACATATAAATGAATCATAAATCGAACTCTGCCCTTAATTCACAAGAATCTTTGTCAAGAATTTATTGCAACATATTCTTAATTTATTGCCAATAAATACAAAAAAAAATGGAAGTCTCTAGCTTAGAAAAGAGCTTTATCCTGGAGAAAGCAGTGGGCCTATGGCTGGGATATCGCTTTCCAATAGCGTTAGGCCTTCCAGCACAATACAACCTGACCCACAATTCCTCTCCAAGCCACACCACAAATCCGGATGACCTCGAATCTATTGTCCGCTTAGGTCCCCATACATTTCTCTTCTTAACGTATTCTGGGCAATAATAAATGCTATTTTTAAAGCTCTTTTGTAACGAGAGATGTTCGAATAGGTACTCTAAGTATTGTTTATATAATTCAATAGCCTCCCAGAAGACTGTCATAGGGCAGACACTCCTCTTGGGAAAATCCATAAATTTATTGAAAATGTTGGGCTTAATGTCATGTTTACCTTCCTCATGATGTGTCACTAAGGAATTCTCCGCAATGTTCTTTCGCTTTAGTCTTTTTTTTTCTTTCTGAAGTTCGGGCAAAATGTTTTATTTTTTCCAGGTTTGAATTTTATAGGATAATAAGAAACAATACTTTCAATAACAAATCTTTCTATTTTTCTATTTTTATATATTTATTAGTTATTAAATTACAGAATTAACAAACTAAGTTTTTTATTTAATACACCAAATTATATTGTGATACTGTTAGCGTAATTAAAGCTATAACGGGTTGTTGAGCCGAGCCTCGGAATAAATAAAGTTCAATAAAAAAAATTATATTTTGAATATATTGCTCGATAAAGAATAATCCAGTTACACATAATGAAGGAATATAAAAATAAAGGAGAACGAACATTTTACACTAAATAATTAAGAGACTTAACTAACGGTCATTAAACAATATATAATTAAGAATATAAACTTAACTAACGAACAGTAGACGTCTTATGGAGATGGGGAATATGAAGATCTACGATGTCGTTCTCTTAAGTTTAAAGACGGGCTCTTCTTGAGTTCAGCATTACGCAGGATAGGAGAGACTCTGAACTAAAAGAGGTCTCTCTGTGCCGCAATCTGAAATTTATCTATAACCAAACAGGCGATTAATAATTTTCCTGAAAAAAAATGGCGACGCCAGTGAATCAAACCATTTGTTAATTATTAATTCCTTTATTTTTTCCTACTTTGTGGATTTAAGAGTTTAATATTCTTGCTGTTTGCATTTCCTGTGTCGAACGGCATTTTCCTTTTTCTTGAGCTAGCTGATGTATATTTTTTCTCCTGCTTCCTCGACTTGATTTAACAATTTATATGCAAAGGCAGACTTAGCATACACGACAGCAGATAATGCAGAGATGGACGTGATGGACGGTTACTGCACGTTACGACTCAACATAGGTTTTCCTAACTTAAATTTTAAGCAACGGTAATAATCATAATGTGAAACAGTTGCAGATATTTAATAGTATTAATTCATTCTTGAATAATTTATCAAAATATTGAAATTGATAAATCTATTCAATAATAAATTATATTTTATATCTACGGTCTATTGTCTTTTATAAGTGTTGGCCTTTCCTAGCATTCGTATGCATAAGGATAGTCCAATAAAGTCCTAAAGCACTTTAAAAAAAAAGTATACCTTTAATTGCTTTTTATCCTAAAAGTTTACTTTGTGTCAAAAAAATGCAATTCCTGCTGAAATGATTCCAAAGTTATTATTATTATTTTTTTTTTTTTTTATGAAGAAGGTTAGAAAATTAAATTGCAAGCTATACCTCGAAGTATGGAAAAATATGTCATAAATCTTATAATAGGTGTTAATTGAAGGGGTGAGTGGATGAAGGAGGTACGTAGCATTTTTGTTCAAATTAAGTTTGGTAAGGGATGAAAGAATTATCTTTTGACCTGTTTTTCGATACTTATAAACTCTCTAGGGGCTTTACTAAGCTAGATACTAGGTTAATGAAGGAGTTATGTTGCAACAGCTAAGTTTATTTTTAATGGAAGAAAGACGTATGCATCATAAATCACCACAAACCTCCTTCCTCACCTAATCATTTAATTTTACTAAATACATCTCTATTGGATACATGAAGTATGTAATGTAAAATACCACATATCTCCTTCCACTATGGTAAAAGAAGGAGATAGGTGATATTTGTTAGTATGTGGTATTGGTAAATTGGCACACCGGTTCTAAGATTCAATAATGTCCCGCTTGCAATATTCTCTATACTTAGTAGCGGTAAAAAAGTAATTTTAGTATAATGATTCCAATTTGGCATTAGTATATTCTTCATAATTATCGGCGTATTAAATTTCTAATCGTCGGCCATTTTGGCGGATGGTAATGTCGAGTTCCTAGGATCCTCTTGGGGTGACAAGTGACTATGGTATCAAATCTAAAAAAAAAAAATCGACCTGGTAGCCTGAGAGAAATGCCGCCGACGGAAGGCGGATTTTTTTATTCGATTTTTGGATTCTGCATATCTTGAAACCTAAAACCTCAAATTTTGGGAAAGTGGGATTAAATTGTTTTTTATTTATCGATTAAAAAGGTTTGTTATTAAAAATAATAAGTCAAAATATAAGCTTTGAGTGGAAGGAGCTGGTAAGTACAATATACAGTTTATTTTTTAAACGCATATTAAAACAAAAATTCATAACGAATAAATTATTTACCACTTATAGGAATAGAATATTTTAGTAAGAACTTAAAAAAAATATTAACTAAAGAATATGACAACTTTAACGCTAAATACCTCACAGCACACTTGCTTGATTCATACTTAAATAGATAATAATTGATTCGCAATGTCGAACTCCTTTCACTTTCATGTACGTTTCATACCATAAGTACATCTCGAGAAATTTACATTATGAACCACAAATGATGTTTTTTGTGATAGCCGCTCTTAACTTTCTAGTAATGATTTTTTTTAATCGAACAAGAAAAAAAATGTAATCCTTCCAAAATTTGAGATTTTACGTTTCAAGATACGTAGAATCCAAAAGTCGAATTTTAAAAAGTCCGTCCGTCCGCGGCTTTTCTGCGACGCTCCTGGACCGATTTCATTGAGGCTTGGCACCAAAGTTACAAGTCACCCCAAGATGATCTTCTCTTCTCGATATTACTTTTTTTTTTTTTTTTTTCCCCAAGCCCCTGAATACTTATATTTACAGTTGTTTACATTGTTTGACAATTTTCCTTTTGCTGAAGCTGAGCTTCATTTTAAGGAATTTTTGTGGTATTGATTTTTTATTTTGTTATTTCTTATTTCATTCATATTATAACAAAAGTGTTGGGGCACACTTTATTTTTCTGTTTGTTTTTCTTTATACACCTAATTTAAACCTAATCTAATCAACTTAACTAAAACCTTAAACTAAATTTAGTGTCTATTTCACATTCTGCACTGAGTTTCCCTCCACTACTTTCTGCCATCTAATTGGGGGTGGTGCTGGTGTTAGTGTCCTAAATAGTGGGTTTGCTAGATAACCCAGCGAGTCCAGGAATTTGATATGCCTCCTCCTGATAAATTCCGGGACCGTTGGTAAATCTAGCAGGGAGAAGTTCATGAGCCTTTTTCTTCTTCCACACCGTTGTCCTTAACATCTTCCGGAGCATGGAGTCTTGAAACCTCTGGAGGAGCCGCTGCGTGCCACCGGTGAGATGTGTGAACAACGGTGCCCCGTATAGCAGTGCCGGCCTCAATATACTCTTGTATACTTGTAATTTAAGGCGGAGTGAGAGCGCTGGCGAAGTTAGTAGGTGGTGAATATCTTCTCCTGATCGTCCTGGTCTTTTGATATTAATGGGTACTAAGTTTGAAGTGCCGGTCAAGCTTCATACCCAGGTATATTATGGAATTGGAAGGTGATATGACGGTGTCCGCCACCTGGAGATTCCTCGGCAGTGCTGATTTCTTGCCCTTTTGGTGCGAGAACACTACACAGTCCGTTTTAGCTGGATTGACCTGTATGTTGAGGTTTTTCAGCTGTTGAACTATCTCTTTACAGGTTTTCTCGGTCTGTTTTAGTGCATGTTTAGCGCTCATACTGGTGCTGTAGATGGCTATGTCATCTGCATATGCAGCGACGGTCGCTGTTCTGTAGTTTTTGCCAACTACCTCAGCAGTATATATTGAAAACAGTACTGGAGAGAGGACTGCTCCTTGTGGCACTCCACACTTCATATCGATGGTCCGGGATTGCTCATCGCGAACTCGCACAGAGATGGTCCTTTGGTCGAGAAATGAGACAATAACACTGTAGAGCTGTTCAGGGCATTCGAAATCTATGAGCTTACGGCATAGAATACCGTGAGACACAGAGTCGAATGCCTTTGTTCAATGGAGATCATAGCCGTTGCCGTGTTCCGGTTGAAGCTGGTGTTCACCTCAGTTTGTAGCTTCATAAAATGATGTTCCGTACTGAGATGGGCTTGAAAACCGGTCTGTTCGTAAGGAATTACGGAGTTTTTATCACAGAATTCCCTAAGATAATTCAGGATGATTTTTTCGTATACCTTACCGAGGTGCGGCAGCAAGCTGATTGGTATGTAGTGTTCTGCCACGTTTCCTAGCTTATTCGGCTTGAGTAGTGGAAACAGGATGGCATGTTTCCATTTTTTGGGGAAGTATCTGAGCCTCAAGCACGAATTGTACAGGTTTGTGAGATGAGCAACCCTATCCTTGGAAGTTGTTTTAGTAGCACCGTCTGTACCCCTTCATGACCAGGAGCCCTATTTCCGTGGGCTCTTCTGAGGATGGCTTTCAGTTTCTTCGGAGTGACAAACATGTAGTTGTTCTCCTTAGCCATCTCCGATGTTGAAAGCTGGACCCCCGTCCGCTCATCTATATCCTGCTGGTAGTGTTCAGCTAGCAGCTCGGCTTGCTCAGCATGATTCAGGAGGCTCTCGATATTACCATCCTCTATTTCGTTTAAAAACTGTAGCTGATTGTGGGCTTCAAACTTCCATATCTCGCCCATTTATGAAGAGAGAGGAAAAATACAAAGTGTTTCGGAACAAGTAAAAAAAATATTCAATCCAGTTCAAACCTTGGTCTTAAATTCCGTTCCCCCAGTTTATAAGATAACGAGCCACTCAGGCATTAGAAGTCCTTACTAAGGCCGATAAATCAGAGTTGTTGCCTGTGGGTCCTGGTTCACACATTCAAAAAGAACGCTATCTGCAAGGTTCATCTGCAAGGATCATATGCCTATTGTTGTATTTCGGGGGATAATTGACAATTTCTATGATAATTTCTTCGGCGGCTGCCTTTGCGCTTAAACCTTTTTTCCAGTAATGCCTCGAAAGACCGCGAATCACGACTTTTTCTTCTGACATTTTGCACGTGCTTTTTATAAATTTAAATGGCCCCATAAAGTCAGCTCAAGTCACAAGTAATTAAAGCATTAGTCAAAGTAAACATTGGCATAAATAGAAGGAAAAAAACATTCTTATAGTGTTCATTCACAAGGACTTTTGTAACAACATTGTAATTAAAAAAAATAATAATTGTCTTTATGTTATCTTGACGAGTAAATCAATAAAATAAGCAATAATTGAATTTCCTAACAAAAGCTAGTAAATCCACTTCTCAAAAAAGATTGTTTTGAAGAATTAATATTCTTCCTCTAAAAATTATTCTTATTTCAAATAATAATTTTTCCCTTGACAAATGTTGCAAATCAACATTTTCAATAAAAATTAGCCTTATCTCCATGAGATGCCTCGAATAATTTTTTTGTACTAATGCTCCAAAAGTGGATACATTAAATATTATGATAGAAAACTTAATTATACCGTTCATCTACATACTAAAACAAACGGAATGGAATAGTTCTCGGGTAAACAAGCACACCCCTGTTTATCTAAAATGGTGCCGTCGTTCAATAGAGAGATCCTTAAAATCACAAAGATAATGACGATAAACTATATTTCATAATATTTTCGTTTGGACTCTGGGATCCTGAAACGGAATCTCTGCCATTGGAAGTTTAAAAAGTAGATGGGAAATAAGATAAAAATTAATATCTTCAATAAGACGAGGTTACTAATTAAAAATATAAATGATAGATCTGAGAAAGGAAAGAAATGCTTTTTTTGTTTAAGAAAATATTATAAAAGTCATATTGTTTTTCTAAAAGAAAAAATTCTCCGATTTTTTTTATTACTTGCTTATTACTTTCAGGATAGAATGGAACATATCACATGATGATTAAAAACGTTGTAAATTAGTATAGTATGGTTTATTGTTTCCAAATAGTTATATACTTAAAAAAAAAAAATGGATTGAATTTTTTTTTTTACTTGTTCCAAATACTTTGTATTTTTCCTCTATCTTCAATAAATGGACGAGATGTGGAAGTTTGAAACTCATAATCGGCCACCGTATTTAAACGAAATAGAATATGGTAATATCGAACAGAGAAGATCATCTTGAGATGAATTGTAACTTTGGTGCCAAGCCTCTATGAAATCGCTCCAGGAGAGCCGCAGAAAAGCCGCGGACGGACGGACATTTTAAAATTCGACTTTTGGATTCTACGTATCTTGAAACGTAAAATCTCAAATTTTGGGAGGATTATATGGCTTGACAGAGGGCCCAATCCCAAAAGCGAGTTGATTTGTGCAAAATTTTGCTTCAAAATCTGAAAGATGGCAGGTTCTGGAAAAAAATTAACACATGACGAAAATTGGATATTTTTTAAAAACCCTAGCAAACATAAGCAATGGGTACGGCCAGTTGAAGCTGCACAACCGGAGGTTCGCCAAGATCGGTTTGGGAAAAAGGTGATGCTTTGTGTTTGGTGGAAGTTCGAAGGCGTTTTGCATTTTGAGCTTGTTCCTGATGGTCGGGCAGTGGACTCAAACCTTTACTGTGAACAGCTATACAGTACCCCGCTTTGGTCAAGATCCAAGCCATTTCGCAACACGACAATCCCCCTGCACATCGTTCTCGTTTGGCAAAGGAAAAATTATCGGAACTGCAAGAAGTAAAAGTTTTGCCACATCCTGCGTACAGCCCATCAGATTACGGTTTGTTTAGATCAATGGCTAATTTTTCAAAAGGTTGGAGCTTTGATAGTTATGAGGGCGGAAAAATTGAAAAGAGTTCTTTGCTTCAAAACCAAAGGATTGATACCGGCATAAAATCCAATTACTGGCAGAAAGATGGGTTGAAAGTAGTTGAAAACAATGGAATTTACTTTGAAGAGTAGTATTCAATAATGTTTAATATATGTAATTTGAAATAAAGCTATGCTAATGCACAAATACTTTTGTAACAACCTAATAAAAACTTCTAAAAGATTTATTTATTAATTAATATATATTTGAGAATAATTGATTAGTATTTTTCAAATTTCAATAAATTATTTTTTTTAAATAAGAAATCATATGTCTGGTAATTGGAATTAATAGCTAGATCAAGAATCTTGTTCATATCACGGACTAACGATTTTTATTAGGTACTGCAATATAGATAGCTAAAACTGAAAAAGTGCATTTAACAAAATGTACATTTGCATGACAACAATCTGGCCCATTTGGAGTTGAGCTATTGGGACTTCATATACCAACACTATACCATGAAATTCCTCATGTATCCAATCCTTCGTAAAATCCCTTATGCTCTTAATAACGTCACTAATTAAACTATCCATGGTAACCTAAATGTCTCATTTGTTGTTGATATGGCCCATATTAGATCCTTTCATAAGAAATTCCAGCTTCTACCCTAGCTTCCTATTCGATAATAAATATATCGGTTTCTGATAATCTCCCAAGACTTTCGTTAAGGTGCGTTTACTCCGCAGTGTTAGTAATAAGATTTTTATTAGCTAAATCTTAATACCATTTTTGTTATTGACATTTTGATGCCTACTGTTCACACCGGTCATTAATGAAATTTTATTATCATTTTCAAGGAATCGTGTTAATCAAATGTTATTAGCAAAAATTGTATCAGTAAATGTTATTAACATTTTTCCGAGAACATCTTTTAAAAATGTTAGTAACATGTTAACAACGTGCGTTATTAGCAAAGTTATCTCCGGTGTAAACTCATCTTAAAAGAAGATGGTCTGTAAAATATCTAACATAGAACTGTCATTAAATAGGTAGTTACTAAACAAGTATTTATTAAGTATAAAAATTTATAGTTATTTATTGCATTTAATAAATAAAAATGATCAGTATCAAATATTAAATCTCTCAGTTGTCTCTCAAGCTGTTATTTTTATGAGTTTAAATTTTGTTGTGCAGATGAAAGACATGGAAGAGAAGTACACCTTATTCGAGGGAAACACGACCATCCTGTCTTCGACGGAGAACGTGACGGATAGGAATGTCACCTTGGACTACCTGAACGTCACGAATGAAGTTCCCATCCAGTTCGCCGAACCGATGTACGGCTACATCATGCCGTTCCTCCTCCTCATCACCATCATCGCCAACACCCTCATCGTGGTGGTCCTGTCCAAGCGGCACATGCGGACGCCGACCAACGCAGTACTGATGGCGATGGCCCTGTCGGACATGTTCACGCTCCTCTTCCCCGCACCGTGGCTCTTCTACATGTACACCTTCGGCAACCACTACAAGCCCCTGAGCCCGGTTGGTGGCGCCTGCTATGCCTGGAGCGTCATGAACGAAGCCGTTCCGGCTCTCTTCCACACAGCTTCCATCTGGCTCACTCTCGCCTTGGCTGTCCAGAGGTAAGCCATTATTTGTCAATTCAAGTGTATGCTTTCTTAAATTCTAAATCCTTCAACTTATAATGAAGAATATTCCTCATTGAATGAATCGTAAGTTTATTTATTAATGACCCCTATCCTTGATTGAGCATGGGTAGATTAATGCCAATGAATCGAAATGCCAGATTTCGCTGTCTCCAATTCTGTTCGCCAGTACTTTTATGAAAAAGTAGGGGAGAGAAGGACTGGCTTTCAATCAGAGACTCTGGAATAGCACCTTCTCACCACACTCTATAGGTGGTTATTACAAAGTTTTCAGTGTCGTGTGGGCTTCCATGGAAAAGTGGTTTACGAAATTTTTATTTTCAACTTGATAAGTAATTGTTTTTTTTAGTTTTCTCTTCCTTCTACAGAATTCGCATCTCAAGATATTCTTCCAGTATTTGTCACATTTCCTCTTTTCCATTATTATTATTGCAGTGTAAAACTCCTTCTCTTATTTTGTTTTCCTGGAACTTAGCAGCCATTTTCCAGAAATCCTGTTCGGAGCTGGTTGGCCAACATGTGAATATTAATGCGGTATTGTTGCAAATAAAAATACTTCGATAAAAATAATGGTAGACAAAAAAAAAATCAAATCAAGATCTGAAATATATAATACATAAACATATTCCTACCCTCATTGATGTAGTACTCAAAGAGACCAAGACCATTTGCACACTTGAACCATAGTTTGCATGAAAAATCAAGACGTGCAAAATGTTGTCAACCATCCCTGGTCTCTCCTGCATCGTCCGTTCTTTTTTGACGGCAGAACGTTTCATATCTGATTTCATAAACAAAAACAAATACTTTACTGAAATCTACGAGGACTTAAAATGTTGATTATGTTTTCGATCAATAAAGGCTTCCTATCCTTTCAATCCAAAGTTCTTCGAACTTCGAAACTCCCTAGAATGAAATAAGCAATAGCCTACATCAATGACCTCAATATCCCAGATGCCTTAGACCGCATTCCATCCAAAATTTTCAAATTGCATGAGAACTTTACTCATCATTCCAATCCTTTGGCTCAATCTGCTCGTCGCTAATATCCTTATCTAGAAATTTTTGTAAATACCTAAGATTTTTAAATATTTGTTTAGGAAATTGTAAATAAAATATATCACACTAATTGTAATTAACTCCAAGGTATTCTTTTCTCAAACACCCATTATTGCTCAACTAGTTTTTACTGTTAGTGAACTTGATTTTATTAGACCCTCGCGATTTTTTTTTTCTAAATAACTTTCTTTTTTTTATACCACACATTACAAATTTTTCCATTTTATTGCACGCATCGTCCACTTGCATAAATGTGCTTTTTCGTGATTTTAATAAGCCAATCGCGTTATGAAATTTAATCTCCCCGATTCATTTGACTAATACTACAAAGTGTAATGGAGAAGCAACAAATAGATACAAGGGAAAAAAAATAAAAAGTTTGAAAGTGTATTTTCCGCATATCCCTTTACCTCGGAAAAGGATGAAAATCGCGTTAGTGGCGCTGGTTTTGAAATGAGAAGTATTCATTAGGTCATTTAGCCAGGTATCGGCAGTGCCACACTGATCCAATAAAGATGGCCGATCGTTAGTGAGTTAGTGAGGTTTAATCTCCTCACCCTGTGTAATTGAAGTTAACGCTAATTGCCCGAATGTCTCTAATTGTAATAATCAATACTAATAATGTTATTTTTGTGTTGGGTTATCATCGTAAGTTTCTGGTGATCGCGATGGGGATGACCAAAAGTTACGAAATAGCATTTTAATTTCATAAAATATATGGGTACACACATACATATATATATATATATATATATATATATATATATATATATATATATATATATATATAATATTAATGACTAATTTAACTTATTTTTGAGAGAGAAATATATATATATATATATATATATATATATATATATATATATATATATATATATATATATATATATATATATATATATATATATATATATTACATAATATTAATGACTAATTTAACTTATTTTTGAGAGAAATATGTAGCCATGAGATATCCCACTGTATAAAATATTTTTAAATATAAAAATATTTTATCCTTGATGTGGATGAGCAATTAGATTAATTAGGATGCAAGGAGCCTAGAAGGTAATGGATGTTGACATCGCCCTTAAGGCTAAGTACTAAAAGCTGAAGTCTTGGTACTTAACTCTCTGCGTCACTGTGACGTCATTCTGCCATCAAGCCATTGGATCATAAACAATGTGCTCCTTCTTTAGACTTGAGTGTCTCTATTGTTGTGAATTTTATCTTTAAAACTCGTTCATTGAGTTACTCCCAACAATGTATCTCTGAACAGAAAATAAATGAAAAATCTGTTTCTAGATTATTTCAAATTTATTATTACTTAAATCAATTAATTGCGTTTCTAACTAAATTAAATAAATTAACAAAAAAAATCAAATTATAATTATGATTTAGCACTGCGACGTAAGCTTAGTTTTTTCATGAGGTCATCTAAGAAACCTAGGCAATTGTGGTTTCAATGCATAAAAATTCCGGTAAGAGGGGAAGGGGAAAGGGTAGAAGAAATAAAGTAATTTTCAGTCTGAATGCCTCTTGATAAAGTCTCCTCGACCGGTTCAGAAGCGCGTGTCGTGAAAATCACTCAAGATGGCCAATTTATGAAACAAACTTCGGAAGTTTATTTCGGACAATGAAGCCCTCAAAAAGTACTTAACAAACGGGTTTCAACTCCTAGAAAGGACCTTTCTTCGGCTTCTACTCAATTTCCAAGGACAATTCTCTGTAAAATCCATAATCTTAGTTAAGAAATTTCGTCCTTTGTATAGCTGCAGTATCGAACTTCAAAGAAGAATCTCTTTAAAAATTTTCTGTTGGCTCGATTTGGGTAAAGATATAATATCCAACGGCTGTGAATATTTAGGAACCTACTACGTTGTATGAATCGCGATTCTTAATCAATTTTAATTTTCTAGTTTGAATATTATTCCAGAATTTTGATTTATTCTTGGTATATTCAGATCCGGCTTCTGGGTCAGGAGTTAACCATTTGACTAACCCTACACTAGCCTATCCGTCATTCCCGAGATAAATTTGCCTCTAGTCTAAGGTAAACTATAGAATAAAATTAAATCATTACTAGTTTATTCTAATGAGGAATCGGCAGTATATTGTTTTAGTTTAGGAACAGTTATGTCCTTGAATCAGTTAGATAACGTTTACTACAAGACTGCGTTAACGCTTGAACCTGAACTGTGCATTGAAGTCCAAGTTTTTTGTTTGTTTTATTTATTTTTTCATTTCTATCTCATAGACAGATTCAGTTCCACAAATAAAAAATATTTTTATCCAGAGACCTGACGATAGCCAATGTATAATTAAAAAAAACCAGTAAGGCCTACCAATAATGCATCATTACTGCATATAGCACTTTTATCATATGAGAATTAATCATGGCATTAAACCTGTACCACTACAACCCGTGAAGGGTCTTGGGCTCAGTACTTGGGTAAGGACCGTACTGTTTCAAAGCCACCGGTTGTGTAAGGAGGTGATTTGGCCGAGATCACGCTCAACCGCCAGGTTTTTCCCCCAATTAAGGGTACCCCACTTTATAGAGGCTGGGTGAGCCCCAGGAGGGTCTCCCGATCCCACAGGGTCGATCCGCGACTGAATACAGAATAAATAATTATCTGCCTCAGCCGGTCTCGAACCCAGGACCTTGAGATTAGTAGCGCAGTGCCTAACCCACTGAGCTACCCCGCTCCCAATCATGGCATTGGTCTAAACAATTCTTTATTTTATTTATCAATATTGACACCCCTTGATTTTCATTCGTCTTTTTTTTTTTTAACCATAGCAGTAATAAAATTCAGTGCTTCCCCAGGGGAGGCAACGATCGTGGGATCACCTATTTTAATGAAACAATTTTTTTTTTTTACTATATTTTATATCTCCAGTTTTAATTTGTCTACGATGGTGGGGTTTGAGCCATTTCGTGTAGATTATAGGGCCCTAAACCACTCTTAAGTTTCGTGTGGATCGGTGGAGTCATGTTGAAATGATCACAATTTTTGGTGAATTTCGTAGTAAGTAAATTAACTTTGTGGGACAAAACCCCCCAACTCCGTAAACAAATTAGATTCGGAGGTATAAAATAAAATGTTTGAGTAGTTTATCTTTATTTTACGCTAATTTTTCTCTCTTATTATTACTATTATACCAGAGCTCTGCTGAACACCATAGCTACATATAACAATAAAGAAAAAGAACATAGCACTTGGAATATTATAGTGGAAAGTATTAGTATAATTGATACAATTATATAAAAGTGCTTAAAATCTAAACGTTATTGGTAGGATTTAGATGCTTCAGCTTTCCAACGTTTGTAGTAACGTTGAATTTCGATAAAATTCTGAGGAGTTTAGAAAACTGGCCGTCAGCAGTTCCGACAAAATCAAGTCAAAACATTTTTTTTTTTTTATTTCTATAAAAACTCTTATTTAAGGGTTTGAAATGTCTCTAAAAACGAAACTGACGTGCTTTTTCCTAAAATATTTTTTGTTTGCCTACTTTATCAGAACGGTCTTTTGATTTTTGTAATTGTTTGTACATTTAAACTCATTTAATACAATCGGACATTTTTTTTTTCTCGTATTTTACACAAAATACAAAAAATCGGTTGGTATATGAAAAACTTCAAATCCATGTACAGCAAAGGCAGAAAACAATAATATAAAAAATTGTTGAAACTATATAAAATATTTTTTTTCTCGGCTCCTAGGGTACATTGGCAAAAAATTTCGGACACGTATCAAATAAGTTTCGATCTAGTGTCTCAATAGTATCATTGAAATAGGTGATCCCACGTCGGTAGTCTCTCCTTGTGAGTAAATTAAACAGCCGACGCTGCAACTAATTGAATTTTTCAAAATAAAGCAATATTTCGAGCATAAATATTAATTAAAAACGTCCTGGTATTGAAATACCAGAGCTTTGCTGAACACCTTACCTAACTACATAAGACAATAAAGAAAAAGAAAATAACACTTGGAATAATATAGTGGAAAGTTCTAGTATAATTGAGACAATTATATAAAAGTTCATGCATATAATTCAAACAATTATTAAAAAAAATATTAACATAATTAATATAATAATATCTATAAACATGTTGGTGGCCCAGTGGTTGGTATAACCAGGTCGTTAAACGGTACAGCGGTTCTGTTTGTCATGAATCCCGGCTACTTGAACCTAAAATCAACTTGCTAAGTGAAAATAATTAGATGATGAATGATGGAAATTCTCGCTGAAATGTTAAATAAAATTAATATTAAAAACTTAATAAAATGTTTTCATTAGCAAATATACCGGTTTTTAATTTAAAAGACTGATTACAAATTATAATCAGTGTATTTAATTTTTTTTTTGGAAAGCGTTAACTAATTAGGAATGTAACATTACAAAATTATTATCTTGTAATTAAGATAAAAAATTGTTAATATTTCGGTACATCAACGGAGAAAAGAAAGGATGGACATATTCTCTGTCTCCTTTATTTTTATCCTCCTAAATATAAACTTAGAAAGTTTTAAAGTTTAATTCGTGATAATTTGCAAGTTTCAAGCTAGAACTGACGGACGGAATGGTGCGATGTTGCGTAAAACCTGTAGCGCGACGCTGATCATTTAAATGATAATGACTCACCCGCGTATTAAGAATGTTCTGTTGCAAGGTTTCTTCGATGAAATGTTCCATGAATTTTAAAATGACCCGACCCACCTTCATTCATTGTTTTGTCCTTTGTTTTACCTCTTAAAATAGTATTATCCATTATCAAAGGACCATGGCCTGCTCTACTATAACGTAAAACCACTTGAACCCGATCATTGATAAAGTTAGCCATAGCTGCCAATTAGCATGGCTTCAGAAATCAGTTTGATTTACGGTAACTCCGTCATATAATCACTAATTGATATTGCACTAACAATCGTTGCAGTTCAATGCGATTGGTTAAGCTCTGATAGTTGACCACTGTGTTCCAGTAGTTTCTCTCACGGGGCTGAATGAATCGATTAGAAAATATCCGTTTTTGTTTTGTTTTTTCCAATTTATGTGTTATACCTTTGAACTGTCGAATTAACCTCAATAATAATCAAAGACCGGATTTATAGGAAACAAAAAATTATATTTAAAAAAGCAGCACCTAAATAATAGCCTCAAAGTATGCAGATAAAAAAATCCTAAAGTGAGCAGAATTTTTTTTTTTTTAATGTATTATTATTTTATAAGTAGATAATCATAATGTCAGATTCAATAAAATAAAAATTAAAAAAAACGAAAATTATAATTATAGTTATTGAAAAAATAAGATGTTAAGGTAAGGAATAAAAGGAGTAAAATGAAATTTATATGATTTTGAATTACATGATAAAAATATATTTTTTTAGAAAAACAAATTGATTCAAAAATCTTGTTTAGTTTTGTATGTCTTCCTTATATATTTCTTAACCATCTGAATAAATATATATAATCTTTAACTTATAGATCTTATCTCAATTTGCACCTGTTACAAAAATAGTGACTATTAGCAAATTTAATGATGAGATTATTTAGCACGTTAGGCATCTGGAAGGACATTGCCCAGCAGCAACTCTTTCCGGACCTGATTCAAATACTGTTTTGCAAGAAAGATCTCTCATCCACTCCCTTTTCAGTCGCCTTCTCATCTCTTATCAGTATGTTGGAATGCTCGGGTAGTTTATAATAAAAGTGTAGATGAAGAGTACTTGGGGACATAATGGCATTCATCTACACTATACTCATCGCTGAGCACTAGCCACTTAAAAAAGTAATTAATAGTGCTTTAAAAAAAGTAAACCTTTTTTTCTTAAAGTTTTAACAAGGTCGGCTAGAGCTTATTCATGTGCAGGAGGAAAGTTACATTTATTTTTTAAGCCCGGATCAGAATTAATTCCCCCCTTAAGTCGGATTTGTAATGTGCTAAAAGGTATTATAAATTTTTCAGCAGCCTTTTTCTTCTCTTTGGTCCAGGAGAAGGTTCTTAAAGTTAATTTCTTTAATGTTTTTACATATTTTATATATAATTTCCATCTTTCGTAATAGTAATATTTTGATGATTAGAATGTACTGTAATTTCACATAGGAATGGCCTAATCAGCTGTGTATAAGAAAATCCTGATATCTAAAATAGTTTAGATCTAACCTTTATTTTTTCACATGATAACATCTAAAATTAATCTTTTAAAAGATTAATTTCCTAACCATCTGAAATATAAAAAAAAAGAAGATATTATAGGTGTGTCGAGGGTCAGTTGCCATGGTGACTGCTACTACTCCGAACGCATGGTTTTATTCAATAAGTAAAGAAAAATACTGTTCTTAAAATCCTAAATAAACAAATATGTGATGCAAAAGTAGGGTATACCTTGATACTGTGTAATTTTTATTATATCCGCCGAAGCAGGAACAGGCAATTAATTCTGATCTGTATTATGCCTTTGCTTACCACAAATATCAGAAAAATACTGTATATTGCGCAACATCCAATTACGCAGTTCTTGAACTGCTATGATGGCGAGCTCTGGTAGTAGTTCAAGAGATAGGCGTGCGTTATCAGCACCAATCAGAAATCATTGAGATCATCAATACCGATTGGCTTCCATCAGTCCAGTCTTCTCTATTTGTTGGTTAATGTAAGTCAGTAGACAGAGTTTTATTTAACATTTATATAACAATATCTTATAATATTTATATAACAAGGATCTTCTGCTGTTAGTCTTGAAATTCATTTTTTTTTAGTGAATCTGTATTGCTGAATTTTTAGTTCCGAAGATTTGCAAAAAGGGGATTGAAGCGGTTTGATTCGGTTTTTTTACGATCCATTTTCGCCTGGTGGCCCAAACTCATCTTTTTGTCGAAAGTAAGTCCAAGGTGCACTATGTCCTTCTGGGGAATTAATTTCGTTGTTGCCGATAAGCTAGTGGGCTGGTTTTCCTCCAAGTGTGAATCTTTTAAACTTTTTGCTTTTGGCTAAACAATTTAGCGTTCGAAAATACAATTATGTTTTTATCATACCTGTATACCATTCAATGAATTTACTGTAAGATTAAACACAAAAAGTGGCATGAGACGAGGTAGAGACGGCACATTATGGCACTTGACTTGTTTATTTATTGAAATTTACAGCTATAGCAAAGCTACAAAATATGAATGAGCATGCAGACAATTATAATATGAGACAGGCTTGTGATGAAACTTCTCATTGATAGAACAACAATTACAAGGTCTTCTTTTCAGAGGCCTCAGAGGGTTTTCGGGATTGATGATTAAGAACTAGTTGTTAAGGATTTTGTAATTAAAGGAGGTATATCTGTTTCGAACCAAATGTACAAAGTATAGAGGTCTTTATGGTTAATTTTATTTGTGACATTAGGAGTATTAATGATCCTTTGAAGGATTTGGGATTTCAGGATTGGATTCGGTAGTGTAGGAAACACTTTTTTAAGTGAGTTAAAAATAGTTTGGTTTTCGGAGGATTGTTATGCTGTCTAATCATCGATAAAGTAAAATCTTGCCTGAGATTCACATTTATTCCGTAATCTTCATTAAATAACGAAAGTGGGATATATTTGAATAAATATATTGAAAAAAATAATCTGTATTTTAATTCATTGGTCCGTAGTTGCTACGAAAAAAGTACGGGTCAATACCACACACGTTTGTCACACAACAGAGGTCTGCACTTGCCCCTATTATCATATCAAGTCAATAGGTGACCATAGATACAAATAAATGATACAATATTTTCCTGGGTGACTGCGGACAAGCAATTAAAAGAAAAAGAAGAAAACTGTCAAAGAGAAATGTAAATCACAAAGTATTTTTAAGAACGGCTTATGTAGGTTCCGCTAAAAACAAAAAAACAAAGCCTTACTCATAAACAAACACCGATACAGCTATACGGGTATAAGACACAACTTTATTAATAGGTTAGAACTAATATTTTTACAACTCCTTATACTTCTTAGCGTATGGTACTTTCCAGACTGATTTCTGATACATTAGTGTTTAGATTTCATACATCGTAAAGGGCAGCTCTTACCAGTTGAGTGTTTAGTATTACTCCACATCATCTGACGTAATTTTTTTCCAATTTATTTATTGTTATGCGTATTTATTAATTTTTTTTTTTACGCTAAACTAGAGGAAAAAATTTAAAATTTCGAAAAAATGTTATTCGCTGATTCAATTTAATAAACATTCTTTCTGTGTTAAATGATTTTTGTATTATTTTCCCACATCGACGTGCACCCTTCGAATGTTACCGATGGTTATATTTTTTCGAATTACATAAAAACTTAGCAGCTGAATTTTTTATGAAGTTGGGTTTTGTTGTTAGCACTGATGTATTATTCATAACAGCCGTCAGTCCTTTTGTGGGAAGGCTCAACTGTAGATAACAGGCTAAACAAATATACACTCTTTTGCATAGAACTGTACTCGCTATACTTTCGAAGGGCGTGTGGAGTTGGTTGGGCTCGTGGTGTTTACTTAGCCAAGTATAATTAAATTATCGGTAACATACCGTTAGAAGGTAAAAAAAACCATCCCTGCATTACAGGCATAATTTCCTCAACCAACAACTGAACAATCAAGCAGGTGGGCTCTTTACAAATATTTTACCTTCGATATCGTCTTTCACTAGCGTGTAATTACATTTAAATTGAGTCATTATTATATAATATTCATATCAACCTGAAGACCTATTTTACCCATTAATTTATAGGTCAGAAGTTTGACAAGTTTGCTCTAATACTAGTATCAAGTTCCTAGCGGATATAAGAAAAGCACCAACACTATCTTGTCAAACTAAGTTGCTTCCTAGACTCAATATAGCTTACCCAACCTGATTAGTTTAACAACTTGTTCGTTGCTATCGACAAAATACGGGATTTTGTTACCGATAATTTAATTTAATAATTTAATACTTGGCTAAGTAAACGCCACGAGCCCAACCAACTCCACACGCCCTTTGAAAGTATAGCGAGTACAGTTCTATGCAAAAGAGTGTATATTTGTTTAGCCTGTTATCTACAGTTGAGCTTTCCTACAAAAGGACTAACGGCTGTTACCAACATCTTTTGCTTTTCTTTTTTCTTGACGGGGATCACTTTTGCAACAATTTACATTAAAATGGGAAATGTACTTGTGAGACTTTATTAGGATATTTAATGAATGATGAACAAATTTTTTTAAATTATTCTTTTGGAGATAATGTCTTATCTTTTACACAATTTAACCTAAAGAATAGGATCATATTAACTTTGCATGATAGATTTTCCTTAGATCACTGATTACCAGAATGAGAAACTTTGCATGAGAGAACATCCGTAGTGCACTTCATTATTTAGTTCTTTTTTCCTGTACCTTTTAATGTTCCTATTACCCAAGAAGAAAAAAAAAACAACGAGGAAGAAATAAGATAAATTCAACTTACAGTGAATTATAAAAATATTTCAGTATTCTTAAAATACTGTATTTATTTGTTCTATCGATTCTTATTTTAAAATCGGCATCCACCGTAACTCCTTCCGTGTACATAAATAATTTATTTCAGTTTATTTTTGAAAAGTTTTACTTATGAATTATTGCAAGTGCAGTTTCCCTGGATCTCGAACAAAAAATTGTATGGATTTATTTTAAAAAAATATAAATAATACAACTTTCTATTCTAATAATTACCAAACATTAATAGTTATTACAATAGAAAAATGTTTTCTTTATAGTATTGAAAACCAAATATTAACACTTTTTACATTTTTTTGGGCTTTAGAATATTAAAGGATTATTTAGATTTTCTACTCTTCAATGTTAATTAAATTAATTTTTGAAGCAAAGTTTATTTTTATCTTTTAAGATAATTCTCATAATTCCAATTCACATTATGTTGTTTTCTTTATATTTTATATAAATATAATTGTATTTAGTTGATATTCTTGTTATTGCTGAAGTTTGTTATTCTTTTTAAACGTTTATGTATTGTGCGATAATGGCACCCAGAGAAATATGATATATTTAACTACCAGTGGTTCCTAACAAATACTGTTCACATGAAATGAATCGCGAATTGTAGAAATTCTAAATATTTTTCAAGAGGCGCAAAAAACATATTACCATCAAAAAATCAATACAGTGAGCTGTTTGATTTGGTGGGCTGATTTTTTTTTTTCTTAAAAAAAAATATTCAAATGCAGCGGACTTGCGTGGTTTCTAAAATTCATTGAAATATTTGCAGGAATACCTGTGTGTATGAAGTCAATAGGTGACCATAGATACAAATAAATGATACAATGTCACATACACTTGTTTAATAAAGGATAGATAATGATAACATGCATAAAATATAGCATTAAAATCTCATTCGTCTTTTTCTTTTTTTTTTTGTGATAGTAAGGGCAGATATCTTTGAATACAATTTATTTACCTCCTCATTTATCGGAAGATTTAATTTTTTTAATACCTACCATTTAAAAAATAATAATACAGACACAATTGTGTGGGTCTGCCTTGCCGGGTTCTTCAGGAATAGTTCCATCTTCTATTATTAAAACAAATGTGTGAGATTCTAGCTCATCGATGTACGTTCTTACTTCCGCTGCTTCTACACGTTCTTTTGATAATTTAAATTCCATATATTGCGATATGATGAATGTAATTTTTTATTTCGGTGGGATTTTCTAACCTTTAGCAGATACTGCTACCTTCTTATAGTAAAATTGATACTCCTACTTTCTATAATCAAATACATCATAAGATGATAAAGATTTAACTTAAATTTTATTCTTGACACTTGATTCTAAAATTAAGTTTTCATGTTGCTTATGTGTAAAAATACGATATTCCGTTCGCAGTTTTCTTTTCACTACAAGAAAATCTCGATCAGAAGAGAGAAAATAATGGCCTATATGGGGGAAGTAATGCATTATTATTTCTTCAAAGCGACCTTCAGCGATTAATATTATAAAAAACTATAATAAGAGAATGATTTGAGTTTTATCTCATTTAACTGCAATTACTATAAAATAATCAAATTGAGTATATAAATAATCTTGTTAAGTTTCAATCACTATTTTATTTATTTGCAAAAGACATTTCTTGTACAAATAACATACAAAATAAAACAATTTTGGCGCTAGGCCTTTGTATAAATAAAATTAAATTATATGCGTATTACAAACATATTTTAAATAAAGAAATAGTTTAGACACTTTTAAATTAAAAAAGAAAATAATTTGCAGCTTAATGACAAGATCAATGCAATAACAAGGTATACAGATTTGCAACTTCACATCAAGTCATAATAAACCATTATTACTTTTTACGCTAATATGAACTGATTAAGGGAAGAACGGAATAAGACCATAAGTAAAATCCTAGCCCAACACGTAATAAACACGTTTAGTTTTCCAATTTATTGCACAACATATTACAAAATAATATACAGTATTTAATTTTTTAATATTATCCACATTTAAAATCTGATCTACACTCAATGATTCAGAAATATATGACCCTAAGAACTTGTTTCTCTGCTCTTCAAATTTGATGCACTGAGTAAGAAAATGGTTCAAGGGATCCGTCACCAAACTACCACGGGCCGTGCAGGCTTCACCGGATTTAATAATTAGTATTGTGTCCTTTAGGAAATCCGCGCTTGAGACTCTTAGACGACTCACAACTCTGATTTTCTTAAAATTCGTCTGTAACTGCATGCAATCTTCGGGACTTGCTATAATAAAATTGCAAATTTCCCTGTACCTAGAGTTATTGGTAGAATTTAGGGTCATGTGTATATCCTTTGAAAACTGTAGGTTCCTCATCTTCTCTAGGATGTCTTCTTTAAACCTGTCTAGTCCTTGAGAGAGCACTTTTGAGAACAAGTTTTGACAGCCCAAGTCCACCGCTATCGATTTTACTTATGTCACCCAATTATATATTTCGTCAGACTTTCCTTCATATACTTTCTGGGTAAGAAGTCTGTTAAAGCATTGCCTGGGTAAGCGTTCTTCCCCCCTTAAGCTCAACTTTGTCCAGTAGTTAACAAGTTTTTTTAATACTTGAACACTGAGTGGGTACCTCCCGCATTCTGGACACGTAATATGGTTCGGCGTACATCTTGGCCACTGAAGTAATGCCTTTAAAAATCTAACTTGACCTTTTTCTATTACTTCCAGGTAACGAAGACCCCATATTTCAGCGGCATAAAGTAGTTTTGGTGCCACACTTGAGTCGAAGAGCCTGGTTTTAATCTCCCAAGAGTGACTCCTGCCATTCCTTAAAATCTCCAACACTTTAGCCATGACAATAGAAGACATCTGTACAAATTAATCAGCAGCTTTATCGAACATTCCTGATGAGGTGAAGGGCACTCCCAGATGAGTGTAGCTCTTTGTATATTCTAAGCGTGTTTTCTGTCAGTGTAAAGGGTTTAGTTTCTTCATCTTTGGGGATTTATGGAACACCAATACTTTGGATTTGACTGGGTTTTAATGTTAGCGAGTTCTCTCTGCAATAACCATTAAGTATGTTGAGGTTCCTTTGTGCACCATGCCAGGAATTGCTAAGAATGACCATATCCTCCTCTAGCAAAAGCAACATTACGTCGTGAGTATGGTCAATACCAATACCTACAGTACCTCGGGCACAAAAGAATTCAGTAACCCGTAATTAAGTCTGACACAAACAGAATAAACAGAGTGGGACTAAAATCTTCCCCTTGGAGTAAGTCCGAGGTTATGTCGATTTCTTCTGAAAGCTCTCGTTTTAACTTAATTCTCATTGAAGACTGATCATATGGTTTTTTAATAACCTGACCATTTTTCCTCCCATTCAAAGGTTAAAAAGTTATCCCCATAATAGCCTGTAGTTGATAGAATCGAATGCTTTCCTGAAGTCCACAAACACCGTATAAACCTTTTGTCCTTAAGTTTATACTAATTATTGAATATAGAGTGAATATATGGTCGATACATCCTCTGCCCGATCTGAAACCCGTCTGTTCCTCTGTTATCAACTTTTCTACCTCTGCCCAACTCATAATCCTGTTTCCCAGAATGCTGGTAAATAATTCCATAATCGTATTGAGCAATGATATCCCTCTATAATTGTTTGGATCTTTTTTATCACCTTTTTTGTAGAGGGGGTGAAGGTTGGCTTTATTCCACAATTGAGGAATTTCTTCTGAGTCCAGTACCACGTTGAATAAGTTTAGCAGATAATGCTCCCAAGAAGGGTTGAGATGCTTAATTTTGTTAAGTTAAGAATGCTAACTTCCAAAAAAAATTAAACGTTCCGGCAGAAAAACCTGGCGGCCATTTTAAAAACTAACATACATGAATTGCAGAAAACACCCAAGTCCAGGACAGGTGTGCTTTCTTAAATTCACATAAACTTACAACTGTTATAACTGCTCCAAAGAGAAAGGACATCAATCGTTTCTGTATCTATCAAAAGTTTCTGGACAAAATATAATGTTAAGACAAAAAACTAATTATAGAAAAAAAAAATGGGCATGTTATGTTCCTGAAATTCACGATTCACATAGTGTGTTGGTTCTGTCGAACGAAAATTAAACATCGATATTTTTAGTCTATTAATGTATAATGTTATCAGTTTCTTTTTAAACATTTTCACTAATTACGTACCTCTTACAAAAGAGATACACTTTTAAAAACTCTGAATTAAACATCTTCTATTTCAAATTATCATAACATATTGATAGTCATTACAATATTTTTTTTTCTTGATTACTCAGTTACCGATTCAGTTTGTACCGGTTAAGCAAAAAATCCCTCACAACGGTACTTAGTTATATTTATTGCTAGATTAAAACGTATAGAGCGGTAAAATTTATAAAATAACCTTGCTTATGTAGTATATATTCATTTTTTTAATCATAATTCTGTATGTTTGTTCATCTCCGAAAATTGCATTTGGTCTCGTGGAAGGTAGGGCGGATGTCTGGCGCCTTCTTCCAATTACAAACTTTGGTCGTAGAGAAGTAATTGGATGAAAGTGGAAAAGATTGTTATCTACATACTCGTTCTAGGCAGTTCGCTACTAAGAGTACTTTCTGTTACTGTTACAACTAAAACTTATTGGGAAATTCAATACGTTTCGGACTATATAATTAATTAATAGTTGTTATTAATTGTTATTATAATAGCGGTTAGGGGTGCCATAAATGTCTTAATGGTATCTTGCCGTAACAACTTGTTTCCTAAAATTTCTGGTTATTGCTTCGAAATAATTTTACATCTCAAATTATTTCACTAAATGTTTATTTTATTTTATGAGCTACGTATCACATTAACTAGCAATTAAAACAGAGGTGGCTTCCCAAATTTAATTTTTTATTATCATGGAAATGGTCCGAATAGGACATTAATACATTATTTTTTTAAATATATTTTAAGTTATAAGTGTTAATGTTTAACACATTTATTTGATAATGGATGTGCCAGATGGTTTGCGAAGTCAAAATGTAACATATAAAACAAATAGTTGTTGAAATAATTTCAGCCTTTATGTGTTTATGTAAATCCCTTTACACCTGAAGTCAACAAACATATATTATTTTTCATTCTTAATAAAAATTCAGGTCCACATTATTTCTACATATTTACTCCATCTCGTGATAGATCACATTCAAATGGGATTAGATTCAATAGCTTGAATATTTCAGAAGGTTTTGATCGAAAACTAGGATGTTTCACCTTGTGTGCTGTGTTCAATAACCATTTAACGGGAAGAGTTGAATAATTTCATGGTTTATATGTTTTTAAATCTACCTCGTACAAAGGCAATAAATAAGTTATAATGCTGGTTTTGTTATTATCGAAATACACCATACCAAACTCTTTCAACTTATCTTTAATAACTATTTTTACTATCTTAATATTTTTGCACTGAGACATACATTAACACTAGTCGAATGAGTGTTTTATAGAGTATAACTTTTGTCTCCTTTGAGAGTAAACCTGCTCATAAACTGTAGTAGCATCTGTTGGCAGCATTGATTTTCCTTCGAATCTCCCGTGACATGTCGTTTTTTATGTTGCTTTCTCTCCCCAAGTAAACAAACCTATCAACGCATTCGAACCTGAATTGGCCAACTTCAAAATATTCCTCTTTTTCTTCTCTCTCTCCTACATATGTATATATTTAGTCTTCTTCAAATGGGTAGTAAGGCCAAGTTCGGCCAATGGATGGAATGCTTCCTTCCCTTTTAAACCTAGCTATGATGTCAAGATCACCTGCATAGCATAGGAATTGAACAAATTTGTTAAACAGGGTCTCACCAATCTGGATTTCTGAGTTCCTTATGACTTTGTAATTAAATTAATATTTCTAAATTAATAAATATCGGCTACTTTCTCGATGATCGATTTCTACCACTACCGATTGCTACTTCATGATTTGTGAGGTTAATTTTGAAGTGTAAAGTACAGCTTCCACGTGGGCAAACCATAGCTTCGGGTTTGACTTATAAAATACTGGGAGCCTGTTGTGAGCACCTCTGAAAGAAGACACTTCCGCAATTCCTTGTAGAGTAGAAGAGTCGGTTAAACTTTCAGTGTTGATACCAGGCGGAGTTAAAAAACCGTATTTGTAATAGTTTTTTTTTTTTATCGGAATCACCATTTGTTGGAATTATCTCAATCTGCTAATTGATTCCAACCAAACTAACAAAATTATAAACTAAAACCAGCAAAACTAAAAAATAGAATTTATTGAATTTTTAACTGAACAAAAAGTTATAACAAAATTTTTATAAAAGTCTAAAGTTCACTCGCTAGAATTAACAAGCATGCACTGAGTTAATAAACAGCTTGATGAAGCAGAATCTCATTTCCTGGTGAATATTCGTCAGAAATACTCTTTTAGTGAGTTTTTCTTATTTTCGGTCTGTACAGTCTGCACAGAAGATATTACTAATTATTTTTTTTAGAACCTCTCCAGCTGTTCTCCATATATTATAATATCGTTAACAGTGTACGCTATAAAATAAAAAAAATGTCTACATGGACGGCAGTTTCGACAATAAAAAATACTTAGTCCACTGAAAGCGGACTAGTGGTGTGCTATGTTCGTGTTGCTATCTATAATGCCTGTGCTCAAGTCAACTATCGTCTAATAGTTTCAGCAACGGTTTCGGATATTGTAATTTGTTATTGTATTTGACGACATGTGTTCCATTTTCAGTTTCGGTTCAAATTTGTTCTTCATTTTTATTCTTTTCCAATGTTTCGCTATCCCGATGTTGACCATCAGGTGTCTACATTAAAAAAGATATTTTTGAAGGCTCCCGATCGCATAAATGTTTTTTTAAAGAAATATACTCTGACTTAAATTTATCTCCGGAACCATTCATAGCAAGATGGGGGCGGGGGTACCTGGATTGAGGCGGCGGAATATTATTGCGCTAACGTTGAGAAGATAAAGGGTATCATATCATGGCTCCGATTCGGCCGCTATTGAAAAAGCCTACTTGCTGTTTATTTCGCCACCTGTAAAGAAAGATTTGGCATATATGGGAGCAAATTTGTCCTTCTTTATTAGAGACTAAAAATATTACTCTGTTTGAAAATTTGAAGGTGGTAAAAGAAGCCATCGAGAAGCTGTTATTTAAAAAAAACGGCCTAGATATAATGCAGAGTATAGCTGATGTTCTTCATGACAAAAACAAACAAGGGGTCGGATAACCCACCGAATTAGATGCTAAAGAAATTCCCTGATTTGAGTTTGCTCCCATCACCTCATTCGAAGTAGAAAGCTCATTTAGCCGACACAAAGCAATTCTGAGGGAAAGCCGGCGGATCTAAAAGACGGCTCTTCGAAAATCTAAAAATGCACCTAATTTGTACCAATTTCATGTGTATTTAGTGAATTCTGAATACTTGACTAATTTTGGTTATTTTTCTTTAATTTAATTTTATTTCTTAATTTTACTAACTTTATTCCTTATCTATTTTATGTCTATTTTATATCTTAACATCCTATATATCTATGATATCGATATTTTGCAACGATTGATCGATGACACCATATGTTAAACTATCATATGCCCGTAATTCGTATATTCCGATAATTCGTTTGGATTTTGAAAATCTCCCTTCTTTATTTTCTATAAAAACGCTGCAATTCGGTTCATTTGATAATTCGTATTTATTTTCGTCTTCCAAGTAATGTAAAAGTCTTATAATTCGAATTTCCAAATAAAAAATCTGGTTAACTCTTAATCTTTTCAAGAGGAGAGATGAGGGAGTGAGAGAATCGTTTCTATGAATTTCGGTTGGTTTATCCTTTTTTTTCTATTCAGTTCTCTTTAAAAAAAATTGTAAAAAAAACCCTGTAACAATAGTGTTAACATGGATTGACCTGAAAAATTAAGTTCGCTCAAGACTGGTAAATCCGCGAAAGCAAGATGTTTTATAATCAAAAATGTTACTGATAGCCTATCCTACAAACCAAAAAGCATGTACCATAAGCGAAATTTTCAACGAATGTGTACAGATATGGAATAAAAAACAGCGAAAATGTTCAACTGTTTATTGATAATTGTACGGCCCACAACAGCACCACATTACTCAGCGATGTTAATCTTCTGTTTTTGCAACCTTTAAGCTGCAATCTCTAGACTTGGCCATAATTAAACGATTTAAGGCAAGGAATTACTGATGCAACTCTTAGAAAGCATCGAGGATAGGAATCACCTACCTCAAAATTAAAAAACTCCAATAACTTTTCGAGATTTCGCCTATTCTTACGAAGGTTTAGCGGTACTTTAAAATTTTGTTGATCTAACTATATCGTTCGTATGTCCATTAATATTAATACAATTTTGTTTTGATTTTGTTATTTCCTATTTTTTTACCACCGATTATTGGAAATCTCGATAATTTGGATATCTCGATCATTCATATTTACCTTTCGAACCATTGACCTTACGAATTATCGAGATTCTACTGTATTCTATTTTAACAATTTCGTTTATTCGGTAAAACTCCAGAGTCGTAACCCCAATATGGCGGGGGTCTAGATTTTTAAGATCAGTCATGTCCTAAAAATCTAGATGTCCGCCATGTTGAGGTCAAGATTCTGGAGTTTTACCAGTCAATGTATCTATAAACAATATTTAATTACCAAAAATAATTAATAGATAAGATTTATATACAAATAATGTTTAATTAATTAATTCTATGTAAAAACAAATTATGATTATATAAATGATGAAGGTACTGAGATGTATATCAAATGAATTTCATGCTTTTAGATGAATGTTTTGAGAATGCACAATATAGTCGGAAGTGTTATAAGATAAATACAATTTTTAGAAGTTTGATGATTTTATTATTGAAAAACTTCTTGAAGACTATAATATATGAAATATGGCTAAAATCTCCAAAATAAAAATATGATATAACATTTTTTATAATTCTTTTCTATATTTTTTATAATGATTCATGGCTAATATATTGTTTTATAAATAATAATAATTATATTATTTCAAAACCTTCTTCACAGTTTAACTTAATACTCATTTGATGCACTTTTCTTTGCTTTTTCATTCATTTTCTTTCGATATAACGATATTTTTCTAGCGATTATCGGTGGATATCGATATTTGGTTTTGCGATATCGTAAAATATCAAATTTCGATATTTTCCTTTCGGTCTTCCAACCCTACTGTAAACTGCTCCTGGATCATGGGATACCCAATATTGTTTATCAGATAGCCCTCCGTCAAAACCACGCTTGAAAATCTTCTTATCAGGGCTTTATAAAGCCTAACAAAGATATGCTATAGTTAGTACATTACCTATAAGTATCTATATTGTACTAAACAAAAATAATAAATACCCCTCTAATATAATATAAATGATAAAAAAAAAAAAAAAACCTCCTTGGGCTTTTCACATAACCCTATGCTCAGTGTTTCCTACACGAAGGACACGGGTAACCAGCTAGTAATAACTTAATATTTTTTCATTAATATGAAAATATAAACTAGTAACTTAATATGTTGCTAAATTGAATTTTTTCTAAATTGAATGAGGCTGAATTTCGAGCAATTTCATCTCAAAAGGAACCTTCAGACCACAGGCTTTCTTACAGATATATCATCTTATTACGTCTGTCATTCAATCCGCCAATTTCAGTGAGATTATCCTGGAGTAGCAGAGATTTCATGGAATTTTAGAGATAAAATCGGGATATTTCTCGGGAGAAAGCCTACCATAATTGCCTCATCAAATATCACTCAAGGAATATAAAGAAAATCACAAAGGCTCCCTCAATCTGTATTCTGCATAGAAAATTTAGTTAAAAAAAGGAAGCTTTTCTATTTAAATTCACCTTAACTCATCAATTTCATTCATCCTTACAAGGTCTGATAGGAATGGTATAAATATATGAGACGATTGTGATTTAGGAAAATTCCGAGAAATATTAGAATTAAGGGGTCTTTTTCGTTTCGAATAACGCAGTTACTAACCGGTAATTTACGTGATAATGTCTATTATTTTGCACGCTTAATTTTAAACATCTCTTGTTATTATCAACTAACCTCGTTACTTGATTTGTTTAGACTATAAAGTTCTAAATTCGGATAAAATAAATTTCTCTACACTTGTTGCTGATTTTAATATGTCGGATAATTGTGTTCGTTATTATATGGACCAGGGTGTCATACTAAATATAAAACTGTGTCCAAATGGTCACGATATGGAGCTTCTCCATCAAAGGAGTTTGGTTTGTAATTTGGAGGTATAGAAGAAGAACATGTTATACTACTACTATACCTCTATAAACTGGAACGTGGTTTCAAGGCTATAAGTTACCATTTAAGACGTCACTATGGTCTATATATTCTTGGGCAAACGAGAATTCTACAATTAAGTGGTGCGAAAAAGAGTTACAAATGAAATCTAAAGATTTGGATCTATAAATCTTTTTATATTGCATATTTATTTTATGGCTTAGCAAGGTAAATAAATGTTTATTTTTGTTGGTCACTGCATACATTATTAATAACCTAAACTTTAGCATCATACGTTAAACTAGTGATCACATAAATCACCGGTTAGTAACTGCGGTACTCGAAACGGAAAAGACCCGAATTAAGACTATAAACCAATTATTTAAGCAATGAAAAACTTGAAAAATTACTTGAATACTAGAATTATAAATTGTCAAAACATACTGCAATAATCAACAAATTTATGCTAAATTAAGAGTTTTTTATTTCATCAATGGACCATTTATCCTAATAATTTATGAATGAAATGGACCTAAACAATTATAAAGATAATTGAACAATAAAACTAAATTATAAAAATAATTAAACAACTGCTACAACTAAAACTCATATGTTGGCTTGCTGTAAACAACAAATGTTGACAACGTTAAACAATTCTATTATTATTAACAATAGCTATAAGTCCTAAGTCGAACTATATAAATTTTTGTTTTCATTCTTGATATTTTATGAATCATTGTAAGGAAGTTGTATATCACCAATTATCTAAAAATAATTTTTTTTTAGTTGCTATGCATGAAACAAGAAATTTCATCAGATTGACATTATGCGGTTGTGTATTTCATTAGATTCTACCGCAGTTGTAAATTTCTTAAATAAATAAAAATTAAACTTTTGATTTACACTTGTCAATAGGTTATACTTTATTAATTGGGAAATTAAAATATATATAATAATTAAATTTCAATGATTAAAAACAATACTTTCGCTTACTATATATTATATATGTAAGTGAAAAAGTAATAAAAAAAAACTTTAATCCCAACACTTTTATTAATAAATGTTTATAAGAAATTTAATTAAATTACATAATTCAGCAATGTGAAAATTTCTACCCATTTGATTTTGCCTATTTTAAACAGGTAATTGTACTAACCCCCAAAATCTTCAAACATTGCAATACAGCATTTTATTTATAAATTGTGATAGACAACAGTTTTAAAAACGCTGAAAATTATTATACAATGGTTTATTATTTCCAAATAGTAATATTTCAAAAATACCTGGTCTGTCTTTTCACAGGACTTTCCGTATTGCTTTGGTTTACAGTTTGGATAATTAGATTATCTTTCAAATGAGTATTTGGAGTATTTCGGGAAAGGAACATGTGCAGAATACTTCATAAACAATATCAACCAAGTTCAGCAAAGAAATAAAACAATAGGTACCTATGGAGCAGAGATTTGAAGCTTGTCCCCAAGATGATCGCCGTGAGAGTGCCGAAGTGGGAGTGTTAAGAAGAAATTGCGTCAATGCTAGTCGGCGGAGATGGTTACGACATATAATCAGAGGGAAAAATGATACAGAGGAAAATATTAGATGTGCACTTCAGTGGGAAAAGAAAAAGAAAAGATCAAGAAGCTAAAGGAAGTGCAGAAATAATCCAAAGAAGGATAAATTAGAGAGATGCCAGGAATTCAGAAGCCCGCAATCGATGTCAGAAGGCCTAGGGGCCAGAATGACCTGCAGTGCCTGAGAATTAGTCTAGGAAGTTCATTATGCTATATTCCAGCTAATACTGGTCCGATTTAAATGATTTTTTTTTTTTTTTGGTAACGAAATTCACCAACTTTCGAAAAATCATCACAAAAAACAAATAAAATTTGAGGGGAGACAGGTTTCTTGGTTGATTATAAATGTCTATTATTGAAAATAATGAACCAAAAATGTAATAAATAAAATAATAACTAATAAACTCACAGTTTAAGTGCAATATATATATATATATATATATATATATATATATATATATATATATATATATATATATATATATATATATATATATATATATATATGCACATATAATGAATGTTGCCAGTTTTTAGTCTCATTTTTATTTAATTTTAAATTTCATCTTGTTTTTAATAAATATTTTTAGTTTTTGTTCCACCAAATTAACTATTTGGCCAAATTACTCAGCTTTTAGTGGCTTTGAGAAATAAAATGTTAAGAGATGCAACTAAACGCTGTATTTTAATTTTTGATGATTTTGGTATTAGCACTATTTCAAGTTTGAAAACGACCAAAATGAAGAGAGCCATCATATGGGAAACATGGCATGCAATTTAATTTTTTTAAATTATAAAATTTTATTAGTAAAAATGTTGGGATTAAAATTTTTCTCTGTTTAATCAGTATAGATTAATTATTATAAATACATATTAAATTATAGAGGACAGGATCTAAACGTTTTTATTTTATAAAAAAACGTAATAAAAATTCTATTTATTTTTTTAGATTTTTCTATTTTGGCCTAACGACTGCATAGCAAAAACCCATCTCTCCATCACTCAAATTGGCACATCTCTCTCAAAATATATGTTGCTACCATTCATATCAGAGCCACTATGTGGTGTCACGATAACGAATGGTCATTCAGTTTAAGCCCGTAGAAAGTCTTTTACCCTACTAATTATAATTTCGCATAATAATTTCTCAAACAACCTTCTCGTTTTCAGGTATATCTACGTTTGTCACGCGCCGGTTGCGAGGACATGGTGTACGATGCCGAGGGTTCTCAAGTGCATCGCCTGGATCTCATTCATCGCAGCGCTTCATCAGTCAACTCGATTCGTTGATAGGGAATACCTTCCAGTCAACATATCTTGGGGAAACCAGGAAAATGTTACAGTCTGTAGGGTAAGTTTTTTTATTATAATGTTATTTATTACCTTTACAACAAGTTCTACATAATATTTCGTAAGTTTTCCTAGGAAAACCTTTTTATATACGAAAAGGGGTTGCAGGAGAAAAATAACACACTCAAAACCTCGCGGTAGAGAGAGAAAAGCTTTAGCAAACAACCTTAAAAAATTAAACACGAAAAAATTGATTTTAAGCATATTATTTGCTTACTCCGACTGTGTTTTTTGTTGATTTTTTCGGTATCTCAAACCCCCTCCCAGCTATCCCTCAAACCCTCAAAAAGAGTTATTTATTGATTTTATATGGATTCTCCAAGCTCTGAGAACATATCGACGTCGTTTTTTGAATAAGGCGCAAGTGTCATTTAGCAAACTTTATAGGAAACACATGAAACGTTTCTTCCCAAAATAACAATATATATATATATATATATATATATATATATATATATATATATATTGATATTTTAAACATTTTCTAATTTATTTGGGAATTTTTGGCAATTATACTTCGAAAATGGTAACTTTTATTATCCAATTCTTTACTTTTATTGACATTATATTGAAGAAACTTCTGAAAAACTCAAAACTAGAGTTAGACAACATAATATCCAATTTTAAAAACATAGAATATACCAATCTTACAGCATTAGCACATCATAGTATAACACAACAGCATTGATTTGATTTTTATAGGCCTAAAATATTAGACAATAAAAAAATAACTAAAAATAGAAAAATTTTAGAAGCAATATACATAGCCAAGAAACTAGAAAAAACTGTAAATTACAAAACTGATACTCATTACGCATATTTTATAAATAGAATAAAAACAGACTAATTTAATAAAACAAACAAGATAGCTAACCTTTTATGTCATATTAAGACGATAAAAAAAGCATATATGAAGGTAATAAGAGGAACAATTATATATCCTTAGGTCTGAAGATGGGGATCAATACCCCGAAATGTTGACGAACGTATAAAATTGAATAATAAAAGTTACCATTTTGGAAGAATAATTGCCAAAAATTTCCAGCAATATATATTTTTAAAATTTAATTCAGTATTGTGAACAGTAGAATTTTATTAAGGTGGCAAAACGTTTATAATTACAATATATTTTTAATAAAATCTCAGTTTAATAATGAAAATTTTCCAAATTTTTAACTTTTTGAGAGAACATAATAAAGTTGCTAAATGGATTGTTATTATTATATAAGAATACACATCAAAAATGAAGATATTCTTGTGAAAACTGGGAACACTTCATGCTAGATCTTCCCATTTCTTTTAAAGATAGATGGAGATTTAAAACCCTCAACTTGCTAACTAACTTAGCATGCAGCTTTTCTCATTAAGATCTAAACTTGGAATAACTTTTCAGGCAAGTTAATCAATGTTATTTATGTAAAATTCTACTAAAAAAAAAAAAAAAAAAAAAATCGAAAAAGTATTTAACTTAAGCGAAGACGTTATTTTCAAGTCAGTAACTGCTAACTAGATAAATAAATAGAAAAAATGCCATCTGAATAATATTATTTGTTGAAAATTACATGCATTGCAAATATAGTGCATTTAACACTTCCATGAAATTTCATCTCTGCCTTTAAAATCACTATGAAAATATAACAATGATGCTCTGGTGGAATGATTTGAACAATTGGATTGGATCTATAACACAATTTCATATTTCATTTACAACATGAAAACATTCTGCCAATTAGTTCAGTATAGTTTACTCATCGTTAAAGATAATTTACCAACCGTACAATTACAGAAAATGTCAACAAAAACAGATTAACAGTAGATGGATGGTGCCCGTTCCATGGATATGACTCTGTAGTTTGCCTTTGCAAATTGACAGACCGACAGATTCGAAACAAGATTTGTTCCTTGGTGTCTGAAACGCGGATGGAAATTTTATATTCTGAGGAAGAAAAAAAAAATTCTCTTCCTGCACTACCACTGCATACCATATACCAAAATATCAACAATAGGAATATTATTGACCTATAGTATGCAAATAGTAAATATCCAAAGTAGGAAATATTGTATTCATGCAGGAAGAGACATTTTTTGTCTTCCTGCGTGAATACAATATTTCCTACTTGGGGTATTTACTATTTGCATACTATCGGTCAATAATATTCCCATTGTTGATATTTTTGTATATGGTGGTTACCTATGCTCATACATTAAATTTCTTATATGGGCTATATTATATTTAATTTCGAAGCATATACCATATCTCGCTTCAAGGACCTAACCTGACTGATCAGACCCAATTTGGCTACCATGGAGAGGGATTTTTACTTTAGAAAAAATATATAACAAGCAAATTTCGTTACAAAGCTTAATACTCTCTCCAATGTTTTTTGTTTCTTTGTCGATCATAATATATTTGAAGGAATGTAATTTTTAGATAGCTTTCAAAATATGTTCTCGGTCCTTTTTTGTGAATTAAAATCAATATAGTCAGTTGACATCCGCATGATGGTATAGAAGGATCAATCTAATTAGGGATTGATAAATTATTTGCCACTTCTATAAAATTTTTTTACTGAAAACTAGTTATACATTGTTATACATTCTTCTTCAGTTCTAAAAACAAACAAATTAAAAAAAAATCAAAAATAAACAATTCAAAATATAGTTTGGTATTATTATACATATTAAATTAGATGTAATATACGAGTAAATCAGTATTATAAAATATTTATGAATTTAATTAAGATTTAAATTATAAATTTAAATAGATTATATCAAACAGAAAACTTTTCTGTTTGATGTAATCCATTTAAACCTTGGTGAGTACCAACATGTATTTGATTTCTTGTCTCAATTAAATTCATAATTCATACATTTTTTATAATACTGATTTATATTACATCTAATTTAATATGTATAATAATACCAAACTATATTTTGAATTGCTTATTTTTGAATTTTTTGTGTGTTTTTAGAACTGAAGATGAATGTATAACATTCGAAACTATAAAACAAATTTATAGAAGTGGCAAATAATGTATCAATCCCTAATAAAATCAATATAGATCATATTAAAAAAATATAGGTTTTTTTTTTTGTTTTCTTATTTGATATTTATCTCTATATATCCTTTTAAATTATTAAGAAATTTATTTTAGAAATGTCAATTTTACAGCACGCCTTGGCTTATTCACTGAGAGCCATTTCAATTCCTTTGTAAGATTTTAATTTACCAGTTGCTATTTCTTTTTTCTTCCTTGTTTGCTATATGCACGGATCAGATCTCAGTAAAGAAAGGCAAATAACTAAACAAAAATACGTGGATAAATTTGTTTACAAAACTTATTTATTGGTTTCTTTTGGTTCTGTTTTATTTATTGCTTCTTCACTACCAGTAATCAACGTATTTTTGTTTAGTTATTTTTCTTTCTTTTCATTGCTCTGATCTGTGCATACAGCAAACAAGTAAGGATGGACTTATGGTAATTAGCAACCGGGCAATTAAAATCTCACAAAGAAACCGAAATCAACTAGGCTCTGAGTGAACAAGAACGTGCTGTAAAATTTACATTTCTTAAATATGTTTCTTAATGATTTGAAAATTGTATATAGATAAATCTCAAATAAATAAACAAAAGAATAAAAAAAACTGAAATAATCCATAATGCACGAACAGGAGCTAAGAACATATTTTGAAAGCCATCGAAAAATCACATTCCTTCAAACATATTATGATCGTTAAAGGAACAAAAAATATTGGAAGAAGTTTTAAGTTTCTTAACGAAACGTGCTTGTTAGATATTTTTTCAAAAGTAACAAATCTCTCCCCATATAAGCAAAATTAGATTTGATCCTTGAAGCGAGGAATTAATGGGTTATATTATATTTAATGTCGAAGCATATACCACTACCAATTAAATTATTAACAATGGGTATATTTATCGGCCCATAATATGCAAATAGTCAATGGCAGTATTCAACAATTTACATTGGCATAGCAAAATTTTCCATTTGTTTTTTAAACTCAATGCCTCAGTTTTTTTTGCGAAAAGTTGTCGGTCCTTTTCTATTGTAAAAAACTCATTATATTTTCTTTTTTTAAGCGATACTATGTATTATTCATTGTTAAAAAAAAAAAGAAGGAAACCACATCTTTAACGTAAAAAAAAAACTAAAGCATTTTTTTTTTCCCATGTTAATGTTATTTTTTTTTTTTGCCTGGATGCTTTACATGGAGTTTTTATAAAACATATAGGCAAAATTGATTTCTACTACTTCTAATTATCACGTTGAAGAATACCATTCAGGATTTATTTTAAAAATAAATTATCGCACCTGGACTATTGTTAAATTGTTAGCAATAACTGCCGTATTTGATAAATTGTTTCTCATAATTACTTGTTTTTAAAAGAACACACAGTAATTGGCTTTTTGATTAGGAAAAGTCTGCAATTTAATTTTCTTGTAAGACTCTTCCCTCTCTCCTCTTTTTCTTTCCAACTTACTTAATAAACTGCCTTCATTTAAGTTGGTTATTAATTCCATCTTAATAGCGAGATAGAACAAAAAAAAATTAATAAAGAACCTTGAAGTGACGATTATATTCCAACTAAGTTGTATTAAATACTAACTGGTCGGAGTTAATAACACCTTCCGTTCGACCAAATTCACTAACCTAATTTTTTTTTTATGAGAATGATCAGCATAACGGTTTTTAAAAAAGGATAATGCATTTAATTATTCTTAAACTTAAGATTAAAAGTTTCCATCATTTGTTAGATTAGTTCTAAACACGAGCATTTAGACTCCCAAATTTACCAGTATCACTTTGAGAACCATCGATTTTCGGATGGCAAAATATTTAAAAAAAAAAATACCTCTCCGAAATTAATTAGATCAATTCTCCATAAAGGGTTTGTCCTAATGAGCACATAAGAAGAAATGCCCGTTATTCATTTTGGTTCATTATCTTCAATAATGAACCTTTGTAATGGACCAAGAAAAAAGTATATTAACCCTCTCTCAAAGTTTGAGAATTTTCGTTTCAAGATACGTAGAATCCAAAAATCAAATGAAAAAAATCTGTCCGTCCGCGGTCAGTGGCTTTTCTCTGATACTAATGCGCAGATATTTTTGAGATTTGGCAACCAAGTAACAGCTATCCCTGAATGATCTTCAGAAATCGACATTACCATCCGCTATTTCGTTTCAAAATGGCGGCCGATTAGAGGTTTCATAATTTTAATTACTTTTGAAGAAAAAATATAATATTTTGGAAATACTATCTCGAAGGCTATAAAAAAAATCCAGATAAATTTAATTTGTTTTTAATATATAACGTCTTCTACTTCTTTAATGGGCGCTACAGTCCTTGTAGGATTATATTATAGGCCTCTGCCACCACTTTCCTCCACTCCTCAAGGTCCACAGTGAGATTCTTCCAATTTCTGATCCCCAGCCTCCTCAAGTCCTCCTTCATATCATCCAACCATCTGCGCCTAGGTCTACCTCTATGTCTTTTTCCTCCTAGAATACCATTTAGCATCATTTTTGGTAGCCTACTGAGATCCATTCTTTCAACGTGGCCCATCCATCTCGGTCTGCCCCCCCTCAATAAGACCAAGGATAACCGGCTCACAGTATTCCATTAGCTCTTTGTTGCCGCTGATTCTTCTTCTATTCTGCTCTCTGACAGCTCCAAAGATCTTCCTTAAGAATCTTCTCTCCCAGACCAGTAGAGCTCTTCTGTTCTCCTTGTTCATAGTCCAAGCCTCACTACCATACATGATACGACCGGCCTAATCACCGTCTTATATATTACAATTTTTGATTTCCTTGACAGACTTTTGTATCGGAGCGCCTTTTGCAGGACCTAGAAACATCTAGGTCCTGCTACCATCCTGCCTTTTATTCCAGTTTACAAATTATTGTTTTCCGTCACTACTCCTCAGGTACTTAAATTTATCACAGTTGCGAAATGTTTCTTCTCCCAATTCAACAGCATCTTCTCTCTCCCTGGTATGTCGAGATGTTTTCATATACCTTGTCTTCTCTGTACTTATCATGATTCCTAACTTTTGAGCTGCTTGCTTGAAATCTTCTACAGCGCCTGGTAATGCTACTTTAGTTCCCGCTGATATAACATCATCATTCGCGTATGCCATGTGTTGTGTGAGCCTGCTATAGATTGTACCACCTGGGTTAGTCTTAATTTTCCGAATTGCCACTTCCAAGGCGAGATTAAATAGTACCGGTGATAATGGGTCTCCCTGTCTTAAGCCATTGTTAACCTCAAAGCTATCCGATGTACCCACTCTGGTTTTGATCTTACAGCTCGTCCTTGAATATATAACTATCTGGGAATAATAAAACATAGTAAGGCCGGAACTATGGGTGATAAACAAAGGGAGCACTACGGGCGGCAGAATTCGAGTGATTTTTTTTAACGCATTTGTTGCTGCTATTTGGTTGTTAATACCTTAATTCAGTCCATAAAATTAATTAATGTCATGAGATTATAATATTTTTTTTTCGGAATATATTATCTAAAATGCTGTTATAAAACTGTTGGCTTTATTGGAGGAGGTAGAGGGCGGCAAAATTAAATCCTAGTTCCGGCCCTAAATCATAATATAATATTTCCAGCTTAGTTTTTAGTTTTTTATAGTTTTTTCTTTTACTTACTACTGTCTTTTTTATTGATAGTTTTAATTTCAAATGTTGCTTCATACGACACCGGTCATTTATGGTATTTCCAAGATTATTGAGATATCACGTCTTTAGTAAATTATTGCAAATCAAAAACAATAATATAGGACGGACACTTTTTTTTTTTGTCTACCAATACATTTTACCAGTAACGAAATAACGAAATTTAAGTGTTTCATTAAAATTAAATTCATTTGAATTTTTCGAAATAAATTCACTATCTATCTTAATTGGATAAAAAAAGGATACTGAAGGTTGCTTGAATTTATTGTCCTTTAGCTTTGTTTGGTTTTCGCTTTGAGCTTTATCATCAATTCTGTGCAATTATCTCTTATTATGGTTTTGCAAAAAGTTTCTTTTCAGAACAATTTCTGTTATGAACTATTCTAGTCGCGAAGTTTTTTTGTTTTGTTTTTTGTATCCTATTACAGTGAAAGGTATCTTGAAGATATTTTTCTTTTATTTATTTTTTGATGAGAACATAAAATATATGCCAAATGAATTATCTAAAACATCTAGAATCATGATATTCCATGCATGGTGGATTATACTTCTCTTTTGGTTATTAACTTTTATTTCCTTTCAATAATTTTTATAGCTGGAGCGAATATCACTAAAACCGACATTATGTTAATTTTCATAATATTCTTTAAAATGATAAGATACAGGAACCTCCCGTATGTTACTGTGTGGAGAGTTAACGCTGGGTGGCAAAGAGATCCAAGTATAAAAGAAGTTTTAACACTGTCAGTAGTAATTACAAATATATCGTATTTTTCATAATTAATAAAACAGCCCTATGGTAAATTACGGCCATGTAAATAAAAATTATTCTTTAATATTAAAGTGTAGGTAACACAATAATAAACAATTTCAGATTAAAAAAAAAGTTACTCATTTTACGGTACTAGAATTTTTGGAGTAAAATTGTTTCAAATGAAAATAGCTCAATATTTACATTTAATTACTTGGACGCCATGGATTCTGATCTCCTCATTTCGTCAAGAAACTTAAAACTTCCTCCAATATATGTTAGGATCTATTTCTCGATGAAGGCTTGACGCAAATTTTCCAAGTGTAACAAGTGTTAGAAAGTTTAATGATGCACCTTCAAACTTCTGCACTCCTTTGTTAACATTCCTTTATCCTTTTTTATCCTCAAACATTTTGTTTAATTCAGTCTATTTCATATTTATATGCTAATTGCTATGCCATATGCTAGCATATATGTATGATATATGCCACAAGTAGAATACAATGATTAATTAATGAAAATGTTCAAGGATAAAAAATGATAAACAGAATATACAGTGAAGTGGCCAGTGATATTGTACATTTAGATATTGAAAAATAATGTAATTCGAAATATAATTATTTAATCGAATAGCAGAATGTTAACATATTTATTGATCATGGACAGCTTGTCCGAAAGTTCAAAATGTCAAAATAAAGGAGTGTAGAAATTTGAAAGTGCATCATTAAACTTCCTAATATTTGGTATATTTGGAAAATTCCTCTAATCCTTTTTTTTTTTTTTCTTTTACCGATCATTACTTTTATCCAGGCTTTCCCCACTCCGCCTTTACTTGAAATTAACAACGAATATTTTTAGAAAAAATAGAGTATTTTATTATAAATTATTTTACATGTATCTTCATCAACAAAACTCTGTATGTATCAACTATTTCCTGACAGTGATCCTATTGATTGATTGGCTGAGGATTAGTTCAACTGAAGCCTAATAGCATGATTGATGGATCAACCTCAAAACCATAACGAAACACTCTCCATTCAATTGCGGATAACACTTGCTGCTTATCAATTTGTTAGTGCTTAGCGAAAATATTTCCAACAAAACACTTTCTGATGAATATATCGTAATATTGATATGAATAAATATTTAATAGTACTTTCAGAAAGTTCATTTGAAGATTCTATCATATTTGCAATATACATCTACTAAATTTGCTAGAACCAAAGAGCAAAGTACATGGGAAGCCATGCCAAATGATGGCTTCGGTGTTTTGTAGTATTCAGTTTTTTTTCTCTGATTTAATTAAAATTTAATGGAGAATTTTTCTCGATAGGCACGTGTCTGCTCTTGAGGGATCACTCTATTTCTGTTTCCACCAGTTTCTCTTGCCTCCCTTCATTCAATTTATATTTTGGGCCTCTTTCCTTTGTCCGACCCTTGTTTCCGCACTTTCAGAAGTTACACCTAGTCCTTCATGAATTTTTAACAAATCCACCATTTCCTCTTCCCCCATATGAACAACTTTCCGAGGTACCTTGCCAGAGAGAGTTAACTTCCTCGAGGGGGAAAGAGAAAGTCTAAAATTAGATGCCTTCATCGCACTTTTTAAAAGTTCTCTCGGAGTAGGTTGAGAAATGGTGGTGAAATATATCCGCCACCTGGGCCAGATTAAGAATATAAAAGAATCTTAATGAGCAAAAGTTTACAGATTATTATTTGGTAGTAAACCTTGTTTTCATTTTACTATGTAACAAATTCTGTCTACCCCAATTGGTTACTAATGGCTGAAGATAATAAAGATCGAATTCCACAGTACTGGGTTATCTTTTCGATTCTGTTCTCTATCCTCACGTGATTTGGGTATAATGAAAGGTATATTGTATGTTGATCTTGAGTCATGATATTGTGTACGCCGCACAGTGGTCAGAAAAAACATAAAAACGGCAAAAACTCTAGGAAACTTTTTATTCGTATTAAGTGAATATCTGAAAAACTGATTTTTTTTTTATTTATTCTTTAGCCTTCCGAGTCGATCTAGCCTAAAGCCATGTTCGTGAAAATAACCTATCAATATATTTTATTTATTCTTCTCAAAATTCTGGAATAATATATTATTCCTGGTAATGTTCGGTTACACATTCTTCCTCTGAGCCTGTGGATAAAATTCCAATGATTTCTCCAGTTGTTCAAACATATTATTCTTTTTTTTTGGCAATGTTGATAAAAATCAATATATTTATGTCAATATAATCATATTTATGTTGAAAAATTCACGTAGTGCCATTAATACATGCAGATATAAATAATGAAAACGCTTATATTTAATTCAACTTCCTTAAAATGTAAATATGTAAAGTGTGGTAAGAGCGTTTTCGAGGTATGTGTAATTGGCTCGTTAAATCCAAATCCTGAACTTGTAAGAACTTCCCTTTTGGGAGCATAGTGTCTAAACACTGATTTATCACAAATCATCAGCGAGAGTCCTCCAAGATCAAGTTTAGCGGGTTATAAAGATGTCAATTCTAAACTGTTGATTATGTTGGATCTTTCAGCTTCTGCTGAACCGGCCTTATTTTTCTTTTTAATTTCTGCAGTTAGTGGATTCTTAAGAAGCTGTTCCTCAAAATAATTTGTGATCTACATTTCTCTATACACATTTCTTACCCTTACTATCGTGTTTTGTCGAAGCGACCATGATTAGCGAATTGAAACAAAAATTATTAACATTCCACTTTCATAATTGAATGAATATTGTAAAATGTGAATCTCATTGAAGTTTTTATTTTTTTCGGTTATTACACCATGGCATAATAATCCTCCGGAAACTGGGCTATTTTGCACTTGTTCCTTCTTGATAATGAATCTTTTATGTATCTTGTATGCACTTACCCCTTAAGGCAGGGCAAATACGTCCTAAGTACTATTCAATTAAATTATCAGTCTCATCAAAATGAACGTTGTTGAAACGTGAGCTTGGATGTTATATTTTAACATAATCGTCTAAGGAACATGTTTAAAAAAAGAGGAAAACTCTAGTTTTAAAAATAAAGATTTTACTATCATGTAAAGTTAAACATTATAAAATCGGTTGCGAACTTACCCCACCTTACCTTATATAATTTTGTTTTCATCTGTGATTGGGCTTTGCGCTAGGGGTAGATACTGATTTGTCTAAAATAAGCATTAGTAATATATTTAGTTTTTGATATTCTTGAATTGAATTGAATCTCAATTGAAAATGATATTTAGTAATCAGAATCGAATAGAAGTAGATATAAGAAGATAAACTGAAATGGGAGAGAAGTAATCCAAGTCCGGTCGGTTAAGAAGTATCGTTTGTTTTAATTAGAACTTGTGCTTTAATTAAAGAATCCAGAGGGTGCTGTATTAGTTAAACTCTTGAAAACTTTAATTGCATCCAGGTTAATTCAGCAATCCTTGAATAGATCAAAAACCAGTTTGGAATGGAAATTAGTTTGATTTCAACTCCATTGATGTTTTTTTTTTATGTTTGTGACTTTCCTTTGAAATTGAATTACACAAATAATCATTGACGAGTAATTAATTTATGACTCTCAGTTTAATAGTAATTCATAATAGCTTCTAGTATATATTGAAATTATGTGAAAAAAAAAGTAATTAGGAAACTCGGTCTAAAGATTTTTATTAATGCAATAAATTCATTTTTGTCTCATAACTTCCAGAAATTGGAAAAGACTGTTCAGTAGTAAGAAGCCTTATTTTTCCAGCAAGTAACAATTTTTGTTTTGATTATTTTCCATTCAAATGCGATAAGAAGAAAACGTGGATTAACGCCATCATGGAAACGGCTTTTCTTTACTGTAACGTAAATCCTTTAATCTGCTATTTTAATGAATATAAGCTTAAAAAATGTTAAAAGGAAATATTTGGCAAAAGTGGTTAACGCTAGCGTTCTATAGACCAAAACAAAGCAATTGAAGAGTTTTAAAAACCTTTTCTGTTTTTTTTTTTGTAGTTTTTTTCTAATTGTTCCCAAAACTTTAGCAACTCCACCATTCATCTTGTTTCAGTTACTATCTTTTATTTTTAAGGTTTTTTATTTTTATATTGTTCGTTTACAATGAACACCAATTTAGATGGTCTTACTTCATTGTGAATGGGTTATGATTAGAGCCCGGATTTCGTGTAGTAAAAAAATTGTAAAACTTGCAATAAAAATGTCAAAATGTGCAACGGAAAGTAAAATTCTGCCATTTACGTCGTTTATACTTAAAGGTTGGATCATTGTTAGGTAAAATGTGAAAACCTCATGAGCTCTTATTAGTGTAATGTTAGCTACTTTTTGCATGATCACACGTAATTCACACATTATGGCAACGCATTTTCTGCCTAAGTGTTTTTTATTGCCAACTGATAAATTTTTTAATAACGCATCGCATGGTCAAGTGGGACAATCCCAAATTTCTGCCGACATATCGATTGCTCAAGCCTTGTCGAATAAATTGAACAATTCATCTTTGACGGTAGAACTTAATTCTTTGAATTTACCACCCATTTTGGTGGATTGTCTTTCAATTTTGATCATTTTTCCCATTTTGGGTTTTTATTTGAATAAGATATACTTTAATTAGATGGAGATATATCGAAAACCATGAGCAGATAGCTAAATAACTTGTTAATATCACAACTGTTATAACATGAATAATTTTTTTGCTCGGACAATTTCCGGTATTTGTTTTTAATTAGGTTGTGCGCATTTATAATTACCTTTACTCGTAAAAATTTATGCGGGATGTTGTTTGTTATCGTATCCACTAATTAATTTATTTTGAATAAATTATTGAACATATTTTTATCCGAAAAACTGAGTGTATGCATAATTATTTTTCCAACTACAGACTGAGTGTAGTACTGTAGAATAGGGTAGGAACATCGAAAGGAAAATATCGATAACCACCGATAATCGCTGGAAAAATATTGATATATCGAAAGGAAATGAATGAAAAAACAAAGAAAAGTACATCAAATGGGTATAATGTTAAATAGTCAAGAAGGTTATAAAATAATATAATTATTATTATTTTTAAAACAATATTTTTATTTAAAAAGATAGAAAAGAATTATACTTAAAAAAAAAATGTTATTAAAAATTTTGATTTTGAAGACTTTTAGTCATATTTCGTACATTATAGTCTTCTAGAAGTTTTTTAATGATAAAACCTTCAAACTTCTAAAAATGTTATGAATATTATAAAGCTTCCGACTATATTGTGTATTCTCAAAACATTGTTATATAAGCATGTAATTCATTTGATATATATCTCAGTACCATCATCATTTATATATTCATCAATTTGTCATTAAATAGGATTAATTAAAACTATTTGTATATAAATCTTATCTACTAATTATTGTTTGATAATTAAATATTGTTTATTGTTATATTTACTGGTAAAACTCCAGAATCGTGACTCCAACATGGCGGGCATCTTGATTTTTAGGACCTGACTGATCTTAAAAATAGAACTCCACCATATTGGGGTTACGATTCTGGAGTTTTACCGAATAAAGAAAATTGTTAAAATAAAATGCAGTATAATTCGTATGGCCAATGGTTCGAAAGGTAAATATGAATTATCGAGATATCCAAATTATCGAGATTTCCAATAACCGGTTGTAAAAAATAGGAAATAACAAAATTTATACAAAATTGTATTAATATTAATGGACATACAAACGATATTAGATAGTTTTCCTTCAACAAGCAGATAATACCATATGTCCCAAAATTAGGAAAGGAATTTTCTTCTTTTTCTTCCTATTTCCTAAATAATTTTTTATGTTCTTATTTCTGGAATTCCACTGAGAAAAATAGTCATTTTTATCGAATATTTTCAGTAATGTAAAATTATTTGCATTGTCAGAACACTGTCTAGAACTACATCAACATTTCACATTTGAAATTTGCTTACTCCTTTGTTGTTACTGACATGATTTTTTTATTATTCCTTAGTTGTGCCAATTATTTTTTAATATGCATATTTTTATTTTCTTTCTAGGTCCAGTTCGCCCACTGGATGGAAAAAGGAATATCTCCGGACGTCTACTTCATCATCTACTATCTGTTCCGGGTGATTTTCGTCCACGCGGTGCCCTGCATTTCCCTGGTGGCACTCAACCTCCTCCTCTTCCGCGCCTTGAGGAAGGCACAGGAGAAGCGAGACAAGCTCTTCAAGGAGAACAGGAAGAGCGAGTGCAAGAGGCTGAGAGACTCAAACTGCACGACTCTGATGCTAATCGTCGTCGTAACTGTCTTTCTTGTTACTGAGATTCCACTGGCAGTTGTAACGGTAAGGAAAGCACAAATTTTCTTTTTAAATTAATTAATGAGAGAAAAACTTTTTAGAAATGAGACAAATGTCAGTAAATAAGAAAACTATCGACGGTTTCACCAATTTAGGCATCATCAGGACTAAAAACGATAGGATGCTACAGATGCTGAACAGAGGTAGCAGTCTAAAAACGATAGTACATCAACCAAAGCAGATAGTAGGTTTATAGAACAACTTTATTCGTATTTATAATTAATAAACTTGTATATGATATGAATTGTGACTGGTTAGTTATTTACTGGTATTAAGGAAGCCTAAGGCTTTGTTTGGAATATTTTAATAATATTCTAACAATGTTATATTTAATAAATTAATTAAAAAATAATATTAAAATATATTCTTAAAAATTATAATGAAGAAACTAAATCGCGATTCTTCTGCCGAATCCACAGTTTAGTAACAAAACGGTAATTCGTTAAAAAAAAACATTACAGTTGATCGACAGTAAGGAAAAATCACTAAACATGTCGGCTTGTTAGTTATTAATTATATGGTAAGATCTGAATTAAACATTAAATTAATTATCAATTTATTTTTTGTCTTTATTCCAAAGATGAGATTTTAGCATTTGGCTTTATAATTTCAAATCTAAATTCGAGCCCATGGTAATATACATTTTTTCTGCTCAACTGTTTTAAATGGCATAAAAAAATAGGAAACCTGAATAAGTTTCCACTATTGTAAACATTGAGTAATCAACGCGCTTTGCTTTCTGTCGTGGAAAAAAAAAATTTAATGAAAAGACTTTTTTCATTAATGGTTGAAACTGTTGTCGTTAAAGCTTTTGACGTAAAGTAAGTTCTGTGTTTTTTTTGTTTTTCTCTTTTTTTTGTTTCAGTTTGTTTTAATTAATGGTAGGACTTGTAATGCAGTTGCTCTCAAATAAATTTCATCAGGCTTTCATGATGACAAAGTGTACGAACGTTTATTATGTGAAACAAAATTTTTCTCTTAACGATATCCTTGAGTGTTTTGGAATGTAAAGGACTCACTGCAGCTACCTATTTCATCATTTCCGTCAGGATTGACTCTTCATTGAATTCTTGGTCATTTTCTTATCTCTAACCAGTCTCAGCGCCAAATTGTATATTTTAACCGCCTCTCTTAATATCATAATTCGCAACATCCTTAGGAACAGAGAAGGTTCTTCTATCTTGATGTAGAAGTTTTTCTAATCCAATATAGTGTGGAAGGTCACTACAGTTGTTCTTTTTGTTATAACCATTTTCCATATTTATAGGAAAATAAACTTATAAGTATATTATTTATATCAAAATATATTATTTAACTTCCATAACTACTTAAAGTAAAGGAATTATGGAAAACGATTAAAAATAAATGAAGGAAAAAAAATTAACACATTTTGATATCACTCGAGTCCAATAAAGTTCAATATAAGAGTAAATATATAACATGCGTAGTAGGTGTTATACCATTCGCATGGATTTTACTGGAGACAGACCGACAGACAGAAACCAAATTTGTTTCTAGATATCTTAGAAAACGGTTTATGACGGTTGATTTAAGGAACCAAAGGTAAATGGACTAAGTGGTGGAGTGACCGAGTGAAAGCTCTGATAGCTAAGAAGAAGGCAGCCTGGAAAGAATATTATAGAGTCAAGAGTGTAGCCAACTGGGAGCTCTATGTCAGAAGAAGAAAAGAAACTAAAATAAAAATAAGCAAGAGCCTGCAAAATGATTACAAATAAAACACAAAAATCTTCTGAATAAGGATAAAAGCATTGAAAGGTAAGATAAGTAAACCTATTAGAAACGTGAGGGATGAAGGAGGACAATTAATCACTGGGAATGAGGAAATATTGGAGAGATGGCGATGCCATTATGTTGCGATACTCTCTGGTGGCGGTGAAGATAAAATGGAAGAAGAGAAAATGGAACCTGGAAGGAAGAATACGATGATGTGATCTGCTGGGAGGTGGACGTCATATGTGCTATAGAGAAGATGAGAGTTAGCAAAGCAGCAGGCAGAGATGGCATTGCGCCAGAACTTATAGAGTTTGGAGGTCCGGATCTTCAAAAAGAGCTACAAGGTTTTTTCAAAATATATTTTCTGCCAAAGTTATACCCAAGGAATGGGAGTACAATATTATCATACCAATCCACAAGAAAGGAAGCTCAAGTAACTGTGAAAACTATCGGCTTATTTTTCTCTTCCAAGTAGTCTATAAGCTTTACTCCTCTATTTTGGAAAATAAGCTCAGGGCAATTGTTTAAGGCCAGCTGGAAGAAGAGCAAACTGCATTTAGACCCCACCGCCAGACACAAGACCACATCTTCTCGCTCAGGTCAATTATTGAGAAGTCATGAGACAGAGGGAATAGCATTTACCTCGCGTTTCTCGATAAAAAGATAGCCTTTGGTTCGTTTCCGAGAAAAGAAATATGGGCTTCTGTAGCCGCTAAAAATGTGCCCAAGGAATTGATTGGTGCAATAAAATCTACCTACCACGACTCTAAAGGCATAGTTAGAATAAACGGAACAGAAACCAGGACTTTTAACATGATTAAAGGAGTTAAATAAGCTGACAGTTCTCTCCTTTTCACCATATTCATGGATGAAATTTTAAAAATATACAAGTGGAGTACGACACGGACAGTCGAGGGAAAGTAGAATATGAGGACAATACTGGACCAAGTTCTATTTTTGGAAGCCAGGCCCACTGGACATCGACCTCGAGGAAGACCCAGACTGTTATGGTCCGATCACATCTCCAGAATAGGGGAAAGAGTCTGGACTCCATGAGAGCGCTGGCTCGGGAACGTGATGCCTAGCTGACTTGGACTGGGGCACCTCCATTTTGAGAGGCACAAAGGAGGAAGATGAAGAAGAAGGTTTTACGATTTTGAGTTAATTACTATTCTGCATAATCCAAGTATATATATATATATATATATATATATATATATATATATATATATATATATATATATATATATATAAGCTGCCAGTCACTTAAGTTCTTCAAATATATTGGAAAAAAAAATAAATAGAAATGTATAGTTTAGAGAAAATATCTGTGATGAAGATTTGGAAGGCAAATTACATATCATTGTACAACAATCACTTGTGTTGAGCACGAGCGATCTCAACCGATTTAAGCAGTTCATCTTCTGTATGTAAATAATTTTTTTTGGATTTTGGTAATTTTTGTTAGGCCCTTCTACAAAATATTAGTAAAAAAGTTGTTTTTGCAGCTGGGTAAAGATTTTTAAGTTTTAATTGTTTAATGATTTTAATTTTCCAGAAATTAAATTAAATTACATCCAACATCTGTTTATTATAGTTTCTATATGATATACAGAATACAATATATATATATATATATATATATATATATATATATATATATATATATATATATGCATTGTAAATAACGTAACAGTTTTATAAACTATAAGAAAAAAAATATATATATATGTGTGTGTGTGTATTACAATCTAACGCAGTATTGCTATTGCATGAAACAGGTTTTTTTTACGCTTGATGTTAAGATGAATTAATATTTTTTTTAAATGGTTAAAAAAATAGCTTAAAAAATTATATATTTTAATTTTTGTGATTTTTCTAACGTCCATTTTCAGAATGCTTCATTCAATTTTAAATTTCAAAAATAGTGAAAAAATCCTATGATATTATCTTACTAATTTAAGAAACTTACCAGGAATGATAAATTAGCCAATCGACTGATGAAACATCTCAACCCATGTTTTTTGTCTCTAAATTGGTTTTGAATTAAAACTCAAATTAAAAACAGTTTCAAACAAAACACGAAAAGCTTTTAAAGTCTACTAGCCATCAATTGATAGTCCAAATATTTTCCTGTCCGGTGTTTGTGTTCCGTTTCAGAACTTCGCTCCAACGCTTCTATTCAACAGCGTGTGGCTATCGGAGTTGTTGAGTTCGCTTTTGTAACATGGCACAGAACTGATTGGAAACAGCTCTGCCCAGTATTGGAAACAATAAGGTTGTACACTGGTCATTGGTATATTTATTGATTGACAATGTCTCCTCTACACCTAAAGGCCATTAGCGAAATCTAACATTCGAATTATATTACAATATTTTAGACAGTTTTAGAAAAATTGAAACTTTCAAAAGTTTGTTTACATCGTTCACCTAATTTTTATTTTTTGAATATTGTTAATAATTTGGGAAAGTTTTAGAATTTGAACAGTTCTTTCGTCATGGTTATCTTAGGTCTTGTAGAACAAAACTGTTTCCGATATAGTTGTACAAGGATCATTCTCAAATAAACTGATACTTAGGCTGTCCTGTGGTTTCTAGAAGCTTGGGATTTTTCATCTTTTCAAAAGTGTTTTTTTTTTTTTTTTAACCCCTTTGATCGACATTTATTTCGTCTCAAAGTGAGAGTTTGAGATGTTTAATGTTTAAAAATAACTTATGTAAAAAATATTCTTGTGGAAATTTCGCGTGAGTTACATTCTGTCCGTAGTGAATTTCGAAAATTTTCACTAAATAAATTAAATCAAATAAGCATATATTGATTATTAGGTGTACATCACACAAGAGCAACTAGTCCTACTAGGTAATAACGTAATAATCTTACGTTACGTTACGTTACGACAGCTGGAAAGACCGACAGCCCACGCAAAGAAATTGGCATTATCTCCAGAAAACTATAATAGCAATTTATTTAATCCTTATAATATTGAAATTAAAACAATAATAGTCTGCCAGTCGGATCACGTCTAAATAAATCACACCTAATGGGAAACCGCTGACGTATCCAACTTTTTGGATTTTTTTGCAGATATTTAATTTAGAGCGTCGTGAAAGAAAACAGTATAATAGTTTTAGTCTTCGATTTAGCTTTTTATATTTGTTCTTGATGTGTGGACCCCATGCCATTCTTCTGTCAAATGTTAGGCCAAGGTATCAAATTTTATCTGTCTGCGGAATTAGTTAGTACATTGTAGAGATATATTGGAGGGAAGGTTCCTTGTCGAAGAGTAAAAGCAATATGTTGGGATTTGTCTTGGTCAAGTCGAATTTTCGAAAGTGTGCACCAGTCATAAAGTTTTGTTAGATGATGTAAATTCTGTTGAGGCGTGTTGTGGATAGTTAATTTTATAACAATGTGATATCTAGTTAATTTTCAATTTTAATCTACTCTGTTAAATCACATGTCTTATTAATTTCTATTACTCTTTGTTATTTCTTATCTTTGCATGCTTACCTTATTCTGCGACTAATTATATTTAGTCTTATAAGATTGCGATATCGGTGTGAGTTTAAATTCAATATTCATCCCAAATGATTTATTTTCTATTACTTTTACTTTTTTTATACTTACATTTTATTTATTTATATCTTTCTTTTATTTGCTGTATTTTGTCCTTGTAGTCTTGAAGAAAGCCTATAAAGGGACTGGAACGTCGGCATTCATTCAATAATTTGATGATATTCTCTGTTTAATTTTAATAGCTCCTTGATCACTAGATTATTATCGTCAACTACTCACGCACATAATTATTATTTGCATCGATCCAGAGGAGACGGAAATTATTGTTATTGGAGAGACAGGAGATGGACAAACAGACTGTATTTAAAAATGTAGGATGAGATAGAATATTGCAAATTGGAAGAGGAATAAAATAATGATCTAGTACAGTTAATTAAGAATTTGTCAAATGGAGAAAAAACTATTGGTTCATTAATTACTGTATACCACATATGCTGTTATGTAACATGATATTATCGTATCTTACTTGTGAAAAAATAACAATTTTTAACAGAGACAATGTATAATCCTAAATCCAATTCAAGAAATGGAATCAGGACCCTTGAAAATCTAATAAGCGATACCTATACCGAAGAATTTTGAAAATTAATAATTAAATAGAAATACTCGTGGCCGAACAAAATTTCGGTAATAAATTTGACAATAACAACTTCAAAAACCTAATGAACGATCAAAAAATCGACGAAATAGATAGATTAGATTAAAATTGAAAATTAACTAGGTATCACATTGTTATAAAATTAACTATCCACAACACGCCTCAACAGAATTTACAACATCATCTAACAAAACTTTATGACTGGTGCACACTTTCGAAAATTCGACTTAACCAAGACAAATCCCAACATATTGCTTTTACTCTTGATACGCTTATTGATATTGCTTTTAAGCCGATACCTTACATGGACATCCTAACTCTCATAGAAGACAACCTGACATTACATGCCTGACAACACTCGCAGAAGACTGAAAAGGAGGTAGATGAGGAATCTCCTTGCCTAACTATATACAATAATCAAAAAAGGAAGAGCTGGATATTACTCTCTATCATGTCCATGATGCCACAATATTTATTTTTTAGTATATGAAAAAAAAAGAAAAAAAAACTATCACATAATATAAACTTTATATCAAATCAAAACCATACAAAATTTGATTAAATATAATAACACTTAACAAAATAATTATATATTAATCCATGTAATTACAGGTCTTACACGTAATATCAAGTAGCGTGACAGAAATCCTGGACTATTCAGTGGCAAACGGGCTGATCCTCTTCACCAACTTCTTTATCATCGTCAGCTACCCGATCAATTTCGCCATCTACTGCGGCATGTCTCGCCAGTTCAGGGAGACCTTCAAGGAACTCTTCATCCGCGGCGCTGTCCAGGTTACGAGGCGGAACGGTGGAGGATCATCTAAGTACTCGCTGGTCAACGGACCAAGGACATCCACGAATGAGACAGTCCTCTAAAGGTTAGTAGGAAATTGGTTGTCATTTCAAAACATGACTGTTTTTATAAGGAAGCAGGAAAAAAAATAAGCGAAGGGATGTTTTCTTGGGTTACTGCAAAAAGTTATTTTTTATTATAACTAAAAAATACCATGAGCAAACTATGATAAAATATAATAAAACATGACACAGACTTGTACGGAAACTACCTATTGGTAGCACTCCAAGAATAGTTCATAGAGGCCATCTTTTTTAGCGCCTTGGAGGATTATCGGGAATTGAAGAGGAAGCAAGGTTAGAAACTAGTGGGTTTGGATGGGTATGGAATTTATTATGGAAAGATAGGTATCTGTTTAGGATCAAATCAATTTCATATGGATCATTTAAATCATTATGTATGATTTTGTGGCGAAGTAAGGAGCATTGAAATTTTTTCGAAGGATTTTACATTATAAGAATTAGTTTAAAAAAAAAAAAGTAATTTAAATCAGATAGATATAAAAATTATCTGAAACAAATTCAGCAGAAGTTCCCTTTATTCTATCTAGTTCCTGCATTACAATCAGTGAGATCTTATTATTAAGATATATATATATATATATATATATATATATATATATATATATATATATATATATATATATATATATATATATATATATACATATGTATATCTAGAGTATTAGGCTAATCCTTAAGGAATAGAACAACACACTACTAAGACGAAACACATACAAATTTGTACAAAGTTAGTTTTTAAAATCTAAATAATTCAAGATTAATACATCAAATACCTTGGATGTCAAATATACAGGAATAAAAAAAATCAAATTATCAATTAAATTGAACGTTTTAGAGCCCTTTGATTCCAAAAAATTAAATTTAAAAAAAAGTCTTGTTTCTAGGCACTCATGGTCCTAGTATTGGTATGAGTTTTGTGAAGGTATTTTCCATGATATTGTTGATTTGATGATATTTTGTATGAAAATTTCAGTACATCCTAACCATAAATAATTTTATTGCATTGTAATTTTGTAATTTAGATGAATTTTATGATTTAAACGCCTCTCCAAGATATATTCAAGAAAAAAAACGATTTTTCAATAATATTTATCAATATTTTTAAAGCGTTATTATTATTAGTTACAGTAATTAATTAATTCATTTTAGTTACAGTAATTAATTTGTTTTAAAAATAAAGTCAGTTAAGTGAGTGTTTTAGTTAGGAGTGCGCCAAGATAACATCGGTTAGCCTGCCGGGCTACACGACTTGATTATAGGTTTGTTTTTTGCGATGGATTTAAATTTTTTCTGGAGGAAAGAAGGTTGACTTAACAATAAAAAGGCAGATAATTGCCTAAATATCTATAAACGCCAAATTGGACGTAAGTTTTAAGTATAAGCATGAAAATTGGATAACAAATTATTGCGAAAAATTACCAAAAATATTACTCTAAAGACAAAGTTTATGTTGGTGGATACATTTCGGAGGAGAGGGGGAAGGGGAGAGGAGAGGATACATCCCTCAATACCTCACTGCGTACGCCACTGGGTAGAACTAATTCCCACAAAGACGGGAGGGCGAGGGGAGGGTTGATTTTTTAGTTCTTTGTTGATATCTTTCTGGCATAATAAAAATCTAGAAAAATCTAATTGTGAAAAATGCATTATTTTTTTTGACGCCATCTTGAAAAAATCATTAAAAATCGTGTGTGGTATCAAATTACAGAAAATTTCTTGCTAAAAAAGAATGTGACATTGGTTGTAAAAAATAAATAACAAAATGGTGTCCGAAAACCTGAAAGATTTTGCATTGTAGTAAACCTAACATTTTTGCTCATATTTAATTCATTGTCCAATATCTTGCAAACCACCAACTGCGGGAAAAACATGACCTTTTTCAAAGTAAAGTAATTTTTTTTAAATTTGAGTCCTGATAGAGCTCATTATGTTTACTGGTTTCCGCGATAAAGTTTTCAAAAATACAATTTTTTATTTTCCAATAAACGCGAAATCATCATTTTGTGAGTTTAATTTGACAAATATCATGGAAAACCACCTTCCTACAAAAATAATTATCATTGACTACTTTATGGTGCATTAAACTAGCTCTAATTTGAGCGATGATAGATCTCTGTAGGTTAAATAATTCTCGAAATAATGTTTTAAAAAAAAAGTTTTAAAAAAAAAGAGAGAAATCACCATTTTGTGAATTTATTTTGGCTAATATCATGGAAACATTTTTTCCTACGAAGATAAACATGAACTACTTTATGGTGCATTAAAAATTTCGATTTGAGTGGTAATAGACAACTGCACACCTAATAGCTCCCAAGAGAAAGTTATTAAAATAAGTTTTTAAAAAAGTGAGAAATAACCAACCCTTTTATGTGATTTTTTCCTTTGTTATTATTCACCAACTAAAACAAGCAATTCGACAGTAAGTGGTAGCTATTCCACTGGAAGGGAATTAGTTAGTATGCAACAACGGCACTCACTTGTCTGACATTTTTGAACCGGATTAATTACTGTAACTAAAATGGCATTTCATGTACTTTCAGATGAGAATTAAAAAAAAAAAATCTCATGTTTATTTTAGATGATTTTAGCCTAAATATGTGTCAGTTACTTTTTCCGCACCTTATACTTTTCAAAATACCTCAATATTGAAAAGAATTCGGGTGAGAATGACGCTAGCGGATTCTTGTCTAGTTGTTGCATTATTAATAAATTCAAAATTTTGTATTTAACAGAACTTTTAAATTTTCTGTGTTTTGTAATTAATCTCATTTACAGTAAATAATTCATTTATTTTATTCAATTATTTCTTTATGTATGCTTGTTATCTATGTATATATATATATATAGATATATATATGTTCAAAACCAAATTTTCAATTGAACAGAGATATAAAAATTTGTTGAGAAAAAAATTCTAAAATTTAAACTTTTAAGTATTTTATTAAAAAACTTAAAATGATACTTTTAACTTTACTGTTAGTTAACAAGATAATTCATAGGAGTACTGGAAAATTTAAATAAAGTTTCTATAAGCCAAAGGTATAAAAACAAAATTGAATTTAAAATACATGAATAGTGATGTTAACAGACAATTGCATGTAAGTAACACTCACTAATGATTTATGTTTATGACTATGTTTTTGTTCAATAAGCGATATTATGTAAATCTATTTATTTACAAGGAAAATAAACATCAACGTAAGACTGTAACTTACATCGAAATGAGCGATTTTTTTTATCAACTAAGGCAGCTTTAGAATCAATTATTTGAATAATGTAATATATATTGACAAATATATAGACGAATATAAAACAATATAAATAAACTTTTATTGATCTGTTAAACAGAAAACCATTGAATCATTAGCAACACATCGAAACCCGCTCTTTGTCAAGACATGTGTCTACTCGAGTTTAGATTATTCAATTTATTAGGCTCATAAATATTATTCTTTAAACTATGAGACCCCTTGTTTATAAACTGCTAACTCTCCCTCTAAATGAAACAACAAACCGGACCTGAACGACTCCAGCTGCCTTCATGAATTCTATCGTCCCCCACCCAGGAACGGAATTCCAGATATTCCCGATATGGTTTTCATGAGGACCTGGGAAACTCTATTACGATCCTAATCAAGCGCTTAATAGCTTAGCAAATTAAACATTAGATTACAGCATTTTTTTGTGTGCTGTAAGGTTTATATTAACAACTCATTAAAAAGGAATATTGGAACATCATTGGTATCACATCAAATTTAGTTGCAATTCTATCGATTTTTTTTTATTATAATCGTATATGAAATAAAACAGTTAGTCATAAACGCAACACCTCTTTATGCGAGACAGGGCATTAGAAATATTCCATCACCATTTTGTTAAATTTAATTGCTATAAGTTGTTAAATAGTCGTAAAATAGTGTTAAACGGTCTGGTAAAAATATACTATTTCTCACTGTATTTAAACAGTTCGCCAGACAGATCAAACGCTTTTTCTTCGGCTACAGAGGTGAATTTAAAGAAAACGACAAACACGTTAGGTACTATACTGCTTAGTAATTTTACATTTAATTTGGTATTACATGAATTATATAGTGCGGGAAAGCATTGCGATTATGAATACTTCGAGTTTTAACGGAAATACACGTTTTAAAGTCCTCCGAGTCCAAATGACCAAGTCTCGCAAAATGGTCTGTGACTTTACTGGAAGCGTATGATTTATTTAATATTTTCCCAGTTTGAAAACAAATTTCCAGAAATAAGAGTAGTGATTTAGAAGTAGTTGTGAAGCTAATTATTTAAAAAAAAATTAATATCATGTAAAGTGATAGAAGTTAATGGAGAGAGATGATAACTCATAAATGTTGTAGTCAATAATTTCTAATTTTATGTTATTCTATGAAAAATTTAAAATTTCAATAAGTAATTTCTACTCAAAATAGGTTGGTATATGTAAGTTGGGTGATGCGCGAACCGCACCAGATTTTTTTCTTTTTTTTTCTTTCTGTCCAGGCAGAATTGTATTTCTTATATATATAATTTTTTTTTTAAATGTTTACTTTTAAATTGGATTATCTTTATTGTTTTAATTCGAATTTCATTTTATTTTTTTTATATTGGTAAATTATTCTTGTATATATAATTATGTTGAGCTCAGATAGTTGATTTAAGGCCAATTATGTTATATATGAGGGCTTTCCCCAAACACAATTAAATAAATATTGTCATTTAAATTCCTACTCGTTTCGGTTATGTATTTTGAAAGATTTATTCTATTGAAATATGTTTGTAATAGTTTTCCGAGAGAAATAATAAAAGAAAATCTTTATTCCTGGAGAAGGTAAGAATAAAAGAAGAGAAAAGATGCGAGATGCTTGGGATTTGAGTTTCTCCCGAGAGACCCAAAGGCAAACCAGTTCCCCTCCCAGGGGTGGTGTCACAGATCTCCATCCTTCCGAGGAATAATACCCCATGCCAATCTTGGAGTCTCTAGTCGAGTGACAGAAATAATGACTATTCATTAACGAAAGTGTCGTGAAGTAAAACAAGCAGTGTAATTATGCTCTACGGATTCTTCGTAGAAGTTGGAGTACGACCTACTTCATTATTGAGGTGTAGATACGTAATGTATCTACTAGTGTAAGTCAGTAATTATCCGCAATTTAGTTGTAAATTATAATTGCAATACTTATAGGAAACTTAAATTAATTAATTCTTCAACATAGTCCCCTTGATTTTCAACCCACTTGGTCGTTCGTTGCAGAAGCTTCCTGATGACCTCAGAAAAAAGGCTGAGAAACAAGCCATGAATGCACCACATCTTTTAATTCTTCGCCCAAGGTAATTCGAGGACCCCTTCATGAATCTTTGAGTGGACCAAACAAGTGGTGTTCAGAAGGCGCAAGATCAGGACTATACGGAGGATGATCCATCACTTCAATCTTGAGCTTCCGGAGCGTTTCAGTAGTGTGGGCAGCAGTATGTGGATGGGCATTATCGTGCAACAAAACACCTGATGCAACGACAGTAGTCCTTGGCGTTTGCTTCGAATTGCAGACTTCAGTCTATCAGTAAGCATTTCACTGTACCGCGCTCTGTTTACTGTTATGCCTATGTTTATTGTTGAAAACGTTGCTCTTCTTAGGTGAAAACAGAAAACGGGCAATCATGGTTAACGACAAAGCAGCGACGATGAAACTAACCTAGAAATATGAAACATAAACAGTAATAATCACAAGAATCTCGCTTAATTTTGAGTTATCTCAAAAACAATTAGCCATAGAAAGTTAAAATTTTGTATTTAGGATTGTTGTTAAATCTATTTGTAAACCGCTCTTTTTGGTCACTACATGATTACCGGTACTTTACTTGAAGGTCATTACTGATTTTCATAAAAAATTATGTTAAAATATAATGTAGAACTTCTCGAACATACATAATCGCTTCCTCTCTACCGCTTAAGCAGTGTTAGGAGCCCGCTAATTGGGCTAGATCCAATTTTCTCGCTCGCGAACCAACAACCTTCTCCACGTCCAGTCCAAGTCTCTCCGGTCAAAGAGCTCTTTAACACTGTTTTACCAGATTCTTCTGGGTCTTCCCCGAGGTCTTCTATCCTCCACGTTGGTCTCGTATATAGCTCTGGCAATACGATTCTCAGCCACACGGAAAAAATGCCCGAACCATCTCATTCTGTGTTCCTTAATGATGTCTGCTGCCAAATTAGCTCTCATAATCGCGTTCCTTACCCGATCCCTTCTTGTTTTCCCCTCAACTTTTCTAAGATATCTCATTTCCATAGGCTGGAGTTGATTCTTATGATTGCTGGTGAGAGTCAAAGATTCTCTTGAGTATGTTAGGATTGGGAGAAAGGTGTTTTTAAAGATTGTCTTCTTTATATCCTTTGTAACCTCTTTCTTTCCAATAAAGCCTCGTTTAAGGGCTTTGAAACACCTTCCTGCACTTTTTATACTTTCTTGGATCCTCCATCTATCCATCCGTACTCATTTAAATGGGTGCCGAGATATTTAAAGTCTGTGAATTGATCCAGAGGAACACCATTTAAGCGGACTATTTGTTTTCTCATTCTCCTCTCCTTTCTATTCTCATAACTTTTGTTTTATCAACATTTATTTCCATGTTGATTTTTCTTAATTCCTCCTGGAGGACTCTGAAGTTAAACTGGAGGTTGCTGCATTTATTACCGAATATGACGAGATCATGGGCGAAAGCTAACGGCGTGAAGAATCTAGACCCCATGTTTCTGTAGCCCAGGTGATAAGACCTCATTTTCATCTGTGCTCTTCTAAGGCTAGAATCCAATACTATTATGAAAAGCAATGGGATTTTCCCTGAAGCAAGGAATTCCTTCGACTTGTAGTTGCGTATTCTGACAACATTTCTCTGTTCCCTATATTTTAAGTCTGTACTCAAATTTGTTTTTCTCAGTCCTATTCCAATTCCTTTTTCTTCTAAAGTATTTGTTAGGTCCTGTTTTTTTAACTCTATCAAATGCCATTAATTAGTCCACTAAGCCGGCATAGACTTCTTTATCCTTCTCTCTTACCTTCTCGAATATCTGCCTCATTATGAAAATGAGATCCTAATGTTCTATTACTTCGAGAGCTATATTGCTCCTCACCAAGCATTAGTTCCACGATTGTCCTAAGCCGCTTTTCTAGAATCCTGGAATAAATCTTGCCTGATACGCTCAGAAGGGAAATTCCTCGGTGATTTTCACACTCCCTATTGTCACTTTTTTTAAAAATGGGAACTCTAACTGACTCCTCCCATTCTTTTGGAATTTCCTTTCACTTCCATATCAGATTCAGTAGGTGTTGAAGCATTTCCACTCCTTTCGCTCCCATGTATTTTACCATTTCCGGGGAGATTTCATCTTTACCTGCTATTTTAAGAGAGGTAATTGCATCTTCCACTTCCTCTTCACCGTCGTCCAGCAGCTCCTTAAAGCATTCGGTCCATCGATTCATTATATTTTCACTTTTTATAAGAACTCTTCCGTTTTTCTCTTTAATGTACTTTAATAGTACCTCCTTATAATTGCGCATGCTTTTAAGAGTTCTGTAAAATGTCTTCTAGTTAGTCCGAGCATCCTCTTCCAATTTCCTATCGAAGTCCTCCCACGTATTTAGCATTTCTTCTGTGCTCTTTATATCTAGCGTAGTCCTCTTCTGATTCTGTTTTCAAGTACTTCTTCCGACATCTTAGTACTTCTTCAGTTGGACCTGGGCCTTTACTTCTTCATTCCACCATGCTGTTCTTTTTCCCCTTTGCCCCACAGGAGTTTTTCCACATACCAGTTTAGCCGACGACACCAAGACATGTCTGAATGCATTCTAGCAGATCTCAATATCTTCAGCATCCGATTTGTTCCTGTTCTAGCTCTTTAATTGTTTCTTGATAGGCTTGGGCAGTTTCCGTATTCTTCAGCTTGCAGACTTTAGTTTTGTACGTTCGGATGGGTTTTGTTTTTTGCTCTTCCTTCCTGAATCTCCCTTGCTGCCAAGTCCATCTTTAGTAGAAGGTGATCACTACTTATTTCGAAACCTCTCCTTACTCTAGCATCCATTGAATCCCTGAGAGTCTCCTTAGGTATGAGGAAGTAGTCTATTATGGACTCCTCCCTACGTACAGGTTCTACCTTTGTGTTCTTATGAACCTCCTTATGGGAGAATAAACTATTTGCTAAGCATAGCGTAAAAATACTTTCCCCATTATTGAGAGTCCCCTCTCCATACCTTCTAATTGCTCTGTGCCATTCCTTCACACTATTACCGACTCTACCATTCAGGTCTCCCATAATGATATGCATTCCCTCACTGTCATCCAGCTCCTGCTGGAGAGTTTCCAAAAAGTTGGGTTTCTCTGTTGCAGATACGTTATTGTTGGAGCCACACACGACAAATATTGTAAAAAGCCTATTCACCAACGTCAGCTTGACAGTCATTATCTTATCACTAACGCCTTTCCACTCCTGTAAGATCTGCACAGCATCCTGTGCATCGTGTATTAAACATACAAAACAACTCTTGGCATGTGTCTCGAAAGTGTCTCCTGAGTATAAGATCAGATAGTCCCTAATTCCTTCTTCTTCTTTTTCTTTCCTATAGATTTCGGCGTCCCAGTATAGCTTTCCCGATTTCCTCAATCAGCTCCATCTCCTTTCCGATCAATCTACTTGACGTTCCATGTTCCAAGTTTAATTATCCGTTTTCCGCGCCATGTTTTCCGCGCCACTGATCAGCTCGTTACTTTGTGTTCTTTTCATAGTTTTGTGTCTTATATACCAACCATCTCAAATTTGGTATATAAGACATACATATAATTTTAAATAACATAATAAATTTTGGTTAAAATTGGCAAACCGGAAGTAGTACTTTACTTGTAGGTCATATTAGACTTTCATCAAAAATTATATTAAAAAATAAAGTAAAACATCTCAAATTTGGTAAATAGGAATTTTATATCACTATGAATGTATTTACTAGATTTTGTTTAAAATTGGTGAGCCGAAAAGGGTGCTTTACTTAAAGGTCATAATAAACTTGCATACAAAATTATATTAAAATTAAATACAGAGATCAAATGGTTCGGTAATAAAGGCCACAAACGCGATTTTTTTTTTCACTCTTATTATTATTATTTATTACTTGTTTTAAGTGTTAAAATTTAGTGTAAAATACTTGTTTTCCTCTCCATTTGTGAGACAAACAATTCTGCAGCAGGAAAATAAGATATAAGTTAAGTGGGTTCTTCTCCCTAAAATGTCGAAACTGCCGATTTCCAATGTTGATCTAGTGACATTGACAGCTCTAACGTTGTCACGTAACACGAAGAAATCACTTGGGAACTTGTTACCTACTGAAAGGAAACGACATATAATAACGGAATATGACTTCCAGAAACAAGAGTATCTGTGTATGTGTGTCAATAGATGGATGTCGTGATGGCGAATAATGTTTTTGAGGAACTGCAATCTTGGGAAACTAGTAACCAAATTCAGGATCACTTTTTGAGCCACCGATTTATAGTTTACTAGAAGTCATATGTTGTCGACCTCCGATATTTTTTTATATTTGGCATCAGAAAATTAAAGTCATGATTAATTTTAAATAAATAATAAAAGTTTATTATTTGTGCATGGATATTAAAATTTTTAGAATCTTTTCAATATTGAGGTCCATTACTGATTATCGAAGGTGCTGATTAGGAAAATACTGCCGATGCTACGATCACGCGGAAGGGTGTTTATTTAGTTTAACTTTTTTGATTTCTTAAATATTCAGTTTCATTATTATTAATACACATACACACACATGCATATATATATATATATATATATATATATATATAACTTACGCCCGGTCTGAACTTTACAATAAAAAAAAGGAAATAAGGGAACAAACGACACTCTCGAGTATTGTACAAAGACTGCTTTATTCTTTCTTATAATCTCCTATATATAGTCTTAAGGTCTATTTACATTTGTGATATAGGATTACGTGTGATATTATGCTACTCGCTATCTTAACTCCCCCCCCTGCCAGTTTATGACTACTCCTCATAAACTTAAAACTGAGCAAACAAAAATTAAAAGAACAACAAAAAGAAATACATTATAAAAAGAAATATACTATACAGAAATATACTATCATACAAAAAGTAAACAAACTTTCTCCTATTACACTCCTGTCCTCAGTCAAATGTTCTTATATATTAAAACAAACATAACATATATTGGTACTTGCTATTATACTTGAACTTAAATCTATTCTCTGGGATAAAAATCTTGGTAGTGAGGAGAAGAGGACACCTATATTTTATTCAGTGAACGTATGGTTTCAGCTGTTCCACGTGTACCGTTCTACGTTTCCGAGGCTCCCTGATACTTTGTATCACTACGACATTATGTTCCCGAATCCCAATGACTTTAAACGGCCCTTCATATCGCGTCACCTCCTTGTTCCTGTTTGACCCTAGTTTTCGGTAGACCACCGTTCCTATTCTTATGTCCTCCATTCTGTCTTTTAGTCCGGTATTCGCCCTTGCCACTCTCCTGCTTTTCTCTTTTTCCATATTTGAGCGTGCTTTTTTCCATATGTTCGACAATGTGATTCGGTTGCTTATGACGGCTTCCGTTATGTCTTCCTCCACTGCGGTGTCCCTGCAATCTCTTCTATGTTCACGCATCCCGAAGAGCATTTCGAATGGAGCAAAGCCTGTCCCCATATGAATGGAATGATTGTACGCTGCTACGGCTCTCGGCATTGCCTCCTCCGGTTTCCATCCCTTTTCTACATGATACACACGCAAGTGGTCCCCCAGCGTGCTGTGTAGACGCTCAATACAGCCTCTATTTTTCGGGTGTCCCGGAGTATTGACGTGCCACCTTATGTTTAGCGTCTTCATTTCCTTTCTGATGCTGTTGTTGTCGAATTCTCGTCCGCCATCCGATGATATCCTGTAAGGCATCCCATAATACTGAAACCATGCTTTCAACGCCTCTATTGCCGCTCCGGATGTCCGGTCCTGAACCGCGTACGCCGTCGCGGCCTTGCTAAAGATGTCGATTATCGTAACCCATTTGCATCCTTTCCACGTAAACGTATCGATTTGTAAGTCCGTTAAAGGAGTGATTGGTGTCGGGGTCTCCTCCTGTTTTGCTTTTGGTGGGTGGCGGTCGTATTTAGTGACCTGGCAGATATCACAACTCCCGACTACATCTTCTATAGTCCTCTTCATCCCCCACCAGAAGTATTTTCTCTTCAGGGCTTGCAACGTTTCCCCCACTCCCCTGTGATTGGTCTTATCTTGGTGGTACGCGACAGTTACATCATGCTGTTGCTCCGGGTCACGCACCGTTTCCACCATCAATTTTCACCTTATAAACATCCGATCGGTCCCGATCTTTTCCGAGCACCACAGGTACTTTATTTTCTCCCATATTGCCGCGTTCCCCACGTAAATATAGTGTGTTTTTCCCGGCCTGGACGCGTCTTTGAGTGCTTTACAAATTTGCTCCTCTTGCACTCCCGGTTGAGACCAGATTGTATGGATTCGGCCTTTAGCGTATTTCCCGTACTCAATCTTCATGAGGCCCGAGGTTCTAGTCTTCCATATGATCTGCCTGTATTTGTCGTTAATGATGTCCTCTCTTTCCTCCATTTCTCTAGACCTTTCCTCTTCCGAACTGTCGCTCTCTCGTGATTCGGTATCCTCTTCCTCTCCCGGTACTCCCTGTTCTCCTTCCCTCTCTGGTGTCCACTCACTAATGAATTGTCTCAGATCTTTTGAATGTTCACCCCGTTCTTCCTCTATCGCATTCATTACATTAACTTGCACTGCTCGCGACAGCCAATCTGCCACGACATTTTCCCTTCCTGGCTTGTAACTTATCTCAAAATTATATTGGCTTAGAAGCTCTTTCCACCTGGTTATCCTTGCCGATGACTCCTTCAGCTTGCCCACCTCCGTTCCTTCTGGCTTCGCCTCCTCTCTTTCCCGACTCGCTCTCCTCCTCTTCCGTCTCTGATTCCTCTGATGATCTCGAGGATTCTGAGCGTGGTCTGCCTCTTCTCCATATTCTGTGAGTATTTACCTCCATAGGTTCTCCCCGGTTCGATTCTCGGCGTCTGCTTATGTACGGACACTGTCTTGCTATGTGTCCTTCCGTTCCGCATTCAAAACATTTCGTTTGAGGGCACTGGGCTATCAAGTGTCCCACTCTTCCACATCCATGGCATCTCCTATCTTCCTTCTTCCACCCTTTTCTTTCCTTCCCTGGTCTTCTCTCATTCATCCTCGTTCTCTCCTTTCCTCTTCTGTCTGTCTCCCTCTCTCTCCATGCCTCTGATCTGACTCTGCTTCTGTTCGCCTCATTCCTCCTGTAAACTACCCTACTCCAGCCCGCGTCTACCTCTTCTCCCTGTCGGGCTTCCTCCTCTCTGGCGCTAGAATCTATCATTTCCTGAGCACATTCCATAAAAGATTTATCTCTTGGTAATCCTTCCTTCTTGCCCGTTTCCTTCGTGAGCTGTACCTTTAGTTTCGTTGCCAGAAACGCCATTCTTCCCTCTACTTCCGCTGCTCCTAATGTTTCTCGCATCTTTTCTGTTATGTTATTAAAACGGGCCAAAGTGAGCCTGCATACTGCCCGCTGGACTGGTGCAGCTGTTTCGTTTCCCTAAACATCCTGAATATGTCTTCTTCCGGAGCCCATCGACCACCTCCGAATGCTTTTTTCAATCGATCTTTCACGATGATCCACGGAGTATCTTCGTCAGCTTGGATTAGATTTAATATTTTCCTTTTAATTCGGCATACCAATGCCGCTCTCAATGCTCCAGCGTCACTGGGGTCTATCAGGTCGTTTGTTTCTTTGAATTGGATCCTCGCCATGATCCGATCCCATCCTTTGAGGAAATGATTCAGTTCTCCTGTTTCTCCGTCGAACCTTTCTAGGTCCGAGACTGCTCTTCTTAGGTCTTGCGATGTAGCTGTTCTTACCTTCAGCCACTCCAAATTATTGGCCTGGGCTGCCGCCAAATTTGCGTGCGCCGCCGCCAAGGTCTCCGTCGGCAGCTGTGGAATTTCGCCCTGCAGTACTAACGTGGGCGGTCGTAATATCTCCTCTGGCATTTTGATTTATTTATTCTTTCGAAAGAAAGAAAAGACAGAGAAGAAACACTAATAATAACACGCTAGAACCACGACCGTACCAAATGAGAGAGCTGGTGACAGCTGAACAGAAGAGACGAAAAAAAAACTTTTTCTGCTCTCTGGTATTGCTTATTAAAACGTCCCGGGTTTCGGCACCACTTACGCCCGGTCTGAACTTTACAATAAAAAAAAATGAAATAAGGGAACAAACGACACTCTCGAGTATTGTACAAAGACTGCTTTATTCTTTCTTATAATCTCCTATATATAGTCTTAAGGTCTATTTACATTTGTGATATAGGATTACGTGTGATATTATGCTACCCGCTATCTTAACTTATATATATATATATATATATATATATATATATATATATATATATATATATATATATATATATATATATATATACACACGTCGGATTCAGGAGGAATAGATCAACCACAGACCAGATTTCCTCCTTGAGAATGATTCTCGAGAAGACAAAGGAATACAAAATGGTTACTCATCAAATTTTCCTGGACTTCAAATCAGAATACGACAGCATAACCCTGCCGGAGCTCTATCAGGCGTTAAGAAATGAATATACCCAAGAAGTTGATCCGTCTGGTGCGGACAGTCAGGGCTCGAACAGTGTAGTTCGCATTGGAGCTGGCCTCTCCGAACCTATAATGACTGTTATAAGACAGGGAGACGCCCTAAAATGCCTCCTTTTTAATTTCGCGGTGGAGCGAGCAGTGAGCCGATCAGTTATACAAACACGGATCACACTGTTCAATAGTACGGTTCAGCTGTTGGGGTTTGTCGACGACTTCGACATTACTACCAGATCTGAGCGTGCCCTCAGAGAAGCGTTCCCATCCTCGGAGGAAGAAGCTAGAAAACTAGGCCTGGTTATCAAAGAAACCAAGACGAAGTATTTGAGAATAGGAGAAGCAGAGGTAGGGGCTGGATTGTTTGGAGTTGGACACTACAGTTTTGTGACTGTGAAGAGCTTTGTATACCTGGGTTCGGAGGTGAATACCTAAAACAACGTCTTCGCAGCAATCAACAGAAGGATAGCTGCTGCCAAGCGAAGCTATTTTGATCTTGCCAAATGTTTCAGAAACAAGTGTCTGACAAACAGGACCAAGATCAGCCTTTATAAGACCTTGGTATGCCCAGTTCTCACATATGGGTTAGAGACATGGGCCTTCACCAGGGCTAATACCAGACTTCTGGCATTTGAATAATATTAAGAAGAATTTTCGACCCGGTTCGAGAGGAAGACATCTGGGGAAGAAGAAAGAATGCGGAGCTCTCTGGGCTGTATGATGACGTTGATGTAGTCAAGTTCATCAAGCTCGGGAGACTTCGATGGGCAGACCACGTGGTGAGGATGGGAGACGGCGAGATACCCAAGAAGATACTAATGGATGAGCTCCATGGTAAGAGAAGAGTGGGTCGTCCAAATGCAAGATGGGCGAGCTCCGTTGCGACGGACGCGCGGGTCCCTCAGGCGGAGGCTTTTGGATGCGGCCTAAACACGGTGACGGGTTGTCGTGCCACTCATGATGATGATGAATATTAACAGAGAAGCAAAATGCGCATGTTTGTTCAAAAGTTGTATAGTAAATTCGCCATTCGCGTTCTTAAAATCCTGAGTATTTGAATAAAAAAATTAATATTTTTATGCTTTATTATTATTGCTATTGAAGACAATGTTTCTAATCTAAAATTAATAAAGATTTTGAATTCATACAATTAAAATTTCCCTTTCTTAGATGTGGCAATAAAATATCATTTCAAAAATTACTATTTTGCATTTTTCAGAGAAAACATAGGTTCTTAAGAGAAGTTACACTTTATTCACATCCAAAAGTATACAAGAAAGTCAAGCGAAAGGTGTTGAACTCCAACCGACTATTTCGCAATTGAATATTTATGCCAGAAATATTTTTGTGCAAAAAAAAAAGTTACTGTCTAGATTTTTCAATTAACAGGTCAGAGTTAACAATTTCTTATAAGAATAAAGTAAACTTTCCTTTTTTCGGTAGCTTCCTATAGTTCAAACGTTTGATGCGATAAAGGCTTCAGAAGGAAGTTAAAAACCAATCTTATACCTGAATAAATTGAAGTATTAGGAAGGGATATGAAACGAAATTCAGGCCTTAATTCATCTGTCTCGTATATTTCTGTTGCTATTAAGAGGAATCCTGATTGCTCACTCAACCAAATAGACTATACTATTATTTATAAATAACAAATTGTCAAGATCCCTTTGATTGAAGAGGCGGAACAAAGGAAGGAGAATCTCTTTCAGAACTCCACTGGCTCACTCTATATTATTTGAAGCATCCTTTGATGTGTTTTCTCTCCGGGACTCAGTATTGTCTAAGGGGTTCGGTGTGTCTGTACCTCGTCCAACGGCTTATAGCACTTTGTCTCTCTGTCTAACATTAATAATTCTCAACCATAACTCTCCATGGTTATTAAATAAAAAGAGTATTTATTTAACGTCCTCTTAAATCATAAAAATCTGGTGCAGTCCGAGCATCACACAAATTCCATTACCACTATATTATAATATTCTTTTTAGCATTATCAAGCGAGTTCACACATATGAACATTACTTGAAATAAACTCAACAGAATGCACTTATTCACGTCTTCTCTCACAAAAGTACAATAAAATAGTTTCTCAAACAATTTTAGTAGGAAAATTTTGTACGCTATATATTTTTGGTTTGTTAAGCTGAAAATATATTTTAAAAGTTTCGGTTTAGTTTTCATGGAAACAGTATGTTCCATAAAAAAAGTAGAATATTAAGTTAATTTCTACTTTTATAGTATTACTTTACATTAGTACAGAGCGTATTGTTGACAATAGGTTGGCGGATTGGTAGGATGAGGGCCGATCAAATCCATGACCTTTCGGACGAGCTCGGCTTTCCATCTGAGCCGTCTTGTAGTCCTCATAAGATACGCTGTATCTTTGCTAATACTGGTTCGATTTATCGTAGATAATTTGTTTTTGTTTTTTAGTGAATTTAATTACCTCTCATGTGATTTCATTTATACCACAGAGTGCATACTTTTTGAGTTACACGCAAATAAAACTTTTTCCTTACATTTTCTTGGTGATTTACTACATATATGAAAAGTCATAGGGCTTTAAGGAGAAGACACTAGGAAAGTTTCAGAAAAAATTGTAAAAAGAAAAAAAAAAGGTGTAAAATCGATGATATAAAATGTCGTTTCCGGTTAGTCGATTTTTATGAAAAAGTAACTATATCATCCCAGGCATATACCTACCTTAAATACATAATTTCAGTTTCAAACGCCTTTTCGTTTTAGAGCTAGGCAGTTCGTATACACACAGACTATTTTGCGAGACTTTGTTATTTGGACTCCGAGGACCTTAAAAACGAATTTGATACATATTTCATATACAGGTAAAGGAAAGTAAAAAATTTACCTCATCTCTACTCGTTACCGTTGTACTTACATAGTTCATTGACCAGAATGAAATCATCCTATCACTTAATTAGGAAGGTATTTTGTTGCTTATCGTCAGGTCAGGGCAGTCTTTAACCAAGTGGGGGCCTATGGTACTTTAAGATATGGCGGATCCTCCAAATTAGAAAATTTATTTTCTGAACAACTTTGGATTATCAACAGAAATAAACAACATACTAATTAAAAAACACTTTAAGAAGATATTAAAAATGCCATCATAAAGTTGAGGGACATTGTCTCGGGATGGATGGATTTGAAGCCGAGCTGTTGAAGTACGGCGTGGAAGGATTAAAATGGGAACTATGTAACCTCATTCTCTGTATATGGGAGGAGGAGCAGATACCTCATGATTGCTATTGAATTTACCCCCTAAACAAAAAAGGAGAACAAACGAAACGCGAAAATTATAGGGAAATAGCCCTTCTTTCATGTTCAAATAAAGTGCTCACCAGAAGATAGCCCCATTTGCAGAAAGGGAATGGAGTAATTAACAGGGGCAATTCCGGAAACTAGTAAACTTGAAGACCTAAATTAGGACTCAAATTTTAGGCAATTTGCTTTACATTAAAAAATGTTTTCACAATGTTTTTCGCGCAGTGGTATTTTTCAAGATATTGTTCATAGAATGAAAAAGGAGCGAACATTTTCTTGAATAAAGTGAACTTCTGATTATTATAATAGTTCAATATCTGTTTCCAGCGGCATTTACTATACCTGTTGCATAGTGCAGGTATAAATTGAATTATTTTTCAAGTTTGAAAAATAAAATTTTAGAAAACAAACCAAAAGCGGAAACTTTTAATGGGTAAACTTTTTTTTTTTGATCAACGCAAATAATTGAGTGTAAAGTTCGCGAAAAGCAGATTTTTCTTGAAATAACTTAAATTTCACAGATTTGACACCCTTTTGGCCCGCTGCTGTTAGTTTTAGCTTAAAATGTAACAAGACCTTTTTGTTATGTGATCTTAATCTGAACAACTTTGTTTGAAACTTTTTTTGATATAATTCATATTTATTGACGAAAGAAAATCCACTTACAGCAGGTTTTTTTTGAAATACCAATTTTATTGTGAAATACCAATTTTATACCAATTTTTGTTTGACACTCCTTAGGTCCGTTATCGTTTGACGACGTTTGTTTGAAACTTTTTCAATAAAATTCATATTTTCTGAAAAAATATAACAAAAAAAATATTTTTTTTTTACTGTTTATTTTTGCTAAAACCATAATAAAGCTATTGATTTCGATTTCCCGATTATGGTATTCGTAATCTACGAAAAAAATTACACCATACTGGGCTATATCACAGAAGTGAGCCAATTCACTTAAAAATCAGGGGCTAACTGATAGTTTTATCAGTTATCAATTGTTTTATCTGGAGGCTTTCCGATAAAACCACACATAAATACATTTTTCTAATGGCTTTACTATAGTTGGGTAACGCTAAGAATTGTGTCCCAAGGGAGAGAGAAGGGGAAGGGTAACTAGCTAGTACCATCTATTACAAGAATATCAGGAAGGCGATGGTCCTGGTGACGGCCAAGAATAAAATAAAATAGATGTAACTGTCTTATCCCCTCATAGGGTGTAGAGCCCTTACGAAGACCTACAATGTGAGTCGAAACGTCCGTATAAAATAAATAGTTAAAACTATTTTATTTTATTCTTGGCCGCCACCCGGATCATCTCCTGCATGATATACCATACGGTCAACTATCAATATATAAAATATTACAAGAATAATTTTTATTATTTTTTTGGTAGTGCATACAAGTTATTAATACATTTGATACATAAAATTGTAACCAAATATTTAAGGACCACCTGGGCCTAACTTCACCATCTTAAGTTTATATCTTGGATATCGAAATCCAAGATTCTTTTTAGACCTTAGCCAAAAAATGTACCCGAGTAATTTTCAATAATACACTATGACGTATTCTTCCGGTTATTTTGTCATAATAATGGTTAACATTAGATCATCAATTTTCTTACATAACACCAACAATTAGACCGGCATAGTTTATTTAAAGCAAAAAAAAAATTCATTTTATGATGAGATTAACGTATAATCTCATCATAAAATTGAATCTCGTCCTCAAAAAAATATGCAATTTTATCCCTTTCTGGTCTAATATACAGGTTCTTAAATAAAAAATAATAATAAAAAAATATATATAAAATGAATACGAAATAAAAGGACAGGGTGCATTATTATCAAGGTTATTGGAAGGACTTTATTACAGCCATGAGGAGAATACTGTACCATACAGCTAACAAGGTGTCGTGAAGAACAAATCAGCTTCTCGTATGTCATTTTCTCATGTGCCCATTATCATGTATCGGGAGAGGAGATCGTAATATTCTATTTGTGAATAACTTTGCCAAAAAAATGTTTGATGCATCGCTATTATCTATACATTTAAAGTTTATTTTCATACACCGCATTGACTTTTATTTCCCTCTATTACCTGAGCTCGAAGGAGTAAGGTAAAAAAAAAAAATTTATATATTACAAGGTATCCAGCGATATAGCATGAAAACATTTATAAAACATAATTCATGCATCTCAAGGCTGTGACCTGTGCATTCAAGGCGATATTTGTCAATTTATTGTATTAAATTTAAAGCAAAATCGCAGCTTTGCCTACCGACTTTTTACAGAGGGCTCAGATCATAGCCAAAAATAAAAACAACTCGAAGAGATAGCACAGAAACAATAATTTCAAGTGTAAATAAATGAAATTCTCATATTGGAATCATTTTATTCCCAAACTTATTTCACATAATAAAACAAAATATACATTTTCTTATTTTATAATTCATTGTATTTAATTCCATATAATCATGAAAACGCATTTTGAAACGAAGTATCAGGCGAAGGGATTTGATAAATTAGAAAGTAAGCGAAGAAGAAAAAGAAAGATAATAAAATGAGTCCATACCCCGCCCTAAATTGGTAAATTGATGTAAAAATTAAAGAAAACAAACGAAAGTTATGAAATAATTAATCAAACTGAAAAAAATAATTTAATTAAAGAAACTTGAAAGCTGCACCGTGAACCGCGAATTAATTATGATTACTGAATATATTTATAATTGAACGAGTAATGTTTTTATTTTATTTTGTTTGCTTTGCGTATTGTCTTTTTCAAGATTCATATTTCGTGCATATGATTTATAGTAGATACTATGTATTACCTATTCATAATCAAAATTATGGGAATAAAATGAAACCTGGCAACCTCTTATCCTTGTCACTCCTCCCTCGACCTCTAGGTCAAGGGACGAACTAATTATAAGAAGTGTGTAAATCGGTTGGAATTGAAATTCGGAGCTGTTTGGAGCTTTATAGAATGAGTGCGTATTTAAGAGAGAGAGAGAGAGTGGTATTGATGGACAAAGTGGAAGGTAGCTTTTTCTCGGTTTGTTGGACATAGAGATGGTAAGGGGAACAAATAGGACATCAATCCTTTTCTTGATATTTTAATTCACTAGTTTCCAAGTACTAGTGGGAAAATAGAATTATTAGACTAAAAATTACCGATGATATGGCTGTTTTTCAAGCATAATTGCCATTTTTTTCTAGACGCTAAAAGTTAAAGCTGAATTCTCGATCTGCAAGGCTTCTGGACATTCTATTATTAATATTAAGCAGAAATCTTTCGGAGAGCTTCCTACTACGATGTATTACAAAAAGTGATTGCACTTGAAGTATGTATTCAGGGTCCAAATATTTTTTTAAATCTAGATTTCAGAATGAAAAAATTACTAATTAATATGATTTTTTTTTATTAATTTCTAGGAGTATATGTATACAATATTTCTTTTTTGCAAAAATATTTTCGAAACATTTTGTTTTTGCATAACTAATAAAATACATCATATAAAAATTCGTTAATATTTTTTTATAAAATAAGGATAAAAAAATCACAAAAAAAGTTACAGAAATAAAATAACTACTAGAAAATATATTAATTGACAGATTTTGGTTAAACACTTTAGAATATACTAATTTTGAATAACTTTTTGATCAGCATTCATGGACAATTTTGAAAATAATTGTCAAAAATTAAAATAAATTTTTAAAAAATAAATCATTTTTACAGTTTACAAGTTGTTGAAAAACCACATATCCAAATCAGAATAACGATTTTTTTAAATGTTTTTAATTACTTAAACATTGACTCAGTCTCCGATCTATTCACCGACTCTGTCGCAGATTTGTTCACGAACTATGGAGTCGTGTGTTGAGTTTTCGGGAAACTAAGAATTTTCGTTCGAACTGAGGTCTACTAGGCCCTTTGAGCATGCCTTTATTTAATGCCTTCTTGACTTAAGAAGTGAGAGAAAAGCTCTTGATTATTGAAATTATTGTGATTGCAACATACCACGACTAATTATTTCACACCAAACTACTATCACATCGGCAAAGCGAAGCATACAACTTAAGATAAGATACAACTGTATCTTAGGAATATCGACGAAGGAATTAATTTTATTTTTGTTTAAGTTAATAAATAACTCTCAGAGCTTATATTGATTATGTTGTTCCTACACCTCTTTCCCACCCTCCACTGGATCACCGTTAGGCATTACTTCATGGAGGGTGATTGGCTGTGTGCCGCCTCATTGTTTTAGGCTGCCACTATTTAGGCGCGCCTCTCCTTCTCCTCCTTCCTCAGCTTCTTGATGACTTCTGCCGTTAGGCGCTGGCCTGCCATCCAACACTCCTGTGAAAGCAGCATCAGGCTGACGATGCTGTCTACTGAGGCTCCTGAGCCACAGATTCCTAGAAATTCTTCCCTCTCTTCTTGAAAGCGGGGACAGCTAAAGAATACATGTTCTACAGTCTCATCTATTGTTGGGCACCTTGGACATACAGCGGTATTGTCCAGCTTGAACCGCACTTGGTAGGTTCAAGTGCTCTGAAGCAGCCATGTCCTGTGAGCATCTGTGTTAGGTAATAATCTACTTCCCCATGTTTTCTATCCAGCCAAGGTTGGATTTGAGGTATCAGCCTATGGGTCCACCTCCCTTTCAATGTCGCATCCCAGCTACGTTGCCATCTCTCGGCCGTCTGCTTCCTTTCCTCTATACTGGAGACGCGGTCAACTCTCTTATACGAGCGTTGCCTCTCTTCTGCGACCAGCTCTATCGGCGGCATCCTGGCCACCACACACGCAGCTTCGTAGGAAACTGTGCGGAACGCGCTGATTACACTGAGAACACTCCGGCGGTAGACAGATACCATTGGTCTCCTGTAGGCCGTGATGTCGAGGAGAGGGTAGAGAAGTATGTTATGCTCCTCTTGTTTGACATAACCTCCGCCTTTGATAGCGTTTGGTGGCCGAGCGTGCTCCAGCAGCTGCACAAGTATGAGGTACCCAGCAACTTGTATGGCCTGGTCAGAAGTTACCTCCAGGACAGAACAATAAAGATTCGTGGTAGCTTCTACGAAGTAGAAGACACTGTGGAGAGTGGATGTCCGCAGGGCTCTGTCCTTGGTCCTGCTCTGTGGAAATTGGTCTTCGACGAGTTGCTGGGAGTGCTAGCGGAGGAGCGGTTCCCCGCTACTGCTTATGTCGATGACCTGGCTGTTGTTGTTGCCTCGAATAGCAGAGCCAGATTGAAAGATGAAGCTGAACGGTGCGCCAGCCTGATAGGAGAATGGTGCGAGCGAAAGAAGTTGAAGATGGCGGGTTCCAAGACTCAGGCCATCCTCTTAAGAGGTACGACTGATAGGGCTCACCCTATAACTATGGTCATCCAAGGATCAAGAATTCGCCCGGGTGAGGTAGTTACCTATCTTGGAGTAAGGATTGGTAGAAACTTCAATGTGACGCCTCACTTGGACTATTTGAGAAGTAGGGTGACCATAGCCCTTAATGGACTCAGTCGTATTGGTGGCGCTTTTTGGGGCCTCAGATACCCAGCAACGATGACCATTTATAAAGGAGTTATAGTGGGTATCCTGAGGTACGCGTCTCCAGCCTGGAATCAGGGCCTCTCGCACAGACAAAAGAGTAGGTTGGCGACCATCCAGCGGATAGCTCTGCTTCGAGTAACCAGGTCATATAGGACGGTGTCTCATGAGGCGGTGCAGGTCCTAGCAGGAGGAATACCTCTTGACCTCCTGCTACGAGAAGATTACTTCCGGCACAAGATAAGGAGGGAAGGCCCAACGGATCTACCGGCGGATCTCCGGGTGAGGATCAATGCAGACCCTAGCAGTTGGAAGAGAATCCTTCGGGAGTATACAGTGGAAGAACGGAACCGGCGGTGGGTGACTACCACTAAAGTGGCTACCTTGAGGAAGTTCTTTCCCACCGTCGGATCGCGACTGGAAACGACATGGGTCCTCCCGGACTACTGGGTCTCACAGATTCTCACGGGGCATGGGAGTTTCAGAGCGAAGCTTTTTAAACATGGTATAGACATCGATCCCCTATGCCCCTGTTGTAGTGTACCGGAAACCGCCGAACATATCATCACAGCATGCACTGCCTATGAGGCACTGAGGGCCAAACTACTGAGGGAGACAGGGCTCTATGTTCTGACGGAGAGCGAGTTCCCTCAGCTGATGACCGAAATGAATTATCCTCATTTCAAGAACTTTGTGTGTGGTTGGAAGGCGATAGTGGTTCCAACACATTTTTCCTTGGGAAGGAGAGACAGGACCTTGCCGGAGAGACCGCCGGACAGAAGACCCAGGATGGGAAGAAGATGATGAAGAAGAAGAGCAGGCTGTGTGCACAGCTACTCTGTTTTACTTATTACTACTGTAATCTGTTTTACTTGCAGCAGTGTGTTGTTAAGCAGAAATGCATAACATCACACTCCTGCAAACACCCGTATTGCCTTCTAGGCAGGGTAGGGTGGAAAATAAAATAAATAATAAAAACAATAGCATTTCGCACCTCTGTCTGTGTGTTTCAATAGATGGATGACGGGACGCCGTGTGTCGTTTTTACTGCAATCTTCGGAAACTAGTAACCAAATTCAGTATCACTTTTTGAGCCACGGATTTATAATTTAATAGCCGTACAAGGAAGTCATGTGTTGCCCACATCAGATATTTTAAATTGCTTTTTTGTCTCTATTATTCAAAAATAATATTTCTCATGCTATTGTAAACTTTAACCCAGTTTTGGTGAAATGTGAGCATAATTTTTTTTTTTTATGTTACAACCATTTCATAAATCATAAACCTTTTACTTCTTCTTCTTTGTTGTTCCCTCTCATGGTCATACTGGAGATGCTAAGACTTACACCTTTGATCACCCATAGTTTCTGATTGTCAGGTCTCTGGTGAATTCGCCAAAATTTTGCAATGCTGATACATGATAAGGTCTCCTGCTATGTTTAGTAGTTTCTTGATATGTAACTTGTTTTTATATAGTATCCTTGGGAAGGAGTTTACTAATATTTTCCATTATGATTAAATTTTATAAAGTTTTCTTATTATTAATTCTCTTCCATTAGAGAAAAAAGGTGTAGATATAAGCCTATTACACTGTGTATTTCATAGCTATAATAGATTATCATGAATTCTAGCCTGCATTCTTATCATTAATAAAAATAAATAAAGAAATATTAAATTACCAAATTAAATATAAAATGGGACAATGTGAGGCAAGTCTGCAATAAATTTTAAAATGTCGACTTTACAGGATTGTAAAATTTTATATTTTTGAAGCAAGATTTTTCATCTCTTTTCAAATGTCCTTTAGACGATTATAGTTAAATATAATATTTTGATGAGCTTAATAATTTAATTGAATAGTACTTAGTAGGCACTTGCCCTGCCTTAAAGAGTAAGTTCGTACAAGATACCTAGAAGATTCATTATTCAAGCTGGAGCGGTTTTGGTGCAGGTGCAAAATAGTTCAGTTTCCTGAGGATTATTATACGATGGTGTAATAATCAAAAAAAGTAAAAGCTTCTCTGAGATTCACATTTTATAATCTTCATTCAGTTATGAAAGTGGAATGTGAATAATTTTATCAAGACACCGGTACAGCACTGTACTGCAAAAGTTGAAAGACACAACTTTATGAATAGGTTGGAACTAATATTTTTACAACTCATTCTTCACCTTAGCGATCTCTTGTGGCTGATTTCTGATACATCAGGGTTTAGGCTTCATACTCCGTGAATGGCAGCTCTTAGCAGTTGAGGGTTTGGATTTAATGAGACAATAATGCACTTACTCCATATTTATCTATTTTCGACCAAAAATTTTCAGTTCTTCCAAGTTAAATTGGAATGGTTTACAAGCATCCATTTAATGGTTTACTCTTTTTAATCCGCATTATTAGAAGTATTCATTTGTTCCCAAAATCTACTTTTCTCTCTGATTAAAATTTAAGCAAAAAAAAAGGACGATTGTTTCAAAGAAAAAAAATGGCCAAAGGATTTTTTCATCTGTCGAAATAATATCTTTTTGAGACCACATGTATTATCCCTCAATAAATGAATATTGCAGCCTTGAAAATCATATCTTATTTCTATTATTACGTATTGATGGTTGATCATATCGTAAATCAAGAAGTAAATGTTCCGAGTGGCGATCAGGAATAATATATAAAATAGAGGAAACTATTTATGCAATGCCAACGTTTTGATCCGCAGTGTAAGTCTTCATCAAGTCTAAAAAGAAAGATACGAAGAAGGAGTATTGAAGGAGACAAAAACAAACATAAACATGAACACAGTGAAAAATAGAAATAATAAAAAATTTCAAGATGAAAACAATAGTAACTGATAAAATATACTAATACTGTACTAAGTTAAAAACAGATGAACAATATATTTAAGATCTGATGTGGACACCGCATGATTTCCACGCCTATTAATCTATACACAAGCACACGCACGCACCATTATAAAAATGTCAAAACGGTCAGTACGGGCCTTCAAACATGCTTATCTATAAAAATATTGATTTGTGATTTTTAGCCCGGTTCGTATTCCTCCCTTCCAAGAAGGTAGGAAGTAAGAAATGACAAAAACATTTTCAGATAAAGTACCACTTCCGGCTATCCAATTTTAACCAAAATCTAGCATATTATTTATCTTGATACAAAAGTCTTATAAACCAAATTTGAGATGTTTTTCATCATATTTTAATATAGTTTTTGATGAAAGTCTATTATGACCTTCAAGTAAAGTACCACTTGCGGCTATCCAATTTTAACCAAAATCTATTATATTATTTACATTGATACAGAACTCTTATATATCAAATTTGAGATGTTTTTCATTACACTTTAATATAATTTTTTTAAGAAAATCCATTATGACCTTTAAGTTAAGTACAACTTCCAGTGATCATGTAGTGACCAAAAAAGGAGATTCACAACTAGATGTTACAATAATCCCAAATACAAGAACTGATTAGTCAAAATGGATTCAGAGATTGTTAAAATGGATATTTCCGTTGAAATCTGAAAATCGAAAATTTTCGCGATTACTGTCTACAAGAAAGTAAAAAAATAACAAATGATAAATAATCAAAGTAATAACAGGATAAAGTAATGAATGATAAATAATTAGAGTAATAAATTACTTTATGGATAACAGAATAATAGCATTACTTTATTATCACTTCATCCACTGTCACTTTTTGAGTATAATTTGTTTATCAGCTGTTTTCTGTTATTACTTTTACTATTTATAATTTTTTCAACATTATTGTTGGTCTGTTTTTTACTTATTACAATATTAGTTATTATACTCCTATCTGTTCCTATTGTTTTCATCTATAACCTTATTATTATTTCTACTTTTCTCTGTGTTTATATTTGTGTTTCTTTTTAGATAAGTCTTTTTTATACTCCTACCATCCTCCTTCTGTGTACCTTTCTTTTTAGTGCTGATGAAGACTAAAATGTGGGTCCAAACATCAGCATTTAATAAATAGGTTTCACTATTTTATCTTATTCTTAACCGTCATCTAGACCACCTCCTTTTCGGTTCATATTTTATTTCTACTTTATTTATTTAACATCCAAACATCGTGTACTCCACTATTAAAAAATACTTAAAACTTAAAATTATATCTCATTATTCATTACAGGAACAAGAATACAACGGCAGATAGAAAAACAATCAAGGTTGAAGTGGAACTTTAAGATGGAAAGGATGATGTTATGATGAGTCTAGTTTATATGCTGATAAGTTTGTGATATGTGTATATAACAATTTGCTTTTAGCTCGTATTGCCATTGCTTTTTAAAAATCTGGCATACGTGCCAATCTATGCTGTTTTTTTTTTAAATGTTACAAAGTAGATGTTTTTAGATTTTACTGAAACATTGAGTAGAATAAGTCCTGATACTGATGTAAATTTCATGTAATATAGAATAATTTTTGTGTCAGTGCTATCAATATGGGTATGTACATTATTTATAACCACAGTGTGATGCTAGATGTTCATAGAACTTGAAAAAAGCACCATAATTTAACATTTATTCAATGTTACTCTTATGAACCTTTCATACAGGATATATGATTTATAAAAATAATTAAAATTTAAATGGATGTCAAATTTCATTAAAAGCAGTTAATAAAAAAGTATCAAGCATGCCATTCTCATCGTAAACTTATGAATGTGAAAATTCCTACATTTTAGGAGAGCAAAAAACATATTTTCATGAGCAAATCTTGTTTTACCTTTGCAATATTACGCATATTTGTTGCTTAGAAGTTGGAAGAACATGGAAGCTTCAGACTTACAGACGGTTTTTGTAAAAATTCAAATGTGATTTCAGCACTTTCTTATGCCGTAACAGATTCATAACTTTACTACAGGTTGTATTAACCTTAACACTATTGAAAAATAACAAAAATCAAAAAAGACAAATTTTTCATATTCGTAAGTTTATCATGGGACCGACGATATGAGTAAACATCTGCACGTGTACTATTTTACATCCAAAAAGAAGAAACAACATTGCAGTTATGTATAATCACTCATAGTGAACATAACTTAATTATTTTAAAGTAATACATAAAAGCAGTTATCTTTATGTTACTTAGTAAACTCATTAAAGAAATTATTTTCAAAGTTCTGTGTTTATTAGAATACAGTCCTCTAGTTCATTATTTCCTTTCATCTTGGTTATTATGACTAGTTCAGATGAAAACCTGTTATTACAATTTTTTTTTTTTTTTTTAATAATACATAAGAACAATTTATTTTATTTTGCTAAAAGTGATGCTATAAATTTTATTAAGTTTTATTTGTTTTTTTTATTAGTAATGTTCCTTGTTTTACTATTATAATTGTTTTAAATTAACAAAATACTTTGGTTTTAACCGATTCAATAAACCAATAAGAAGTGTTATAATATAATAGAATAAACTTGTTATTATGAAATATATTATATCATTCCTAATTTATATTTCATTATTTGAATTTCAAGTTTGATGTGATTGCAGATTTAAAAAAATTTACTTCAGGAGGGTAATTATTCTTAAAATAATTTAATGTTATAAATTAATGTACAATCTATTTTAATTTCCATTGTATTTTTTAAATTATCTAAAAATGCATAAAATATAGATCGTACATCCAGAATGAAAGAGGCACTACTAAAACAATGTGTTTTTGTCAGAATGGAAATTAGATACAGGTTAAGTTCTACATAGAAGCCCCTAAGGGATTTCTTCTAACATAGTGGTTCTCAACCTGTAAACGTCTGCAGGCCACTAAACCAGAAATTGAACCATATCTGTAACACCCCCACATCCGACTTCGGGATTAGGATGCTTAAAAGTGCATTTACCTGTTAAAACTTTTCAACTAATACTCAAACCTCAGCAAAGGTAAACAATAAAACAGTTCTAAAAGTAAGTCCTCAAAAAAAAGATACTGAAGGATGCTGTCAGACCCTCTTGCGGACCACTCCGAGACTTGTAGGAGGACCACTGGTGGTCTGCGAACGATTGCTCCAATGCATGTTGCTCGTAGATCACCTATTGGTTTGGTCTTTATATTAGAGGGGAAGCTGCTCTTTGAGAGGATAGAGTTCCAACGACTGCTCTATTGCATGTTGCTCATAAATCACCTATTGGTTTGGTCTGATATCAGAGGGGCAGCTGCTGTTTGTAATGATAGAACTCCAACAGTTAAAATTTTTTATAGAAATTTTCTATCTTTTATATTTACATGCTTAGTTAGTATGTCTTGAAGTATTATTTAATTGTTATTATAAATGCAATATTTGTTGGTTTTAGAAAAAATGTTTTGAAGATGAGGAAATATTTCTCCAAAACGTAAACATAATTAAATAAATTAGAAGATTGTATTGGAAGTTATATATTGCAGAGGAACCACTGTGTTAGATGAAATCTCTTAGGGGCTTCTATGTAGAATTTAACCTGTGTCTTCATTTATTAAAAAATTTGAGTTTGCCTATTTCATTCTGGATGTGCGATATTGTTGCTATATAAAATAATTCTCACAGTTAAGAGTTTTTTGTATATTTTATTTTATTTATATCTCACCAAGCAGCTAACAATATTTAATTTTATAATGTTACAGTAAATAGGTATACTAAGTATATTAAAAAAAAATAACACAAAAAGGATACACAAATTACATGAAAATGATAATTTAATTAACCGGTATTAACTGATGATAATAATTATTTTACTAATGATGTGTTGTAGTAGTAATTTATCTATAAATGTAATATTTTTCATGAGTATTTTTAAAATTAAAAATTGATACTCAGAATATTGCCTTCTCACATTTAATTGTGATACACAAACTATTCCTTTATAATTTTTTTCATTTATGATAGGTATTGACTTTTCACCCACAAAATACTACATTATAAAATGTTAAATTTAACAAATTAAAAGTCACGGTTATAATCCATCAGGGAAGAGTTTTTGCATTAAGCACAAGAGTTAGCGAATTTCATAAGCATAAGTATGATCAATATTATAAATAAGCAAAAGTCAACACAATATATGTAAACGATATTTTATATAAAATAAGCAACAAAAATAAGTGGAAGTAAAATAAATATTTCTTATTTAAGCACATTATATTAGAATATTAAAAATTGTCCAAATTTTATTGAATATTTCATTTTTTCTATTTATACTGTTAACTCAGCCTTTGTTATTTAGTATAAGAAAGGAAAGACATTACACTCTTTTCAAGAATATTCATAAAATTTATTTAGTAAATTTTGTTTAAGCAAATGGAAGGTAATCTGTTACATACTAAGGTTGACCATTATACAAATCAAAAATTAATATGAAAGCATAGCAATATGAAATCTGGGAGGTAATATGTTTTTTATGGATCTGAAGCGTAGAAATATTTCACTGTTGTTAATATCTCATCAAAAAATACTATTATGAGTAACATTGAATAAGATTTATTGAATAATGAAAATAAAATAAATATAAATAAACTTGTGAATTTGTATATTGTTATGAATAATCATTTCAATGAAATTAATGATAGTTTATTAGCTATAGTTAAATGTATGTTATAAAATAAGTTTATTAAAATATGTATTTTCCTTGTCTGTGAAACGTTGTTATTAATCAAACAAGAATTGATACCAATGGAATTTGATGTATTAATTTTCATTTGTGTATTAATCAAGCTTGTATGGATCTGTAAATATTTAAATGTGTTTAAAATTTATAATACAGCTATGTTCAACTTCCTGTAATAATCATATTTATATAGTGAATGATGTGTTTTGTAAATAGCATTTAATTTACCAAAGATCAAAATTAACATGGCATAGTAGTATATGTATTATTATTGATGTATAGACTGTATACAGCTAATTGTTAAATAAATCATTAAATATGTTTAGTATCATTTAAATATTGTATGTTAAGTAATGTAAACATAATATTAACTGTAGATGAGGGAAGATAGTTTGAGAAAATCTGAGCCCCCTAAATTTCTCATATTCTCCCTGATAGAGTAATTTTGTGATAAATAAAAAAATATTAATAATGAATAAATGTGAATATATAAAGTATATGATGATAACAGGACTTCTTAAAATGTTATCTTTACCGCATATGGTATTATAAATTAGACTTCTTCCTTATATATGTATATTAATCATAATTTGTGCACAATTTGTTTTATGATGTTCAATAAATTCATCACGAAATAACTTTTTTTTATTTTGCCTACTAATGAGTAATATTATTTTAGTAATGTATTGAATATGAATTATAATTATCTTCAGCTTGAATTATAAATTATATTTCAAACGTGTATTTGATTATCAATACTACTACAAAACATACTACTTCAAAAAACTGTTTCGTGTTAGTATATAATTAGTTCTTAAAAATTGGCTCCACAGATATTGACTTCCATATTTATTTAAACTTCACCAAACAGTGATGATGACCCACAGAGAAATCACAATTATATTTAATTAGGATGATTAATGACAAGTCATTAACAAATTGAAAGATGTATTTTGGTTAGTTGTAAGACTACAATTAGCCGTTTATTTTTACTAAGTTCCATCTGTTCTTTTTATATGGTTATATCACAAGTATCAAATTTAAAGGATAAAATTAATAAACATTAATGAATGTAATCTAATTTTATTAATTTATCTAAAAATGCTCTTTGATTTCAACATGAACAAGGTTATTGATTTCCTCAATATAACACCTCAATCTGGAAGGCATTTTGTATCACACCTTCAGCTTTTAATACTGGCTTTTAAAAAAAAATATTTTAAAGTTTTGAAAACTAATCAGTCAATATTCAAATCAATGTAGTCCAGTCAATATTTAAAAGGTAAATTTATTGGATGAAACTGATTACAAACAGGTGTAATGATCAAGTACGAAAATGATCAAGTGAGTTAACTGAACAGGATGATGTAGCTGAATCTAGAAGAATCAAAGAATGTAGAATGTGTGGCAATGCAGTTAAGAGGATCTAAGTTAAATGTATGTACAGTAAAAACTCTTCTAACGGGCACCTCTCTACTATGGACACTCTTTCCAAAGTATAGAAATTTAGAACCATTTGTAATGAACACTCCTCCAATGGACGCGGACAGCTGAATGTTCGTCAACGAGAGATAAATTTCTCCTCTGAACGGACACTTTACAAAATATTTTTAAAACTCTAATTTGCAGTTTTGTCATGCTTAATCTTCAACATTAATAACTTATTGCTAAAATATTAATTAATAAATTGTTATTAAACTCAACCACATTTCATTAGTGACATTCATTACTTTAATCATATTTTATAATTGTCATCCCCAAAACAGACTTCTTAAGTGATTTTTGAGAAGAATGGTTCATAAATACCTTTCCTGTGTTTTTTGAGGATTGTGTATACCTCACTATACAGTATATGTTATTTTAATCCATTTGTGGCCAGTGGGTAGTTATGACCCAAGATACAAAAAAATTCTAGCACTTCCCTTGGGTCAGTTATTTATCTATATGACTAATAAATGTTTTCAAAACATATATATCTATCATTTTATCAATCCGCCAATAATTTAAAAAAATTTATTTTATTTTTTATAATTTTTTTAATAGACATTTTTAAGCTTCTTTATGTTTTTCATATTTAGCAAATATTTTTTATTGTATAAAAAGCAACCAGATCAATGCAGTTTCGGTTTTGTATTACCACGGACTCTATTTTACAACCAAAAATACCATTGGCAGGAATTTTCATATTGTAAGTCAAAATTCAGGGAAGGTGACTTTACAGGTCTGATGCTGAATCCTTGACAACTTGTCCTAGCCTGAATTGGAAAGAAAACAGTTTTGTATCTTAATTGTCCAACGATATATACCAATTGGGTATAAACCAATTATTTTCTAGATTTTTGATGTTGCTATAAACAATCCTTAGATTTTAAGCCGTCAGTATGGTTTATCTTTAGACAATTTATCATTTAGAAGGAAAGTAGTGACAGCAATTTTGACAACTTATACAAATTTATCGGTTCGAGCTGGACCATTTAGCAAACAAACAAATTCATTCCTCAAGAGTTCTGGGCCTGTACACCTTAATATTACTGTCCAAAAAAGAAAAAGACGTGCGGTTTGTCATAATAAAACGACAAAAATGTGTAATTCTTGCTCTGTATCTCAGCATGATAAGTGTTTTCAAGATTTCCATACTGTTTAATTCATAAAATAAGTCATATCAATCATTATTACTTTATGATTTGTTTCTGTTTAAAATAAATATACGTATTTAAGTTTCAAATATATGTGTTTAACTTTCGAATAAATAATGTATTTCATTATATTGCTTTTTTCATTATAAAAATATTTTGTTATTTCTTTCTTTTAAACCAAAATGTCTCATTTAGAAAAAAAACCCAGTGGGTCGATAACAACCCATCAAAAATTTGTATGTCACACTATTCAAAGATTTTAATAATTATTTTTCCATTAATAAATAAGTTATTTTGACTTACAAAAAACAACAAGATAAAAATTTCTGACAAAAAAATATTGGGCACAAATGGGTTAAGTGTTTTCAGTATACTCTGTTTGTTTTGGGTATTTTGCCAAAATCCTGAGAATAAAATTTGTAGTACAATTTAGAAGCTTTAAAATGATATAATTAAAATGAAATAATTATTATAATATTTTAGCTCAGTTTTTCAGCACGAAGAGTGACAGAATATTTTGTGCAGCAAAGTCATACGTTATGATTTTATGGTATAAAATATCATTAGTGGATATGTTCTTGTAGTCTACTTTTTACTTTATTTTTATAAATTATTCATTAAGTTTAAAACATATTAGTGAACAATGTAGATTATGGGAGGGAAAAAGATATTTCATTATTTAGCAGGAACTATTCAAAAAAAGTATTAGAAAGATTCAGCAGCCAAAGCAGCAGATATAGATAGCACCCACATATCTTACAAGTTTTGTTATGACATCTTTAAAGTTCCTCCTTATGTCAGTTGTTTCTTGTAACAAGTGGGTTTAAAGTGAGAATTGCAAATCTTATAAAAGGTGTTGGTTGCAACTATTAATTGTAATACTATGTTTAATTATTCTCAATAATAAAATAAACTAAAAAAAAAATCACTTCAATTGAATCCAAAAGACAATGACAAAAAAAATAAGATTCCGTGACCATCATCATTCCATAGGGCTGACGAAGAAGAAGATGGATTGCACTTGAAATCATCATTTTAGTTTTAGGGAGGAAAAACTCTACCTAAGAAAAAACATAACTTTATTTTCTGACAAGAAGAAGAATGGTCCTATAACTATAAAAAATTAAAAACAAAACAATTGCTTATGGATACGTTTCCTTATTACTGGTCAGAACATATTCTGTATATCTTGTCAAGGAAAAACTTAGTAGAAGTATAATCTTGTTTATATCATTTTAAAAATGGAGAGAGATAGAAACTTCAGGGAGATTACATATCTAATATTAATTAACAAATGGGGGCTTTTATCAAATTATCTCCCACCAATAGGCCTATTTTCTGCAATAATTCTTAGGCTATGAAAAGAACTTGGATGCAAATCCTTCAATTAAGAAAATGAAATACTTACACTAAGACTTTGTTTCATCTAGAAACTACGTGTGATTCCCAAAAAAAGTTTGTAACCTATTGCTTAAGCTCAGCATTACAATGATAAATCAATATATATGAAAGTAAAGAAACGGGCAATTAAACTTAACAGAAAAATTGAAGACCAAGGAATGAGAAATTACTCGACCCTAAGTCATAATACAAAACCAATAGATTTCCTTTCCTTTCTTTTTGATTTGATTTATTTAAATCTATTTTCTTTTAAATTTTAAAAATGCTCAAATAATTTTATCAAAAAGTTTTTATCAAAATAAGCATCATTCCGGAGTTTGTAATAACATTTTTAAAATGTATAAGTTAAATCATTTGCACATAATTTTTTTAGAAGCTTTTGATGATTCTGATACTCTTATTTTATTAAATAGTAGAATTTGAATTCTTGACTAATTCAGTTGTATGATAGCCTAAAAACGAGATGTTTTGAAACAATTTTTGCAGCAAAATCTTAAAAATTTGAATATAAAAATATGCTTTGAGTAATTTTTAAAAACAACTAAAAGCATAAATGGTATCATACTTCATATAACCTAAAAGCTTTGAATATTCGAGAAATGGTTTGGGTTGAGATTTTAAGAAAGTAAGTTGAGTATGTAAGATATGAAGCACTAAAAACCAAAACAAAAACATTTCTTTGTCCTCAGTTTTATTTAATTTATGTCGTAGGTTACTCATACCGAAAAAAGTTTAATTCTAGGAGGTAAAATGCCAACATTTGGACATGCTAATGATTTGGTACTGTTAGGTGGATATGCGGAAATTGTTTAATTAAATACAACAATGTTGATAAAAGCAGGAAAAGGATCAGGTCTCAAAATAAATGCTGAAAAAACTAAAAGTATGTATTTTATTTATTTCTAAAAACAATGTACACCCTTCCTTCCTATACAACTTCCTTAAATGATCAATTTTTTGTTTATATCTTCTTAAATTTCTTGATGTTATTTTAAAAGTTAAATTACTCTTAATAATTAGGGATTGTGAGTGAAAATAAAAACTTCCAGGTTTGAAAAACAATTTACTAAACATTTTCTTAAATAATAAACTAACAACTGAGTACTTTATTTTAATCATTTTTGAAATAAATTTATAAAGAAAATTTTATAAGCCTATTCAAATATTAAATTTATTAATTTTATTTAGCCCTTAAAATGAAAAAAAAAAGTTGTTAAATAAATTTTACATTTTATTTTTTTATATTTTTATAATTTTATATTTTTATATTTTATAGAAATTGATATTTAGTATATTGAAGGAAGGCTACTAAAACACATAATCTCGGTTGACTAAAATAAAGTACACAGTTCTTAGTTTCATTTATTTATTTATCCAGTCAAAGAACACCACAGTGACAACTTTTTTAAATACTTATTTAGATGCCTTCTTTCTTCGGATCCTTTCTGTATCCCCTGCTATTCTTCATAATCTTCACTATCTTGAAGAAAATCACAGTAGTTGAGCTGATATTTAGAAAAAAAACAAACTGGAATCACCATATTAACTCCGGCCTCGAGTCTAAAGACCTCTTTACATGACGACTAATTAATTGAACTAATTAAGACTAACCTATCCTGCATGGGTAAGCTCACTTAATGGTTAATTATGAAAAAGTAGTGCGTTATTTATTATCTTCTCACTCCTTGAGGTTTTGTTTATTTATCTTCACTATTTATTTCACATGAAAACTCAGACAAATTTTAATTTATATAGGATTTGACATTTATTAATGAATTTGAAATTAGTATTTACAAAATCTAGTACTATTTGTATCACTTCCGACACTATATATAGGCATTGGTTCACTGCTTCTTTGATTCTGTTAATTATTCTCAAACAGAATTATAATAAAATTTCTTCAAAGTAAATTTATATATGGGTCATTCTCATGAGGCTTATCAAATTCAAGCGAATTTTTGTGAATATTATTGTTGATTAGACCTACCATTAGTAAATAGTGAATGGGCAAAATCTATACATTTAAAATTCAAAATTCTCAAGTATGTTTACTGTCCACATCCTGATAAATTTGAAAGTAGTAATTAGAAGGTATAAGTATACTATTTTGAAAAATTAATGGTATTTAAATTTTTTAAATTTCCAATGTTTAGGAGGTCATCAAGAATTTATGTCTACGGGGTATGGTGAAAGCATGTATTCAATTGTGTTACCACTATTATTTTAAAAAAATATTCGTTTCCTAAAGTGGTAAACATGAACTCCTCTGACTTTGGGCAATACGATGTTGATTTTTTTTAGAAAAAACTAATAAAATTTATTTTAAAGTTGATTTCTCAAATATGTTACTCTCAAGTGTGTTACCACTATAAAAATAACATACTTGAGAAGCTGGTAACATACTTATTAACCCTAAACTTGACAATGTGCCACACTTGACAGTTCTTTAATTAACTTATTCTCATGTATAGTCTTATTATTCACATTTTCTGCCAAGTTTAGAGATAAATATTTTTAAAATAAATTTTTTGTAAAAAATATTAAATTAAATTTTTTTTGTAAAACATATTTTTTTTATTTTTTTAAAAAATCATAAATCATTTTCTAAATGATTTTTTTTTTTGTGAAAATATTAAATTTATAACAGTTTTTGTAAAAAATATGCTATTAAAATATTTTTAAAAAAATCATAAAAATTTTCTGGCAAGTTTAGGGAAATATGTTTATCTAAAAAAAAAAAAGTCAATATTAAAGTTTTTAAAAATTTGTAAAGATTATTTTTTTTTCTTTATTCAGAAAGATGTTCTGCCAAGTTTAGAGTTAACATACCTTTTTTTTTTTTAAAGTTATAAATTACAGAGCAAAATTATAGTTAGTTTCTAGATCAATAAAAATACTCTCCCAAGTTAAGGGAGATATATTTTTTAAATACAAAATTAATTTTTTTTTTTTAATTCAGAAAGATATTCTGCCAAGTTTAGTGTTAACATACTTTTTTTTATTTTTTTCAAAAGTTATATATTACAGGCCAAAATTATAGTTAGTTTTTAGATCTAGAATGTGATTATCTACTTTAAATATGTGATCAAGTATCCTGTGATTTAATTTGTAAGAATTGTTGTTTTACTTAGAATATAGAAAGAGCAATTATATAAAACTTACAAGAGTGATTATAAATTCTGGCTATAAAATCAAATATATATTAGTAAAATCAATATTTATATTTATAACATCAAAATATAATTATCTTCAATTTTCAGTTTTTTCTCATTAAAAAAATATATATATAAAAGTCAGTTTTCCAGCTATTTCGCCTAAATATTGATATTCCTCAGGAACGTTACCAAGTACCATACTGCGTCAATAATATTTTATTTCGCTTCAGTACTGTGGAATGAAATTAGTCAAGAAATAGAACAGTTCTTTTTTTGCACACTATAGCGATAACTGCAATAATGATGCAGAGTAGATTAAGCTCATACTTGCCCTGCAACAACAAAAATTTGCTTGTGCAGGCCCAGCGATTGTAGCAGGCAAAAGAGATTACATGTATTCAGTAAAGGTAAATTTGCTGTAACCGGGATATTTGAATATTAATTGAATGATACAAAAGAATCAATATATGGTTTTATAACAACTAGGGTAATAAACATTTTTTTCATACACACTGAAAAATTAGATAAATTAACATGCTTGAGTTAAAAAAAAGTCTGCTTGTAGGTTTGTACATTTTTTTCACTCTATCATTTTTTGAACCCATTGAATTTGATTGAATACTTAATTTAAATATATTCTGGAAGAAATATACATATAAATCAAGTTACTTTACCTGAACTTTGCGAAAATCTACAGTTCTGGAAACTCCAACGTCAAGTCTGATGGGAATTATCCAAATATGTTTCTGTTATATTTCCAATGATTAATATTTTTACAAGTGTACGAGTAGTTTGATTGATGACAATAATGATCCTCATGATTATAAGAAATTTACGTGTAGGTGTGATGGAAAATCATTTATATTACCATTTTTGTTACCATGTCCCTCAAAAATTATTTGCCATACACCGAAAATGGGAAAATCATTTTTTTTTAGAGAAAGAAGTTCTAAGCTACGTATAACTTAATCTAGTAAATATAAATATAACAGAAACATATTTGGATAATTCCCATCAAACCTTCAAGTAGACTTTTTTTTAGCTCAAGCATGTTAATTTATCTAATTTTTCAGTGTGTATAAAAAAAAATGTTTATTACCCTAGTTGTTATAAAAACATATATTGATTCTTTTGTTTCATTCAATTAATATTCAAATATTCCGGTTACAGCAAATTTACCTTTACTGAGTACATGTAATCTCTATTGCCTGCTACAATCGCTGGGCCTGCACAAGCAAATTTTTGTTGTTGCAGGGCAAGTATGAGCTTAATCTACTCTGCATCATTATTGCAGTTATCGCTATAGTGTGCAAAAAAAGAACTGTTCTATTTCTTGACTAATTTCATTCCACAGTACTGGAGCGAAATAAAATATTATTGACGCAGTATGGTACTTGGTAACGTTCCTGAGGAATATCAATATTTAGGCGAAATAGCTGGAAAACTGACTTTTATATATATATTTTTTTAATGAGAAAAAACTGAAAATTGAAGATAATTATATTTTGATGTTATAAATATAAATATTGATTTTACTAATATATATTTGATTTTATAGCCAGAATTTATAATCACTCTTGTAAGTTTTATATAATTGCTCTTTCTATATTCTAAGTAAAACAACAATTCTTACAAATTAAATCACAGGATACTTGATCACATATTTAAAATAGATAATCACATTCTAGATCTAAAAACTAACTATAATTTTGGCCTGTAATATATAACTTTTGAAAAAAATAAAAAAAAGTATGTTAACACTAAACTTGGCAGAATATCTTTCTGAATTAAAAAAAAAAAATTAATTTTGTATTTAAAAAATATATCTCCCTTAACTTGGGAGAGTATTTTTATTGATCTAGAAACTAACTATAATTTTGCTCTGTAATTTATAACTTTAAAAAAAAAAAAGGTATGTTAACTCTAAACTTGGCAGAACATCTTTCTGAATAAAGAAAAAAAAATAATCTTTACAAATTTTTAAAAACTTTAATATTGACTTTTTTTTTTTTAGATAAACATATTTCCCTAAACTTGCCAGAAAATTTTTATGATTTTTTTAAAAATATTTTAATAGCATATTTTTTACAAAAACTGTTATAAATTTAATATTTTCACAAAAAAAAAAATCATTTAGAAAATGATTTATGATTTTTTAAAAAAATAAAAAAAATATGTTTTACAAAAAAAATTTAATTTAATATTTTTTACAAAAAATTTATTTTAAAAATATTTATCTCTAAACTTGGCAGAAAATGTGAATAATAAGACTATACATGAGAATAAGTTAATTAAAGAACTGTCAAGTGTGGCACATTGTCAAGTTTAGGGTTAATAAGTATGTTACCAGCTTCTCAAGTATGTTATTTTTATAGTGGTAACACACTTGAGAGTAACATATTTGAGAAATCAACTTTAAAATAAATTTTATTAGTTTTTTCTAAAAAAAATCAACATCGTATTGCCCAAAGTCAGAGGAGTTCATGTTTACCACTTTAGGAAACAAATATTTTTTTAAAATAATAGTGGTAACACAATTGAATACATGCTTTCACCATACCCCGTAGACATAAATTCTTGATGACCTCCTAAACATTGGAAATTTAAAAAATTTAAATACCATTAATTTTTCAAAATAGTATACTTATACCTTCTAATTACTACTTTCAAATTTATCAGGATGTGGACAGTAAACATACTTGAGAACTTTGAATTTTAAATGTATAGATTTTGCCCATTCACTATTTACTAATGGTAGGTCTAATCAACAATAAAAAAATAAAAAAAATATGTTTTACAAAAAAAATTTAATTTAAAACTTTTTACAAAAAATTTATTTTAAAAATATTTATCTCTAAACTTGGCAGATAATGTGAATAATAAGACTATACATGAGAATAAGTTAATTAAAGAACTGTCAAGTGTGGCACATTGTCAAGTTTAGGGTTAATAAGCATGTTACCAGCTTCTCAAGTATGTTATTTTTATAGTGGTAACACACTTGAGAGTAACATATTTGAGAAATCAACTTTAAAATAAATTTTATTAGTTTGTTCTAAAAAAAATCAAAATATTTTATTTTTGTGCACTTAATCAGTTGGGCTTTTAATCGTAGCGACTTAAAAAATTAGAAATTAACAGAGAATGATAAAAATATGTTAATATGCTTGAGAATGAATAAAAATACTCACCATTATTTCAGTTGTAGGTTGTAGGTTGTTTGACAAAAATTATCGGGATTACCGGGTAAAATAGCTACAAAATCAGACATCGTATTGCCCGAGGTCAGAGGAATTCATGTTTACAACTTTAGGAAACGAATATTTTTCAAAATAACAGTGGTAACACAATTGAATGCATGCTTCACCATACCCTAGACATAAGTAGACATAAATTCTTGACCTCCTAAACATTGGAAATTTAAAAAATTTAAATACCATTAATTTTTCAAAATAGTATACTTATACCTTCTAATTACTACTTTCAATTTTAGATTACATTTTTTTTTCCATCAATATATACCAATTAATGTTTTAGTGAATCAGGATATGGACAGTAAACATACTTGAGAATTTTGAATTTTAAATGTATAGATTTTGCCCATTCACTATTTACTAATGGTAGGTCTAATCAACAATAATATTCGCTTGAATTTGATAACCCTCATGAGAATGACCCATATATGAATTTACTTTGAAGAAATTTTATTATAATTCTGTTTGAGAATAATTAACAGAGTCAAAGAAGCAGTGAACAAATGCCTGTATATAGTGTCGAAAGTGATACAAATAGTACTAGATTTTGTAAATACTAATTTCAAATTCATTAATAAATGTCAAATCCTATATAAATTAAAATTTATCTGAGTTTTCATGTGAAATAAATAGTGAAGATAAATAAACAAAACCTCAAGGAGTGAGAAGATAATAAATAACGCACTACTTTTTCATAATTAACCATTAAGTGAGCTTACCCATGCAGGATAGGTCAGTCTTAATTAGTTAGTCGTCATGTAAAGAGGTCTTTAGACTCAAGACCGGAGTTAATGTGGTGGTTCCAGTTTGTTTTTTTTCTAAATATCAGCTCAACTACTGTGATTTTCTTCAAGATAGTGAAGATTATGAAGAATAGCAGGGGATACAGAAAGGATCCGAAGAAAGAAGGCATCTAAATAAGTATTTAAAAAAGTCACTGTGGTGTTCTTTGTCTGGATAAATAAATAAATGAAACTAAGAACTGAGTACTTTATTTTAATCAACCGAGATTATGTGTTTTAGTAGCCTTCCTTCAATATACTAAATACCAATTTCTATAAAATTGACATCTACATCTTCCTTTGTATAATAAAATTTTACTTTATAAAATTTATTTAACAACTTTTTTTTTTTTCATTTTAAGGGTTAAATAAAATTAATAAATTTAATATTTGAATAGGCTTATAAAATTTTCTTTATAAATTTATTTCAAAAATGATTAAAATAAAGTACTCAATTCTTAGTTTATTATTTAAAATTTGTCATGTATTTTTTAATAATAAACAAAAAGATATATTTTCCATCATTCCATAAGTTTAATAAAAATCTGTTTTAGTAGTCTTCTTGGTTTTTTTCTTCAATATATGTAACATATCGCTTTCTGTAAGATCGACATCTACAACAGTCCATTTTAAATTTTTGTAAATCAATTAATATTTTATTTTTGTTAATTTAATTATGTTCATATTCATCAGATATAAGGTTATGGGGGTTTAGACATTTCATCAATATTGATCAATCCTCTTTTTATTTTATTTATGAAAAAATGAAATCTATTAAATTTTCAATGTATAAATTTTGAGACTTGTTTTAAAAAAATGTTTAGTAAATTGTTTTTCAAACCTGAAAGTTTTTATTTTCACTCACAATCCCTAATTATTAAGAGTAATTTAACTTTTAAAATAACATCAAGAAATTTAAGAAGATATAAACAAAAAATTGACCATTTAAGGAAGTTGTATAGGAAGGGTGTACATTGTTTTTAGAAATAAAAAAAATACATACTTTTAGTTTTTTCAGCATTTATTTTGAGACCTGATTCTTTTCCTGCTTCTATCAACATTGTTGTATTTAATTAAACAATTTCCGCATATCCACCTAACAGTACCAAATCATTAGCATGTCCAAATGTTGGCATTTTACCTCCTAGAATTAAACTTTTTTCGGTATGAGTAACCTACGACATAAATTAAATAAAACTGAGGACAAAGAAATGTTTTTGTTTTGGTTTTTAGTGCTTCATATCTTACATACTCAACTTACTTTCTTAAAATCTCAACCCAAACCATTTCTCGAATATTCAAAGCTTTTAGGTTATATGAAGTAAGATACCATTTATGCTTTTAGTTGTTTTTAAAAATTACTCAAAGCATATTTTTATATTCAAATTTTTAAGATTTTGCTGCAAAAATTGTTTCAAAACATCTCGTTTTTAGGCTATCATACAACTGAATTAGTCAAGAATTCAAATTCTACTATTTAATAAAATAAGAGTATCAGAATCATCAAAAGCTTCTAAAAAAATTATGTGCAAATGATTTAACTTATACATTTTAAAAATGTTATTACAAACTCCGGAATGATGCTTATTTTGATAAAAACTTTTTGATAAAATTATTTGAGCATTTTTAAAATTTAAAAGAAAATAGATTTAAATAAATCAAATCAAAAAGAAAGGAAAGGAAATCTATTGGTTTTGTATTATGACTTAGGGTCGAGTAATTTCTCATTCCTTGGTCTTCAATTTTTCTGTTAAGTTTAATTGCCCGTTTCTTTACTTTCATATATATTGATTTATCATTGTAATGCTGAGCTTAAGCAATAGGTTACAAACTTTTTTTGGGAATCACAAGTAGTTTCTAGATGAAACAAAGTCTTAGTGTAAGTATTTCATTTTCTTAATTAAAGGATTTGCATCCAAGTTCTCTTCATAGCCTAAGAATTATTGCAGAAAATAGGCCTATTGATGGGAGATAATTTGATAAAAGCCCATTTGTTAATTAATATTAGATATGGAATCTCCCTGAAGTTTCTATCTCTCTCCATTTTTAAAATGATATAAACAAGATTACACTTCTACTAAGTTTTTCCTTGACAAGATATACAGAATATGTTCTGGCCAGTAATAAGGAAATGGTTTTTTCTTATGTAGAGTTTTTCCTCCCTAAAACTAAAATGATGATCTCGAGTGCAATCCATCTTCCTCTTCGTCTGTCCCATGGAATGATGATGGTCACGGACTCTTGTTTTTTTTGTCATTGTCTTTTGGATTCAATTTAAGTGATTTTATTTTTAGTTTATTTTATTATTGAGAATAATTAAACATAGTATTACAATTAATAATTGCAACCAACACCTTTTATAAGATTTGCAATTTTAACTTTAAAGCCACTTGTTACAAGAAACAACTGACATAAGGAGGGACTTTAAAGACGTCATAACAAAACTTGTATATTGTATAGTGTACTTGGATTGTGTATGCCTAACTATTGTACTGTTGGTTATTATTTATGAAATAATTATTACTGTAATTTAATATTTAGTTTATTAATTATATCAGCATAGTGACTCTTTAAATTTACTGCATCTGACTTAAAATTTACTGTATTATTTATATTTTTTGTGATATAAATTAACACCTTTTTTTCTATAAACTTCATTTTTTTCATTGTATTAGTCATTTCTGTTTGTTACCATATTCTTTTATTGTTATTGGTACTGCCACTGCTGTTATCTTGTTTTTCTTAGCACTGATGCTGGCCTAAAACTTAAACCTGATTGGCACGCAAAAAAATAAGTTTTCATATTCGTGTTTTTCTTCATTGACCTCAACGAAGCTTCTCCCACATTTATTTTTATTTCTATAGTCAACCATACTTCCACCATCGATAACAATATAGAATTACAAGAAAGAATTATAATAGAAAATAAAAATAAATACTACAATAAAAAAAATAACTAAAAAACAAAACTGATCGATGATTTAAAAAAAATTAAGATTGAAAGGGACAAAAAAGAAGAAGTTAGAATGGATATAATAACCTGCATAATTTTCAAAGATTATAATTCATTCCTAGACTTATGTATAAAATTAAAAAAAGCTTTTAAGAATGATGAACATGGTCATTCGAAATTGTTGTAATACAATAACAATAAGCTAGGAAAATATATAACAAAAACTAAGGAGAAAATTAAAACAATAAATAGACAGAATTACAAAATAAAATGGAAATAATACAATGAAAAGTATTATAGAGGAGAAATGTCGCAAAATTTGAAAACAAGATTAAAGCAGCATAAGACAAATTCCAAATATCCTAATAGTAATAAACAAGTGCTCAATTTCAAAATCAATATGAAATTGAAAATCATTACATAGACATAATAAATAAAATAGATATATAATGAAAGAACTAATAATTGTAATGAAAATAGTAAATTTAAAATAAAAATAAGATCTAGAAGAATTATTAAAAGGAAAGAGAACACTACCATAAGTATTGCTAGATAGTGAAGACACAGGCCAGAATATTCAAGAATAGGAATCGAGGCACATTAGGTAGATGCTAACAACTAGTTTTAAATTTTATTGTGTTTCAACATTTCACAGTGTGTCATATGCATAGTAAATCATAGGTCTACTCGCAATCGTACTTTCGTAATTTATTATGAAATAGGGTCCAAGTTTTTCCTCCTTATACTTCAAATTAACTTAAGAGTTTAAGATTACCAAAACAAAAAAAATATGGATCAATCATCCACCAAATTGAAATAAAATAGACAATACTATAAATGTAAATAAATTGTTGCATATAATCATTGGTTAAAATATAGCACATGTTAATTTATAAATATAATGGGGCAAATATGAGAATAAACAATATTTAGTTTCCAAACAATAATCAGTAGATGAGATTGCAACACATATACTGTTAATTAATCCTATGTAAAGACTAGCAGGTAATAATATAAATGGTGATTGTACTGAAATATATATCAGATGAATTACATGTTTTTAGATAAATGTTTTGAGAATGCTCAATGCATGCATGGAAACTTTATAAAATACAATTTTTTTTTAGAAAAATTTGTAGAATTATATAATATATGGAATATGGCAAAAAGCCTTCAAGATAAAAATGTATTATAATACTTATTTTTTTTACTAAAATATTATTCTTTTCTATCTTTTTTTATAATGATTCATATAAATAATGATTTCTATAAAGAATAATGTTCTATAAATAATATTTATATTATTTCATAACCTTCTCATAAATTTCCTAACGTTATACTCATTTAATGCACGGCTTCTTTGCTTTTTCATCCATTTCCTTTCGATATATCGATATTTTTCTACCGATTATCGGTGGATATCGATATTTGGTTTTGCGATATATCGAATATCGATATTTTCCTTTCGATTGTCCAACCCTACAACAAACCTGCAGTCACACCTCAAATCTTTCCATTCGCACGTTTTTTCGTATCCATCAGGGTCAGGTTTTTCTGCAACACCATTTACTTCTAAATGAAGCAAATGAAATAATTCCTCCGTCAAAAGCGTCTGGCATAAGAGTTTCCAAAAAATCGCATCATTTGAAGAGGGAGGCGAACGACAAAGAAAAATTAATGATGCTATTTTATATTTTATCTGTAAGGATACTCTGCCATTCTATACAGTTGAAAGGAAGGTTTTCTCAGCTTGGTTAAAATTCTAGCCCCTTTATATAAGGTAACTTCTAGAAATACATTAAAAAAATTATTGAATGAAAAATACTCAGAACTGCGCTCTCTTATTAAAAAACATTTAAATGAAGTAAATTCAGTGACATTGACTTGTGACATATGAATGGAGTCCCACCAGATGAAAAGTTTAATTGGTGTCACTGTTCATTTTATTTTAGAAACAAATGATGAAATGTCCTCAGTGTTGCTGGAACTTCGATAACTCACAAACAGGCATACATCCCAATACATATCTCATGTTTTGGAAGATGTGTGCCGACGTTTTAACATCTCAAATGATAAAGTAACAACGATTGTCACTGATAATGGGACAAACATTGTGAAGGCAGTGGATACGTTCTCACAGGACAACATGTACACTGTTTTGCTCACTTGTTAAATCTAGTGTGCGAAAAGACTAGTTGGAAGAATTATTTAGAAAGCTTCGTAGCATTACAACTTGGTTTGCTATTGTTGGCTGTGACCAGTTAAGAAAAGCCACTGTTGGTGGCACTAAATGCAAGCTGATTTCAGATGTTCCTACCAGATGGAACAGCAAATATTACATGGTCCAATGTTTCCTAGAACTTTGGCCTCATATCAGCGTTATATTAAGTGAACATACAAGAGCTCCAGATATGGTGACTGCACGGGATGTTGAAGAATATTCAAGAATAGGAATCGAGGTATATTAGGTAGATGCTAACAATTAGTTTTAAATTTTATTGTGTTTCAACATTTCACAGTGTGTCACACGCATAGTAAATCATAGGTCTACTCGCAATTGTACTTTCGTACTTTATTATGTAATAGAATCCAGGACTTTTCTCCTTACCCTTCAAATAAACTCAAGAGTTTATGATTACTAAAATAAAAAATAATATGGATCAATCACTCACCAAATTGAAATAAAATAGACAATACTGTAAATGTAAATAAACTGTTGCATTTAATCATTGGTTAAAATATAGCACATGTTAATTTATAAATATAATGGGGTAAATATGAGAATAAGTAATATTCAGTTGCCAAACAATAATTAGTAGAAAAGATTGAAACACATATACTGCTAATTCTATGTAAAGATAAATAGGTAATAATATAAATGGTGATTGTACTAAAATATATATCAGATGAGTTACATGTTTTTATATAAATGTTTTGAGTATGCTCAATGTATGCATGGAAATTTTATGAAATACAATTTTTTTTTAGAAAAATAAATCTTTTTTTTTTTTTTTAATTTGTAGAATAATATAATATATGAAATATGGCAAAAAGCCTTCAAGATAAAAATATATTATAATACTTATTTTTTTTTTTTTACCAAAGTATTATTATTTTCTATCTTTTTTTTATAATGATTCATGGATAGTAAAAATATTGTTCTATAAATAATAATTATATTATTTCATAACCTTCATCACATTTTAACGTTATACTCATTTAATGCACGGTTTCTTTGCTTTTTCATCCATTTCCTTTCGATATATTGATATATCGATATTTTTCTACCGATTATAGGTTGATATCGATATTTGGTTTTGCGATATATCGCAATATCGAATATCGATATTTTTCTTTCGATATTCCAACCCTAGTGTATTCTGGTATGGTATATATACAGTGGCTTGGTAGAGACAGTGTGGATATACAGGTCTTCGTTTCTATTGGCTGAGCCAAGCGCCATTATGGTTCTGAGTTGTATACTAGCTTATGCTGCCTGCGCCTTAAAACTGTTTTATATTTCTATTTTGATAGAGATATTTTAATTTATAAGATTAATTGTGTTGTTTTAGTAGTAGTATTTGTTTAGTAGCGGTAGGTTTTAATTTAAAGTGACATGTATCGAGTGTCAAGTCAACCTTATAGGCTAGAGTAGTTAATGTTTCTTATGGTTTCATCTAGTGAACTTTCAAAATCGTACACATTTAATTTTTTTTTTACAATCCTATTTTAACTAAACTTATATCATAAGAAGTTACATAAAAGAACCTCCTGTAAAAAAGATTATTTCTGTTAACGCAGAACACATTGAGACTGCCATAAAATAAAAGATAATATTGTAAAGAGGTTCATTGTGTTTAGACTTAAAATAAATTCAATTAAAAAAAACAATTTCCCTCAGAGATCTATGTTTAGTAATAAGTCTATAAATAACCCATTAAACCTGTGCTGTACAGCCTTTAAAAGTCATGTATGATACTCTTTTTATAAAAAAATAAAACAAAAAGTAAAAAAAAAAAATGGAAACGCTTACTTAATACTTAGGTTTTGGACTAATAGAGCTCTCAAAAGAATGATTGATCACAAATATTATCATATAAGTAGAAATTTTCAAATTAAAGAATAAAACTGTTGAAATTGAATGTTCTACGTTTCAAGATACATAGAATCCAAATATCGAATAAAAAAAATCCGTCCGTCCGCCGTACGCGGCTTTTCTCTTAGACTACTGGACCGATTTTCTTGAAATTCGGTATCAATGTCACATGTCCCCCAGGATCCTCGGAACTCGTCATTACCATCCGTCTGTTTGTTTCAAAATGGCGGGTGATTAGAGATCGCATAAGCCCATAACTCGACCATATATGAAGACAGAGGAGAAATGTAAGGTGTTTTGGAATCAGTATAAGAAGGCATAAAAAAAAAAAAAACGAAATTTTTTTTTAAATCGGTCCAGTATTAGCTGAGATATAGCGTAATGAACTTCGTAGACTAATTCTCCGGCGCGGCTGGTCATCGTAACCCTAGGCCTCCTGACTTATCTATTGGACTTCTGACTTCCTCGCATCTCTCTGCTTTATCATCCTTCCTTGGATTATTTCTGCACTTCCTTTAGCTTTCTTAGTTTTTCCTTTTTTTCCCCCCTACTGAAGTGCACATATTTTCTCTGTATCATTTTACCCTCTGATTGCATGTCCTAACCATCACAGCCTACTTGCATTGACAAAGTTTTTTCTTAACACTCCCATTTCGGTACTCTCACGGAGATCATCTTGGGACAAGCTTCAAAATTTCTTTTCCTTTGGTGCCTACTGCTTAATTTCTTTAATTTGGACAGAGTAAATATTTTTGAAATATTACTATTTGGAAATAATAAGCCATTGCGTAATAATTTGCAGCGTTTTTTTTACCATAAACCAACATGGCTAGATCCATAATTATTTTCTTAAAGTAGAACCACCTTGTTTCTAAGTCGTTCGAGTTCTCTGGATAGTTTAAGTCCATACCAAGGGTAATGTAAGGATAATATAAGGATATGCCAATCTGAGACTAGTGAGCCGCTCTTTACTTGTATTCGCCGATGACATTGTGATTATCTCAGAGGATGACAGGAATCTTCAGTACAACGTCAATAGATTAAAAGAAGAATTTCTGAAAATCAATATAGTTATAAACCCTAAGAAAACGAATGTAAAGAGATTGGGAAGAAGCCAAGGAGAATTATACGTGACATTAGAGTTGAAGACTAAGTCCTTGAACAGATGGAAAACTTCAAATACTAGGGTGCGCATCTGAACGAAAAGGGCTATGTTGATTCGGAGGTAACTGAGCGAATCGCAGCTTCGCAGCAGTTTTCTAAACCGGCGAGAGGTAGAAAAGAAAACAAAAGCGCCTGTATTTAAGTCAACATTTCTCCCCATTATCATGGACGTTCATAAAGAAGCATCAATCGAAAATGCAATTGTCAGAAATGAGATTTCTCCGAAAGATCGAGAAGAAAACAAGAAGAGATCGAGTCCATAACACCACGATCAAGTCGAACCACAACATTAAACAAAGGCAACGATGTAAAAGAGGAAAATCGACTGAGATGACTAGGACATCTTCTACGAATGGAACCAAGCAGAATTGATAGTAAAGCCTATCGAGCCAAAGTAGAGGGAAAGCGAGGAAAAGGATGAACTAGAACTAAATGGGAAGATGAAGTAAGGAAAGACTCAGAAAAGAGAGCTTCAATGGGATAACAGAAGGCAAGTAGTGGAAGACCGACAGATCTGGAGAGGACTCTATAGACTTCCTCCTCACACTGGGTAAGCGGTTCATAGAGGACTGAATATGATGATTAGGCCAAATTTTCCAACTCTCTTTATTACGTGTGTGGTTGACAATCAGTCGTCCTTGAGGAAAATCCCCATCGTGTGTAGACGAAGGTTCGGTAGAGGAAATCCCCAAGGAAACCCCGAAAGCTTTTTCCTTCGAGGATTTTCTGTACGTGATAGCAATTTTTTTGAATCCTTATAGTATTGAGATTGAAAAATAAGGGTCTGCCAGTCGGATCATGCTATCTGAAAAAATGGTAGCTTAAAAAACTCGCCATTTTGGGATTATTTTGGTTTTCCAGCTATAATTCCTAAATGGTACATTCTATCGAAAAACTATAATCTATTAAATTATAGAACATCAAAATTTGCGTCTAATGAGTACCACAACATTATAATTTGTTTAAATAGTATGGTAGAAAACCACGGTCACAAACAACGATTTTATCAAAAACCGAGGCAGATTGCTATATTGCAGCTTGAAAATGTATCTTTAAAAGTTTAAATTCGGTCAAGTACACTTCTTGAAATTGGCAATCTCCCGATCTCCGGCCATTGGAATTTTAGCCCAGTTTGGTTTGCAAAAAATGGAGTAATTTTAATTTTCAGGTATGTTGTACGAATCGCGCCTCTTGTGAAAAATCCAAGTTTCGACTTCCTTCTCCTAATGCGTTTTTCGCCATCTTGAAAAACCGCAAAGAAGAAACTTTTTTTCAGTTATTCCAAAATAACTCCCTTCCAATGCATTTAAGGTAAAAATTTGTCATTACAAAGAATTTTAAATTTTCTTCAAGTTTGTATCTAATATTGCTTTAATATTCGGAATAACTACTGAGATACGGAGCCGTGAAAATCTGCAAGCATGTCCAAAAATTGGAGATATAGATAGTGGTTTCGCATTAGATCTGATTTATTTCAAGCACACATAAAAGTAAAGACAGCCCAGATGCTAAAAAAACCTTGTATGCCGACATTAGGAGGAGAGAGGTTTCAAAATGGTGGGGAAAAACTCGAAATTTCAGGACTTTTTTTGGTTTTCAATTCCTAAAGGATACATCCTATCAAAAAAACGTTATTATATATACAATTAAAGAGCATCAACTTTTGCATCTAATGTACCATAAGTTTTTCGATAGAATGCATCCTTTAGGAATTATAGGTGAGACTAAAAAATGTTCTAAAATTTCGAGTTTTTTTGCCTTTATAGTTCCTGCACAATTATTTCCTTTTATGCAGAGACAAAGATAAGAGGAAGAAACTGCTTAATTAAACCGTATAATTTATAGTTGTGAAAGAAAATCACATCTCACAATGTTTTTTTTTAGTCACCTATGGGACTGATTCTGTTTCTTTATAATCAATAACGTTTAATTATACAAAAATAAGTTTAATTTTGACTAACAATTAAATTTTAAGGATTTATTTTTTCTGTTTTAGTGACGTTTGAAGGTCTAATATTTTAATCTGTTCACTCCACTTATACATTTTTTTATTTTTGTAGCAATTAATGTTTTTATTGTGATTATTTGATATTACAATGGTTAAAAATTTAATTATAGTAGTATTTTAATATTTTTCTGTTAAACATTACGAATTTTTTCTGACGTACAGTGCATATAAAAAGAAATTAATAAAAAATGACGGAGTTTCAGGGTACTTGGACTAATTATGAAAAAAAAAAAAAAGACTAGAAATCTGAAACGTGGGTGAAAGGTCTTTCATGTGATGGTACATTTGTGTAAGTTGGCAGCCATGTATCGCTCAGGAGCACTTTTACCTATTTTATCCGGACAGAGCCTTTTTTGAACTCCAATAAATTTATCTCGAAACCATAACACAATGTTCTCAGTAATACTTACAGTCACCACTTAATTGTCTAGGACTCTCCGAAGATTTTGTGTTCTTAAAATTTACGGAATCAATTGCAAATTCTGGGCTTTCACTATTTTTTCTGATCACTGTGGCAATATCACTTCTGCAACAGCCATAAACATCCCAACACAATTTAAGGTATCCTTGTTTTGAATGATGAATTCTAGAAATCTTTTAGAAGTTTTTCTGCTGGAGCTACATCTTGAAATATTGTAGAAATTTTTGGCTGAATTGGAGAAATTTCGATTGGTAAGTTATTGACTGTAACTCCTGAAGGTTTTGTTTTCAGCAGGATTTTGCCAACGTTGGTTTCATATAAGAAACTAGTGGATCTTTAGGTTTATCAAACAATTTTTTTTTTCTATAATCCCTGTTGGTCAATAAGTTACGAACTTGAGGTGAATAGAACATTGCTCCCTAGGCAATATGGGGAGAGGATGAAGGAGGATATCATTCTCCCTCCTCCCAAGATTTGAAAACCCAAAAAGTTTGGGAATTTGAGGTTTGAGAACATACTTCCAACTGCTGATAATGTGGTAAAACACTTTAAACAAGGATTTACAAAAGTTTAAAACCAAAACCAATTCCTACCTTAGAAGTAAAGAAATTGGGATAACGATGAAATGCTGTTTTTGAATAGAAAAGAAAATTATTGCTGCCAAATGTCAACATTCGCAACAGGTAAGTAAAATGCTTAAATCCAAAAAAGTTGGAAAAAATAAAATATATCATAGTTTAGTTGGCAAAATTAAAATATATAATATGTTTGGGAAAATTAAAATGTTTAATATAGTTATGAAATCCGGTCAAAATTTTGCTCCCTCCCCCAGTAAATTGCTGTAGCACAACATCGTAGGAATAAGATAAGAAACTTATCCTCTCTACTGTAGACACTGACGGTGGAGTGCCTACAATTTGTTTTAAAAAGTATCATTTAAATCAAAAATATAGCTGAGAACAACGGTTGTTCTTGCATAAAGGTACCGATATCACAGCATAATAAAAGATGCTAAGGGCTGCTGACCTAAGAGTTCACTATTCACCCTCCAGTAGTTGGTTGAGCCGCGGATAGGTGCCGCCTCTGGAGCTTGGAAAGGTGACTGGAGCCGACTGACTCCAGCGTGCTCATTCGCCTGCCGGCAGTGCCGGTGTTTTGAAGTGTAGAATGCCGTCCGTCATGTCGTTGGACTACAGCTGTCTTCCGCTCCTGCTTCTTGGATACTTCATCTTATCAGGTCAGATTTATAACTTTTGTAATAAAAACAAAAATTAATCGTCTTGAAAAAAAAAATTATGCCGCAAAAAATATTCATTCATAAATCATATATTTGTAAAGATACTATAACAATGTCTCACTAATGTTGATTATGATCTGATTTCGTTATAATTAGGTATAAGACATAACTTACAGTTAACATGACGAATCGTTGAAATTTCCGTGTCATTTTAAACGTACACGTTTTTCAATAAAACAGTAGCAATGTCTTGATATATAATTACCCTCGTTTGACATCGGGTGGATAAAATGTCATGACAATAAGTTGAGTTGATTATATTATTGACACTGGCTCCCCACCCCTCACCAAACCTCCCCCACATAAACATGTCATTTCCCCTCGTACTCCTGGAAGGGGAAGGCAGAAATTTTACTGATTCCGTTTCTTCTAAATCGTTACAATGCAACAGAAACCTTTGTTGTTTCCTGTAAAATTATTTTAATTAAAATCATTCATAAACAAAAAAAAAAAATCCTTTTTTGCAGAGACAAAGATAGGAGGAAGGGACTGCTTAATTAAACTGTATAATTTATACTTATGAAAGAAACATCACATCTCACAATGTTTTTTTAGTCACCTATGGTGCGGATTCTGTTTCACTATAATTAAAAACATTTAATTTTAAATAGAAATTAAATTTTAAGCACTTATTCTTCTGTTTTAGTGACGTTTGAAGGTCTAATATTTTAATTTATTTACTGCACTTATATATTTAAGCACATTTTTTTTATTTTTGCAACAATTAATGTTTTTATAGTGATTATTAGATATTAAAATGGTTAAAAATTTAATTATAATAGTATTTTAATATTTTTCTAGTGAATAAGTTGTATTGTCAATGTTTGATAGTGCGATAGCTATTTAATTATATTTTTTCTGACTTGCTGTGTCGGAGTGTTCTGGTTTTTGTAAATTTCCTTTTCTGATTGTATCTTTAATTAATTAATTATATTTTGGGCTCTTTTCTATGGGTTTGCTGCTGATTTTAAATTTATACAGTTTACGTAAATTTGTTTTTCACAAATCAAACATCATTTAACATCTTTTATTTAGCGTTTATTTTAAACAACTATCTGAATACTTCGTAAATTACTTAATTACATGTATTTTGTACATGTGTATTATATTTTGCATAGGATTCCTGTCGACAATTAATAGCACGTTTCACATTTTTCTTCGGCGTGAATTCGTTTAACATGCTACTATATATTTTTTTTATTGCAATAACTTCAAATACTTCAAAAAGTATTTTAAATACATGTATTGGTTCATATTTGCTTAATATCGTCTCATTTAGTCAAATGATATCAGTTGCTTTTCTTAATGTTATAAGAAAAGGTTGCTGAGTAATTGATGTATATTATTATTTATCGGTTGCGATTAAATTAAACCGTATCTCTTTTAATGGTCCGGTTTGCGAAACATGTCATCAGGTTCTTCCACACTCTTGTAGAAATTTCCTATATGTGCTCTTAAAACATTATATGTAGAATTTTTTAAAAAAAGGAATGAGCCCTTAACTAGGCGATAATTATGCCAATTCCGATGTCTGGAATGGGTTTAAAATTCTTCTGGCAAATGCAGACCGACAAAGAAACAGGTCTGGAGGAAGATGGGCCTAATGTCTTTCTTTGGTTCTGGAACAGATAACATCTCTTGCTCAGAGATACGCCATCCATCTCGCCGTTAATGTATGTATCTCTGATCTTGGAGCCTATTTAAATGGGCGTATCGATCTAATGTGACATTTTACTTGAAGTAAGATTCAGTTGACAAAGAGACGGTTTGAACGTAGAGGCGAAGGATCAAAGAGAGCATAAATCATATGCTAAATACTTTAGGAGTTCGGTGATCCAGACAAAGAAAAATATTTCTGGAAGGGAAACAAAATTAATAACTTCATTGGCTGAAGTTCATAAAATATATTTCAAACCAAGTGGTTTCAATAAACAAAAACGTAAATAAAAAGTAATGTATGTTTTAAACTTTGGAAGAATATTCATTGTCACCAATAAGATGTAAAAATTCCCAATCTTTCTTATTTATGTTTTTTATTAAAAATTCATTTAAATGGGTTTTCCTCCATCTTCACGATTTAACTTTACTTTTAACACTATACTGTAGTGTCTCTGTCAGTTTTTCGCTGAATCACCTTCCAATTCTCTTCATATGGTTATTACTTAGTCCATTCCATGAATTCCATTTAAATAATATATTTTAAAATTTGGAGGAATATTAATTGCCAAATATGGATGTGAAAATTTCCAATCTTCCTTATTTATTGCTTTTATTTACAAAATCATAGAATATCAGAGCATTTCGGGATTTTGCCTATAAGTGATAACTATATGAAGAGAATCAGATGGTTAAGCGAAAAACTGAAGTGGCATTACGTCATGATGGGGCAAAACCCCGAAACATTGTATGATTTTTTAATAAAAACCATAAATAACCATAATAGAACGGTTCTGACTTGTTACCCAATTTTTCATCCAACTCCTTTTCTTCTACGGATATCATTATTGCAGACAAGCCCTGCACAATTTTATATGGATTCCCATGTTATTCATTCCACAAGTACAATAAATAGTACGTACAATAAATAGTCCGTAGTAATTTGAGTTTACGTTTGTCATAGTTGCCACAAATGTACATGCGTGTATATTCGGTCCTGCCTCACTTTTGGCTGTTGATACTGCAAACCATTTTCGATGGAATCATAGATGTATGATTGCGCAATATTGCACTGCTTTCGAGTATTTTATTTCTTGGTTTTAAAATTTTGTTGCAAGAATGAAAACTTAAAAATAAAAAATAAGCAATATTTCGTTCTTAAGCCGTTCAAAATGTTCGTTTACCATTTCGCAAATCAACAATCGTTTATTATGAATTCATCTGATTCATTATTTAAGAATTTGTCAAATCAATACTTAATACGGTGAATATAGAAACTCGAAATTATAATTAAAAGTTGTTTTGTTTTTTAAAACAATATATTACTCAGGTTTTTCCTCTGATATTTTACTTTTTGTTTATTCTGATATTTTTTCATATTTTAAGTACCGCACTGTTTTGTTATTGAATATCTAGAACAGATTACTGTCAACAAATATTTGGCAAGGCCCAGATTCAAACGGAGTCGGCACTATTTGTGATAAGTCGTGCAGGTCTGGACAAGCACCTATCAATTGGTGACGCAACTTCTCCTGTTGAGACATGCTTAACACTGCGTAATATATGCCAGTTATTTCTTCTCAATTTCGAATTGTTACATTAATTTATGTAATATATTATTATTCTTGTCTCCCTAGCATGAACTTTTGTAGGTTTATTTGTATTTGAGTCGTTTATTTGCAAAATGAACCCTAATTATCATTGACAAATTTTCAGGTACCTCAAAAAACTTAAGGGTGAGGTGAGATAAGTGCGTTTTCGGGGTTAATGCGTAATTTTCTCTTTAAATTCAAACCCTCAACTGGTAAGAGCTGCCCTTTACGGAGCATGAAGCCTAAACACTGATGTGTCAGAAATCTGTCACGAAAGTTCGCTAAGATGAAGTGTAACGAGTTGTAAAAATATCACTTTCAACCTGTTGATAATGTTGTGGTTTTAAATTTTGTAGTACAACTGTGTTTATCTACCAGTAGACCTTATGATAATTGGGGCAAGAACAGACTGTATTCTTCTACAGACTTCTGTTGTATGGCAAGTGTGCGTGATGTTCACTTTCCCATACTATCATGTTGTAAAACATGATATACGTAATGCGAATTAAAACAAAAATTATTTTTTCAATATATTTATTCAATTATATTCCAAATCCCTCTTTCGTAACTCAATGAAGATTGTAGAATGTAAATTACACCATGGTATATTAATCCTCTCGAAACCGAACTATTTTGCACTTGCCCCCAAACTGCTGCTGCTTGATTAGTGAGTCTTAAAGTAATCTTGTACGCACTTGCCCGTTAAGGTAGGGGCAAATGCATATTAAGCACAATTCAATTAAGTTATCAATCTCTTCAAAATGGACGTGGTTGAAACCTAGGCTTCAATGTAATATTTAATCATAATCGTCTGAGGGACATATAAAAAAAAAAATTGAAAGATCTAGCTTCAAAACTAAAAATTTTACAGTTCTGAACTTCGAACTTTGTAAAATTTAGTGCGCACTTACCTCACATCACCCTAATTTCTAGTTGAATTTTGATATCAAAACCAATTTTTTTTAAATATATTAGAAAAATCTTTATTCCAGCACAAATTTCCAAAAATCGTTGATTATACTAATATTAATTGGACAGTATTAAAATATTAAATAGGTCGCCAAAAAAAAAAAAAATCGTTTAGGGTTCATTTTTTAAATGAGCGACTCCTTAATGATATCTCAAAAAAAGTTCTTGAATCCTTAGTGATTAGAAAGTTCATGTTTTGATGCGTTGCGTGTTTTAAGAAGGCACTCTTAAAAATCAGCAATTTCAGATTTTTCTTTTTTTATTCAGTTGTATCGATTTTTTTTTTCAAAGCACCCTTTTAGATTATTTATCGATATTAGATAAAGCTATTTCGTAACAATCGCCTAGATCTAGATGGAGATATACAGGAGGGTGACAAAAAAGGATTAGTCTTATTAAATATAGGGTGACAGAAGTTGACTATTTCATATTATCTACAAATGCAATAAGCACAGACCCCTCAGGAAGGGAGAGGGGCCCAGATTGGCCGTCTCGCAGATCAGTTCGGGCAGAGTTAAAGAGATGCCTAATCGAATCGGAGCGTGAGAGAAGCAGATGGACTGGCAACCGGTCGATATTCCTCCCTGTTTGGCCGCGGCCACCTGGGGTTGGCATGTGGCTGCTTGCTTGGAGGGGCGGATAATCTCTTATCTAAGGGATCTCCAGGATTTTCTCTTATCTTGGAGGAAAAAAAGGAGAAAATCCGAGAGGAAAACCTAAGGAGGCGAAGGCTTTTGTGATTCGTATCTTGCATCTTTTCCTTATAATCTCTAATGTTTTGAACAAAGGCTCAAGCTGTTTAGTTTCTCGATCATGTTGTAATATTGGATAAAGCATTACTTTCGACGTAACTTACATGAAACCTATTTATGAGGTATCAACAGAAAATATTTTCGATCTCGCTGAGGTATATGCATCTTTATTTATTCAGTTTACTCTCTTAATCTTTTAAATTAGATCCTGATTGAACAAATTGAAACTTTCATTAAAAATGTATAGAACACCTTGTTCCGAAAATTAGTGGATGGTTTGAATTAATTATTTATTTACCTATTATGTTCTCCTCTGCACCTTTGGTTATTGGAGGATCTTATTTTGAGAAAGTCCATTAGGGATTATACTGATTTTTTTTTCTTATTTGTCAGAATAATGCTGGCGATCAACCACGATATAGTTGTTTGACTTAGCTACGGTTAGCACATATGAATTAATGAAAGCTAGAAATAATAAATGAGGTATGTGTACGTAAAGATTTAGAAGGCATAATGTAATTGATCCGTAATGATGGAAAATTATAAACATTTTATCAAACAAATATTATTGTAGCTAAGATTCGTTGCCCTTAAACTTTTTTTTTTTTTACCTAACCATTTATTTCTCGGAAGAACATATATATATTTAGGATTCCAAATATTTATTTTAAGCGGTTTAAATTTTATTTTATTTTTTTACGACTTTCGAACACTCTGCATAGATAATTATTTTAAATCACGAGAGAAATCAATGCAATTAAGTTAAGAATTTTAACTCCTACCTTTTCATAATTTAAAAAAAAAATGACGTAGATTCCAGACAAAATCCCTTTAAACGAATCTTTAGACTCTTTTGGGCAAATTCACATAGCGTGCGACTATAAGGGTTGCCTATTGGAATCTTCTGAAAAGAAATTCTTCTGAACCAGGTGCTTCCAACCTGTCCCTCTCACGCACATCTTTGGGATTTTCCGTCGTAATTTTTCTATCTGTGGGGTTTGTTATTATTAATTTCTTTTTTTTTTTAAAGCACAATAGAGTATTTCTGTACTATAAAAATCCACATATTACAAATTACCACAGATTTTGACTGAACACGGACAGACCAAATCGTACCTAAAACGATTCCACATATTAGTGACAGCACTTATTCTCTAGACAGGCAAGCACATAATTTAAGGCAAGCACACCTTTCAGCACATAATTCACGACTGCCAAAGAGAAGCAGAGATCAAAATTAATTATGCTTATAATTTCGAAAGAAAAAAATTGGTCAATAACCGAATTCGATAACTTTCGGCCTGATTAAATGAAATTTGTAAACAGCGTAGATTTTGAAAAGTTGCCTCAAGACTAAGGAGGTGTAGGGCTTATAATAATTAGTTACTGTGGCGGAAAGTTATGAAAGTTATGAACTTATTCATGAACCTTTGTATATACATATTTAAAACATATGTATATAAATGTAAGTACTATATTTCTTATTAAATGTTTGTATCAGAAATATTTCATGTTTTGTAATAAAGTTTGTAAAATATGTTCGTGTTACTTATAATACCGTTTTTATACAATTTACACTCAAGTTAATTCAGTAAAGAATTTATTATAAATAATGTAGTTTAAGGTACACATTAAACAAATGTATGCAATGTACCGAGAAATAAACAGTCCTTTAAAAGTAACCCTTCGAAATGAAAAAAGAGAGTATTTCCGGTTTTAATTTATTTTTCGAAAATCCTCCTAAAAAATAATAAAATTAAAATTTGGGTTGAGTGTTGAAGGTTTAGTCAATGGATGATGATGGGTAGACCTAGATGTGTATACACATGTAGGAAGATAAACATTTAACTTTCCGATCGCTTAAGGCTTCGGCGGGAACTATGAACCAATCTTGTATTTTACCTTTTTTGGTGGAATGGATTGGTGGAATACATGGAAGGAAACTAAGTCATTTACTATTTATTTATTTGTTAAGGTTATAGAAGTTAACTGTTTTAATTTTTCTTTTAATTAATATTTGCTTAATGTATTTTTTATTGTGAAATATGTGCTCTTTCGTATTTTTATTTTTTAAACATATAAATATTTATATACACATATACATAAATATATATATATATATATATATATATATATATATATATATATATATATATATATATATATATATATGTATGTATACACATATATATATATACATTTATATTACACATATAAATATTTAAAATTAACCGATCCTATCGCTGTCTTTGACTAGGATATATATAGAGAGAAACGGGGAGGTTTTTGCATTTCTTTGTATACTTATTTATAAAATTTAATATTTGTTTAAATCTATCTATATGACTGATCGTTACTGTGTACTAAAGCAGCACATTGAATGCTGAGAATTCGTAGAATGCGTAGAATTCCGAAACCAAGTCAAGTTCGTTCCCCAAAGCGGTTAAATCAAATGCGAATTAATTTATTTCGGGAGAAATCCTTTCACCTGATGAGAATCTGGTACAAAAACTGTTTAAAAAAAAAAGGTTTTAACTAATTGTAGAGTCATTTAATAAACGTTTTTCATTCTGAAATGAAATAATTACTCTGATCTATATTGACCCGTTTAGACGTACGCCTCAAAGATGGTTTCATTAAATAAGAACTACTGGTGCAGAAATCTGAATGATACATACATATTTAGCCAAATCTCTGATTCATATATACATTCCAATATATAACGTTGTATGTATATATTATTTTAATTATACGTTTGAAACTTTGTACATTTCTCCATGGCTCAAACTTCCGTCACGCTTTTTTATACTTCCAAACCGATTTCATCCCTCGTCCATATCTATAAGTTAATTATTAAATTTTCGTTTCTCGATCAATAGCAGGAAGTGATCCTAAAAAAAAAAAAAGAGTCATAAACATAATGAACCAGGGTGGGCCGTAACTTTATGCGGCCGAGTGCATCAGGAGATAAGAGCCAATGTTCTTCAAGCGCTGACTCAGAGGAGATAGAGTAGAGGGGTTCCCTTCCAACCTCCGCCACTAGTTTTTACGATAAATTAAACAGATCCATTCGCTACGGTTATCTGATTCAGCAAATTGCGATTTTCAGGAAGATCCATAAATAATGAACAAAGGCCGGCGGTTAGTTTTCTTTCATTTTCATTTTCTTCTTCCATTTCCTTGAGAAGAGTCTTCCCGAAATGTTAACGCGATAATCAACTGTTTTCTGAAGCGGTTTCTGCTGTTTTGAAAATGTTCGTTATATCTCTAATTATGCATCGATTGGAAAATACTAGTACGGTATACTAGGAAAATTCCTTTTTGAAATCTGAGACCTTTGGTTGATATAATAATTATAATAATAGCAATAAAATGCTTAGCAAACCCGAAGGTTCGATGCCGATACCACCAATCGCTGTTTATACACCTCAGCCCACCGACTTCCGTCTAAATCCTCAGCAAGATCATCCTTAACGTAATCATCCCACCTATGTTTCGGTCTACCCCTCGGACATTTACGAGTTGGCTCAGCGTTTATTAACTTTTTATAAATTCGGTCGTTACTAAGCCCAACAACTTTACGAGCCCATTTCAACCGTCGCTGTGCTATCACTTTTATTAATAGGGTTTATTAATATAATTATTAACTCCGCAATTCCCCGTTGTTACCTCCTAAATTCACCAGTGGACTCATCCTTTTGCTGGCTAAATATTCTACGCCATTCCTTATTCTCGAAAACCTTGTTGTTCTTCTTTCAATGTTTTTTATAAGCCTGATGGTCTCCAAGTTAAATAAAATATGCTAAAATGCCAAAAATATTTATTTATTAGAATTTTCGGTCTTTGCAAATACATGTTGGTAGGTACCTATTTCTAAAGATGTCTGTAACATTAGGAGTATAAAGTTCTTGACTGATTTATATTGACTATATAATCGATATTGACTGTTATTAAAAAAAGTTTTTTGTTCTCTCCTACTTTTTTTTATATCCTTTTTTGGGCCAGCCGCCATAAAATTAGTCATGGCTTTCATATCCCATTATTACTGATTTGGCCCGAAATAGATCTTTCTATAATTAACTCCACACACACTCATACTCACTAGTTCCTAAAAAAGCTTTTCAGTTAATTCCTGATTATGCTTCGAAGTGTCTGAAAAAAAGGTGGGCTCGGGATCTTCTGCCATAAAACAGCCATTACAGGGCACCCAATCGGTAGTTTCTCAACAAGTCATTTTCATGCCATAATTATCTCTATCATCATATTTAATTGCATTCTAAATAAAATGTTACATATATTTTCAAAGTGAATAATCGAATCAAAATTAAAAATTATAAATAGTTAAGTTATTATTTTATATTATTATTTTTTTGGATATAGAGAATTTCACTAAATCATATAGTTGACACATACACTTAAATAAATTAAAATAATACCATAAGAACAACCAAATTTTCGTTTTGATATATGAGTAATATATTCTACGGTTTATAAAATGTGTCATTGTTTTTGTTTCATTTAACTTGAACATTTCTTGAATTTCATCGAGCTCATAAACAATGAAATTAAAATTAATTAATATTTGGATGGTGTGGTAGAATTACAAATATATGTTTCTGGACTTATCTCTTAACATCGCAGTATTGAGTGCTTTTGATATCCACTGTTATTTATTTTTAAATAAGTTTTTTGTTCTCTCTTTCTTTTTTCTATCCTTTTTTGGGCAAGTTACTCTTGACAAGAAACGACTTAATAGCTCTTATCTATTCCGAATGGATATTAAAATGAGCCTTGACATAATCCGTCATTTAAGAATTCTCGAGACGTTGCCCCTCTAGCAATCTGTCATTCTTAATTAATTACCTTATGTTATCAGGGCGTTGGCGTCCTTCGTGGGTAGTTGGAATAAAAAATATTATAGGCATTCAAAAGTCGCCGCCTACTGAAATTTGTAATGGTGAAATAGATTTGTTATTTCTATGAATTATGAATTATTTTTTAAAAATTACATCGCTTATATTAATAAATTTATATTGATAGCTTACTCGTTTTATGCAACGAAATAAGTTTTAATGTTATGGTTAATTACTATTACGACATTGTATTCATAATTGCAACTTATAGTCAGTATGATACACGATGATTTATTTATTTTTCAAGTAATTACTATTTTTTTTATTATTAACCATATAAGAAAATATGTTTTAGTAAACTTTTGAGTTAAATAAAAACTTTAAGAAAATTATAAATATTTCATATTTTATTTTGGCGTTTGATTATTATGTTTTATCATTTGTTTATTTAAAGACATTTTAAACAGTAAAAAATAATAATTCAGAAAAGGAATTAAAAATAATTCCTATCACTTGCTTTCCACTTAATATTCATAGCAGCTTTGGTATAGTAACTGCTTACAATTGCAGGAATGTAGTTTAGTCAAGACGATTGAAAGGCTAACATCTTAGGCCCATTTTTCTTCCACGTCTAGTTAATAAAATATCATCAAGTTTTATAACATTTAGACGGAAAACCGGATGCGTTAGAAAGTGATATCAACTGCTTCGGGTCGTGCAATAACGGGACTGCACACTCTACGCAAGTTGTGTAGCAGGGAAAGATTTAACCGTATTATTGATGAGGATTCTGACTAAAGATAGGCGAAACTTCTATTTTCAATTAAGATTTTAAACTAGTTCTTCGATTTTGAATAACAGTAAGCCCTATATAATTAGAAGCTGTTACATCGCACAGCAACTAGACTCTCTTCCCACCCTCTCTATTCATATATTTATTTACATAATTTGGTAGTAATTAATTTACCATCTGCAATTTATTTTTGCAATAAGCAAATCTGGGCTCATTCGGTTTATAGCGACCATTTTAACTAGTCTCAAGGCCACCGCCTCGAAAGTCGTCGGAGTTGTATGGGTTCGTGGTGGATGTAAGTGTTTGTGCTAAGGGGTTCATGTTGCAAATCAGTCTGTTGTGGAAATTTTTGTAGAATTCCGTGGCAGTATCTGTAGCTGTTAGGATGTCCAAGTAATTTGAATTTCGCGCTCACTATTTTTCTCAATGCTTTTTACTCGAACGACTGAATTCTTTGTATGCTTGAAGTTTTGGCAGAGCCCCATAGCTCTATCCCTCATATCCTAAAAGGTTTAATTAGTGTTTTGTTGAAGTCTGTTAGCTAAGGATAATTTGGAGCGATTGTCAAGTAATCTGGATAATAGTCCTAATCGTTTGTTCAGTTGTTTTCTTTTCAGTCTGATGTTGGTCCTCCAAGTCCCAAGTATCGCACTTCCTCAGATGTAGGAATTGGCAAATTGTTAAAATACACCTTTAGATATGAACCATGATTGAGTGTAAACACAATGAAGATACTCTTCATTTCATTAAACTTTACTTTCCACCTGGTAGCTCAACTGCAAATTTTATCAAGGTGATTTTGTAGTACAAAAGATATTGAATTCTCTTAGTTTGGGGTTTGTGTGAGGTGTGAGGAATGTTGTGTCATCAGCAAATGGATCAAATAAAATATGATCATCTTCGGATAAGTCTGACGTGAAGATATTGAATAGCAATGGTCCCAGTACACTGCCCTTTGAAACTCCTGCTTTGACTTGTTTTATGACTCTAAATCACTGAAAATGTAGTCTACCAATGGATGACATTGTTATGGTTGAATAATGTTTTCAGAAGCCGAACTGATGACTTGGAATTTCTTTCAATAAATCAAGAGAATTTAGACGATGAAGGAGAATTTTTTCAAATAATTTGGAAAAGGGAGGAATAAGGCTAATAGGACGCTGTCAAAGTGTACAGCTCTCACTAATTTATACTTTAAACCCTAAACCTCTAATGTTCTCAGCCCTTCCAAAAGTATTAAAGATTATTTTCCATCATTGTTCTATTCGAGATGTGAGCTATAAGGGTTCTCTTCTTCGGTTACCATATACTTAAACAAGATCAAGGTTTTTGTATTTAATATCTAACAGTCCTAATCTATATTTATTCCTTATCTACGGATCACAATCAATAGGATTTAAGCCCGCAGGTAAAGGGAAATCTGAAACCGACTGTATGTTTGTGCCTGTATAAAAACAGATTTAGCCAAGGATTCGAAAGGGGTCTTTGACAAAGCAGAAGCAACACAATTGTACCGAGCCTGACAGATTGGGTTCCAGGTAGCGCCCTAATCCTGACCAGAATGCCATTCACCACCGTCCCTTTTACCATAAGTTCATTCCTCAGCACGTCCGCCCACTCCTTTCTATATAATGAGCCTTTATCCCAATGGGAAATGTTTTGAGTCGCATAGGCTCATATTGCTGGTACTTAGCAGCTGAAGACGGAGCAAACACCTGCCGAAACGTCGGGGTGCAAATATGCTGGTAATTATATTTGTTATATAAAAGAAAATGTTTTATGGTTGGCGATCCAGATACAACAAGAAGAGGACCCTCACCTCTAAATAATGAGAAGATTCCCTGACCGGGAAATATCATTTTAATGTGTAAATAGTCATCAGACCTTCAAGTACCAACAGGTAGAAAAAGGTAAAGTACAATAAGTTTTATGATTTTTTAATTATTTGTTTTATTAATCTTCTTTTTTGTTTGAGAGATTAGAAAAAAAATGGCGATCCAGATAGTTATTGAGTTTTTCCTGTTTCTGATTTATTGGTTGTTACCGAGAATTATACATTGTGTTTCCAAAATTAGTTGCAAGCTGTATACTTATTTAGGTAGTAAGAGAGCTCCCGCAGAGGTTATCAAATTTAGGTTGTGATACTGCTGTGGGGTTTATGATGGTTGTCCACAAGACCTTCCTACCTTTTCATTCTAAGTGGTGCTTAGTTAGCCTTATAATACTGAAAGGAGCAAGCATCTACCTCCCTCTCTCCCTCCCCTCTCTTACTTATTGAAACGTGGGAGTTCCGATCAAGCCTACTGGATTTCATTTGTAATTAGAGACAATCTTGTTCATTTGAAATTAACCGGCAGACGGACGGATTTTTTTTTTTTAATACGATTTTTGAATTCTATTAATCTTGAAACATAAAACCTCAAATTTGTAGGGGAGAGGGTCATTTTTTTTTCTTGGGTAATTACAAAGGTTCATTATTGAAAATAATGAATCAAAAGTGTAGATATAGATTTTGTTTTTAAGACTTCGGTTTGATTATTCGAAAATACATTTATTTTAATATTTTTTTAAATTAGTTATTTACATTTTAATATTTTTAATAGTTGTTTATATTTTTCATTTTTTATATTTTAATACTTACATTTTTCCTCAATCTTCATAAATGACCGAGTTATGCGGATATAAAACCTCTAATCGCCCGCCATTTTGAAACGACAGTCATTTGTAACAGATGGTAAAGTCGAGTTCAGGGGATCATCCTAGGGTGGTCTATGGCTTTCGTGCTAAATATAAAAAAATAGGTCCCGTCGTCTCGGAGATAAGCCCTAGCCGGCGGACGGACGAATTTATTTTTTTTAAATTCAAATTTTGGATTATATGTATGTTGAAACATGAAACTTCAAATTTCATGCTGTAAATTTCAAAGCTCATGCTGTAAATTGTTAATATTATCAATCTGTTTATCTATAAAGAAGAAATAAGCCCTTTGACTTCACGCTATCCACACGACTGATTTTCTCTGTTACTTTAATCCTGTATGATGCCATTAAGAGTTTCGTCGGGGGTTCCAGCTGCTGCATCAGACGCAGGTTAAAGAATTTCCTCAATTAGGTTATTAGGACCGGCTACTTATTTTTTTTTTCCTACCTAACTCAGCTTCCTTTGGTAATTGCTGTAAAAGGCTTCTCTCCCTCAAAGGATTTTTCACAGCTGACAGAATCGGCTGAATAAGGCCCCGACGTCGTTTATTCAGAGGGACCTCCGGCGTAATACCCCGCCTATCCTTTTCTCATTTGTCTTAGATTACCGCCCACAAGGGACGAAGACAGTTGGATGTTTCCCGATAAGGGAAGATTTATTGTTTTTCCGATGTTTTTCATCTTCTTAAACTCTTTTGTACGGCGTCGTTTGTAGCATTGAGTATCGTTTTGCTATCTCATGTTACTGCATTATATCACATCATGCTAATCGCTTAGAGAGAACAATTTCCTCAAATTGTACCTACTATAAAAAATTAAATCCCACTATAATTTTAGACTGTAAATTTAGCACAAACCAAAGGTAAGACCCGCCACAAAACAACATGTTTCCAAAAAAAAAAAATATATCCAAACCAATTCCTCTTAAAATGCATAACAGCAAAATGATTATTAATGAGAACAATTGCACATAGCTTCAGACTACAGATAAACAAGAAAGAAGCTATGGGAAAAAAAAAGTTCCTTCTAAAGCATCTGGAGAACACTAAGTTTAGATACTCAAAATCGATATTTTACTGTTAACGCAGAAATAATTAAAAAAATATTCTAATTTCAAATTAAACCTTCGAAAAAAAGTTCTAGTATGTATATGATCCATATATGTTCAGCCACAGATTAATTTATATTTTAATTTATTTCAAAATTGTTTTACCATGCATAAAATATACAGGGAATGCGGTCGAGAAACGATATAGATTAATATACAAACTACAGTAAACCTTCATTATAACGCTCTCCTAGTGCCCAGAGAAAAATAGCGCTATAACCGGGAAAACTCTGGAAATATTACGTATTTTTAAAAACAACATTTTTTGATTGATTTATTTGTTCAAAAGTTATGTTTTGCAATAGAGAAGAGCAAGAAAAATATGTGCGAATCGTTTGTAACTCGTTCAAATCATATATTGTGTTTTATTATTAAATATTACATTGTTTTTTTCTAATTCCTTTCCATTCTCTCGCTCTTTTTCATTCTATGTTTCTAGAATCGGCAAAATATTTTTGATTTAAATTAGATTTGTCGAACTCTTTAATTATATCAGTTTTTCTTTATTAGAACAAAATTTTTATAACGTGTTTTCTTGAACGTGAAATAAAAGAAACCGAGGCAAAAATCGGATCTGTATCAGTAAAACTAACAACCTTTCAATGTTCAATGTTTCTTTCCGATGGTCTATTCAAAACTTCAAGTTAACCCGTCTCATATTTACAAAAGAAAACTTTATAAATGTAAAAAAAAAAAAATTAATGATGAAATCTATTCAGAGCGTTATTACCGAGAAATCGGGTAGTTAAAACGTCTCACAGGAAAAACACCACCTGGGATCGGGACCGAGAAAAAAAAGCATTACAGCCGGGAAATCGTTATAAACGAGAGAGTCATAACGAAATTTTACTGTATTAAGTTCGATTATTTTTTTTTTTGTTTATATTTAATATATATATATATAATTTTAAACTTACATAATTTTATAATTAAATACATACATAAACGCGGAAACCAATCAAGTTCAGCCTCTCTTTTGATTTCCACAATGATTCTAAACTTAGTATATATAATTACTAGTGTTTTAAAAACACAAATGTTATAAATAAAAATTTAGGAGCAATAAAAACCAAGAGTGCTGTATACTACTTAATAATGTTAAAAAATAAAAATACTTATGAGGAAACATGATCTTGATGGAATGAAAGGAAGTCTTTTTTATATTAATTTTTTTTTTCGACTTCAAGAAGGAGTGGGCTTTTGTATGGACTATTCAGAGGTTTAGGATGTAGTCCCGTCTAGTAATTAGAGACTTTTTTAATTATATTAGCGCATTCAGGTGAATGTGTATAATGAACTCAGTGGACTTTGTCTCATAATTTGCAATTAGTCTCAACCTAGTTCCTTATTATTCTTAATTATAGTTGTGCAGGAAATCATTATCTAAATAACAGGGAGGTCTGCTAAGTTTGGGCTTCTACTTCTGACGATTTAAAATAAAATCTAGCAAAAGATGGCTTACTCCATGTTGCAAAACATTTATCTTTTTTTATAATAATCTGTAAGCCATAAGACATAATAATGATATGGAAAAGTTGCTAAGAGGTTATGCATTCAGTCACTGTATATATAACTTCATAATTACTTTTCTGAATCATTTTACAGATTTTATGTTTTACAGATTAAACTATAGCTACTGTAAAACAGATATAGGTTTTTTGTGTGAAGGAGTAACCTTTTTTAAATAATGACAATTTTTGTGAGTCATTGTGTGTGTGTGTGTGCGCGCGCGTGTGTGTGTGTATGTGTGTGTATGCATGCGTGTATGTATGTATATATATGTGCATATACTATATATATATACATACATACGTATATATATATATATATATATATATACACATATATAGGGGATCAGGGTGGCCGAGCGGGTTAACGCGCTTGCAAAAGTCCACCTACTCACAAACCCAAAGGTTGTGAGTAGGTGCACATACAAACCCAAAGGTTGTAAGTTCGAATCTCGGGGCCGGCACTACTTTAATTCAATTAATTAATAATTCAGGCAATTTATCACCCCTCCCTTCGGGTATGTGAGACCAGTCAGCCTACTGGAGGCAACTCACAAAGGCCAGGCGTAGGAATGATGACCCTACCCCATGTACCTAAATTGCGAATCGCGGTGTGGTTTTCCAGGACGTAAAATAGCCGCCCGGAGATTTGGTCCATGGACGGTCTGCTTCGGGGAAAGAAATATAGGTCTTCGTGCGCCTGCTGACTCCGAACAGCCATAATCCGTGGATCTTGACCAGTTTGTCACTATCCTTGAACCCGAGTGAGTCGGTGGGAAGTACACTGCCGAATTGGCGCCAAAGGGGCCGGTTATGGAGCTAATGGATAGCCTGCCGCTGCACCATGGAAACCATGGTTTGTAGCAACGTGAGGTTGGGTGACCCCCTCCAGGCTGTCTGTTCTCCCGCAAGCGATATATGTCTGTATGAATACCACATCGCGCGGCCAAAGATCTCCGTGATCTATAGCGCCAACGGAAAAAAAAAATTCGTATATATATATATATATATATATATATATATATATATATATATATATATATATATATATATGTGTGTGTGTGTGTGTGTGTGTGTGTAGGGCTGTTGCCAACAAGCTGAAGTTTAATACAGAGAAGACAAAGGCAATTGTAATAGGTTCCCATCACCTCCTTAAAACTGTTTCTCATATCCCAAACTTGTTCCTAAATAATAATTCCATTAAATTATATCCAACCATAAAAAACCTTGGAATCACCTTTGACCAAACTCTTTCCTGGAAAAATCATGTTTCCGATATTTTCCGTCGTACCTTTTACACTTTAAAGCGACTAAATTACCTCCGTCACCTATTTCCACTTGAGACCCGTAGACTCCTAGTTACTTCCTTAATATTCCCCCACTTTGATTACTGTTGTGCGGTGTACGGAGGCGTCTCTGGGGACCTCGAGGCAAAAATAAAACGTTTGACAAATTGCTTTGTACGATTCATCTTCGGGATCCTGAAGGACGCCTCTGTCTCCCGATATTACGAAGAGTTGAAGTGGCTTTATCCTTCCTACCGTCGTAAGTATATCCTTGCATCTTTCCTCTACCAAGTTATCCAATCCCGCCGTCCATCCTATATTTTCGATCTCCTTCAATTCAAATCTTCGGTTCATTCTCGTCATATCCGTTCTCGGCCTTCAGATTTATATACAGCGGCCCACCGATCCGCAGCTTTCGACAGATCTTTTCTTGTCCGATCCTCATCCTTATGGAATTCCATTCCTCCTTCCATTCGTCGCTCCAATACTCTTATCACCTTCAAATCCCGCTTGATCAATCACTTTTTTTCTATTAAGTTCCAAAAAACATTGTAATAGATTTTCTATTATGTCAATCAACATTTGTGAATATGTTCCTTCATTTATAATTTTGTCATATCTTATTAACATACGAATTTCGTGTGGTTTTTGTTTTATGACGTAATCAATTAGAGTATTAATACCTATTTCATATGCTAGAAGTTATTGCATTATGACTTGTTAAAATTTTCATTTGTATTTATTTATTGACTTTTATTTATTTTTATTTTATTTATTTTTTTAATTATCTGTTAACGCATATGTTCCGATATCAACTACTCTAAGCTCTGAAGCCCACCTACCATTGCACGTAATTGTTATTCTAAAGGGACTTGTCCCAGAATAAATAAAGAGTTTATTATTATTATTATATATGTATGTTTATAGTTTAATGTATATATTTAGTTTATATACGACTAAAATTTAAATCCATCACTAATGTCCCCAAGTAAACAGTCATTTTCAAGTGAAATTTAAAAATGTTATTACAGTAACATTAACATTATTTGATTAAAATTTGATGTTTTTAGTGTTAAGATTATTTCACTATGGAAGGATGATGTGACTTTATAATTAATCTGTTTTTAAAAACAAACATGAAGAAAAATAAAATTACATAGTTAACATAATTAATTAAAAAGGCATTCTCATAATAATTCAAAACAATTGTATTTTGTATATTATATCAGTCTATAGCTGTCAGGCCATATATCTAGCCTTGCGGTAAAGGTTAGCACCTATGATAAACAACAGTTGAAAAATAACAGAATCCTACTATTAAAATTTCTGACGTTAAAATTTTTGAGTTGTGCCCCTTTCATTCCGTGTGATCACTAATTCTGAATATTTAATACCTAATGCACCCCACAGTAAATGTAATGCTACATTATTGAGCTTGTTAATATACGAAATCGATTTGCTAGAGAAGATTAAATTGACATCGACACTTCCTGATACTTCGCAAATAATGCAGTGGGTCATAAAATTTAATTGGTATTATATGTGACTGAAGAGCTATTTTATGGCGTGTTAACTGCCGAAGGATGAGGGACTGTGCGAATAAAATCAAAATATAGGAATATAAAATCCACTATTTCTGTAATGGACACATTGTAAGTTTATGTTAATTGGCATTTGATAGTGCTACCTATAAGTTTGTTTTGGTCTTATTTTTAATTTTTCTATTACCTAAGTTAGAGGAAGTATGGCAATGCCAAGTGAAATTGTTTATTAAAAGATCTCATTTAATTTATGAGGAATGGGGTAGCGCAGTGGATAAAGCTTGGTAATAAGGTCGTTACTGCCGTTTCTGATTTCTAGAAAACTCAAGTTCTTCTAACGTACTGAGCCGTTTTCGAAGAAACTTTAGGAGTATTTAGCGAATATAATTGTTTAATCTATATAATAATAATGGTACCATTTATACCTATTGTTCGAGTTCACTACAAATCAATTTACGTTTCAAATAATCTTAAATGTTTCTGACAGGGAACTCCCTGAATCGCGTGCGACGGCTTCTTAAGCTGTACAGGGGTCCGAAGAGCTAATAAAGAAGATAGTCGAGATGGAATCGGAGATAGAGAGGAAGAAGAAGATCAGAGAAGCAGAGCTACTTTGTGGAATCGGAAGAATGTTATCGGCTGCATATCTTAGGGCAGAGCATCTTGCGGTTCTCAGTCCCGGTTCTCCAACAATAGTCTCTAAATCATAGGCTCCGAATAAGTCTTATTTACTTGCATACTAACAGCCAGCTACGTTAATGCGCTTGGATGATCAATATGTAATATATCAAAAAATATCATTAAAAAGCGATACCTACGTGCTTCCTCATACACCTGTTGATCCTAATAATACTTTTTTTACCAGAATAAAAAAAAAAAATATATATATATATATACTCGTACATGGTTCTAGGAATATGTACGTCAAAAATAACTTTATTGTACAAGGAAACAGAAATCCATTTTGAACAAAAGACATTCTAAATCAAAACAATAAAAATATTTACATAGTTTCATTTATTAAAACATAATAAATAATTCATTTGTAATGATTGCGCGTAAGCATGCCATCTTTGAACTCTAAAACCATATTTTTATGGGGGTTTTCCGTAGTTTTCGGCCTCCTAATGACTTAAGCCAAGGTTGTCATAAGTCGGATGACCCAAGTATATAAGCACTCTATCATTTTGGGCCAACGCCCCATTTTTCCCCATATATACTCTGGGATATGGGAAATATCAATTCTGAAAAGTGTCAATAGAAATCTTTAGTTCATTCTATGCTCTGGAATGGATCCAAGTTCAGTTTAATGCTATGCACTTCCAAGGGAGTTAGATTAAGCCTTACCTCGATGTCTACTGTGGGGCATCTTTTGGACTCACAAACCTAATTTATATATATATATATATATATATATATATATTTTTTTTTTTCAGATGCCAGATGATTGACAAAGGTTATCATACTTTGGTTTAGAATGTCCCTAGTATACAAGTATTATAGCATTTAGGGTGTAATTCACCATTCTCTCCAAATATCCTCTTGCAAGTTCATAATGAAGCACTAGCTTTCCTTATGATTCGGTCTATTTATATGCTAGCGGGTTTTTTTCAGTGAGACTAAAAAAAAAATGGTCGATTATCGTAATTCGTCTTTACCTTAGGTAGTTGTGGAAGTAATTTTAAACATAAATAATAACAGATTATCTTCGTTTGATATGTACCAAATTAGGTTTAATGTAAAAATAATATGCTATAAATTCGAACTGACCTTAATATGAGTCTTCTTGCTTCAATCTTTCCCTTGGGAAATATCAATCCTGAAATGTGCCAATAGAGATCTTTTGGCCATTATGTCCTCTTAAATGCACCTCCAAGTACAGCTTAATGTCATGTACTTCCTAAGAGATAAAATACCATGATACCAGAACTGGAAAATGGCCTCCATGCAGTCCCGCTAGTTTCCTTTTGCGGCCCTTATGCAATTAATGCAGAGTTTGTCTCACGACTGAAACTCCTTCTTAGTTTCACTGACGGAAATAGCAGTTATTAAACTGACCGATGGATTAAGCTAGTGAGAAATGTAACGCTACAAGTCGCCATGGTAACCCAAATGGTGTTTGCCATTTGAATTCTCCCTACCGTTATTGGATCAGATAATGACTATTCTTAAATGTCAAAGTATTTTCTACTTTACAAAGGTGCACGAATTATTTCTTACTGATTTTATTACTTAAACCGATTCATTAAATTTCATAATTTTTTGACTTGATTTCTCTCTCTCTCTCTCTCTCTCTCTCTCTCTATATATATATATATATATATATATATATATATATATATATATATATACACATATACACATATATATACATGTATAAATTTATCTCAGAGGTAAAAGGTAGGATGTCTACTGTACTGTTCTTAATATAATTTTACATGCTTCCTTCAATGGTATAAAGCTAAAACTGCATAGTTCAATTGATAATGATAATTGAGTGTAAAATTATGAGCTATTTTCAAGGAAAAAATCTTATTTTGTATTCTATTTTATAAACTGTACAATTTTATAAATGTACAACATTTAGGTACTTTTGAGGTGTGTGTTTATATATATATATATATATATATATATATATATATATATATATATACACATATATTGTGAAGTTTTACCATAACAATTTGGATGATATAATTTTGAATTCGAAAATTCAATATATTTTCAAAAATATATATTTTGAAAAACGTTTAGATCTAAGAGGATATGATTGGAGGATTCCAAACAATTCTAATAGCTAACTAACCAATCTGATTAGATTTAGATCTAGATTGATGTTTTTTTAATCTAAATTGATTGGTATTTTATAAAATTTTAATATAGTTTTTATCGACTATCCTTGCTGGATTGTTAGTTTGTCTTCTGATGGTAGTAATATGTTGTTTTTTAATATTTATTCGTACATTCCAAGCTGTGCCCTATTTATGTAATTTTCATGAATAAGACCTTAAATATTTAAATATACTTCTTTTTGCCTAAAAAAAAAAACATTGAATCTCATTAATCAGTAACTTCGTAAGTGCTAGTTAATAATACGGTCCCAAATACCAGTATTCGAGAGACAGCGTTTTGGGGACGCAAAAAAGGCAAAAAATAGGTAACCGCTTCCAGTTTTCCAGGAGTATTATATTTTCTACAGGGCAGGGGACGCCTCCAGGAGACTCGAGACCATCGCCCTGGAATTAATTGCCGTCTAATGTATGCCGACATTCCCGAGCGAAGGCTGACAGCTGGGAACGGGAGCATTAGCTTCTCTCTCCCCTGTTATTTCCTTGCTGTTAGATCAAAGCCTAATTATCCATCGCGTGATATAGATCTTCCCAATCCTCATCCATGTTTATCTAGATATCTTCCAACACTCGGCTTCATGCGCCCTCGCATTTGTAAATCTACTGTTTCATGGTGCTTAAACGTTGCGTTTGTTGTTGATTTCGCGTACAATCCTATAGGCAAAATGACTCCGCTACTAACTGGATTACACGAAGCAACTGGCAGTTGTTAAATCTGTGAGCAAAGCAGGTAAAGTGGCGAATTCTTAATAATTCATAATTAATGTCATAATTAAATTATTAATCTTAATAATTAATTCTAAACAGCGTTCCAATGAAAGAGAAATATAAATAAATACTATACTATAGATTTTTCTCACCTAACACGTATTTTTCCCGATCATTACAACAATTTCTCTTAATAGTTTTATTAATTATACATTTTCTTTTGACTTAATTTAGTTTATAAACTTAATTAAGGAGACAAAAATGCATATATTTAATAATAAAACTGAACAATAAAAACTACCACCATTGAATTATTTGACCTAAGCTTGTACCTGTCGTTAGGTAAGAAATGCCCTAATACTGCTCAATACGATATCCAAAATCCTGAGAAATTAGCATCCTATATTACGTTTCCAACAACAGTATTTGAATCACTGAAAAATTATCTATTTTATTTAATAAACTAATTTTATATTTATTGCTGCTTCCAAAACTTCTTGTGTTGACAAAAATGGATCAGTTTAATGGATCATTTTTCTACTCTTTATTTTTCAATTATTTTAATAAAAATTGTGAGTGCCTAATACTTACAGGCTGTATATCTCAATAAGTCAATGCCCTAAAATGTGGCAGATGCTAATACACAACAATAAAATAAAAAGGTTTTAAAAAGAGAAAAATTCAATACAAATGTCTATTACATTGTAATAGAGTGTTATTCGTTATTACATCAACTTATTTTATTCTGCTTATTGCTTTGATTACTTGATTTTTTAGCAAGGCTTAGTCTTGTTCTAACTATTTTTGACGGTTAGAGACTCTATGAAACGAACCTGCAGTGGTCTGCCTCACTGTTCAGAATCAAGTTACACGGTGTTGGACCATCATTCCTAGGCCAGGTCAGTGTGAGAGCATAAATATTTACCATCTTGAGAACACACTACTGACATTTTTTTTACCTTATAGGTTACAGTTTTATTTCACTCAAAGCACATATGCGTAAAATGTAAGTACATTACTAAATTTGTTCCTTTACAAATGTATTTATTAAATGCAACTTTCTAAAATAATGCTGAGAATAGGATATCGAATGCAATTGACTCATTGACAATAATTGTTTTAATTTATGGAGTATGGCTTAACCTAGCATAGAGTGAAAGTGATTAGCTGAGCGGAGGGCTGCGCTCATTCTCGCTACTGCTAACCAACTCCATAAACTATCAAATGGATTCCCACTATTTTAAACCAAACTCTAAAAACGTTTATTAAAAAAAAAAATATATATATATATATATATATATATATATATATATATATATATATATATTAACTAACCCCGCGGTTAAGCCATTAAAAATTGCATTAAAGTGACTATAAAGTGGTAAAAGCAAAGGGAGTTTTATGACCGCAAAGATATACTGCCGCTGCACTTCCTCTTCTTCGGTTCTTGCTACGGTTGCGTCCTCTCTTTTCTGTGGGTTATTTATTCTCGAATCTCCTATCTATATTCTTTGTTTTATTTTTTATGTACACTTCTTTCGTCTTGCAAATAATTATGTAACATGTTAAAATGTTGTCATTTGTTTTACCTTTAGGTTGGAAGTTTTAATTTTAATGCATATTATTCACAGTCATTTTAATAATCAATATTCATATTGAGAAAAATATCGTAAACATTTATTTTATTTTAACGTTTAAATAACAGGCGGAGACCAATAGATATCTAGCATTCACAATTGTAAATTTTCGGAATAAAAAAAGAATAAATAAATAAAAATTAATCAGTTCTCTTTAGAAAACTTTGAAATAATTATAAGAATGTTTTTTTATTGGTTTTGTAAATGCCTGTGTCAATAAATTTTATTATTTATGTTAGATTTTCTTCAGTATACATACCCAGTAATTTGACCAAATAACGGTTTGTTCTTATATTAAACTATGGGCCCGCGAAAAGTTTATAAATTTTCATTGAAATCTATCATTGTTAAGTTCTTTTTTTTCGTCCAAGCTCATTGACCTTACCATTAGGTGACTTACATTAGGAGACTGCAGTAAGAGAACGAATGTAAATTTTTTTTTTATGAATTAAATCAACTTTACTCTTCGTATTACTCTATGAAAACCTTTCCTGTAGTATCATTTAATAATATTTTCCTTATCCCTATTGATCTTGGACGTCCAGACAAGCGACTGACTTGGAATCCTCATGCGCGACTTAAATGGAAATAAGTTGCCGTTTTCGACTACTTTAGCGCTTACTTGACTAACGCTCAAAACTTCCAGTTAATAACAAAAAGTCATCTAACTGGCTGCATGATATGAGTATGGATGCTCCACTAAGCCATCGAATTTCTACCATGAAAATTCTCTATGCTATTCTCTTTATGTACTCTATGTATTCTCTCTATAGGCTATTGATTTGACACGAAATATATGTCAATCCTTCCATTTCAAACTCCGCTCAACTCAAATCAACTAGTTTCTACCTTGCTTTTCAGTCGATTCATAATAATCCTGGGAAGGGGTGGGAAGTGACCTGGGAAAGAGGAAGACCTCTGAACCTTCTAAGAGAGCTGCCATTGGAGTATTATCTATGAGTAGTTTCTTCACGAGTCACTTCACGTTGTTCAGATAGTACATTTATTTGTCGCATTTATATATTATTTGTATATACTAGCATTTATTTATTTCATTTTGGGTCGGAATAATAAATTTTAAAAAATAAATAAATAAAAGTTTTAATTTCATTAGATTCAAGAGGGTTGGAGCTTTTCTATCCTGTACCGATCACTATAAAGGACTTGGTGTCAATTAGTAATGGATTTATTGTCCTCCATACTATACTAACAAGGACCTTCGATTCCTTTTTTGTGATGGCCAATTTTATATACAAGCCTTCTAAAAGATTTTCCAAAAACTCCGATGCCAAAAAGTCTCTAATGAAATCGCAAAGAAGTGATGACGGCCTCTGTTGCCGAAGTGTGATTTATTCTCTGAATGAATCACTTATTTTTTTTTTTTTTCCAGAGCTTCCCCGGAAGACAAAAAGTGGACCTTCTCTCTTCCATTTCTTTTTCACCCGCAGGCAGAGGAGACAATTAGGATGGGCTGACCACCGTAAACAGTCCCGTCACGTCGGCATCAGCCGTTTCTTTCACCTGTCGGTAGCCTCCAAAGCACAATAGCCTCGGGCCCGGGTCCTCCAGTCACTGTCGGTTCCAGTTACTGCCGATCCCTCCTAACCGTTACAATTAACTTTAATTTTAAGAAATAATGGATCGGGTGGTTTTGTCCCTGGTCTGGGCTCTGCTGATAGGACTTCCGCATTGTCCCCTAAAAAAAAAACATTCAACTGACTTTGGAATTCATATAAATAAAATAAAATAAACAATTAAACAATTTTTATCTAAAATAATAATTGAAAATTTCAATAGAATTTTACTGTAAGATTTATAATCTCCTAACATTGGTGTGTTGAAGTATTATTAAAAATTTACATCTTGTTGGTTTCAATGTGAAACCACTTAAGTAGAAAACGTTTTGATTGAAGGTCATTTTATTATTTTATTTTTGCCTAAATTTTACGCACAACAATTAATTGTTAATCTTTTCTACTCGGTTGTGTATTACTTTCTGGTACTTATTATTTTAAAAAATCATATCTCAATATGAAGAAAATTTAACATTTTAACGCTTTATGATCTCTACTGAAAGGCTAGTATTTGACAGTCAAGCGGTTTCACATTGAGACAGACGAAGATATATCATTCCATAATTAAATACTTTTAATTTATTGTCCCTTATTTGGTTTATTATTAGTACCCTTATATTCTTCCCTATATCAAGGCACGAAAGTGGTGGGGTTATCCTACAGATTAATAAACTATTCTATCCAAAATGGGTAGATTTTATGACTAATAAAAGAAATTGATTTAGTAAATACCAGCACGAAATCCAATTCGAACCGGAATTCGGTTCGGATTGGTGGGTACTATAATATTGACTTATTCTGCAATAAATCATTTAATTGTAATAATAAATTCAATTGGTAAATTGATATTAAGGGTGAAGGGGTGAGCCAAGGAGTGCAAAGTGACTATTTCATCATTTTGTGAAAACCCAGTCGAATTTCGAAATTTAAACATTTTGGTAAATTCCTTGAAACGTTTAAGTTTGTATATTAGGTACACTTATATTATGGTTTTACTGAATATTCCTTGAATATCGAGCCAATATAAATTTGATTAAAAAAAAAAAAAAAATAGTTATATATCTATTATCATTGTACAATGATAACAAACGTCACTTGTTCCCTTTGTCTTCTCACACTATCATAAATAATATATATTATAGTGGGATTTATCTATATCGATATACTTTTTGAACAAATATGTTGCGGAGACCAGGGCAAGTTGTCCAACTTTTTCCAATTTTATTTTTTATTTATTTGAAGTAAACATGATGTCGTATTCTCTTTACCTTCATTTACAAACTGGAGCAATTATTTTTCAAAATCAAGAAGTTTTGATAATTTAGCTCACAAATAAGAGACCGGATTTTAGTTCATTTGCATATTTTGTTTGTCAGCTAGTTTTAAGCATTTTTCCGATTTAATAAATTTAGACGCAATTAGACTCCTAAAAAAATAGCATTTATAGTTAACGATCATGCTGTTTTTATTAATTTTTCATAAAATTAGCAAGGTAGCAATTTTTTGCATATTTTTGTGGGTAAATACATACACTTAATATTGAATAGTAAATTAATGCATTTAAATATTTTAATAAATATGTTTTCTTGTCGATTTCTTATTTTTTGGTGCCAAATATGTTTTATTTTTTTTTAATGAAAATTTTAAGTTAAATAAAAGATTGAACTTCTGGAGAGACAAAACAGAACAGGTTCTAAAAAGAAAATATAACGCTAATTTATATAAACAATAAAAAACCTTAAATTAATTTTGGTAATATGATTTGAAAAAGAATATTTTTTTATTTAATCTATTTTGATGTAAAGTATTTAATTAATTGTGCTGTCTTTGTTAACATTTAGAATATGTTAATACATAAATATTTTTTAATCCACATTTTTTTTCCTCATATTTCAATTGGGAGGTTTTGACTGCATAAAAATCTGGTCACCTCTCACAATCCTATCTCATCAAAAAATATTTTTCTCGTCATCCATATTTTTATTTTTTTTAGCTCTTTAAATAATAGACTTATATAAAGCAGCGTAATATTTTATCTTGCTGAAATATACTAAGCTGGCCGGTCTTGCAGTTATACATTTAATTCACGAAGTTCTAGTTTGAAATTATGTACGTTTTAATAAAAATAAACTCTTGTTTTCATCAGAGCATTTCTTATTTTCAAATACTTTAACTCTTTCCTCCTTCCATAGTAGACAGTGCATCCCTACCTGTGTGGGGCCGTTCACAGATAAATAGCCTCATGAATGGGAGGCCTCTCCATTCACTGTTTTTTCTATTGTCGTGTCTTCCTGGGGCACATCTTTACCTAGAAATTGTCGATAACTTGCTTCTGCCCTGATAATGCTCTTAGGAGATAAATAATGAAATAGCCGAGAAAATTTAGAAATAGTTCTTAATTTAATGTATTCGAAACGAACGGGCAACTTTAATAATTGGTTATTGAATATACTAAAATTTTAGAATTTCATTATTCAGGTACAGATCTCAGATAATAAATATATTTTAAATGTTTTTGTTTATTTCTTAATACATGTTGTATCTAAATCACCATTTTGCTATCATTTTATAGTATGATAAAGTTCGATGATTGAAATATAGTCAATATGATATTAATGAAAATAATAAATTATTTACATGAGTAATTTATTTATTTATACGAGTAATTAATTAAATCATTGTTTTGTATTAACTTTATTAATTTAGTATATCATTGGAAGATTCCAAAGCCTTGATTATCACAAACCGATAAATTTATCAATTTTTACTTATAGCGTAAATCTTCTAGTCATTATTTAAAAATTTTATGTAACCTAATTTTTATTTTCTCAAGTATGGGTTTCTTTCTGTATTAGTTGCTTCTCGAATAACAACTTAATTTATGATAACTAAATCGAAAAGAATAAAACACTTTATTAATTCAAATATAGGTATATGCTACTATGCAGTAAACAAAACCATAAATTATTTTATTTTTTCAGTAAATTAATAATATAAACTTATAGTATGAGAGTGAACGAAGGAGTTAACTTGAACGTTTAACGCCTTATGTTCAGGAAGCCCTAGCAAGTTTTTATCCATCACCTGTTGTGAGTATTCTATATCAGTTTACTTATATAGAATATGTTTCTTAGTCCAGACACATATTCTATAACGCACTAATAATGGATCGATTTAAAAAAACAATGAAGTTTCTTACATCAAGAAGTAAAAAGTTTACCCATTAAAACTTTTCACTTTTATTTATTTTTTAAATTGTATTTATTTATTAATTTTTTGTTAAGTTTAAAAAATAAATGAATTTATACCTTACACCATACAACAGGTACTGTAAAATGCCCTTGAAAAATAGATATCGAACCATTTCAATAATCGGAAGTTCAATTCATTCAAGCAAAACTCTAAAATGTTTACTCCATTTTCCATTCTTTGCTCAAAATCTTGAAACCTATCAACCGCGCTAAAAACATTGTAAATGCCTGTTTTAAAGTAAAGTCAATTTGAGCCCTGATAAAGCTCTTTGCATTTACTTGTTCCCGAGATAGTTTTCCAAAAAACAATATTTTTTTCCAAAAATATTTTTTAATTTATTTCGGCAAATATCATGAAAAGTTTCATAATGAAAACTATTTAAAAATAATCTATTAAATACAAACGAAGTTTATATTATTAATACTTAAAAAAACTTATTTATTACTATTAAATTTTATTATTTAATAGTATTAATATTATTTAATTTTATTACTTATTAAACTTAAAAAAAAAAGTAAACAACGTGTTATATTTAGGATAGAGGCTCATTAATTAATAAATTAATAATAATGATTGATGTCAGATAGGAGACAAAACAAAAAGTTGCCTACCTCTATACCACACTTTATTATTTTCTCAGTTTTTTTTTAAATAATTATAAATTATTATATTATATTAATTTAATATTAACTCACTTTTTCTTTATTTTGTGATTTAATAGTATTTTAATATTCAAATGAAATAATAAATACAAATTAATTAATACAAGTAATTACTAGAAGAGCGAAGTTGTACAGTAGGAAAAAGACGATTAAATTGTATGCACTAATAAACGTTTCAGAATTCAAAAACAAAAATTAAAAATTATAAAAAAAAAATGTTTTCTGAATATTTAAATTAGCTTGTAAGTCTCGTGTAAACGCCTCGTAAGTTGTAAAAATGAAAGTTTAAAGCGTTTTCGGAGATGGTGTTTTTAGCTATTGGCTGGTGTGATATTTTGCAAAAAAAAATAAAGAAATATGTATCATATGACTTCAGAAACATTAATAATCTTTACCCTTACACTTTACAGTTGAATTGTTGGCTCTAGCAAAATTCACTGACTGTACGAGAAAGACAAGGGTTATGCTCTCAGATTAACGGTCGGATAGTGTCAATCAATTAGTTTGAGAACTAAAAGCTTAAATTTCTCAGACAGTAAGTCACAGCAAACAATATTCCATATAAAAAAAGTCGCATCCGAAGTTGCACCGGCCATCAATTTAATTAGTAAGAAATCGCCATTATATAAACCTATATTTCTTTATTTATTTTATAGATTAAATATTAAACTAAAATTATTTTCATTCGTCAAATTTTCTATTCAGGATATTTTAAAACCTCGAACCAAGTTAATTCGATGAAAAAAAAACAATTAAAATAAATGTAAGAAATAAATACAGAAATTAGTATGTCTATATATATATATATATATATATATATATATATATATATATATATATATATATATATATATATATATATATATATATTTAGCATTCCCAGCGTCGTGCGTATGGTACATACCTTAATGCCATCAGTCCAGACAGGTATAACATGGTTTGTGGGAACGAAGGGGGAGTTACCCATTTCTATAGCGGACAGTTCCCATTCATCTCAATAGTGACAAATTTATTGGCCGGCGTTGGGCGTTAGCGGCCGTTGACAATCCGGTGTCGTGCCGGAACCGTCCTTCACAATAGTCTACGCCCGTTCTAAATTGTTTCCAGCCAATACAAAGGGTCCTTTGAAAATTTATTGTGCTATTTTCATTCATGGGACGAAGTCCCCAATAAAGTCCGATACTATCTCGTTAACTCCCTTTCGTTTAAGCAAGACATGCTTCTCGGAGAATCACTGTTGCGTTCAGTTAAGGACATAATAAAGTTTAAAATATATTGAACTTTGCATTTGTTATTATGATTTATTACACTGTCATGAATCTTACTAATTTTATTTGTAAGCAATAATGAGACTGTTGGGTGCTAGAAGAATTATGGTTTCCTTATAATCTATATCTAAATATCCTAAATTGAAATAGACTTGTTAGTCTCTGATGAATGCTTCTTATGTTGTAAATATCAGAGATTGCAGAATTTACAGAAATAGAGATTAGGTTGTTACAAAAGTCCTTGTGCATTAGTATAGCTTTTGCATTTTTTAAACATTATTGAATACTGCCAGTAATTGAATTTGATGCCGGTACCACTCCTTTTGTTTTGAGACTAAGAACTCTTAACTTTTTAAAAAACGAGCCATTGATCTACAAACCATAATCTGATGTTGAACTATCTGGACTATACGCAGGATGAGGCAAAACGTTTATTCCTTGCAGTTCCGATAATTTTTCAATCGAGAACGATGTGCAGGGTCGTGCAGCTAAATGGCTTGGTTGCTGTTGACCAAAGCGGGGTACTTTGCACTAAAAACTGCATGAGCTCTGTCTAGCTGTTCACAGTAAAGGTTTGAGTCCCTATGGCCGGTAAATCATGAGTAATTGCATGTGGGACCTGGTTCACACATTAAAGAAGAACGCCATCATCAACGATCGATGGGTGACCTGATCTCGGTTGTGCGGCAGTATTTCGATGGATAATTGACTCTTCTTCTATGGCACAATTTTCTTCGGCGGCTGCCTTTGCGGTTAAAGCATTTTTCCAGTAATGTCTCAAAAGACCGCGAATCACGATTTTTTTAAACATGTAAATGATCCCATAAAACAAACTCAAGTCACAAGGAATTAAATGATTAGTCAAAGTAGGTATTGGCATAAATAGGAATAAAAACATTCTTATAGGATAATTATGAGAGTTGGAATTAAGAGTTGTGTTCATGCACAAGGACTTTTGTAACAACCTAGTATTTTCATGCATTAAGAGATGTCAAGTTATAATATATCTTAGGAAAAAAAATACTTATAGTACAAAATTGGCAAGAACCACATACCCCAGTCCCAGTGAAGAAGTGGTTTACCTAAAAATTCAAACTTGGAAAAAAAAGTTTTTAAAGTATGTTCACATTGGCCATTATTTGAATGTTATAATTTAATAATTGCCATTTATGCATTCTAAGTCAATATTTACAATCCATTGTTAGCGTTACTCGTTATTTGTGGATAATTTTTGTTTCATTTTAATGTTAGTAAACCGTTATTTTCACTTATTTTGTTCATTTCAAATTTTATCTAACTATGCTGAATTTCGATAAATGATATAATAAGGGTATAATGGAGAATTTCCTACTTCAGAGGTTGAATGCCAGAAATGAGTAGTCAAGTTCGAAATCGAACTCAAAGGTGTCTGAGCATAAAATATAATAGCTTTATTATTATTATTTATAATTATTATTTCATTATTATTATTATTATTTATTTCGAAAATATATATATATATATATATATATATATATATATATATATATATATATATATATATATATATATAAAGTGATATTGACGAAATGATTCAAATTTGTTTTTCACTTTTCATATTTTAATATATCTTTCAGGTTTGAACTCATATTAAATTAAATTTTCGACAGATATTAATCACACAAGATTTGAAATTTAAGCTTATTAATGATACTGATCCTAATTATTACTAAATATATTTTATTATTGCGTTTATCCTCGCTTTTTTGTAGTAATAAGTTTCGTGTTTCGTAAGTGCTGGAGTAGAGATGTTATTTATATAAGAAGAGTTTGTGGTAAGCTAAATATATTGGACCTGCTTGGAGTGCTCTAGGGCTTTCTCCAGGCCGGAAGCTGGAAGGCAGCTGCATAGAGACCGCCGTTTGTTCTTACTTCAAATATTAGTCAAAGCGGGATTCTGGAGGCATAAAACTATTATTCTTGCTTTTAAATTAGAGTGCTAGCAGTCTTTTATGATTTTCAGTTCAGCTTTAATTTTTTTTTTCCTTTTTTTATTATAGCTCACCCATTTTCCATTATATTAATTATTTAAATGATACCACTAAAATTATATTTCCTTTTTATATGTGAAAAGATTTTTTTTCTGGTATAATATTTAATTTATGTAAATTGAGACAATTTTTATGATATATTGCCCATTTTAGACTGTATAAAATATATTTTTAAGCTATTACTTATTGTAAGTAGAATTTAATATGAAAAAAATATCTTGTGAATTCACTTATTCGACTTTTCTTATCGCTTTGGCAAAAGCCCCAATTTTTGTTATCTTTTTTTTTTATGTTTAACTTTAGGAAATTAAATTATCTTTCAAACAAGCATCTAAAATGTTCCAAGAGATATATGCAATAGTTTTCTAATTATTAAATAACTGAAAAGAGTGAACGGATTTTCGACTTTCAAAGTTGAAGAGCTTTTTACACATCAATTTTTCATTGTCTGTAAATAAATGATTTTTTTTTTTTTAGAAATCAATTATCTTTCAAAAAATTAAATACAGAGTTTACCATAAAATGAATACTCTTCGAGCTTTGGGATTCAGGGGACTCTGAAATGCATGGAACCGTTGAAAACTGCACATCTGATTACAATATTTTACTTACTGGTAGCGGTAGGAGAGTAATAACACGTGTAAACATTTAAATACCCCGTATTTTTGCTTAATAACTATCAGATTTCGATGAACATTTTTTTTTTTTTCAGAGAATTCAATTATCTTTCAAAAAATTAAATACAGAATATGGCATAGAATGCATAATTTTCGAGTTATACAAAAATAGAATGTTATTTTCTTCTTAATTTTTTCCTGATTTTTCTTGGTGATGTGCTCTGTGTATGGATATCTGGGGAGTTTTAAGTAGAAGACTTTAGGCAAGTTTTATCAAAATCGTTAGAGCCTTTTTCGCGCAGCCGATATTGGGCTTAGGATGTCCGATTTAGTATATAGTCATCAAAGGCCAAAACCCTACAAAATAAAAAAGCAGCAAAATCGATCCTCCCATTCAAGAGGTAATCTTGACACAGACACCAATGGCCAAAAATGGGTCTCTTTGTTTCAGGAGCCTCTGAAATGTTTATATCCGTTGAAAACTACACATTGAAAATTTCATCAGATTATATTACTTTGCTTGCCAAGTAGCAAATGAACGTAAAAACAAACAATTTTGAAAATTATTTCAAATATGATCGAAATTTTAAACAAAAATAAATATTCTTATGCGACATTTTTAGGAATATTTTTTCCGGAGACATTTAGGCCTAAAAAATATTTATATATGTTTTAATAATTTTTATCTCAACTAATTTAGTTATTAATTTCTATCCAAAATAACCATTAAAAATTCTGTTAATCCGCAATAATAACTAATGGTAAACAAAAAATTATATTTTCACATCCAAAATGTGGTAATCTAAAACGAACTTATAAAAAATAATATTTAATAAATATCTGTCAAAAAGCGGAAATAATAAAAATATGCCTTTTCAATTTTATGTGGTTACAATATTTTTTTTATACAGTACAAATTGGCTTAAATCGGTATAAAAAAATTAAAATAAATAAGCTATACTCTATTGCGAAACATTTATCAAATGCATATTTACTTATAATTATAATTCAAACACAAATTTATTTATATTGTGCTTGATATATATAAATTCAGGCTTAAACTTAATGATCTTTTTTTTTTTTTCAACACATGAGAACATTTCTACATTGTAGCCATTTTAGTATTTTCATAAATTTAATGTACAGTTAAGCTTCATATTACATATGCATTATGATGCAAATTAGCAGCTAACGATAAAACCATCTGACTTCTCTCACAGACCGTTGACTTGCGGAGGCGTTACTGGCGCCATGTCGTGACTAAGCATCAATAGCCAGTTTAAAATATTTCTCTTAATTAAAATACCCATTCAGATCGAGTATTAAATTATTACTTAGTATAACTTAAAGGCCATAAAGATTTTATTGTTATCATTTTTTTTTATATTTCCATACACGGTATTGACACATACACTTCCTCTATCTTCCATCACACAACACCCACTTATTGTGGGTTCGGGAGAGAGATTTTTATAAGAATATGTTACTTAGCATTTATGATGATTGCTAACCCCTTATTGATTTTTTACGCATTAATCAAAAGTACACCAGCAAAACCTTGTAAGTCAATTTTTTATTAAAATAGAAGTTCTGCATCTCTATGTTAAAACAAAAGGTTCCGGATCGAATGAAGAGCGTCATTTTTACCTAATTAGTTTATGACTATGACCAGTTGTAATAACCAGCATGTTTAGAAGAATTCAGAGAGGTTGAATTTTTTTTTGTCTCCTGAAAAAGTGTGCCAGAACCACTTAGAGGTTTTGTAGGTATACTGTCGAAGTACTGAATTAGTTTTTTGGGCATTTGTTGTAATGCTATCTGAATAATTGATGGAGACTTGCGAATAAATTTCTTATCGGTAGCTGTGCAATAACAACGGTTCGGAGAATTATCGAGAGTCAATTGGAAAGACTGCTGTGATAAGCTAAAAAGCCTTAACTTCTAATCATTTTTTTAAATACATTTTTGTATTGTACACGATTTTTTCTAAAAGCTAAACCTTTTTATGGCCTTAGAAAACCCTATATGCAATGGTTCGATCTTAATGATTGGTTTTAGAGCTTTCTGATGTCATAAAAAGGTGTAGTTCTTAGAGCGATTCGGACACAATACAAAAATATATTTTAAAAATGATTTGGACTTATAACCTTTTAGCTTAACGCAGGAGAAGAGTACTTAGCAACTAGTGGGTATGAAGCTTGTAAGGGAAGAATTATATTATGTTATTTAAATAATGAGGAGGGCGAAAAGGATTTTAGATACGGGAGAAATTGCAACCCGAAATCTCGACTCCGTTTGTCTACTAGCATTTAAATGTAAAATTATAGCACAAAACATGTAGAATAGTTATAGCTGATCATACTTTTTGTTGGTAATCATCCCTGGAACTACATTACGCCATGGCATATTCCTGAAAACAATACTGTTCATCTCATTTATCGTTTTACTAATTAAAAATTCTCGTTTCAGGTTGCGGATTCGAGCTGGAACGACAGCCTGAAGACTCTGAAGTGAGTAGCGGCAAGCCCGTCCGAATGGGTTGTGGGAGCATTCCTCCTGGTGCTGTCGTCCGGTGGAACCGAGACGGGATGGCTGTACAACTGTCCTCCAGGGTGTATATCGAAGATGGAGACCTAGTAATCACGAGGGCGATGAAGGAAGATGCCGGGAGATATATCTGCTCCGTAGTCAACATCACCACGGGCACATCCTTCAGCTCCAAGCCGGCCATCCTTACCGTCAATTGTAAGTACCTATGTTGTAGTATTTATACAATACTAAATAATAGTATTTCAGGGTGCCATGGATCTTGTGGACTGGTCGTATTATGACGGGATTATTGTATAATTTTTCACTCAACCAAGAAGAAAGCAAAAAACATAAAAAAATTCAGAGGGATACGTAAGTACTGAAAACTATTAGAAAATGCATTGGAACGTGCAAAGGATATTATCATATAAAATTCATGTTAAAAACCTGTTAAAGATTTTGATTCCAGGATTTTAAGAACTTTATTATTAAAAGAATCGAATTATTTTTAATAAATCGATTTTAAAAATATCTCAACTTCAACCTGTGCAAAAGCATAAGATAAAAATCTTATAGAAAAAATGCGAACTACCTAATTAAAAAGTAACTGCTATTATAAATTTGAATACCTTTTAACTCCCTTAAATGCGGTAAAGAAAGTATTGTGATTGCGAAAATCTTCAGTTTTCAGATTTTAACGGAAGTATTCATTTTGACCATCCCTGATTTTGACTAATTTCGTCGTTCGTATCTCGCGTTACTAGTCGGTAACAGTTAGCCGTAGAAAGTAGAAATTTTGTATTTGGAATTGTAACATCTAGTCGTGCACCCCCCTTTTTGGTCACTACACGATCACCGGAACTAGTACTTTACTTTAAGATAATAGATTTTCATAAAAATAATATTAAAATATAATGCTAAACTTATCATATGGTTTATAAGACTTATATATTAATATAAATGGCATACTAAATTTTTTGTTCAAATTGGGAAACCGGAAGTGGTACTTTATTTGAAGTTTATTGTAGACTTCAGACTTTAATTCAGTTGACGTACGCATGATGTTATAGAAGGATCAACCTAATCAGGGATTGATAAATTATTTGCCACTTCTATAAATTTGTTTTTATTGAAAACTAGTTTCAAATGTTATACATTCATCTTCAGTTCCAAAAACATAAACATTCAAATATCAGCAATTTAAAACAAAGTTTGGAATTATTGTACTAATTAATTTATGTCGTCAAGATACATATACTTATACATATGAAATTAAACGCAATATAAATTAGTATTATAAACATAGCTCAATAAAACCATTTAGATTTTTTAAATGGTTCTCAATCAATTTTTGAAATAAAAGCGTCAAATAGAAGTTTTAGAAAATAAAATTCTGAGTCTAGCACATCATGAATTACGGCTCAGGCTATCGTCACAAGTAGCCGAGTGTCGTTTTTGTGATACTGCTATATCTTTGGAATTTAGTAACCAAATTCAGGATCACTTTTTGAGCCACCGATTTGGAGTTCAATGGACCTGCTAGGAAGTCACGTGGTGTCCACGTCAGATTTTTTGTTCTGGTTTCTAAGCTACATCTCATGCTATCCACCCATTTCCAGGCGCTGTGATAAATGTAGTTCCTTATAACTAGTTGATAAAAGTAGTTATAGTTAAAATGAAACGAGCTTACGACCATGAATATTCTTTTCCTATCTACAGTTTGTCACTACTTATCTGCCCATAGGTGGACTGCAACTAAATAAATAGGTAACCTAATAGATTCAGTCAGACATCATCGTAGATAAAACCTAATATGACAGCCGAATTCCGATCCATACCATCATGTATATTATACGAACGAGTAGGTGGGACAACCTAACAAAAGGTGGGAAAAAAAGGACAATAGAGCATTAACATCTACCATTTTCCTTACATCGACATTGTCTCAAGCGTTATACAATTGACTCAATTTATTGATCCCTCTTACGCACTTATCTAAATACCAAATTTCGCTATTAAGCGGCGTCGTCTTTTTTTTCCCTCCAACTCTTTTAGTCTAAAGATAGCCCCAGAATTAAGTGCCGCCCTCGATAAGAGGATGAATTTGTCGCCCTCCTATTTGCCCCCTAACACAGAAATCTACTCAACTCAGAATTTTTTTCCCCTACGAAGCTTACCTGGGTAGGGCTCACACGGGTGTCGTCAAAACCTTTTTTTTTTAAACGCGTTAACGGTTAAAAATTCAACACCAATGTCATTTTGTTTGTTTCTGACACAAATTGCGTGCTTCAAAACTCTTCACTGTTGCTAAAACGTTTTAATTGTTTTGGGTGTTTGATTCTACTTTAGAATTTTTTTCTGTAAACTGGAAAGATGTATAAGATACATAAATCATCTAGTCGTGTTATTAATTTTCGGTGCCATTTTATTAATTCAGTGGCATTTTTACTTTCTATTTACTGATATAAGTATACATTTTATTGGACGAAAGCTATGATAGTCGAGGAAAAAAATCTAGGATTTTTCTAGAGTACGATGTTCTTAATGCAACTGAATGTAATATTTTATTTGAACGGGTCTCATTTATTGAGAAACGTTTTCAAACACTATCCAATTTCGAAAGTGATTGCGGTGTTATTTTCTAATTTCTATTTGTGGTATTTCCTTTTTGTTGCTTAAGATTTCATCAACACTTTTAATTGCTCCCTCAGAAAAATTCTTCTTAACCGAAATTATTGGCAAGCTTTTCATTAATAGTTTTTCCAATTGCGCCAAATGGTTATGTTGTGATAAACTTAAAGATATAAACTAGCCTCTATATATTATATTTTTCTCAAGTGAATTAGGTCTAAACCTTATAAAGACTTCTCGCTTTAATAAACTCTTAAATCTTTTTTCATGAAGCTTGAAAACGTTGCAACTGTTAATCGAAGTCAATAGGAATGCATAAAGTTTAAAAATAAATGTAGAATTATAGACTTTCAAATTCTAACTTTGTGTAAATCAAATCGATCTTAGATGATTATTGCAGAATCGTATTGTATTTTGGTACGAACATGAAGTATTAAATTTTCAAATAACACGTCAACATGATATTAAAAAAACAAAGATTTTTCACATTATTTTGGGTTTTATTACTCATTTTTCTGAACTCTCAACTCGAGGTAAAACGTGACACTTTAAAATTCCTGCATATTACATATAAATAATTAAAATGTCTGCAATCATGATTTTGTGGCAAAAATAAAATGGAAATATATCTATCTGAAAAATTTGATCGTTTTTTTATTTTGTCAACCCATAACTAATGAACTAAATACAATGAAAATTCATCTGGTCAATATAAGCAAACGGGATTATGAAAATCAAACGATTTGAAAAATGCTTGATAAAAATATAAAATTAAATAAATTTTTACTATTAACTTTTTTATTTGTATTCAACATTTCAAACAAGATATTGTCAAGAGATAAATAATGTGGACCAATGTTTTTCATTTATATATGCATAGCGAGCTGGCCAAGATGCTGGCAATAGTAACCGAAGTTACGCAGCGTGGAGGGTGGTTAGTATTTGGATGGGTGACCGCCCACATTGGATGACCCTATTCCCGGATAAAAAAAAAATATATATATATATATATATATATATATATATATATATATATATATATATATCATACACATCATATCATTTTCTGGAGAAAAAACGTTTCATGTATTTCCTGTAAAGTTCGCTAAATGGCGCTTATTCCTTTTTTAATGATGATATATATATATATATATATATATATATATATATATATATATATATATATATATATATATCTACAAAAAAATTTTTATTTTATTCTTTATTGTGCATAGAGAGAGTTTATTAAGGGGGCAAAACCTTTATAATTACAATATATTTTTAAGGCTTTTAGCACTGGTCATGGCCAGAGTGGCGACTAGGAGTCGCAAGTACTCTTGCTTACATCATTAATAGTAGATTTTTAGACCATTTCCAATTTTAAGAGGCCCGCAAGTTACAGACTTTTCAAAAGTCAAAAATCATAATATGAAAATAAATCGTCAAAATATATATTATATATATTTTAACGATTTGTTTCCTCAGGCCAAACAGCATTAATCAAAGTCTAATCTCTCCCTCGACTTTCCCACAGAATCGACTTCAGCGGTGCAAGCTACTCGGTATAGACCCACCACCAACAAAACGATATTCCTATAGGCCTCTGATGTTTCTGTAATTTAAGAACGGACTAATGTGACCCTTATACAAAGAAAGCGTGACTTGAGCTATCCCTTTGTAGACAGGAGCTACAAAGATCTGTACCGCTTCTTTTTGTCCTGAGGTTTAGCTGCCTCTCTTTTAGCTTGGAGGCCGGAATCACCTTCCGTCTGTTGAGGAAAAAAACGGCCTCAATGGGATGGGCGGTGAATGGTTGCTACCTAGGTCTCCCACCTTTACAATGCTGTATACTGTTTTCCTATCTTCACTTCCAACCATTGCTGAAAAATAATGGATTTTTGTCCTATTTCCTTTGTTCTATAAAAAGGTTAAGTAAATGTTTAGTTTTTTTGTTCTATTCATATATTTTGTTCTTATAATTGAATACTTTAGAACAACCTATTACCATAATGCATATATATGTATATATATATATATATATATATATATATATATATATATATATATATATATATATATATATATATATATAATTTTACAATTATGAATATTATTGTCTTATTAACCGATGTTCGTTTACTTGAGTGTTAATGATTTAAAATGAAACTATAAAAGTATTGCTTTATGTTACATATATTTTTCCCCTACTACAAGTTGGTGGAAGTCTTTGTTGCCAGTTGGATGATTCTCAAATAAACTGTAACTTTGGCTGTCCGGAAATTTCTAGAAGCTTTTTTAGCCTCTAAATTAGGATTCAGTTCGTCTCACAGAAGAGCACATTTTGAGGCATTTAAAGTTTAAATACGTTTTAATATGAAAAGTTCGTAAAGAAAATGTTCACGCGAGTTACATTCTGTCGGATGTGAATTTTGAAAATTTTCACTAAATGTTTTAAATATTATATTTTGATTAGTGAGAATCCATCGCACAACGGCAATTAGTCCTACTTAGTAATAATATAAAATGACGGGAAAAATCAAGAAAAAACTGTTTAGCGCGCAACTCTCGTGGCATAAAAATTAACGACCTAGCTATAAAAATTCCACCTCTTGAAAAGAAATCATAAATATAAAAAATGGGGGAGCCCCATCACCTTCAATGTTAACATTATACAAATTAACATGTGCACAAAATCAAAAGTCATTATACATCACTATAATCTAATCTTAAAATGTAACTTAGTTATACAACAAGACGTTCAAAACAATATATTTTGAATATGCTACTATAAATTTATATCTTAAAATATTTATATTTATTGTAATTTTGGGGATATGAAAATAAAGAACAGAAATAGTTTTAGTTTTTGTAGAAAATATCGTGGCAATTCTAAACTCATTATTCAACATATGTAATTTCGAGACAAAAATGGGAGGGTATAAATATTCCCTAATGCTTTTTAAAGAAATTAATAATCTGTTTTAAAAATAGCATTATTATACGAATTGATTTACAAGTTCGGAAGGGAAGATTTTTTTTTTGCATTGGCAAAAAAGAGTATACCTTGGTATTGATACTTTTCAAATCCCATGCTACTAAAAAGAAAATGCATATTATCTATATACATAATCTTTTATATACTCAGTCGGATAATCTAAATCATGGGAAGAAATAAACCCGACTTCCTTACAAGGCAGTTTGGAAAGTGAGGGAAATTTCAATGAACCACAAATGTCTCAAGTCATGAGACCTGTTTCCCAGGATATTGTATAAGTTATTCCACCCTTACGGTTTAATACCTTTCTTGGTACATATCGTATCAAGACCATGTAGAGCTGTATTTTTTCTTCTCAATTATCCGCGTTATTACGACTTCTACTATATTTTTGATTCAATATTCCAGTTAAAAGCAGTTTATTCATTTCATTTATCGATCCAACTTACGATTTGAATTTTTTTTTTTTATATCTTGGAAAAAGTCAATTAAGAAAAAAAATATCGATTGCACAATTATATAATTTGAATAGGCAACATTTCTGTTTAGAACATAAGCGGGTTAATATTACAGTGAACCAGAGTGGGTTCTCATCCTCCTAGCTTGAAACGCACATTTTCATCCTTTACTTCGTTTCATTATTTATACAGGTATAGCATTGCCAAATTTCTAATCAGTTGGCCGAAATCAAGAAATGAGTTTACAAATTACATCATCTCATTTACAATGCATTAAACTTGCACACGACGTATTTTGACCAATTCCGATACATTCTTTGATGCCTGCGCTGACACCAGAACTTCCTACTGGCCTTAATGGCTTTACAAAATCACTTACTGGATTTACACCAATGGTATTCACCTAGCAAAATGCAATTAATTCATGACAAATCACAACAATGGCATCCGCACTTAGACGCAACCTGGCCACCCCAGTTTATATCGGTAAAAACCTATTTCTTTATTCATCATTAGGCGGACACAGTGCATTACCTCGGGCTTAACTTCAACTCAAAAATGATTTGGGGCTCAAACGTCAAAATGAAACAAATGACTGAAATTGCTCACTTTTTTCCAAATCGTCAAAATTTAAAATTAGACAGAACCTAAATGCATACACACATACTAAAATTCTAAAGGCATATGCCAACAGATTTACAGTTCAGCAAACAAGACGGACCTACAACAACAATCTTTTCAATCAATAACTTAATGACTAAAATGCTCCTTGGGACATAAATAACAGAACACCACATATCGCTTGGTCCCAACCAACCATCGAACAATATACAGATATGGGTAAATGGGTCCTCTACTCGGCCTCCATCTATGAATCTTGTAGAATACAACTTCCAAGTTCGAGAGAGGGTTTACATTTTTTTCCTTCGTCGATACAAGGTTCATTATTCGAATAGAATAAACCAAAAAGGTGTCTTTGAATTGAATATATCACACAATACAGTTTATTTAGAAATTCTTTTGGTACTGCTCTTTCCTTATTATAATCATTAGCTAAAATTGAAACACACAAATAATGTGAATGATAAGAGATGTAAATATAATTAACTTCTCGACGAATATAATGGTTGTCACTTCTCAAACAATTTAATAAGATGAGGCTGTAGATGTGGTGTACATACCGGATGTGACAGACGAGACTTGAGTCGTCTTCGACCGCCTGCATTCCAAGATGTCCTATACTCCTTATACATATTTAATATTTTCCAGATGTAATGGCATTCTCTTCTTCAACAACCGCTTTCGTGACTCAACTTCAAAGTCTTCGAATTATCTTTGGGATTGAAATTCCTAAAAATAATAATACCAAATTAGGTTACCATATTAGGTTATTTTTTACAAGCAGTTTGGTAAAGTCTGTCATATAAATGCCAATTTCAAGACTAAAACCTACTAATAACTCATATGGATAAAGCATTAAGCTATAATTTGTCAGTTGTTGCACTCCATGAAATTTATAGCGGATATTTTCAATAGGGACCAAAAACTTATCTTACTCAATCTTATGCCAGAAGCAATGTTGAGTGCATTAATATGATTTAATAACATATTTATTCCCGCAAGTGGCTTGTGACAAACATTAACTTGAGAGACTTAAAGAACTTTCAAACCCATATTTCCTGTTATAAAATTAGGAAGTTGGGCTCGATTTTGCTAAAATATTTACTTAGAAGAAATGATTAGTTTTTGAAATGTATGTCTAAGTAAATAAATTTTAGTGTTTTATGAAATTTAAAATAAATAAAAAATCATTTATCAAATTTAAATATTTTAGAAAAATCGATTCCAAGTTCCTGATTTCATTCAACCTAATAGTTGAAATTCTGGTCTATTTTAAAAATTGTATACATAATTTAAGTACAGTTGTTCTATAATTTACAATTTTTATAAATTTTCAAAAAAATGATACATTAGCCAAAGAATATCAATCATGAGTAAATGTATTTATTTTATTTTAAAAGTAGTTTGACTTCTTAAGATTGATGAAGTTGGCGAAACGTTGACTAATTTGTAAGAGACTTTAAAATGATAGACTCAAGGCTTGGAATACTGAATTTTCAAATCAAGAAATAATTCAAAAAGAATAAAAAATAAATTTAAAAAATGGGCATGCAGCAGAGCTCCGTTACTAAAGTCGTATTTTCTTTTCATTTTCTTTCATTTGAATTTATTTTTATTCCTGTTTTTTAAAGCTAGAAATTTGATTTCCATGAAAATGAGCTCAAGAAAATCGAAAATTGGTTTGTAGAGCAAGAAGGAGCATAGATGAACTTTCTCGTACCGATATTTAAATAAACTGATATATTGAAAACTAAAAATAAATTGGGATATATTGGGTACTAAAATACGAAATTGAGAATGGCAGAGGTGGGAGAAAATGTGACTCCCAAAAGGCATTTCTCTAACACCCAACTCAATTTGCATACAAATTTTCAACCCATGTTCTAGTACAGGTGTTATGAACTGGATTTAAAATGCACCCCTCTCCACTCTGATAACAATCGATACCCCGCCAAAGTTTATTATTTTCGGGGAAAATACGGCAAAAACAATTAAAATAATTTATATCTTTATAAAACTTTTTGTTGAATATTAACCCATGAATAAACAATTTCTGTCTTAAAATATATTGTAACATATGTCTCAAGTCTTTAAAGGTCTTTTATCTAATATGTTCTGCTTATATACAATCAAAATTTTAAAAACGTGAAGCAAAATACTATTTTTGAAAATACCGTGCTATGTAGTTTTATTTTCTAAAATTCTTGTAGCTTAGTTACTCCACAAAGTTGAATTGAATGGATTGACTTAGCTTCTTCAAGTTGTACTAGACCTGTCACCTCGGATTTTGGGAAAACCTGACGTTGCTGACCAGACAGTCTTATAATTATTTGGTCACACCATTCTACTTTTTGTGTACCTATGTATTTAAGATTTTTTATACTGATCAATAGGTCATTTTTTATGTTTACACTATCAAACAATTCTGTCATAAATGTATTCATTGTTGAAAGAATAGAAATTTTACAATGTTACGTGTTGTAATTATCCTCCGAACTTTCTTGGAACGTTTAATTGATGGAAGTGAATAAGCTGATTACTCACACTTCCATATTAAGCTAATTAGTATTCGGCGAGTGAATTGCCTTAGTGATGACTCATTACGGAAGGAGGTAAATTCGAAATACTGGAGACACAGTTAAATTATGTCTTGTATAATGTTAAAAGGGACGCTCGCTTTTCACATCTCTGTTCAGCTGAGTTTGAAGTGGGTATTTGATCCTTCCTGTCCTGAAATGTATTCAGTCGTGAACTCATAACTAATGAGATATTATTTGACTCAGTCAAGTTTATATAAGTACATTCATTGCGTCAAATTCATTACCTACAGTAAATTTAGTAGGCCTTATTTTTTTTTTCAACTTTATATTATTTTTATTTTTTTCTCTTTATATTTATATCCACACCTGCCAAAAAAAAAAATGAAAATCAGCAGAAATCTTTATTCTATGAAGTATTTTTAAATTATGAATCTTTTAATTGTATATTATGATACCGCTCTGAATGCATATTATACGATATGTATAATATAAAATGTATAAAACATGCCCTATTATGATTTTTATTTCCTCCATTACAAAACATTCTGTGATCTTAAGTTTTATAGTCTTTGATTAGAAATACAACAACATATCGTTTTTCAGATTGTGTTATAAGATCTTGTTATTTCATCGTTAAAAAAACATTAAATCTAATGTGAAATATATCATTCATGTTTGTAGATTAAAAAAAAAAATAGAAGGAAATGTTTGTTTGAGTTTTAAATTTTTGTCGGAAAAAGTTGCCTAAAAGCATCGGGGTTTTCCCCTGAACTAGAGAAAAAAATTTTAAATATAGGAGAAAGTTCTTCTATCTGCTGGGGTGTTGGAACAGAAAAAATTGAAGACGCTTTTGGTGTCATTTTTAAACGCTCATAAATCCGTTTCTACAAATGCTAGAAAGTAAGAATTTGTATAATTAATCAGAGAAAATCTGACATTAGCGATTCCAAACAGAATTTTTGGATTTCGACTAATAGCGGAAGTATAGTTTAAATGTTGAGTTTATGGGGTCACAACTTCTCGTTCAATAATGAACCTCGATTTGATGATTTTGATGTTAGTTATTATTTACTTGTTGACTGTACTTACTTGTTGACACTTCAAATTCAGTTCAATCAATAAAATTTATTCCAAAAGTAACATGGGCACTCTAAGTAATTATACCTAAAAATCATTTTGAGTAAAATAGAAGCATCATATTAAACATATATATACACATATATATATATATATATATATATATATATATATATATATATATATATATATATATATATATATCTGTAATATGTATGTATGTATGTATGTATGTATGTATATATGTATATATATATATATATATATATATATATATATATATATATATATATATATATGTATATATATATATATGTATATATATATATATATATATATATATATATATATACACATATATATATACACATACATACACACATACACACATATATATACATATATATATACATATATATATATATATATATATATATATATATATATATATATATATATATATATATATATATACATATTACAGATATATGTATTTATTACATAAATATTACGGAAAAACATTATTTTGAATCTTTTTTTTTTTTTTTATTAAAACCTTCGGTCTGGTAATGTTACTTCGGGAATAAGTACGTTTCACGGATCAACATTTTAAAAATAATTAATTTATACTTTTACTGTATTTATATATAACATTGGATTTATTACAAACAATGGAAAATAAAACTCAATCAGGACCATTACGAAAGTTTAAACTTTACAATAAAATATTTTAATGCATATTATAGTATTACATGGGACATTGCCTATTAATCGCACAGGAAACAAGAATTTCAATTCACTTATTTATGAATACATTCGAACTATTTTGTGAGGTTGTAGGACATTCATCGTATCCATGACAAAAAACTTATACAGAATATGACATAGAATAACGTTTGAGTAAAAGTTAAGAATTTTGAATAAAAAAATGTTTAATGATAAAAAAATAGGATTATTTAAATATACATGCTACTTACTATAAAACATTTATAAATACATACTTTTTAAAACATTTTTTAATGATCTGAGCAAAAGTAATATTTTCTTGTTAATTTTTAAATAATTATTTATGCAATAATTGATTATATAATAATGATTAATTTGTATAACTTCTTATGATATTGATAATAATAATATTATTTATGAAAGTTCATTCATTAATTGCATTATTTATATACTTCTGAAGAAAAAAAATTGTAAGGATAAAAAAAAATTGGAGATATTAGTTAAAATAGTTAATAAAACATTTTATAATGATCTGTGCAAAAATAATATTTTCCTTAATTAATAATTCGTGATATTCTTTGCTAGTGCCTATTCCAAATATAGAATTCTGAGACAGTTATTTTTGGTTGTGTTAAACTCCCAGCCGTCTTTAATCAGAAGAAGAGCTAATTCTGCTGTCATGGCTACATTCTATGGAGTTGGAAGCTTCCGAGAGATTATAAATAAACAAATCCTGTTGAACATTCACGAAACAGAGGACTGTAAGATACAGTAGGGTTGCTGGATCTATAATTGAATGTGTTTTTTTTTAATAATTTTTTGACTGATAATTTAAATTAATAAATAATTAGAATTTAATTTTCGAATTTTAAATATAGTCATATTCTTATTTTTAAAATGTTTAACTTAAAAAAACACAATTATATTTTTCTTGTAGATTTGATTATAATTTATATATATAGTTATAGTATTAATAGTTAATAGGGAGAGATTCGTCAAAAATTTTACACAATCAAGATTATTGTAATGTATCTAACAGATGTTTAATTGTGATGGTATGGTACATTTAAACATTTTTATCTTTTAATTTTGGTAATTCGAAATATTACCGGGCAATTTTCATTGTGATATATCTCATTTATCCATTTTATTCATTGTGAAAATCCCATTTTTATCGGTATGGGTTTTCGTTTTTTTTTTTTTTCTGGCTGAGAAAAGAAATACTAAGACCTTAGAAATTTTATTTGTGTCCAACTATGCGCGGTTTAAGTTATTTTGAACCTGTTTGAACTACAGAAATTCCGATTGTGATAATCTGTTTTTACTCATCATTTTTAAATAATAATCAAGATGATTATTAAGGTAATATTATTTAAATTTTTGTTTATTTGTTTATTGATTTGGTATTTGAATTTATAATTTTAAATTATGCGAATCATACAAAAAAATTATGAATAATAATAATGAATACTAAAGAATAATATGAAGTTAACACTCATTTCTAAAATAATGAATACTTAATTTTTCGTTTTAATAATATAAAATGTGATTATAAACGTTTATTTAATCTATAAGAAATTTTTATAGCTTAATTATACAACAAATGTTAATTTATTTTAAATATCATAAAATATTTATGGATTTTTTAAAGAATTTAATATTTTTTTTATTATGAGGAAAATTTATAAAGAAATACTAAATAAGAAATAAGTCATGACTAGGTTTTTTTTAGGAACACCAAATTTTAATTAAAAATGACGACATTGCAGCTATTATTAGGATTTTTTTTTATCTACCTTTTCCATTCTAGATTTTCAGGCGTAGAAAAGGTGTGTACGCTGATAAGAGAGTTTATCTTCGGGAAACAAAGCGCTCCCACGAAACCTCGACCTTTGTCTTGAAGATAAGAGCGTTCTTTTTTAACCCTCTTTTTGCTAATGACCTCCATGTTATGAAAAATTTAAGCTAATGAGTATCCCGCGTCCTCAGACCAAAATGAATTTAACTTTTTTATTAGCTTAGAGGAGAAATTGGCGCGGGTTGGGAAACTCTTGAAGGGGGAATTAGAACACAAAGCAAGTAGATAATTGCATCCGTTCACACCTTGTCCCGTACTTCATTCTGAAATTATCCTTTTCTCACATTCATCAGTGTTTTACTTTGAGAATGTTCATTTCAATCGTAATTTTCTAACTGCTAACTATTCAATTAGTTTACTAGTTGGTTAGTGGATAATTGGAAATCACTAATAATTTCACTTCTTCTTGGATTATTGTTAGCACTTTTTTAAGTGATTACTGGGTTATTTTTGTCACATTAAGTACGATCTAAGATTATGATTATAATGAAAAATTTTTAATGAGATATTACTTGACTTATACATTTCAGGTTCCTGTAAATTAAAATAAAAAAGAGGTTAAAAAGTAATTTTCTTTTCGTTGTCCTATTTCCAAGTTTACATAGTTCTTCTGAATTACAAAACATAACATCATTCATATTTGAACTATTTATCGGTCAGTTCACTGAGTTCGTTCGTATTTTATGGGGTAAAACTGCTTTGGTCATCAACGTCATTTATTTATTTAAGTTCACTGAGTAATTTCATGAAAAAAAAATAACAAATACTCTTCGCTTTTAACTTAGATTTTTATTTTCTATTGAATTTTGTTTTTCTGTTGTTTTTTTTAGCTATCGTAGACTCTGTATGCTTAAACTTCTTAACTATTCCATTTCAAATTTATATCAATTAAGTCACCAATGCTTCCACTACTGACCATATATTTTGTTTTACGCGTCTTCATTTCTATTTTTCAAACGATAACTTCAGTAAATAAAAACTGATTAACTGACTTTGTTTGTTGTGGTGTGCATATGAGCTGTGTCATTTTTAATAATTTTGTGGTTCTTTTCTTTCCCAAAGTGTACCAAAAGTTACGGAAGAAGGAATAGAACAGAAGATAAATATTTATCAAACAAGAAAATTAAAAGGAGATATACATACCTATATAAAACAAATCCTTGCCCCGATTTTGTAATTTTTTTTTTAAATATATGTACTATCATTTTTTGGGTTTATTATTAATTTTGAGAATGGGTGTGATTTTAATTATTATAATTATATTTTCTGCTTATTTATAGATATATATTTTTTTCCATGTTACATATGAATTTGTAGTTTTATCACTATTACTTACAGTCCTTTGATGTAGTAAAATGTTCATTGTTTGGCAATAAATAAAAGTTATTTTCAATAACAATTATTTATTTTATTATTATAATTGTTTTGTTCAAATTTCAAATATTTTTATTGAATCAAATTCAACACGAAAAAAAATTTTAAATCACATTTTAGATGATTTTAAAGTTTATTGCATTTATGACTGTATATTTTTTTCAACTGAAAACATATGTATGCCCCCATTTCCGCGTTTTATGATTTGATTTTTAGTAGTAATTTAAAAAAAATATCAAATATAAGATCAATGAGAAAAGCTGTTTCCATTGAAATAGGCATTATATAATCAATGGGCGACCTCTATCTGTTATCGTAGTAGTTTCCTGTAATTAGCATATTTCTTCATGTTTTTTCGCTATGGAACATTTTTGAACAATGCTCGACATTCCCTGCAATAGCCATCATTATCTGAACTGTTTGACTAATACCTGATCTCAATAATTACAGCTCCATGTTGGCTGAAAACTGGTATTTAAAAGAGGAAAAAAAAAATTCAAAAACCTCGAAGAGCCTCCACAAGTGTGTAAGAGTTGCCCCTAATTGCTACTTGGAGGGCTGTTTCCTTTTATTGCTATCGGCCATAATGCGTTGCCCTGTCGCCTCGTCAGCTTTTAGGAAAATGGCTATTGTTTAGTACCCCTCTGCAAAATGGGGCTTCGCCACTTATCTGATGAAATAGCAGTCTCTGCACAGCTTATAGTGTCCTCGTAAAAGTTTATGGGTGTTGTTCCGCGGGGTATATGGCTTTTCTCAGTCACTGCTCTCTTGGAAAAGTCCACTTTCTCCATAGGAAAGATCGATAAAACATTACTACCCCAAGCGTTTGACCTCATTTTGGAAACTTCAGTCATATGAGCCCTAACAGAATTATAGTAAAATGTGAATCTTAGTCAAGCAATACTAATATGTATTTTATGTTTTTTTTTTATTTTTATTTTTCAATTATGGCAAGATTGCTTTTCGAAAACTTACTAATGATTCAGCTTCTACATGAATTTAAAAAAATAATAAATCGAATCTTGACAAGAATAATTGAGGTGCATCCTATCAAAAATATTCTGCCTACGTATATCTCTTTCTACTGTCCCCGTCTAAAACCTACGTCTTAGCTAACTCCTCCCACGTCTAACTGTCAGTTCAGCCGTTGTTAAAATTTAAGGAATTCGCCCATTGTCCAACCTAACTATTTTACATGCCTATTTCAACTGTCCTGATACTATTACCAAAGTTATGTGTCGCGTCCTTAATCTCTAGCTGATTCATAATTTTTAAGGCCAAAGATTGTATGGAATACTCGCAGAACGTTATTCTTTTAATATAAGTAGCCACGAACTTCTTTGTTTTAATTAATGTGAAGAATGTTAGTGGATATTCCTCAGAAGTTACCCTCCAGCTAGGTCCGATGGAATAGCTGACCAATGAGAACGGATTTGAGAAATTTGTTGGGATGCTGGAGTTACAAGTAAAGTTAACACTCTTAAAATATAAACTTTCAATCAAATTTACAATCATCGATCCTCGAGACGAATGTAAATGGAAGTTTATTTATTTATCTGCGAACTCTTAATGAGATACGACTTTAAAAGCCAGGCAACTTATCCTCAGGAGGTTGAAACGGCCGAAGTTTTCTTTACACAGTAAATTCAAGAGTCCCAACTTTAGAGGAAGTTTATGCTAATGAGAACTCACAAGAATATTTCTCCAAAATAAATTAAAAGTCCAACAAACTTAGAATGTTTATCCGAGGAGTTCTCGGAAGAAATTTCACATATGAGCGTTAAGTTCCCTTGGAATTTTAAATAGGGTAATTTTCGTTATGTAGGTATTCACTATATTTCTAATCTTTGTTCGCTAGGTATATCATGAATTCCTTCTTTTCGAAAAATTTGAATTTATTTTTTGTGTTTATTTATTTCAATAATTCCACAAACTAATGCAAAGTCATTAAAGGTTATTAATCCCCTAAAATAAAAAATAATCTAGTAAATTAAGTTACAAACCATTTTTTTTCTTCACTCATAATGAGAAATAAGTAGCGTAGTTAATGAACTTTAACCTAAAATTAATTTAATAGAGTTTTTGTAGTGCTTCTACGTTATCATGACAAGTATTACGGAAACTTACAAGAAAGCAACTTTAGAGGGGAATCTTGTGGGCGGAGCTTGGGCTGGAAGGTTACGCTCAGGGAGGGAAAGCCTTTCCCCTGCACATAACTTTAGACAGCCAATATTCAATCTTATTTATAATATTCTAATTTGTTTTACATTCTTTTAATCGCGTGCACTAATTCGTAAATTGATTTTTAATTCAATAACAAAAGGTTATTGTATGGGGCATGCGCACTAAAAGGTTTATGTTGTTTACCAATACCTACCCATGTACGCAAGCTTTTTTATTACGCTGATTTGTTATGGATCTATTATTTATTTTTTCAATTGCTAGTATGCAGTAGCGTACGCAGAATGTTTTTAGGAGGAATATAAATATTTTTTCAGGGAGGAGGATTTAGTAAGAAGAAGACAAATATTCAACTATTTTTTTAAAACGCGATCGAAGCTTGCTCAAAAATCCTTGTAAATGTAACATTTCAGAATTTATAATAAAAGAAAGGTAAAATTACCAATTTTAATACTTTTCTTTAAGAAACATTTTCTGATTTCGATTTTCTTGTTTTCTTGCAAATGACCTTTCGGATTTTTATTTTTTATTTTTCAATTCTATTTATAAAGTTAAAGTAATGCTTTAAAACAATTTTTTTTTTTAAATATGAAAATTGTTGAAGAAACATGTAGGCGTTTTGTTTTTCATCATAACTTTTATTAATCTTTGCATTAAATAGTAATAACATTATTAGAGTTTTAAGAAGGCTTAAAGCTGCTGTAATACGTTGTCATCGCCTTATGGTTTAGAGTTTACTGCCCTGAATATTCACCATAGAGGGAACGGTCAATAATAATCCGCAAGGATTTGCAGGAGGGGGGCAGAGATGGTGATGACCCATTGATTATAATTGATTTGGGTCGATACGGCATCTAGGACCCCTTGATTTCCTTCCTCGAAACCTTATCGTTCCTGAAAACCAAAATGTAATATCACTGTATTTGGACGGTCGCCTATGCATGTACTAAACGCGCTCAGTTGTATTTAAATTTAGTACTACTTTTATGATCTGGGTGGAGGTCAAGAAAAATGCAAAAAATAGTAACAGTTATTATTGAAAGCCGACATAAAGAACTATTTTTGAATTTTTATTGAACCTACCCTTCCTCCTCCTCCCCTCCAAAAAAAAGGTTGATAGATAAAGGGCTTTACTAATTAGGATTTTTTGTACTTTTTATTATTAAACATATTATTATCATTTTTTATTTATTTTACACAATAATGATTATTCAAGAGTAGGTATGAAACATGAATGCTAATTTTCTCTCTTACCCTAAAATTATTGTTCCATCAATTCGTTAATACATTCATAGTTATTTAAAAGTGGGATGATCGATTGCGTATTAGAGAATCCTTCCCGGGCCTTGAAAACCTCTTCCAGTAATTTATTCATTACTTTTTTAATTTCGGTCTAGCTCTTATTACCGGAGAAGGTACAGGCTCCTTCAGTAGCCTGGTTTGCCTACTTAATCGACAGCATCCGATATTAAAAATAACTGGATTATCTTTTTCACCTCAGTCACTTTAATAACAAATTATTATTTAAGCGTTCAAATATTGATATAATATTACACAACAATTTGCTTATTTATAAGGAGGCTATATATTTTTGGCAATATTAAAATTTACCATAAATTGCTATAAGGAAATATACTAGCAAAGGAGACATTTTTTTGTGTGAAAAGTCAATGTGTGAAAAGTATTAAGGTACCTATACAATTTAGGTTAAAGTAGATAAAATAATTAAATTAATTTAGAAAAAATCATTTTCTATTATAATAGCCGTGAATAGATCCTTCATTCATCGATTGAGTTTAGGAATAACTTGCAAGTTGACATGTTGACCACACAGGTACGGAACTTAGATTTTTGTGAGAAGGTAAGCTTAACTTGTTCCGTCCCTTCTTTTCCCCCTCCCTTCTCTAAAAAGAAGAGAACCATTTTATAACAGTATTTTAGGTATATTTCGAAATTAATGTCATCATCATCATATAACATTTACTGAATTAAGGTCAAAACGATAAAATAGCAGAAACAAGTATTTTTTTATTTAACCAAAATAAATTATCTTTCGAAATTCGCCGCCTTCTAAATTCTGCCGCCCGGAGAAGTGTCCACTTTGTCCTCCTATAATTCCGGCCCTCTGTCCATATATCTTGTATAATCGTTCGTAGAAAAACATTAAAATTTTTAATTTCTGTAAATTTATTGATCCTTCAATCATTTTAATTACATATTTAAAAATCGAAAAAAATTATATTAATATTACTGTCTAAAATCCATTGGAATCTTTCAACATTTTTTGTAGTTCTTTTAACAATATGGCACTCAGTGCGCAAAATTACTGATTTAGGTGGACAAAAGCCAATCTCACAAATGTTCTCCATTGAATTGTAGTTATTTACCACGATAGTTGGATAATCATAAAATGGTGTGGAAAGTGCAGATTAGTAATTTATAAACACTGTGTGAAGTTTTTAAAGTTTTAAACATGTTAAATACCTTTGAAGTTTTGACTGAACATGTATTTACCTTAACCTCGCACTTCGCTATTTTCTTCATTCCTGACGCATGAGTTGCCCGTTTGTTCTTATTGAAGAAGTAGTGCAACTTAGCAATATGGATGATTACAAGCAAAGTAAGTTTTGCCAATAATAAATATAGCAAAATTATTGTTTTAAAATGACATGGATTAACACTAGCATAAAAAAAGTATAAAAATAACGCGGAGTAACGCGATGACCTATGCATGGTTTTAAAGTAAATTTAATGTAGTTTCCAAATATGAACCAGTTTTTTGCTAAAGATTGCAAATTAAATATTTATTCTTGCTTTTTTGAGAAAAACCGCACATTGGTATAGTTTTTCTGTGAAGGATTTTCTTATTAAAGTAACAATAAACAATTGGCAAGTTTTGGCAAAAAAACAAGTTAATATTTGGAAACTACATTAAATTCCCTTTAAAACCATGTACAGGTCATTGCCCCACCCCGCGCTATTTGGAGTTAATCTATGCCATCGATAGACAATAATTTGAACAACCTCCAGAATAAAAAAAAGTATAATAGTAGTGCAAAGCAGCACGATGACCTGTAAATAGTTTTAAAGTAAATTTAATGTTCCAAATATGAAACAGTTTTTTTGCCAAAGTTTGCCAATTAAGTATTTATTCTTACTCCTTTGAAAAAAAAAAACCGTTCATTGCAAAACAAGATCAATTTATGTTTTTTTCTTAAAAAATTAAGAATAAATATATAATTGGCAAAAATCAAGTACATATGTGGAAATTAAATTAAATTTTCTTTAAAACCAACTATAGGTCATTGCGTTACTTCCCTCTACTTTAGTACCTTTTTTTATTCTGGAGTTGATCTATATCATTGCAAGAAACACTTGAACAAACGCCAGAATATAAAAAGTATAAAATTAGCGCGTTTATAAAAAAATTATAAAAGTTTATACCTCATTAATTATGAAAATTGTTTTTATAACTCATTTAATCTTAAAGTAGTATTTTTTTAAACTATTTTTACTGACCTCAGCGACTCTAAAAACATTATAACGGCCATAATATAATTTTGACCACCTAAATCGGTAATCTTGCCCACTCTGCGACACTGGCTGGTTCGTAAAAATTTACTTTTACTACCAGAATTGGTCAGTTTGTTTAATTTTTCTAAAAATTAAATTATGGTTCCGTACTCAGTGGCATAACCATAGGTAGGGTTCAGAAGATCCAAGCCCCTTTCTGCCCTCCCACCTCCCTCTCTCCCCCTCCCTCTCCCTCCCCTCTCCCGGTATTAAAAAATACTTTTAATTAATCTTATCTGTAAACAAAAATTGTATAAACCTAGGCATGGAAAATATTATATATAGAGAGGGCCCACCCCTTATTTTTTTAAAGTAGATCCTTGGATGGATCTCACCTTCCCCCCCACTTCCCGAAACGCAATCCGAAATTCTGTGCTACTATCCGTACACTAGCTACATTTTAAAAATAAGAATAATTTTAAATTTATTACTTATAATGATGTTTTATTAAAAAATATTTCGATTAGCAAAATATAGAGGGGACAGCTCTGTGCCTCAGGGTCCTTGGATGGATCTCACCTTCCCCCCCCCCACTTCCCGAAACGCAATCCGAAATTCTGTGCTACTATCCGTACACTAGGTACATTTTAAAAATAAGAATAATTTTAAATTTATTACTTATAATGATGTTTTATTCAAAAATATTTCGATTAGCAAAATATAGAGGGGACAGCTCTGTGCCTCAGGGTCATGGGAACAAGCCTGTATCAATATCTTTGTATATCCAGGCCTGAGTGGAAACATATTTGCATAAACATGAGCATCTTTTGTGCTCCCTCGAGGAGTGGAAATCAAAAGGTCTGGAAAGAGAGAAGGAAACAAAAAAAAAAGTCGGGAAAAGGAATCGTTTGAGCTGTGTCGAGGAATATCTTTAAAGGCTTTTCTCACTGGTTCGGCCACTATAAAATTACATCTGCGAGTAAAAGGCACGTCTCTTTGCATGACCACAAAGAGCCTGTTGGTGGAGGGCACAGTCGTTCTGAAAGACTTTCAAGACTCATTACAGTTAACAGAGGAAGCCATAAATAAGACTATCCGTTTTCCTTTTATTCACCGGCGTCCATCTCAAACTTGTTGGAAATCATTTGGGTCTTGAGGATTTTTTCCAAATAGAAATAGTCTGTTACAAGGTAGATTAAATTAAAAAAATAAAATCAATGTGTATATATATATATATATATATATATATATATATATATATATATATATATATATACATATAGTAATAGTTATATATAATATAACATCATTAAAAAGCAATTTTGAAGACTGTTTACTTAAAGTCAGTTGACATCCGCATGATGGTATAGAAGGATCAATTTAATTAGGGATTGATAAATTATTTCCCTCTTCTATAAATTTGTTTTATTGAAAACTAGTTTCGAATGTTATACATTCATCCTCAGTTCTAAATACACACAAAAAGTTAAAAAATAAGCAATTCAAAATATAGTTTGGTATTATTATACATATTAAATTAGATGTAATATAAATCAGTATTATAAAACATTTATGAATTTAATTAAGACAAGAAATCAAATACATGTTGGTACTCACCAAGGTTTAAATGGATTATATCAAACAGAAAAATTTGTACTGGTTTCTTCTCGCATTGGACTAACAATGAACGAAAGATAGGTAGGATTTTTATAGGTAAACGGTTTAAGGGTCGGGTTTTTTCCAGTAATGCCGGTGAGGAATTGATTTTTCTGTAGATAGATGGGAATAAATTTAAGATTGGACTATTGGAGATATTTATTTGGTCATTTAAGCAAAAATCTGGATTGGATTTGAAGGATTTTATTATTTCAAGTGCTTCATATATATTTAATTTGAAGCTGTTTTCAACGTGATGTATTAATTTAACTCCTTATTCTTTGATGAATTTATGATTTTTTTCATTTAAATGAATTGCAAAATTGGAATTATCTGTCTTATTATTATATGCACCCATATGTTCCTTTAATCTCTGATTTAGCGATCTTCCAGTGTTTCCCGTGTATTTGGCTGCATAATCATTACAGTTTAGTTCGTATACTCCGCTTTTTTTGGAAAGGGTCTATTTTGTCTTTAGGAGAAGAGAAATATGAGAATAGGGTTTTTTCTATTTTAAATGCAGAGTTTAATCCTAGTTCTTTCAATTCATTTCCGACTTTGGTGGATATAGGGTCGTAATATGGAATAAAAACATAATTTTTCGGGATGGACCTATCTTCGGAGGTTGTTGAATAGATATCATTAATTGTCTTTTTTTGTATTTGTTGTTTTTTAAATATGATTGATAGTGGTTTTGTTGTGCCCGTTATTTTTTGCTATGGAATATATTATTTCAATTTCTTTATTATAGTTCTTTTTCTTTTATGGCACGTTCAAAAGACGGTAAATCATGATATTAAAGGCTGCGAGTTTATGTGCTATCGGTCTCCTAGCTTTATTCTTTATAACGACATCCGTGTGGGTGGGTTTCCGGTAAATTCCAAATTCATGATGTTTATTTTTTACTGAGATTTCTAAATCTAAAAAGTTTATAGTTTTGTTTTTTTCCATTTCTACCGTGAATTTAATCGAAGGATGAATTTCATTTATTTCCTTTAAAAAATTATTCATTTGTCTTGTCGTACCAGACCATAAGCATATAATGTCATCTACATACCGAAACCAGTATATGACATGTTGAGCTAGTTGAGAATTGTTTGGGTCAAGAATTTTTTATTCTAATTTGTCCATAAATAAATCTGCCGGAAGGGGTGAGAGAGGGGAGGCCCATCGGTAAAGCCTTCTTCCTGTTTGAAGAATTTTCCATCAAATTGAAAATAATTATGTTTTATGCAAATAGACATCAAACTGTAAAGATCTAGTTTTTCTAGCGGTGATAGATTTGATCGGAAGATTAATTGTTCTAAAATTTCTATTGTTTCTAGTGGTGGGATACTTGTGAAAACATTTGTGACGTTAAATTGTTTAGTTAAAGTGTTTGTTTATTCCATTTATAGCTGTTAAGGTATTTCGTTCATGGAATCCATCAATAATGGATACAATTAAGTTAATTATGAAATGATAAAAACTAAATTAAATCTACAAAAAAAAATTATGGTACTAATTGATTTTTTTCATCTGAAATCATTGTCGTTAAAAAAAAGAATGTATATGACAAAAAAATGGAAAAAAAATGTTTACTTAAAAATCATAATGAAGTTAATAGGTAATTAAGGTTGCACATAGGTAACAATGAGGATTTAAACAAAAAAAAATATGTATAGGTTGCAAGTAGGCCTAATGCACTAAAATATTATAGCATGGCCCAAATAAGACCATGGTATAATTATATATATATATATATATATATATATATATATATATATATATATATATATATATATATATATATATATATATATATCGACTTCAAGCGTATGTTCTAAACACAAGATGCTTAAAAAAATATTAGTACTTAATGCTTTAAAAATAAGCAAATACGTTAAATGATTTAAAATGTTGATGTTTGTGTCCGAGATAAGCGATATACTTAAAGTTATGGCATTATCAATTTTATTAATTTTTCTTAATAAATTTTAATTTTTGAATTAATATTGTTTTATTTGCCACTCCGTATAAGTTGCTGACAGATATAATGTTTGGGGGAACATTATTATTTTTGTTTGTGAATTAATTGTTTATACGGTCATAAATTCCAACTCCCGCCCCTCTGGAATCTCTTCGCCACTCGTGGACCTCACCCACGCTAATTCGCTTATACATCACTCTTCTTTGAAGTGGCTAGTTAATTATGCCAAGTATCAGCCCTTTGCCAATTCAAAAGGTCTACAGAACGAGTACCTCCGAGCCGACCGGCGTCTGAAAGAAAATCATCCACGAAGATATTACCATCGGAGGCTGAATCGAGTTTTTTATTGACCGTTTTGAATTACGCCCCGATATAAAATTCCCCCATTTATTATGAAGGTTGGTAATGAAGCCGCCAAACGGGATCTGACCTTCTCTTATGAGCTGCGCAGGTCCCAAATGCAAAACCATTAATCCAGCAGCCAGACGTCAATGTTTTATACATGTGGCACTGGCTCCGGATTCTTCTTTTTGCAATCCGCATCCGATTTTCCAAGTTGGCCTTTTGTCTTTCTTCAAGGGACAGCGGGGTACCCTGAGGGATGGACTCTGGAGAACAATGGTCCGCTGCCTTGAGTAGCGTCCTTCATTGTCATTCCGTTTCAATCATTCGCCATCTTCCATTTCAGCTGTCCGGGCGGGATGGAGGCCTGTTGTTTTCGCCAGTAATGAACTTGTGTCTGCCATCGTTAATAACTCCGATAATAATTTCGGAGAAATAATATCATTTTTCACTTCGGAATTTCATAAAATTACTGTAGTTGATCGATTAAATTAATTGTGTTTGGAAACAATTTAATGTGATACCATTACACATTTTCTGGTAAAAGCGTTTTACAGCTGAATAATCTGATTTGATACTTTCTATTATATGAAGGCTTTTTGTAGATTAGTACAATGAATATCTTTTCATTTTCATAATTAAAATATTGGCTTACTTCGGTCAGAAAAAAGTTATGGCTTTCAGTAATAGGTTATGTTATGGTGGCTAGAAGTGGCATAGGGAAGGATAGTATTCCACAACATCTCTTCTCAGGCTTCATTGTTTTATTTGTAAAATCTCTTATATATGTTACATTTCTTCTCATATTCCTCAATAACAGTGACCAATTTTGCATCAGTATATAAAATCATTATGAAAGTGGAGGTACAGAGTCCGTATATGTTTATGGATTTCGGAGAAGCGTGTGGCACGCCTGGGTATAAGGTCATATGGTTATTTTTCCAGATTCAAGTTTTATTAGCAAGTATTTTGAAAAAATAAAATAAAAAGTATAGTATTTTGATCAGTTTTTTCGTTTAATGTTATATCTAAAAATAAAGTACCGTTTTTGAAATCCTTAACGATCTTGATTATATCTTGATTACGAGTATAAAGTATAAAGTATCAAAGCCTCCGGTTGGAGCAACATGTTCTTAGATTCCGGATTCAAATGTTTAATTGTGCAGACTAGGAACGACGGCTGAGTCTACCACTCACCTCTTTGCTGGAGTCTGTCCAAGCAAAGCTGCTGAACTCATCTCAATTTGGCGAAATTGGTCTTAATCACTAGTTGAGTAGATACGGTCATTATCAAACCACTGTTCCAGTAGTATCTCAAGTCTATTATTCTTTTATGTTTCTTTCATTCATTAAAACAAATTGCACTCTACGAATATCCTAATTGCGTATTAGTACTTATTAAAATCATTAATCTTGTCGTTAAGTTTACTCACAAGAGGAATTAACTTATATCTTATTATTAACGGATATCATATATCATTATACACCTACGGGCATCAAGTCCTAGGGACTGGACTCACCCGGAAGGAGAAAATAGACTTGAGGATGCGATAAAGCTTTGATCGCGGTCGTGAGAAGGGGAGCATAGCTTCCGGCCGTTGGAACTCTATAATCACAAATCGATTACTCTGGATCGAGATTTCTCTTGATTATTATCGATATTTATTGTGAAAGTAATTGCGAATTTGAAGGTAACATAGCTATTTTAATGAATTTTTTGCCCTTTTTAATGGTGTGGTTTATTTTGATTAAAACCTGGAATATCCTACCGAAAAACGCTCATAATCATTAGATTTAGGATCGAAAAGAACAATTTCCTCAGGTTGGTAACGTTCAAGACTTAATAAATCCTTTTAAAAATTTAAAAACAGGGATATAGAAAATCTTTTAGTCAAACAATTTTGATGTGATTTGCGCAACATTAATTCACTGCCCTTTACTACTAAGTTATTCCATCTGTACTTCCTAATGTTACTGTGGTTGAGGACAGCAGTAGTGGGTTCTCTTGTGAAAAAAATATTTTAATCCTTAATCAAGTAAATGAACTACTACCTATTAGTTATAGTGATTAATTAGAATTCGAATTTTTCAAGTAGTGTCTATTTTTCGAAATCAGGTTTTCATTTAGTTTTTTTCTCTTCTATCAAAATATTCTATTCCTTTTTCAATTTCCACAATTAGCACATTGCATTTTTCAATTTTTTTAGTAATAGACTAATTTATCTTTCATTCTTTTTATTTTTATTGATTTTGTAAATATTTTGTTCCAATAAAACTATTTTCTTAATGTTTTTGTAATAAAGAGTTTTCAATGATTAGAAAAAAAAATTGTTTTAAAGAAAATATGATCAAATCATAATCTGTATTTATTTTGGGATACAATATTCAATTTTGTGGTTCAAAATATACAATGTCCAAATAAATATCTGCAAACATTTTTCAAAATTAATTTACGATTAATTAATTTACTACTATGGTAGTAGAAGAGTGAATGTTTTTTTTATCGTTTATCTAAAATTTAAAACTTGAGATTATTTTCTAATCTCTATCTCTCTCTCTCTCTCTCTCTCTCTCTCTCTCTCTATATATATATATATATATATATATATATATATATATATATATATATATATATATATTATGTAAATCGAATAAATCGTTTCGATACATTTTATTTTATATGCTTTTTTATCGTGAATTAAAATGTCACCCACATTTATCCTTGTTCATGCTTTTTTTTTTCTGCTTTTTTTCAAAGCCGCTCATTACATTTGCATATTGCGGTTTTTTAATGGCTTTGTTTAGTAAGGGCGTTGCAATGCATTGTTTCCGTTGCACTATTTCCCCACCCATGTTCTCATACTTTCGAATTCCCTCCAGCATTGGACTAACGTTGTCCAACAGCCCGTTACATGTTCAATCTCCTGTCTCCTTTATCTGCACTTGTTAAATAAATATGAAATATATAATTAATCCTACTTTCTTAAAATTTGGTAGATGCTCTTGACAATTGACCATTATTATTACCATTACTGCGATTTCAAAAACCTTTTTCATAATCACTCGGGCACAACCTCCTCTTAATTCTTTTGAGCTGATTTGACCGGCATTGAACTAGAAGGCCCGAGAAGACTGGATCTGCACATACATTAAAGTCTCTTCTTAAAACCGGTTTCGGCCTCTGTGTACTAAATTGTGTTGGTAATAAATATACATAATATATATCTGTTCATTTTATATTGTATCACTTGCTATTCTACATGTCGTTTATTTGTTTATATTTATGTCCCACTTCGAATTTTTTTTGTATCATATTTTTATTTCGAGTTTATTTTTTTATTGATTTATTCCACATCGATAATGAGCATTCCATGTTCGTTTTGTTCCTTTGATTTCTGTTGATATTAATACGGAATGATTTGCTGAGATAATCCATTAAAAATGTTGCTGTCAAAAATTGAATGAGCCATAAGTTTTTTATGTAAAATTTCACCTTCAAATATTGATCAACCAATATTAACAGTTCATTGATCAACCTGTTTTTAATAGTTTATCACTTAATAGTTAAACAGTTTAATAGTTAAATGTCTGCTATTTCGAAAAATAAATGCTAAACATACAATACAACACATACATCTAAGAAGAAACACGTTATATAATAAATTCTTTTGCTGGTAAATTACATTTGTTTGCTCAATAACACAGCATTTATCTTTCCTTTAAAGTATATCAATGTTTTTCTATTGTTTTCAATGATGGTGTTTTTAATTTTTCTTATTTTTTTCTCCAACTCAGTTTCAAATCGTATAAGAAAAAAATGAATAAATAAATAACAGAAAAATAAATCTACGATTATTCTATAATTATTAAGTACCGCCTCCCCTATCCCTCTCCTCCCCCCCAAAAAATTAAATTTATTTATTAATTATATTAATTCTAAAGGGTAGTTAAAGGGTAGGAGAGGTGGGAAAAAGGAGAATGACACAATTCATTTTAAACCTCCAAAAGTTGGGAATTTTGAAATTTGAGACTTACTTTACTTACTTACTTTAGACTGCTCAAATTGCGGGAAAACATTTTAATTGAAGAGTTACTAAAATTTTAACCAATACCAATACATTTCAAATTAAGAAATAGGGTTTGTTAAGTAACATCCGCAACAGGTAAGTGAAAAGTTCAAATTCGTAGTAGGAAAAATTAATTTATTTCATGATATAGTTGGAAAAAATTAAAATATTTAATATAGTTGGGAAATTCGACATTGTTGGTGAATGTCTCCAACAAATGATTGTAGAAACCTCTCTGAGGTGATTTTGAAAAATTATCTGATGCAAGAAGAATTGTAGTTCAAATTAATTCGCAATATTAATATGCATGTTTTAGTCGACCAAATCTTTTTTTTTAATGTTGAAAATTAAGATTTTTAAAAATAATCTCGAGCTTTGAATCACTGTCCTGAAAAATATTAATTTTTTTCAAGATTACTGCATAATTATTAATTACTAAATATATTTTTTTAAAAGTCTACCATTTCACTCACTAGGAATAAGTTAAAAAGTAAAAAAAAATGCTTGAGCAGTGACCTCCGTCACTAAGGTCGTATTTTCACTATAATACAAAATTAAAAATTTCAATATGGCGGAGGTGGAAGAAGACATTTAATGCAACCAAAAGGCACTTTTATAACAACAAATCAATTCACATGCAAATTTTCAACCATCTAACTCAATTTGGAGGGGCTGTAGAGATATGCAAACTGCATATTCCATATTAAAAGCCGCAAAATTCCATGTAAATATACCGAAACATTGAAATTTACTCCTCTTCCCTTTAATAATATTGTTCTCTGCATATCAAATTTCAGCTCATTTGATCCAAAAGGCCGCTGGAAGCATCCAAATGTAGCGGAAAAAAATAATATATAAAATATCATAAAATATATATTTATAAAATATCTCCGAAATCCCCATAATCGTGTTCGAGGGGTTATGAAACGGATATAACATGCACCCGCACCCTTTCCGACGATTTTCGATACAGTGCAATAGTCAAAGTTTGCAAAGTAGTCAGTTTGCAATAAGAAGTTAAAAATGTATTAAGTATGATGTCAAAAGTGTTACCGACTCCGAAAAGTTTTCTTTTAAAGTGACTGGTAAATAATGATGCCAATAATTTAACAATTGCAGCCATCTATTTGATTACAGATATTTTCTCTATTCGACAATAAGATATGATTTATAAAAGAATATTCATTATCGCTATGAATCTTACAACTCTTATAATATCAACTTATTATAACTTCTTCCGCTTTTTTAAACGTATTATTTATCTTATTAACTTCATAACTTAACCTGTAAGGAGCGATGTAGATTGCAATGGAATGGACCCGAGTGCGGAGGAAAACATGCTGTAGAGAAGATTTTGAACCTACGCTGTGGGCGTCTTGGAATGCCGTCCGTTCCCACCCGGTGTCGCTCCGGTGGTATTAATATTAATCAAAATTGGAACCGAGAATTCATTCCGTGTGTCGAATTATTTATTGTGCCGAACTCATGCTTGTGTTCCGTGCGTCTGACCGTATATTTCACCCTTTTTTTTTTTTTTATATGGACAGCTGAAAAAAAAAACTTGGACCTATATATGCTTCTGTTTTCAGTAATATTTCTTAATTACTATCATTGCTTATGCATATGTTGAACCTGAGTAAATCAAATAACATAAATCCGACTAAATTTGTGAGTCTAATTTATTAATTCGTGCTCTGAACATTAAAGCCTGTTTTTGTAAAAATAAAATTTCAAATATATCATCATCATTTTTCTATATTTGAAAAGGCAATCGATAGTAATATTTTAGGTGTCTAAAGAAGCAACAATATCAAAATTGAATTGAAAATTATATAACTAGAGAGCATTTGGAAGATTCTTAATTAAAATCCCCAACTCTTTCAAATCGAAATTTATTATACATAATAAAAAGTTTTACTGGTTTATTCTCTTAATGCAATCTTCAACCTAAAACTTTATATAAACTTATCTTGAAGGATAAAAGTATTAAGAAATTGATTTGTAAGAATTTGAAGTGTACCAATTCCATATAATTGGTAACACAAAGTTTTAATGAAAAAAAATATTTATACACACATACAGGCACACACACACACACCTACCTAGTTTACGTCCACATTGGAGCACTTAAATCATTATAACATTATATATATATATATATATATATATATATATATATATATATATATATATATATATATATATATATATATATATAATATAAGGTTTACTTATATTAATAACTCTTGTTTTTGTCATTTTTTGGAGTGTTATCTCTTACTGGTGGACAATAATTCTCTAATTTACAAAATGTTTATTTAACAAAATTTACGACACATCAAGCAAGATATAATTTTGAGTATATATAATAGTTCATTTATTTATTTATGAAATTATTAATTAAAATTACTTATTATATTCCTTTATTTTTAGTAAAATGAAGAATAGAATCTAATAAATATAACTAAAGGTTTAGTAATTATTAAAAATATGAAGAAATATTTTCTGTCTTAAAATATCTGCTCGCAATCGAAATTTCAATAAATTCTGATTTAAATGTATTTCCTTTTAAATATGACGACTATTGAATTTTCTAACTACTTTTATAAATAAAAAGAATCAATCGAAACAAAAAAATATTTTTATTATCTAACCGTACTTCATTATTTCCTCAGGTGTTGGATTTACAGCATTCACTTTAGCCAATGCTATAGTTTACTTAAGACATGGTCTAAAATCTGGACCAACTGGTTACCCTACGTACAGGCTTTGATCTGTGAACTCTAACCTTTACCGTTAAATGTTACAGATCTCAATCTGCGGCCGCATATTTGTATAATGAGCCAAATCGATTGTACAGAAATAGCTAGCCATCGATTCTAGTATCGATTATCATTGATTGTTCACATATCTTTATACGTCGTGGATATATCGCACCTATCATAGAATAAGGTACAACTTAAAATTTTATATTTTTGTAAAATCAAATTTAGATTATTTTCTTACACTTTTGATTAATACACCTCTTTATTAAAACATACTGAATATTTGTACGGACGAATGGAGTAATGAGGTATTTAGGAGTGTTGAAGAAGAAACAAACTTTAGGTATGATTTTCAACAATTTAAAATTTTTAGTTGTATCTTTATTCTACGTCAGGTGCGATATGTGTACTTATTTTAGTAAGTTTCGCTGCTAAGCTGTCCACCTTAAAACCATTGAATATAAATTTAAATAACGAAGAAATTGTATATGCTGTTTACGGAATCGGCAAACAATTTTTATCGGCTTCCTTAAAATTAGCTGTAAATTGTCAACTAATAACCTTAGTATTATGATGTAGTATATATAAGAGTTTAATATTTTATTTACGTACTATTAATTAATTTGTTTGACTACCGCCACATTTGATGAATATAAAGCTCCTGATTTAGGAATATATGTGAAGAATTCACGATAATTATGAAAAAACAACTTAAGGAAGAACTTTGTGGGCGGAGCATAAACCTAAAGGTTACGCTCAAAGAACGGGAAACCTACAGCTACATAACTCCAGGCATTCACCTTGTAAAAACACTATCTTATTTTTTTATTTTTTTTAACGTTGTTTTGCATTCATTTAATCGCGTGTCCTAATTCGTAAGTTAGAGTTAAAAATCAAGATTAGTAGTTGAACGAAAAATTACAACATTCAGCTGTATAGGAGTGCTAAGTCAGCAGTCAAATTGAGCTGTTATTTAAAACAGTTTAACAATTACTAGTTTCATCTCATATGTTTACTTTGAACATGGAAAATAGAGGCTGCTATGTTTACAGTTGTTATTGTATTAGATTAACAGTTAAAAATTAACAATTATTTTCCCATGAGTTTATATTTTCAGATTCGGGTACATAAATATGAGATCACTGCAATAAATAGTTCGGAATACGAAGAAATAAAAAATAAATATAAAATTATGATTACTTTGATCACGATTGAAGAGACACTCGGAATAGAAACTATTAACCAACGAGTTTCGAAACAAAATAGAGGCAGTCACTTTATACAGAAGAATGAAAAGAGGTTGAAGACTAGCCAAAGGTTTGATGTCGAAACCACTAATAGTAGTTTTCCATATAAGTACCTCAAATATGCAAGATCAATCCCTCCCTAAAAAGCTTTAATAAAATAAAATGTAAAACCTAAAGTACCCAAAGCAGTTAGCAACCTTTTGGTGAGCTTTGTTCTTTTCCAATGGTTGTACAACCAATGATTTATTTGTTTTATAAGCGTAAAAAAAAAAAAAAAGCAACATTGAAGTTAATAGAAGTTGAGGTCATAAGCTGATGGTGTCTGAGGATTGGCAGCAAGATCCTAAAATAACCGCGACGTTTGACCAGTACGACAGTCAACCGCAGAGCAGCCAGGAATGCGAACTCTCCTGAGTCAGCGAGGCCATTTAAGGCCTATATTTGCCCCCGATAGGCGGAGAATATCAACAGAGAATTTGGTTCCCATGGTTACCGAAATGGACCAGACAAAGTGAACGCCCTGGTTAATTACGGGAGCCGCTAACCCGTTCCAGGTTATTAATTCCGGTCGGCCCGCCTCAGGCCTTGTTCCATCCATCAATACCATCTTCAGGCTCAGCCGATTTCCATTTGTAGTATTGATTGCATGATAGATTTTTGACTTGGCTTTCGATTCGAAAGCTTTATAGAAACAAAAAAAAAAAAATTTACTTAGTTTTGGGAAATTCACTTGTTAGTGAATAGTGACTAACTGAAATTAGTTAGGCAAACCAGTGGTTATCCGAAAGTAATAAATAAATAAAACTAATTTTTTTTATTGGTGTTACATATTAAATACTTTAATTATTGACAATTTTTTATTTATTACCGAAAAGAGAGAAGAAGTCCCTTCAAATATCAGAAACTAAATAGATTTATAAAAATCTGGTGCGCGCATCACACAACTTTCACTTACCTTCCTACTTGAAATAAATTTAAAATTTTCCTGTTTAGTTTCAATGAAAATTCTATTTAGTTTCTATTAAATAATATAACAATAGAAATTATTATTTGCACAATCACTTAAATTTATGCGTTTTTCGTCACTCACCATTACCTCATTCAACTTTGATGTTAAATATTAACTTTTATTTATTTTTAGTTTTCCAACGGTATATTATACATTTATATTACTTTTCTTATTTCCGAAAATTTGTTTACTAAGAAATATTTCTCCTTTATTAATTATCGAATTTTTTCATAGTTTATGTTTATCCAATTTTCATTATTACTAACAAGGAGAGATGGTCATTTATTTCAAATGAACAACATTAAAGGTACTTTAGAGCAAGAAATTTTGAAAGTTTGGCATTTAAGTCTTGTCAGACCATTGCAATGAAGTTAAAACCTAGCTAATATTAAAGGGCATTTAATTTAACGAGTTTATTCAAAATTGTTAGAGCCTCAAGAAAATGGTAAAAATGTGTAAAATCGATGATATGAAGTAACACTTCTGGTAAGTCGATTTTGACAAATCGCAATTTCAATTTCGTACACCTTTTCGTTTTTCAGCTAGACTTACCAGATAAATATATACCCACACCGTATTTCATAATATATAGGTAAAGGAAAGTAAAAATTAAATCAAAGTCATCAAAATTAATTTGTAAGTTTTGATGCGAGGTGTCCTAGTTCTACTTATTTCGTCTGCAGCAGGTATTTATGTTACAAATCGCACGGAATTCATTACTAACGAATTATACGTTAAGGATTCATTAATGATAATTAGCTGTATATTTTAATGATGATACCTGAATTGGCGATAACGACCAATTAATAAGTGGCTGCTATTTGAGATAATCATTGGTTTTGGTTGGAGGCTTCCGACAATTATCAAATTATACTTTTTGTCTCTTTTAAAGTAAAAACTATAACTTGTATTTTTTTTAAAAATAACTTTTATTACTCTAGCATAATTTATTAAAAAAATAACTATTATTGCCTAAACTTAAGACAGTGGAGTTTAGTAAGGTAATGATCTACCAATATTGGCCAGAATCAAAACAGAAGGAAGACCATAATGAACACTGATCAATTTTTATTTATTATCTGAATGCGTTTTAAGGAGCGTACGCTAAAATATTTTTCGGGGTAGGGTGGAATTTAAATATTTATAAGGGGAAGGAGGAATTTGAATTTTTTTCGGAGACAGATTTATTAAGAAGACAAGTAATCACTGAAGTGTCTGTAATCGCCAAATTAGGCGTAAGTTTTAAGGATAAGAATGAAAATTGGATAAAAAAATTATTAGAAATACAAAGGTTATGAAAACCATATTTTTCAAAATTTCGGAGGAGAGGATATAACCCTCTGATCCTCTTTGCGCATTTTATTTAAATCCGATTTTAACTTAACATTTTTCATAAATAATATCGATTTTCTCTCGCAATTTTTTTAAAATTTATTTTGTATTGCTTTTTAAAGCCAAGATTAAAAGTAGTTAGTAGGTGTTTTTCTTATTTGTAAATTACTTACAGAAATATGGAAGTCAGATATTTCCTAAATTATTATTATTGATATTGCTTGATCGGCTGTGGTGTTATTATGACGATATAAATAATCAGGCTGCACTCAACAAAATATATTTTTTTAATTGTAAAAGCCGACGTTTTGGCTCAATTATGTGAACCATCATCAGGGCTATTTTAGTTCGAAGTGGTGGCAGACAGTTCTGTCAGCTTGTACAATAAAAAAATATATAATGTTTATAAATATATAAATAATATATAATGTTTATAAATATATAAATATATCCTGATAATTTATTTCAATATAAATTATTATTATATTATCCTTCCAGTTGTCGTTGGTAAAAAAAAGTTTATAAATTCAGAAGAAAACACATCGTAGAATAGCGGAGCATTCATTCTACTGATTTAATTAAAGTAATAGAATCGGAAGGCTTGAAATAGGCATGCAAAGTTGTTGGGCTTAGTAATGATTCTATTTCTAAAGTATCTAGAGCTAATTATATTTTTTTAAACGTTCAAAAGAAAGACCGAGAAGTAGATGGGAGGATTAGTTAAGGCTGATCTTGCGGATTTGGGTTAAACGGGGGTTGATGGATTGAGAGGAGATAATGTCTTCATATTATGTAGTTAGTGATTTCTGGTGGTATCGACATCAGACCTTTGGGTTCGTACCCTTTTTTTTTTAATATATTATTATATTGTCAAAATAAATTATTTTATTTATTATTATATTGTGCATTATATATAATTTAAGAAGTTGAACAAATAATAATTTCACAGACATTGTTCAACAGGATACGCCCTGTGTTTGTAGACCGAGGGTGATGTGGGAAGGCTGTCTTATCGCCGCAAGGTAAACAGAAACCTAAGGTTCTTGGGTAAAAGGTACCCCCATAACATTTTATTTTGGAAGCAGCTTTGTAGGGCTTAGCTCATCCGGACATTCCTTCTTTTCTGGCATTTCTCTTGGTTAATAAAGTCAATGTTTTTTTATTTTCGTTTATTTATCATCCTAACCTAATAGCTACTCAAAATGGTATTAAATCTTTAATTGTTCAAAAAACATAATTGGTTCTTCTTTTATAAACTTTATAGTTTTTAAAAATGAAAATTAAGATTTGTTTTTATAATAAATGAGATTATTAAAATCAAACGTTTAGACTCACTTCTTTAATTGAGCCCATCAAACATTTGTTTAATGTTTCCAAGTTGGCAGAGAGCAGTAAGTTAATTTGTGCTTTCCAAAGTGATTAATGATGTCTATTTGAACAATGAATTAATTAGTCTTCCGAAGACCAGTTTCTGAACTGGAACAAATTCATCTTCCTCGTGAATAAATTTCAGGCTTCTCTTCAGATCTGTGATTTCCTTTTTTTGTTTGTATTTATTTAACGTTCTCCAGTCTATTTAAACATCTTGCCAGATAAATTTTACCTTTTTTTTTCAATTAAATTAACCCTTTTACCAATCTTTATCCTTTTTATTATGATACCTTTTCTCCTATTAAATCATAAGAAAAATTGTCTTATTGTCGTACAAAGGTGGAGTTTTAAGATCGATAAACAAGACACATTATTTGTTTGATTAAGGAGAAATTGTTTGAGGTGCTGGTCAAGAAGAAATCACAATAAGTGTAAAATTGTTTTTAATGTTTTTAATTTTTTTCGGTCCAAGTTCTAGGCCTTCATGCATTCGCATTAATATCTTTCATAGTTTATAAAAAAAAAAAAGCTTATAGTAATTATATAAAGTATTAAATATGATCAAGTTTTTAAAAAAAAGTTACATCTACTTAATATTTCAAAGTTATCGTTTTATTAAAAACAATTTTTAATTAACATATTTTTATCATTTTACAATTACACTAATTAAAAATTAAAATATGGCTTCATTGATTCATTTTTAAAATGTCTTTTAGATTCTTTTCTTCATCTATAAAGAAACTTTTATGAACAAAAGTTTAATTATCTATCAAACGATTATTAGATTACAAAATATTAATTAAATGAATTTTTGAGTTACTGAAGAGCTTTTAGGATTTTGATAGTACTATATGATTTTAATTTTTTAACTTCGGTAAATATATTTTGTGTTTCTTAAGGCAATCATAATTTACAATAATATCTTCTTATTAACATTATTTTATTTTATCGTTCTGAAATTAATTTCTTTTACAGTTCAAAAAATATAATAATTATTTCCCAAGCTTTAGTTTTAGTAAATATAAGTTCGTTTATTTGCTCACAGCTAAATGACTTTGACATCTGTAATACTCGAAATTCATTCTTTTCCATTAATATGCATTAATTTATTTTTAAAAGGAGAGGATATTAATTGCTTGTAAAGAGGAAGTTGTCCCGGTTTACGAAAATATCTTCACCTACGAGACCAATTACGCTCTAGAAAGGTATACATTATCTTGGGAATAAACTTTATACGCACCGGCTAAAGTATGTAAATAATTCATTTCGTTATAATTGTCTCATTTAATAAATTACTTTAATGAATGCGTGAGAACGTTGGAGTCGCTATTTTGTATAAACATTTTATTCTCTCCTGTAGACTTTAGTCGTATGCTCCTCACATTTGCTAATAAAATTCTTCCAAATGAATTTTGGTATTTTTTTTTTTATTTAATATAATCTATGTATAAGCTTCATGTAGATTGATTAGATGATTTTCTGTTTAAAGTATTATTGGAAATCCTTTTTTTTTTTTTCGTTAAGAAAAATTGAATTGAAAATTGAAGACAATCGCTTCGAATTGCTCCCCTCCCCCCCTTTGCCTCTCCTCTCCTCACAGAAGATCTGGATTCTGATGGGATTTGGTCCGAAATTAGATTCCGTAATGCTAAGTCTTGGGAGAATGGTTTCGCCTCGAGAATGCTTCGAGCCCCGCACACCTACGCGCTTCCGACCGTTATCCAATCTGCCATCAAAACGCAAATTTATCGAGCCAGTCACTTCGTTAAGTAAGAAGTTCGATTTCTTTGTGCTGCATATTTTGTTTTATACTTTTATTGAATTGTTTTTGTATATTTATTATCTTCAATTGGTACATATTCAATATCATTATTATTCTTTTGGATATTCAGATATTTCTTCACCACCATTAGATTAGTCATACTTCTACCGTTATCGCAGTGTAAAATCAGGGATTCCTTTCCATGTTCCACCTTGGCCTTAAGATAACTGAAAATTTTACCTAATTATCCTTCTGGATTGTATTTAAAAAAACAACCCTTCAGTAAAAATAAACAACATTAAGAGTTTCATCGTTGTCTATTAAACAATTTCGTGGATGTTTAGTTAAAACCAGAGTTAAAAACTGAATCGACAGTTATTTTTTCCAACAAATCGTGAAATGATCATAATTTTTATTAATAAATTTAGAAGCCATGACTGATTTATACATACAAATCGATAAATAAGTTTGATTCCATTAAAAATGACGATTAGTCTCTGAGCGATATTTTTTTTTAGAATTAAAAATAATGATTAATTCTTGATCGAAGAAAATTTCCCTAAAAAATAAAAATCAGACTGAATTAAAATTTGTTTTTTTTTTTTTCTGTATTTACTATTTTGTTTACATAAATAAAACTTATAGAATATTAAATAGTGCTAAAGAAGGACAAAAATACTATTTACTAGGGTTGGAATATCGTAAGAAAAATATCGATATTCGATATTTTAATATATTGCGAAACCAAATATCGAAATCCACCGATAATCGATAGAAAAATATGGATATATAGATATATCGAAAGGAAATGGACGAAAAAGCAAAGAAACCGTGCATTAAATGAGTAAAACGTTGAAATTTAAATTGAATGAAATTTATGAGAAGGTTATGAAATAATAATAATAATTATTATTTCTAGAGCAATATTTTTATTATCCATGAATCATTATAAAAAAAGATAAGTATTGTAATACATTTTTATCGTGAAGGTTTTTTGCCATATTTCATATATTATATTATTCCACAAATTTTTTAAAAATAAAATCTTGTTTTATTTTTCTAAAAAAAAAATTGTATTTTATGAAGTTTCCATGCATACGATTGGCCATTCTCAAAACATTTATCTAAAAACATGTAATTCATCTGATATATATTTCAGTACAATCACCATTTATATCATTTCCGGTTTGTCTTTGTATTTGATCCAGATGTGAATTTTTCAGCAGTTGATCGCAAAATAAAAATTAATCTCCATAAAATCATAAAATGATTTATAAAATCACATACCAAATAAAAATTTCAATCGATTTCAAATCATGGTTCAAATTCACACCAAAAAATGATAATTATAATAATGCTGTTTTCACTGGAACGCCTGAACCGAACCTTAGGTCAAAAGCCTTATCTCAAAATCACATAGCTGTTGGTTATAAACCGGATTTTCCGAGTTATCTATGCAATAAATGATGAATAAATAAAATAAATAATTGATGAAATATAATATAATATATTATAAATATATATATATATATATATATATATATATATATATATATATATATATATATATATATATAATAAATATATAATATATAATAAATAAATGATGAAAAGAAAATCCGAGTTATTGTTACCATTTGATCGTCCATAGCACCTCGAGGATGTTTTTTCAGGTGGTGAGTATTATCCAGACCGGAAGGAGTAGCTGCTTGTAATCAAGGAAATGAAGCCCCAAACAAAAAAAACTCATGCGCTTCGTAAGTGACTGTAACAGAAACCGTAACAATTTGTTTTTTGTCTATTCCTTCCCACGCTTCAAAGTTCTGCCTTCGTTAAGGCTTCTTGGAAATTGGAACAATAGAAACGCAGATAGTATTTTTTTAGACTCGGAATTCGCTGTTTTTATTCATTGTTATTTATTTCCGTTAGTTGTAAAGGTTTTCACTTTTTTTTTTTTTTATGATATTTACAAAGTAGTAGCCATCCATAATCTTCATCTTCATATCGTTTTCTCTTCTGAAATGTAGTCAAAATATTGCTATTGACCAATTTATGGCAAATGAGTACACGCATTATTTATTAATTTAATCATTTTTGGTAACTAAAACAAAAATTTTACTCATAATTGAGATCGAAATTATTCACCAAAATTTGAATTTGATTTATAGATATGTATTTAAAGTGGATTCTTTATTCTACTTCTTAAAAACGTAACGTCTAAAGGGGTGCGGACATTTTTAATTTAAAATAGTATGTGCATTTATGTTATAATACTCATTATATTACATTCATAATAATGCTATTTCTTCTAAAGCATGTTTGATTATTTTTTCAATCGAACCTATGTTCTAGTATTATAAAATATGATAATTCCACTGTACATATCTGAAAGCTGCTTCACAATTTATTATTTTTTTCTTTAAATTAATTAGATTTTGTCGAAACAATGGATAGTGCTCTCCCTAGGATTATTTCACTAATCGTGTGTAGCTTGTGAGTAACCGATTGTTTGAAAAGGAAAGTACGTAGGAAACCAGTTAGGGCATAGTTTAGAAAGCTTAAAAATCAACTTCAACTGTATAACTTCTTAGTTTTATCGTTACTTGTTTTTTTCTGAATTAAAAAAAAAAAAATTAATTTGGGTTTCTACATTTAAAAAAAAATATTTATGGGGAAAGATAAAATTTCCACTTAAACAAGTTAAAAAATAGTCCAGTGCGGTACTTATGACATAACAAGTAACTAAGTTATTTTCAATCTTGTGGAATTTCGAATTTTTATCCAGAAAGTATAAGTTTACATAGCGAGTATAAAAAAATACATTTTTGGAATGTGACAGTAAAAAATTTGTTGGCTTTTATTTTTTTTTTTTAACCACGTGTAATACTAGATTTTCATTCGTTCATAATTTCTCATAATATTTATTTATAGCCTATGTACTCTACCTAATGTGAGATTAATTGAGGAAGTAAATTATAACTAATTATATATTCATTAAAATTAAGATGCTGTATTATTTATACAATTAATATAATTATACATCATATTTACCTTGAATGCAAACATGCAAACATTAGAACTTAATATTTTAGTTTTAATCTTAATAATTTATATTTTTTTTTATTTGTTTTAGGTGAGTAATATCCTCTACCATGATGTTTAGTAAGGACGAGTAAGTGTATTTTTTTAGTTTATTTTTATACTGGCTACGATATATAAATAAAAAATAAAAATTATAGACGGTGAAGAATTAAGTTAAAAAACAAAAAAACAAAACATTACGTTTTATTACATTTAACCGACGTTTCAGCCCGAACATGAAGATCATCAAGGCTAAAATAGATCAGATAGATGTATTCAAGATGATATCATTAAGTAGACAACTCTCAGATTTATTGTTTATATTATAAAGAAAATTTTACAAAACACAAGTAAAAAAATAATATAAAACCTAATAATAATATAAATAAGAAAATTATGACAATAAATAACAAGAAAAATAATAAGATGAGAGAAAGTAAATATATAATCATGTATGTACAAAAAGAAACATTCTTCTGGGACCAGGTTTACCTTCTTCTACTCGGCCTACCATTTTGTCTTATCCATGTTTTCCATTTTTTTTTTTTTTTTTTAATTTTTAGTAAATCATTTATTAGCTACTCTTTATGTTTTTAAGCCTTGCATAGATATTACGAACCAGGATTTTATTTTTAAATATTTTTTTTGTTCTAAATCACTTAGATATAAAGCACCTCCTTGGCTTCCGCCTCTTGTTTCAATCTGTAAGGGATATCTTCGCCAAACATTGAAAAGACCTCTCAAACCTTCCTGTATCTTTGACAGGACATTGTCCTCACCAACACTAGACGAAGCCTCTGGCGGCATTGTGGTCCATGAAGCCATATTGCTTTTCCTGATGTCTTCGGCCTTAGAGTTTGGTGTAAGCTGAACCTCCTTGTAACCGGAGCACTTCTGTCAATAGGGATGCTGTTTACCGCGGCCCTGACTGAGGGTCTTTTTACTTGAGAATTGCCATTTTTTTATTGCATATTTTCGAATTTTAATTGAATAAGAATAAAACTGTTACGCAAACATCAGCACCTCGAAAAGGAAATCCAAGACAGATCTTGGTATTCTCCCTCTAAGAAGGAGTCATATTGACACATTTATTTTTTTGGTTAATTAACGCCAAGTATTCGATAATTTTTTCTGTATTCCCTATTTGTTCCAAATAAGTAACAATAAGCTCGTAAGTTGTGTAAGGGTATTTATTTTATTCTAATCGAGAATAAAATTAAAACAATCTAAGGATTGGTTGCTCAAGAATCGACTTAGTTCTAGACTAAGCCTGTCCTAACATAATAATCAGTTTCGGAATACACTGGACTCATGATATTGATAGCTTATGAATAAAACTCGGAACCATGTACTTTGAGGTTAGACGGTAACCGCCGAGCTTTTTTGAAATTATACTTGTTTTGCATACATACATAACCGAAAACACCGTTTAAATAAACATATAATTATAATTAGGAGATTGTATTTAGGTTATGTGCTGTCAACACCTCAAATTTAGCTCTTACTATTTCTTTTATTTTTAAATCAAAATTACAAAAATTGTGACCAGAGTAGTAGTATAGTATAGTAGTGTTCGTATAAAAGAGGTCTAACAAAGTTAGAAGATTTTATATCTAAGGGTTATTAATAGGTGAAAATACTTTAGGTAGAAATCATTAACCTCTCCATTGAATGTCTGTTGATAACTTAAATACAATGGACAATTATTTTACTCTTATTGAAAGGAAAAGGAGTTTTTCTTTCCCTGAAGCGGTTTAGAGGTTTTATCTAAGTTCAAGAAGAAATCTAAGTCTTATTAGATGATCGAGTTCTCTGGTGGAGCTCAACAAAAAAACTTCTGCTGTTGCCTCAAATGAAAGACTTTCAGACACTGAAAAAACGAATGGATAAGGTGATGGCAGAAAATTATCATTCCTAAACGAGTTTGAAACTTAGAAGTAAATGACAGACTCAGAGCTCAATAGAATATTTACTCGAAAAGTGAAAGGAGAAATATCTTATATTTGTGGGTCTGAGTGATACTGTTTCGGCTTGTGTGGTAAAAATAAGAGATTTTAAAAATGAGCGTCAATCAAAGTTGAGGTATGATGGATCCTGAATGGAATAAAGACTTTAGGCTGTCAAATAAGTTTATTTTGGTTGAGTTAATACGAAAGAGTGGCGTTTAATATATTCTTCTAAACTCCAAAAACTTAAAAGGGTCTGGAATTTGGATTCAGAAGGATCTAGCCCCAGTGGAGGGGGAGAATTTAGTGTCTGTAAAAAGAAATATTTTACAAACGGATGCAAATGCTATTGTTTGGGGGGGTAAGGGGTACTATTCTTATTTTTAAGGATAAGAAATTTCGTTTGAGGGTTGAGGAGGGCTTTTTCACTAAAAATAATCAGGATATAAATATGATTCAGCCATTTATAGTTTAATCTTATTCAGCTTTTTCTGAGGCTCATTCCAAGAAAAATGTACATGGGACTTCAAGACAAACTAAGTGACTATAGCAGAAAAAGCATTTTGGAATGTTTTTGGTTACAACACGTTGTTGGAATTAGATTAAATTACTATCCATTGATTTTATTACTCATTTAGATCTTTTTTAATCTATCACTGTCTTATAGTTTCATTTTTACCACTTCAAGAATAAATATTGGTCATTCATTTTCATTAAAGTTTTTTCAATTATATTTATCATTTCCCTCTACTTTCTATTATTCTATCCGAAACAGTTTAAAAATATCAATATCAATTATTGCAATCACGCCAAAGAAGTATAACTTCTACCGCGCTTAGATGCGTACTTGCACCACTTTTTTTCTTTCACTTTATTACGTTACTCAAATCCAAGAAAAAGTTCAAACTGCGGGCCTACGTATTTTTCCATTCCATTTCACCGGATTAAGCGGCAGACAGTAAAGGCTGAATAAAAAGCCCCTGAGGACAGAGGCCTAATGACAAAAATGTATGATACAAGAGCAGAGGGACCGACCGGCGGAAATGGTCAATTTAGAGAGTTTAAGTGTTTTTTTATTTTTCCATCAACCGCTGTGACCGGCCTACGGTGTGTTGGGTGACTAATCCCGCTTCCGTCAGTGGTCTGTCACTGCTATCACGATTAAATGAAGTACTAGGCGCCATATCTCTTGAAGAGAGACAAAGCTTAGAGTAAGATAGACATCCGTAAAGAATTCCTCGTACATCCTGCTAGCCTCGCGTTATATTTTGTTTTTTTGCGTAGGTGGGTCATTCTCAAGATAAGGTCAAATCAATGTTGTTTTTTTTACAACTGAATGTTCAAATAACGATTCCTAAAAAATCTAAAGTAGTCTTGAATGAAATACAACCTCCAGCAGCATATCAGGCTCATTATTTATTTAATTAAAAATAAGTACAGAAATTGTTGACATGGAGGAATTGCATTGCCTTTGAGGGAATGACATCGTCACTTTGAGAGTAACATTTCCTCATACAGGTTTTATTTCCTAATTATCATAGAAATGAGAAAATTACATATTTACATTTTTCCAACTAGAATGGCCATTTTACAATAACAAAAATATAGTTTGAAAGAATCAACAGAGTACTTATCAGACTATAAATTTAAAAAAAAAATCTCAATAAACTTACTTGGTAAAAACGAATGAGGAAATTATATCTAACAAAAATACTAGCCACCAATCAATCATTTACACAACGACGGCCCTATGGCAACTGAATTCTTGGAGGCAAAAGCAGGTTACAAATATTAAAAATATCTGATGTCGACAACACATGACTTCCTTGTACACCTATTAAACTATAAATCGGTAGCTCAAAAAGTGATACTGAATTTGTTTACTAGTTTCCGAAGATTGCAGTATCTCAAAAACGACACTCGGAGTCGACATCCATCTATTGACACACACACACACACACACACAAATGGGGAGGAAAACCATTTTTTTACACTCAATTTTAATACTTAAAACAAGTAATAAAAATGTTTAATTGGATTTCAAACCAAATTGCGTTTGTGACATTTATTACCGAAGCATATGATTTATGTATTTAATTTAAATATAATTTTTGATATAAGCTTATTATGACCTTCAAGTAAAGTAGCCTTTTCGGCTCACCAATTTAAACCAAAATATAGTAAAATAGATTCATATCGATATAAAGGTCCTTTTTACCAAATTTGAGATGTTATACATTATATTTTAATATAATTTTTGATGAAAGTCTAATATGACCCTCTAGCAAAGTACCGCTTCCGGTTTTCCAATTTAGATCAAAATCTAGAATGTTATTTAAATCAATATATAAGTTATAAATACTAAATTTGAGGAGTTTTTCATGGTATTTTAATATAATTTTTGATGGAAATCAATTATGACCTTCAAGTAAAGTACTACTTTCGTTGATCAAGCAGTGACTAAAAAGGAAGGGAGCTTCACAACTAGATTTTACAACAATCCTAAATACAAAATTTCAACTTTCTACGGCTAACCGTTTTTGAGTTATGCGAGATACGAACGTACGTACGTACAGAGGCCACGGCGAAACTAGTCAAAATGGATTCAGGGATGATCAAAATGGATATTTCCGTCGAAATCTGAAAACCGAAAATTTTCGCGATTACAATACTTCCTTTGCTTCGTACAAGGAAGTAGAAAAGCAGAAAAAATGACCGTTCTTTTACTTCCCCTCACCACCTCTGTTCCCGAAAAAACGCTAGAATCCAAGAATATGAGGGAATTATATAAAACCTCCAGACATTCCTTTTTAGTAATTTTTAATTTAAAAGAATAATAGATCAAACATTTTTTAATCTAATTTTTAAAACTAAAGGATTTGACGATTTAAAAAATAAGAGGACTCTTGCCCAAGATATATAGATACTATTTGGGGAACAAGCTACAAAATGTTTTTAAGTTGACTTCGGACACCGTGAGGGAATTACGTTTTCGCACTTTAGACATTTTTTTCATTTAAAATGATATAATTAACAATTACAAAACCAAAAGGAAAGAGATGAAAAAAGTTATAGCTAACGACTGATTTTTTTTATTTTTTTTTTTTTAGATTTAATAGATTTAAGGAAATGTCTTGGACATCTGATTAGCCTTTCTTTTTAGAATGCCCCAGGTTTGACTGCTTTTAGCTGACCCTGAGATGTGGGTCTCAATAAGGGTTTATAAGTAACTAGATGATATTTTTATTATTATTTTTTTGTTTAATCTTTACTTTATTTATAGCACGTAAATAACGACATTCATTATTTTAGTTTTTTTTTTTTAATTCTGCTAAAGCAATTTAAATAAATAGATAAATCGTCCCTTAATCAATATTAACTACTAATTAAAAAAAAAAAAAAAAAAAAAGGTCTTAATGTATTTTAAATTTGGCATAACAAACAAAACTTAAAATTCACCTTTTATGAGTTTAAAATACCTACTATCAGAGTGTCAAATATACCTATCCAATTCTTTGGATATTGACTTTGGATATAATTGGTATTATACACAGCCACAAGAGAGGTTCTTTTATTAGCTGTGTGAAACCGAATAAGGATATCGAAGAGGTGGTGAAAGGAAATATGCAGCGCGCACAATAATGCGCATACGTGCTGCGCGGACCGCTAGCGCACGATAAAGGCCATTCATCCAGAACACAATGGTCCCTGTACGGCTAACGAGAAGAATTTACAAGTAAATGGATCTGTAATTACACTCCACGTGAAGAGTCTTTGACTTCTGTATAGAGACAAGAATTTTCAAAAGATTTTAGAGTTATGAATATATTTGGCCACACCTACTTTTTGAAATGCGTAAAATCGGTAGAAACAAATGTGAGGCTGTGGGTAATATGGTGCTCATACAAATGTAGAATTCAAAGTGTTAGCAAGAATATATATGTATATATATATATACGCAATAAAAATACAATTTTTTGTTCTTTTTTTTAACATTTGTTCAATAAATTAAAAGAAGTAATAAGGATTCCAGAATATGATTCATGAACCATTTTTTGCGGCTACGAGAAAACAAAATTCATATAAGGTACGGGGTGGTGTTACTCGGGCTACCTCCATGCGAGTTACTATATACATTCATTTAAAAAAAAAAAAATATATATATATATATATATATATATATATATATATTTATTAAATATTGACGCTACAGCCCTCTGCAAGAACCTGGATCTCTCTTATCCCCTTCTTCCACTCTCTCCTATCCCGAGCAAGCATCTCTATCTTCCGATTCTTAGCTTCTTCAGGATTTCCTCAACCTCATATAACCATCTCAGACGTAGTCCTCCTCTACTACGTCTTCCACCAGGCCGGTCCTCGAGCTGGTGTTTGGGGATTGCATCTATGAGCGTACGTGCCACATGACCCACGACTCATCCTCACAATTGATATATATATATATATATATATATATATATATATATATATATATATATATATATATATATATATATATATATATATATATATATATATATATATACACACACCTGTTCGTTTTTTTAACTTGACTGCCAATTGTCCAGAAAAGTGAATAAGTATGCTGTGATGTGTTTAGACTGATAGGTTTGTTATGCTATGCTTGAAGCAGTAAAATCTCTTTGTCCCCAAAACTAAAATATTTTATACAAATAAGATTAAATTTTACATTGCTTTAATTATTTTTTTTCGGCTCCATGTTTCCTCAAATATTTGAGATGATTAAATAAAGATATGGTAAAGATAACAGAAATTATATTGGTAAATATGATCAGCAGTAGGTTTGCTCAATCAGGTATAACAGACCTAAGTGAAAATCAATTTTTTCTAGATGTGCTAATGCTTATTAGCAAATACATTTGAAATAGATAAAAATAAATTATTAGGTATACATGCATTAATATAGGAATGTTGTCTAGTTATAATATTAAATAAAAGAAAAATACGTATGAGAAATGAATATGAGCTGGATGAACGACTTTCTGTTAAGTAAAACTTAAAATCTGAGCTATTTCCTACATCTCTCTGGAATTACAGGTTGACTGGAATAAGCCTATAGTCTTTAGATAGCTTTCCCAGCTAATAACCACAATCTAGAATGATGATCTTATAAAACTGCGCGAGAGAGAGCGTTCAGCTGCCATACAGGTCCTGAGAACTGGGCCTTGTCTTCGATTTCTTCAAGCCGTTAAATGCAAACCATTACAGAACGGTATTCTGAGGGAAACAAAAGCGCTATCTTCCGACAATTATATACAGGCTGTGAAGTTGTAGTGATTATCAGTGAGAGTTCAATATGCGATATATCGCAAAAGAGAATTTCTAACCATTTAATAATTTTAAAACTTTATTTATATATATATGAAACAGAAGTGATTAACGTTTTATGAACGAGAGAGAGGATTAATAATAATAATAAAAAAAAAGAAACTGTTGGTTCCATTTAAATATCTATCAGGAGTAAGAAACTCTATCTTTTCAAAAACTCTATTTTGAACCCTTACTGCGCAAAAGCCGAAAAACCTTTTTCCAGTAGCGTAAAAATGGCTCAGAAGATTTTAATGAAACGTTCCTAAAATCTTCTCCTAAAGTCTTTTCTAAAGAAGGAAAATTATTCCTTCTTCTAAAGAAGGAAAAGATTATGACAAAAAGAATATTTTATTTGCTCATAAATCGAAAAGTATACATCTTCCGCTGATTATATAAATGATGATTATGTTCATTTGAAAGATATTTGTAATTAAATTGCCTACATGACAAAAAAAAAACAACAAAAAAATCATCGAAATTGGACCGTTATTAGCAAAGATACAAGACAGCGCATTGAGCGTATCAACCTTATTTATAACAGGACTTAAGTGCGCTGCTAGGTAAGAAAAGTATTGTAATCGGGGCAATTTTTTTTATGTGCAGTTTTCAACGGTTCTATGCGTTACAGAGACCACTGAGTAAAAAAAAACGGCGTATTTTTGGCCATTGGTCTGTCTGTCTCACGATTATCTTTTGAACGGTGGAACTAATTCTATTTTGAACTTCAATTAATTTGATTTTTAACACTACATTTATACATACAATAATTTTTCGAGTAAATAACTTTCAATAGTATTCATTTAATCTATACTAAAATCAAGCAATAGCGAAGCAATGCCGAGTCAGCTAGTGTATGTATATATATTATTTTTTTATCAAGATAAAATAGTTATTAGTTTAAAATTAAATTCTTAAACATTATCCAAGAGCAATAAATGTACTGTCATAATAATCGAAAATTATTAATAAATTTAAATGAGTACAAACTTAATCATAAAGGAATAATTTTGAATTTAATAAATTTTTGTTAGAATGGTGCCAGTCTGCTGAACTAACATCGATTCCGATTTGAGTTGCTGTAGATGTTATATTTACATTTGATTTTGACTATCCTTACATGCACTATTTTGAGACTGTGAGGTAGAAATTACAACGGGCGTAGGTGAATTCATGAACAAGTGAAATCACAGGTGAGCTCGCCCGCGAAGACTAGTCATTGTACATATATCGTCCCGATGCGTTCAGTGCGATGCCCAAGTGGCATTTCTGAAAATTTGTAAAACTAATAAAATTATGTTTGAATTATGGTTGCAGATGTAAGCTAGCTAATTTTTTTAAATCTAATTGATTGTATTTTTTATTTTAATTAGTGACGTCACACATTCAATTAGTTATTTCTGGCATTGTGAAGGGAATATAAAAACGCTTCAAAAACCCAAAATAGCAAAATTTGCAGAAACGCCTCATAGATAATCCACCTACAATATTTTTCATGTTATCAACATGCATTCTAGGTTATTTTGTTTTTGAGACCAGTGAGATTCTAATTCACTAATTTTAATACAGTTGATTGGTCATATTGCCAGGGCCGTAGTTAGGCTGCACTGGAATTCCTGTTAGTGGATACCTTGCTTCACATGAGAGCCCGGTATCCAAACAGAGCCCAGACGAGAGGTCTGTTTATTGTGGTTAAGGCCCTAAAGAGGATCAAAGAGTGGTGCAGGTAGGACAGGAAGCAGCTGTTGGAGGCCAGTCAATGAAGCCTTTGTCCTCCGGAGGTTCTGGCCAATTTCCTAGGCCGCCTCTACTTCACCGCAGAGTCGCTCGAATACCGGCACTCAGGCTGGGCTTTACCGCAAACCCTATTATATTGCCTTGTTCTTTTCACTAAGCTAGCTGTGTCGAAAACGATTTACACAATACACAGGAACGATTTCCACGATTTTTCATGTTTGGCATTGTTCTGTAATAGAACGTTATATTTGTAGTGAGGCAATAATTTTCTCATGTGTATTATTGATACGTTTACTTTTAACGCGATATGCTCGTAATACATACGCAGGAACTGGTAAAACGTTATCAACACTACCCTAACTGCCAGGGTTGCTACCTTCAACTGCAAAAAAATAAAGAAGGGGAGGGAGTCTGGGAGGTATAAAATCCCATAGATAAGAGGGGACCGGACGTTCGCCGGAAAAAATCTTGATAATTTATGATTTCGAGCCATTTCAAGTCTTCTGCAAGATTTCCAAATATTCCCTCAAGTAACTGTGTCTAACACATCTAGTGGATATTCTTTCGAATGCTAAAATTTATATAGTCCAAATATGAAGAACAGTTTAATGAAAGAGGAAGCAATATCTGATATTGAAAGTTTAATAATAATAAAAGGTTTAACGAATCTGAAAGCTCAATGCCAATACCACCTATCGCTGTTTGCAAATGTTTGTCCACTGACTACCATCCAAAACCAAATCCTTAATATCTTCCTTAACGCAATCCTCCAACCTACGTTGCGGTCTATGGCTCGGACGTTTACCAGACGGCTCAGCGTTTATTAAATTTGTAGGCGTCATTCGTTACTTAACAAGCCCATTTCAACCGTCTCGATGCTATCAATTATAATAAAAGGACATATGATCCGCAAATCCGCATTGTGTAACCTCCTAAACTCCAGTGGACTCATCCTTTTTCGAACCAAATATTCCAGGCAACAACTTATTCTTGAATACCATTTGGCGTTGTTTTTCCTTCAAAATAAGCAGCGACGTTTCATACCCGAACAGAACAGAAAGAAGGACAATAGTTTTGTAAATTCTAACTTTAAATTTCTATACAAAAGGCGCGAACCAAGTAATATCGAGACCGGAAAATAAGCATTTCCAACCCTTCACCGCACCTTTATTCCTTCTTGAATTTTGTTTTTTTCTAATTATCATAATATTTTACATTTTTACTATTAACCATACATATCGTCTTATCCGTATTCATTCAGACCTATAGTCTGTGAAAAAAACAATGATCCCAGAAAAAAAATTGGCCGCACTGTGCCAAAATGCCTTCCAAAGACGACGGGCTAACGAATTAAATTACGAGTTAATTTTTTGGTCACTGTCATTCAGCATTTGATTAGTTTCGCCTTGTTTTCAAAGCTAAATTTTCAGAAAATCAAAAGACATACAATAACAAAAAAAAAAAATGGCTTATAAAGTCATCAGTGGCAGTCGTTCCCACGAAAATAGAAACTTCAAGAGCAGTAACAATTAAACAACCAACAATAACGAAAAGTCTTCACATAAAACATTTGAAGCATTTTCTCTTATTTAAAAAACAATAGTTACATTTTAAAATATTCGAAGTGCTTCTTTAGAAAATGCACTTTATAATGGACAAGCGTTAGGGACGTGAGCACTTTCAGTCTTCATTCACATTAATGAGTAGTCATAAATGGTATATTTATCAGCTTGATCGACATAATTTTGTTTAATTTCATTAACGACCTTAAATTAGTGCAATAATTGCTAGTAACAATTGTGTATATATATATATACAGTGGAGCGTCGATTATCCGAACGTTTGATTATCGGAACTTTTTTTTTTTTTTTTTTTATGTGCGTAATTTTAATTTATTTGATCATGTACTTGATATGGTACTTATTGGTATTGTTAAAATTATTGTTATTTTGAATAAAATTAAACGAAAAATAAAATTATTTTTCCCTGAACGTCTATAAAGGAAGCCATCCTTAATTACTTCTCAGAAACTGCTTCGTTAAGTAGTATTTGTATCTGGCTCATAAGTGTGTCTGTACGAGTACGTGAATTTTGATTATCCGAACCACCACTGACAACATTAGTTCGGATAATCGACGCTCTACTGTATATATATATATATATATATATATATATATATATATATATATATGTTACCGATCTTTATTCTGTTTATTGATGATAGTTATTTCATAATCTTCAATCCAACTAACTGATCGAAAATATGAATGAATCAACTACAATACCAGCCAAGGACAATAAAAGAGCTGATTTTTTTCTTCTAGTAAATGATGACTCAGGTTGCTTCTGTCACGTTTAGTTACACCTGCCTGCTGTACATCGTGTCGAGTTATTAATGAACCAATCTAGTGTATCTATCGATTAATCATTGTGTATAACATTCACGCGTATAACATTTGCTAACATGTTATCGATGAGGTTACGTCATGTACTAATTTACTCTGAATGGTTTCTCTTGAACAATTTTTTAAAGAAATGTAAATTGCATTATATAAAGAGGGGCTAATGGGTAAATATTTAGAAAGTATCAATATTTTTTTCCTTTCACTTACCAATATATGGAATATATAGTAAGGATGATTTTGATTAAACTCGTTAGATCGTACAATGAAATGCTCTGGAATATAAGCTAGGTTTTATCCCCATTTAAATAGCACTTAAATGCTGAATTTTTAAAAATGGCTGCCACTGAAGTACCTTTACTTTGTTTATTTGAAATAATTAACCGTCTGTCATTGTACATAGTACCTTAAAAATGGATAACTATAAACTATGAAAAAATTTGAAAATTAGCTGAAGAACACATATTTTGCCAGGTTGAAAACAAATTTCCGTTAATAAGATTAATGACATAGACGTATCATATACCGTTGGAAAGCTAAAGACTTTAATAAAAAATAGTAGCTAACATGTATGGTCGTAGAAGCTAATGGAGAAAATACTAAAAGAGACTTTTATATTATGTAATGAAAATTAAATGTTTGTATAGCAATTAAATGAAATTTTCATGGACATTTTTAAAATTTCATTAGCAACACTGGAGCAGAAATTAATTTCTACTCAAAATAGTAAGTTAAAGTGTGTAATGCGCGCGCCGCTCCAGATTTTTTTTTTAGGTTTAAGTCGTATAAAAATTTAAAAAAGTAGTTATAGATAATTTGATTTGAGGATTATTTAACTTCAGATATCTGCTTTAACCCAGAAAATGGTGGAAAATTCCCGTCATGTTTAGCAAAACACAAATAAAAATATTATAATGGTCTGCCACATTCATCAAAACAGCTTTATAAAGCATTCTTATTAAAAATAAAAACGTTTCTTCAATCTTTTTACACCTGAATCCTATAAGATAAATCTAGTTAATCGCGATGGGAAAACGCATTACGGAAGCCAATAAGCAACTATACATTCTGTTAGTTGAATAAAATAAATAAAATTAAACCCGGGGGTATGTATATTTATGTACATATAAATTAATACCGATGCTACTAAAGACGATTAGATGAAATATAAATAAAATTTTCACTAAGTATCATACCTATGTAAACAATGTAAGTAGCTACCTCAAATAAATGAAATTGTCAGCGTTAGCATGCACAAAACCCACGTAGAACTGAATTCGAAGCTCCTGTATGTCCATAACTATCTTCAAGTGCTGGATTATTAAAACAGCAAGAGTATTTACGAGGTGATTTTTTTTTTTTCGGTTTGTGTGATTTAATATAAATCACTCGGAACAAAAGTTTTTCGGGATGAGATAAATAAATTATGAATGGATGTAATCTAATTGTATTAGCGAATAGCTCCTTGGGTTATCATCTAATAAGTATTTTTAATTCATCTATAGAATTCGGAGTCTGAATGAAATATTCATCCCTGGTGGCAATTTTAAAGTAACCATGAGTATTCAAACAAAGTAATCGTTCGCTGGTTGCTTTTAGTAAGTTCGAGTAACTTCAAATTTTTCAAAACTTCAAAGTCTCGGTAATTTGCATGGTCAAACTCCAAATCATGTAGATAAATGATGCATAATCAATTAACGTGTAGGAGAACTGTCTACGCTTTCACTAATCAGTTTTATTCTAATTATTAATTTAATAATAATTCATTACTTAAAACATCGGCATTGTATTTACTCATATTTTAATAAAATCACTCCCAATACTGACAATTTTTGTGTTAAATCAGATTTTTTTTACATCATGAGATTGTGGCATTATAATATTTAATTTAAGTTACCTCTTGGATATGGAACGAAACCAACAGTATTTGCCAGAGAAGGCTATAAGTGAAAACACATGACGTGATGCGTCCATTGGGTCTATGGCGTGACAGGGAGCTATCCAATGAGTATGATTAACTCGCTAGAACCTGGTTAGTTAAACCCCAATTGTGGGGTTAGCTCCAAATCTTGACTTCTTTCATTCCTTTCAATAAACTGGTTTCATGGAAGAATTCAACTCTCAAATAATAAATCTGGCATTATTTGTGAAATAGTCATTGCACTCCTGAATTTAATTGTGTGATCTTTCTTAATTGAATATCAACGATTCTTAGTGAACCCGAAAGTTCGATACCGTGTCACTAAAGAGCATTGCCAACCTAATTTCTTCTACCGTCCCCCGCAGAAATTCATCGCACAAGGCAGACCTTGACACTATCCTCTCGTCTATGTATCTGTCAGCCCCTAAGTCATTTAACCGTCAGTTTAGGATTAGTTGCGCCTATTATGATTCATTCTTCGTGCAAATTTTTCCATTTTAATTAGTTCTAAGCAAAATTTTTAAAAAGTTTTTTTTTTTTTTGTTTTTTTAAACAAACTCCTAATGCTCTTATAACTAAACAAACAGGTTTCGTTCACAATTTATTTTACAGATTTATCTAAATAAAATCTGTATGTATCTTTTTCCAAATTATGTCTTGTGTTTGATTGTATATGTATGCCATTTCAAAAGGTTCTGATGGGGTAATTGAATGATCTCTCTAACTGGGGGGATGATGATTGAAGGAATGCTCTAAATCTCATAGGCGGATTAACTACATAGTTAATCTCGCATTTAAGAGGGACCCCAAAATGGACTCGAAACCAGATGATCAATTTTGCTTAATTCTGCATAGTTTATTACGTTCTAAATAAGTTTTTGTGACGTTTCAACATTTTTCAGATAGAGTCCATATTTGACAAAAATTGTGTTAAAGGACAAAAACCTGCAAAAGGTTATTGACCTTTTGAGTGGCTAACAAGATTTTTCTTTTTAATTATAATAATGGGATATTAACAAGACCCCTAGGGGGTCTTGGACTCAGTACTTGTTAAAGACCAACGGTTATACAAGGAGATGGTTATACCAGATTTATCTCCAAACACTTTAAGAGACTAAGTGGGATCCAGAAAGGCTTCCTGGCCACTGAGTCGAACCACGGCTGATATAAACGAAAATGATTTTTCTGCCAGCAGTCACACAGTTGGACTCTAGTGCTTTAACCCCGGGAGTTACCCCACTCCATAACAATAATATTAATATTAATTTAAACCTAAAATAAATCAAATACCTAAACAAACAGAGAGAAAAAAAAAAGAAATAAATTAGATATTTCTAAAGTATAATTGAAAAACTGAATTTGGTTTACAATTGGATAAAATATTCTAATGTTTACTTTTTATTGAATAACTTATAATAAACCGGGAACACCTCTGTATTTACATTTCTGTATATAAAACGCACCTCTGTATTAAAAACGCTTGTTTGAATGAATCATTGTCGAAATAAAATTATTTCGTAATTATAAATATTAGAATTAAGCTTGCATGTAAGTCCGTTCACCGTCTAAATCAATAAAAATGATAAAGGGCAAGGATTTAGATTTGATAATAGCCTTTTTTTAATAAATAATTTTGATTTGGGTCCAAAAGGTCTCGCTCCTTCATATATATAGATATGTGAAGGAGCGAGACCTTTTGGATATATATAAATATGTGTGTGTGTGTGTGTGTGTGTGTGTGTGTGTGTGTGTGTGTGTGTGTGGGATGCACATGCGGCTTAATACATATGCAGGGTATAAAATTCATATATTATTTGATTTAAATAATACAATATCCCAAAATAAAGCCTAAAGTCTTTCAAATACGATTAAATAATTAACTAGCCAACGTTTCGGCATTCAGGCATCATCAGGAGATACAAATATAAGATCATATATATGCCGACCAGTGACATCACATCTCACATCAACAATCTATACTTAACATGTAGTAATATATTTATAGTATGTAGATAAATATTTTATGTAATATATTTTGGTATTTTACTAACAGTAATTGATTTATCTTTTTAAAGTTTTCGCTGTCGTTAAATTATATAATATTTTATTATAATTTTTCTAATCTTGATTTTTTGGTCGCTTATGCGTGAACATCATAATTCTCTTTGGGTATGATTGAAGTATTGAAATGAAACCGCTTGTAGATGTATCCATCATTTTACTCTCAGTAAAATGCACTGTTTTACATCGGAAACATTCTGAAAATTAATACTTCATAAGCGACTTGAGGCAAATAAAAATTCTTAAAAGATTTTTCAGTCTCGAGATCCTTAAATTCCTGAGAAAGGACTGAAGGAACGGATCGCATACCAGATGGATGCCAGCAGTAGAAAATCAAATTAAACCACTCCGGGTTTGTGTACCCTGAGAGAAGAACTAATAAATAATCTTCGGAAGGCAGTTCCCAGGCAGCCTAAAACCGGACCAGAGAGCGTCTAAAGCGGGCGATAATATATCACTAAGAGTGGGAGATAGTTGGATAGATAGGAATCAAGCTCATTACCTCAGGTGTGGGCTCTTCATTAGGAATCTATTAGTGCTTTTTGTCGACACGGATTAACATTTTCCTGTCTAGGTGCGAGTTGTGGGCGGAAGAACCCATTTTCATCAATAACATGTCTCAGCTACACGATTTATTATAGCGATGTACTTTTAAATTCTAAGCCTATATTAAAGTTTTTACAATAGATATTATGTTTCTGGGTAAAACAGGGTATCGTTCAGAGTTGTTATACACATGCGATTGATTTAATTGTTATTACTTCAATAAAAAAAAAATTATATAAAGCGATTCCTGGTTAGTTTCCTCGACTTGCTGACGCTTTATGCTCTCTTTTATTAGTTTCCAAGAGATACAAAAATAAAATAAATAAATTAAACAAAAAAAAGTAGAAAGGAAAGAAGTAATGATTTTTTTTTTTTTTTTTTTTTTTTTGCAGTTACAGAAGTTCAAAATCAAATAAGCATACATGATTATGTAGTTAAAAAAATGACACTAAACACGCTGGAGATATCGTTAATCTTAGGTCAATAAGTTGGTTGGGGTGTTGTCAAGGAAGAAAAAACACACAAAAGTGCCAAACCTCTTTAATATGTGCTAACGCTTCGGCCTAAGTTGCAAGCCTTCATCAAGGCAAAGCAAAACAAGGTACAGCGATACAATTATAAAAGAAATGAAGAATACATTTTTATAAGTAGGAAATACATCGGAGGATATGAAACTATTGAATTTTATGAATAGAAACATTTTTTGTTTTTAAATTTGGAGCAAATGATATGAAAATATATGAAAATTATAAACACATGAATTATAAAAAATGAAAACTTAGTAGGTATGAATTACAAAACAACTGCAAGTGTATATAAAAATTATAAGTGTATGGGGTGTAGTGGGTATGTATTATTTTTTATATTTCATTTCCCACTCCATCAATATTCATTTTTCATAATTCATACACATATATATAATTTGGTGTTGGCTAAAATTTCATATATTTCTGTGTACACTAGGTATTCAATTGCTTCATATCCTCCTATATATTTCTTAGTCATTAAAATGTATAATTCGTTATTCGGCCGAAGTTGAACGAACCGGTTGCGCCAGCTCTAAGGCATATGACATATAAAATTCTTTATTCCATTCTTTAGGCTTTTATGACTTAGCTAAATTGAATTTCTTATTCAAGCCTTACTCAGTCATCCAAGCTAAAAATCATAAACATGTTCCGTAATTTGTTATTTGACTGACTTTGGATTAATTTAAATCGAACAAGTATCGTTTTGCTGTTGCGTTAAATTAAATGATAGTAGATTTGCTACCATTAGATTAATGATTGGATTAATTAATTACTCGACCGAAATTAACCTATGAATTGATTCTACGGTTTGCATCTGAAGAAAATTAAATTAATTCATTTATTTTATTATTTTTGTTCTGAACAGTGAGACTTTTTTAAGATCTATTTAATTGCGTGTTATTAGTTTAATCACGGTAGCCTATTTCTTCTAGTTTGGAGATTTTTTTTTTGAAGGGAAGGAGGGAGAGGGGAGGTTTACCATCTCCTATTGAGAACCACTGAGATGGGAAGTCAATCATCTATGTGAAGTTTATCTGTTCAGCTGAGATAGGAATGTCGGTGTAGGCCGGACCCTCCTTTGTTCGCAGAGCATTAGTCATAAAGGACTTCTTATCTACTAATTAGCGTTTCCTCTGTTTTATTGTCGCTCTTGGGACAATTTACTTATCTCTATGGCCGTTCCTCTGTGGACTTCAGGAGTGAGCTCATGAAGATCGTTCAATTTTTTTTTTCGCGTTATGATCACTGATATGGTACGCCTGCCATATAAAGACCTGAACGATCTGCCTCGGTGAACAAGACTAACGAGAATATATCCTCATTTGCATATCTCAGTTTTATCTATTTTTTATTTATTTAAATTTAGTTAAATTTAGTTCCTTTGCGGGTTTTCGGAGCTGTATTGCCAAAATGCAAAATGTGATGGCTGCTTTGCATTTGAATTTATCTGTTACTGTAAATAATGATTTTTTTTTTTGTTAGACCAATATTAATTTCGCTCTAATAAATAGTAATTACAGGCTGTAATTTGGGAAAGTGTTGAAAGAACTCTTATCGATGCCTAATCTGCATTGCTAAAATTCAAAATGTTTCATTTGAATTTATCCATTCTTGTTTATAATGTTTTTTATTTTATTTTATATTTATCGATCTTTTTCTCCATTTAGTTAAACACAATTCTTCCTTTTGTAAAAGTAAATGCCATGTTACAATCATGTTAAGTAGCATTATTATTGTGTGCCATGTTAGAATTTGAACCGGGTTCGTTCGATACATGGAGCTATCTATCCCGCCAGGTCAAATGATTACCATTTCCTTTTATGATAACCATATTAATATATTAGTATCATATGAATTTTTATTTAGACCAAGAGGTTACGCTCAAAGAGGGGAAAGCCTTCCCTCTACATAACTTCAGACAGCTATCCAGACAAATATACTATTTTGAATTTTATTTTTAACACTTTGATTTGTTTTAAATTCTTTCATTCGCCTGCACTAATTCGTAAGTTTATTTACTCATACTTAGCTTACCCTTTTTAAGACCCTCCTAGTACAAAAAAAATGTTAATTTTAATTTTTTAAATACCTACACAATTTTAATTTTAAATATGACATTCTGTTGCCATCTTCACATATTTCTGTTCATCTTCTGAACCGTTATAGACAAATCGTTAGACGTATGTAACTATTGATTCAAAGTAGTAAAGAACGCTTAATGTTTCGAGAAAAAAAAAATCTTCCGGGACACAATCAGTCGAAGTAAAATTGTTGTCAAACGATTATAAAAGTGAAACAAATCTGACCTAAAGTGACTTTTGCATTTCAGGTAGTTTTGGTTTGCAGATACCGCATATTTTTTGGTAGTTTTAAGTATTAATATTAATGATGATTTATTGAACCTTTTGATCAAATTCATTGGCGTTTTTAAAAGGTTAAATTCATTTATATTTTTAAGTAGAAAACATATTTTTAAAAAATTCATGAGCAGTAGAACTCCGTCACTAAAGTCGTATTTTCACGTTAAAAAAAATATAAAAACGAGTTAGAAAAAAATTGAGACCCACTAAAGACAGTTCCCTAACATTCCGCAATTTACACGTACTTTTATTACATGGTTCTGCCTCTCTGCTGACCTTCGATACAGAAAATCCTTCCCCAACACTACTTGGAGAGGTTTTAAAGGTGCGCAAATGTTTTAAAATTCGGAAAACCCAGGGGGGTGGGTGAACCAAGTCGAGACTCCCAAAGGATACTTTCCCAATACCAACTCAATTCACATACAAATTTTCAGCCCTATAAATTAATATGGTGGAGCTGTAGCGATGCGCTAAACTTAAAAAACGCCGAAATTTCAGATGAACATACCGAAATTTTTACTGGAATTTACCGATTCTTTAATGGTATAGTTCTGCCTTGAAGAAAGCCTTACATACCGAGTTTCAGCTCATTTGACTCATAGGGGACCGCTGGAGGTGCTCAAATGTAGCGGGGGAAAAAAAAAAAATATATATATATATATATATATATATATATATATATATATATATATATATACATACATACATCTCCAAATCTTCCATAATCGTGTTCTAGGGGTTATGAAACGGATAGAAAACGTAGTCCCGCCGACATTCGACCCACTGCAATAGTCTATTTTTTTCGGGGAAAATACGACTAGAAAGACGACTAGAAAATCAAGATAGAAAGACATCGTCCATCTCTAGAGTGACTGAGGTAATGCTTTAAATAGATGGTAAATCAATAAATACATGGTCGATACATTGTGGCCTCAGTCCTTAGACAGGTTCTCACACCATATTGTAATTTTCAAAAGACAATATCCCGTCGAGCGAGGCAAATATAACTCGGCGTTCAATTAAATGGCCTAAGAATGCGGGGCTAACGCCGTGCTGGGAGACCCTTTTGGAGAGCTATGCATATGTAAAGGAGTACCTATGAATTTGTAATGGAAGGAGACGAGGCAGAGCCGAAGATAATAATGATATAGAAGGATAATGAAGGATTCATGCTAATAGGGAAAGGTCGAACAATGGCTCTTGCACCCACGCCTACCCGCACCTTTCATCTCGAGTCCGTCTACGGCGTCAGCGGTACACAGTCATCCTCCGCCTTCCAACTCCGGGTCAAATACTGTGAGTTCTTGGCTTGGGTTGGGCCTGTCGCTATATATCCAGTATTATCACCTATTCAAGACAAAATGCTATTTGTGTCCCTTCTTTTAAAGATACTATAATGATTCGAACATTTTGACGCGATATATCGTTAATTTGGAAGAAAAGTGCAAGATGAAATTTTTTTTTGCTTGGAATGCTTTCAGTGACTATTTAACTATTTTTTTTTTTTCAGAAAAAATGTCTGATTTTTAGTTTCAATGTTTACTGCATTAAAAAATTATTGTTAATTTAGTTATTACATGTCAAACAAAATTACTTCCTTTAAAGTGTGATTACAAATTAATTTCATGAAAACTCTCTTAATAAAGATAATAATAACTATTTTTATTGTTGTAATAATATTCTTATGCTTGTTAGCGGACAAAAATATATCAATTCAGCTTCTGTATGAATGAATAGGTAATTGAAAACATTGTTATTTATGTTAAAAGTATTATTTTGCGCTTTAGTATATTCAATAAAATATTTTGAGTTGATATTTATTTCCAAATGCAATGGAGTTGAAAGTGGCTTGGATTGATTTTTATGAAAAACCGCCACAATGCGATTCATGATTAAATTATTAAAAATATTAAGATTAACTTTTTTTTAAACAATAAAGATAGGTATGTAAGTAGTATTGACTAAATATACCAAGTCCGTATTGATGTTTTTATCAGTGGGTTGAGGGACAGCGATAAACTTAAATAATTTCAAACTTCGTTTTTTCGTTCCTCTCCGCTTATTTAGGTTTTTTCTTTTTTTTTTTTTTGCATTACTCAAGAACAAACAATATGCTTTCAATAATTTATTTTTTTTACTTTGCTGCTACTGCAAGTGATACTTACATTGTTTGTTCCTGTATATTGGATCTTACTCTATTGTATTCTCCAACTAGGGCATGAAGGGCAGTATATCCTACTGGCTACAAACCCATTCCAGCCAGAGAAAGAAGGTCGATTGTGGATCCACCACAAAATATAAATCAACCAAAATATTTGTATTCATTGAAATTCATAAGAGTATGGGTTTATTATTTTTACTTTACAGTCAATAACAGTGTTACATAGATTACTATGATTACATTCTGCTAATGTGTAATATAGCATCTAGTTGAATTATATAAAGACCTTAATGTGAAAAATAACATGCAACAGTGAAAATAACTCTTCCATTTATAGAATAACTTTTCATTTATTCATTTCCTTTTTTTCATTATTTTATTCATTTGTCCACCAACTTATGGGGACATTCCTCCATCTGAGGTTGCTCTTCTATAAATAGCATATAGAATCCGGCAATAAAAATATTCATACAACTAAATTGCATATAATAAGTCGTTACATAGGCTATAATACCATTTATACCTTATTCATACTTAAATGATTATCTACTTATTCATCTGCCCTCTATACTCCTAATGTCTAATTATATACAGAAATAATTTTGTCTTCTCTTTAAAAATTATATCATATATTAATGTGAATAAAATAAATGTTTAACGCGTTAAATTAGCGGTATATATTATTAAAATCGTTTTAATTAACTTGTTTCTTTGTTTTCAGGTGAGTACCGTTTCTAATAACTTCATGAGTGAAAATACGATTGTAAGTAATTTGTTTTTCATAATTAATAGATAAGTTCATCCAACAGTTTACCAACTTATTCCATCTTGAATTTGAATGTCAAGATTTATACCGTGGACCCCCCACTAATTAACAGTTTACTACATTTAAAAAAAAAAAAATATTTACTGAAATTTCCAATTGCGTTTTTACTCTATAATCAGTAAATGCGCTATACAGATTATTACGACATGGTAATGGCTTTTTAAAATAATACCTATTGATAAAATAATTTTTTTTTCACTTTTAGATGGCCCTGAAGTCTTGTGGCCTAGCCGGAATATAGGTTATGAACTAGAACAAGACAAGTAACGGACTAGTGGGTTTGGGTAGGAATGGAGTTTGTTCTTGAAGGAAGCACATCCATTTTGGGTTTCATTTAAAGCAAACGGACTATTAAGAACTTTGTGGATAATATTAGTTGTGACATAATATGGAGCATATGGTTTCATGGAATTTTAAAGCTCAGTTCCGTATGAAGAAATAGGTCATGTGTATGATTTTTATGTAATTATTGTAACATTCGGACCTTTTGTCAACTAAATATTGAAGCAGTCGTAATGTTTCTTTTTGTTTTAGTCTTGAATGAAAATCCCAAGTACTGGATCCGGACCTTGAGGATTCGGGTTTTGATGGAATCCTGGGGAGGGAGGTTTGTAGGTAAGAACTGTTATCGGTATCGAACTTCCGGATTCGCTTAACCTTTTAATTATTTATTATAAAGTCTCCAGATGAAACTTTTTAAGGAACTTTTTAACTTTGACGACTAAACGAGCACCGCTTAAGTTCTAGATGAACTTTTTAAAGAACTAACTTTGAGTTTCGGAGGGGGGAGGAGGGGGAGGGACGCCCTTTAATGGGACCTGACCGGGGTCCTCGGGAGAAGGCTCATCATAATTTTTTTAACATTTCTTTATTTTATTATTTTATTTAAATAGTATTGATAATATCGATAGTTATTAATTTCGAAATAACCAAAATCTATATTCCACTGGGGTATCGATATTTCTTGGCCCGAAATAAAATTAGTAGGGGAGGGGACTAGGGAAAATTTTTATGAGGGACCCTGCTGGACTTAACTAGCAGCGCTTAAGATGGACTAACTTTTATTTATAAAGGTTATTAATAACTGTTATTGGCCAATTACAAGTATTTAAATCAAGTATTGTCCGCATTATATTTTTTCAAAATTAAGTTTCCTCATTTTTATTTTTTTTTTACTTTCCCTTACCTATATACGAAGCAGCCACTTAATATAATCGATTTTACACTTTTTTACAATTTTCTCGTAAACGGCTCAGACGATTTTGATGTAACTTGTCCAATATCTTCTCCTTCAAGCTCTTTAACTTTTCATGTATGTATATCAACGAGAAAATGCAGGGGAAAAAGTTATGGCGAAAAGAATATTTTATTTACGTTTAACTCAAAAAGCGAGTAAATTTTGTATGAAATCATATGAAAGATAAATAAATTCTCTAAAAAACAAAAATTATTTAAATCGAGTCTGTATTCGAAAAGATATAGCGTATGCCATAAGGACTACAAGACCTTAGGTGGAAAATCGAGCGCTTCCAGAAGACGAATGCGACCGAACTTCCTCCCACCAAGCCGCCAATCTGTTGTTAATAAAACGCTCTATTACAATTAATTGTAATAACATGAAAGTAGAAATTAACTTAATTAATTTAATGGGAACAAAATGATTCTATGGAAACTAAATAGAATTTTCATGGAAACTAAACCGAAACTTTTAAAATATATTTTCATTTTGACAAACCAAAAATATTTTGTGTACAGAATTGTAGTACTAAAGTTATTTAAAAACTAATTTATTATACTATTATGAGAAAAGAGCTGAATAAGTGCATTCTGCTGAGTTTATTTCGAGTAGTGTATATGTGAACTATTTAAAATAATTTTAAAGATTATTATTATAGGTTGGTAAAGGAGAGTTGTGTGATGCGCACACCGTCCCTGATTTTTTTCAAACATTCAGAAAATTTAATAAATTCTGGATAAATATTTGGTTTACCTTAGGCTTTCCCAATTTTATTTTTCCCACAGTATTCGCAAGACTTCTTCTAGATCATTCCTAAGATAAGAATATATTCAGTTCCAATGTTTTAAGAATCTGATAGTTAGGCCACCATTTTCTTCTTTGGCATTACATATTTCTTTGCGCCAAGCATTCTCAAAACGGAGTGAGAATGTGTTAGCGTGAATTTTCTTTTATTAGACGTTTCCTAGCGGCAGAGAATTTGAACGAGTTTCCTCAAGTGCTCAGCATATCACTTGAGGAAGCTCGTTGTTCAACTTTCCTGCCGCTTGGAAACGTCTAATAAAATAGAATTAACGTTGGCATATCCTCATCCTGTTTTTTATGGTCATATATATGTAAAAATATCTAAAGTAAAAAAATTGGCCTGTAAAATAAAAAATATACTTAGTTGACTGCGTCCTGATAATTTATTTCGCCATAATAACATCAAAGTCGATCAAGCATCATCGATAATAAAAAATAAGGTTCTTTAATTTCTAGTTTGACTATTGCAAGTAAGTTTTGAAGGCATGAGAAGACGTCTTGTGTACAACGCCTTGATGCTCCCCTCCTATGTTTACCGTCAACGTCTGTTTGTGGCTAGAAACATTGGAACACCGCCCAGATTGCCGGCGGCATCAGAGGGTCGCTTGATCCCACTTGAAATGGAAAACATCACACGGACATGTGGGCGACACCAAAACAAACAGCGCTATTTCAGGACTTATTCTAACTTAAGTGAGACTGTTCTCGACTGTTTATATGACCATTACCATTCTATTTGCCTTAATGGTGTTTATTTCTCTAGTTCCGCAATGGAATGAGATTAGAATATTTGATGATCGGAGTAATAACTGTTAACGCGGCCAAAGAACTTGCTCTGTTTTGATACAAACAGGTATTTATACTTCGAAATAAATGACACCATCTCTCAACATTAAAATTGACTTAATTAAGGTCAATACAGTCAAAAGGAAGAAACAAATATTTTTTTCTTAAATCAAAAAATGAAATTTCACTTGAAATTGGCCGCCCTCTAAATTATGCAGCCCGGGGCAAATACCCCTCTCTAGTTCAGGCCCTGTATCAGGGTGACCGCAGAATTTAGGATACGGAACGGGATTATGCCATTTTTTTTTGTTGATATTTTTTAATGTTTGAATATATGCTTCCTTTGGAGCGTCAATCATTTTTAATTTGCAATGCTCATATACAAGGGAATATAGGAAGAATGATATGATAGGGATCTGCAGGGTAACAATGACAAATGATACAGTTTGATCTAAATTTTATACTATTTTGACTTTTATTAGGATTCCATTTATACGAATCCAGCGACTTAACAACTGGACCATATAAATAAGTTTCGAGTTTTTATCAGGTTTAAAAAATAATAAAAAGAAATAACAATTGACAATTATATAATTAAAATTAGCAATTTCGACGATCGATTTCTCACAAGGTGAGCCAAGATTAATTTCTCTCCGACCAAATGAATGATCATTTATCACGGTTACTCACGAGTATTGGTACAGGTAAGTATATTAGAAATTAGCCGTATTTTTTTTTTCCTCAGTGGGTATTTTGATAGGGGAAATTTTTCCCTTTTCTCTCTCTGTGGATCCGTCACTGCACTGCGGGGTGAAGTATATTAGCAGCTGATGGTATTGCGATCAAACATCATGGTCAGCTTGTGATTATGATTTATCAATGATTTATCAACTCTAAATTTTATAAAATTTGAAAATCTTTTACCTTTACTTTCTTATTTCTACATATTATCATGCAAGTACAATGATCGACGGAGGTCGATGGAACAATGCAGTGATTTCATAGACAGAAGATGGAAATTACTGAGTCATTCGAAATGACTCAAAATTATTCGCACTTCGCTATTAGAGTATGACTATTCTTTTTCTCAAGAGATGTTATTCTGAGCTATGCCACACATCTTTTGTTTGAGTTCCTTCGCTACACATTTTTACGTATGTATAAAATTTTTCTTAGTTATTAGAAAGAAAAGAAAAGGCTATACGGTCACCATGCTTTTTATTTTACATTAGAACAACGTTTCGGCCATCTTGGGCCATTCTCAAGTCTGAAAAAACATTTTTGTTAAGTCGATATTTATTAACATTATAATTATTTCTGATATATCATAATTATTAAAAACATTTATTTCAATTAAAATTACTTATCATGTAAAACTTACTTTCTTTAATTGTTTATATTTAATCTAAGAAAATGACTAGAAGATAAAATTTTTCTTTTTTTCACTTTTTTTCTTGTATGAGTACTCAATCGTCTTGAATACTGTTAAAATTTGTATTTAAAAAAAAAATTGTTTATTCGTTTGTTGGAATGTGATTTAACAACGACTTTATTAACAACCTTTTTGCATTTCGGTTTTTACTCAAAAGAGTTTGAATATTTGCATTGTTGAGATACTAATTAGGGCAGTGTTTAAGTCGAAATTTCAATGTTGACGTTAGTTCAGGACCACCCTAACCACTGGGCTATAGCCCTGAGGCGCAACCGTTTTGGTGGCACCAATTTTTATTCGTGTAACATTTTTTTTTATTGGTAGTAATTTAATTATTTTTATTCAAAATCTTTTCATGACAAAATAAGCAAATAACCTGTTCCAAATGAAATAGAAAATATTATATGTATGCATATCTTAGAAACAGAGCGCATTATTTTAAGTGGCCCATGGGCGCCGAATAGACCCTGCATTTGAATTGTATTGAGTCGGCTTATCACAACAAAATAGAACTATTGACCAACCTAAGGCGCCAACCGTCTGTATAAGTCATGTCATTCTGCGTAGGATCCAGAGGTCAAATCCGATCTTGATTCTAAAAGAGGTAATAAACTCCGCTCTCAGTGGCCTTAGGTTCATAAATAAACCCAAATAGATTGGACCTTAAACATATATACTCCAATCGATGTGTTGGCTGACTTCGTTTCCGCTTTTGAGTCGCGTTTATTTTTTTTTACTATGAGTGGCAGATATTGGATTCGGCAAACTTATTTTTAAATTATTTTCTTCACAATTTCATTTCTTCTTTTTTTCTAACTTTAATTACAATTCCTTCCGTGTGTTCCGCTTAGAGAGATCGTAAAACTTCTTTGCGCGTCGCAGGATGTAATAAAATCAATGTGTTCAGGAATCTTCAGTTTTTGCGTTTTATTCATTTCCATTTTTTTTATCTTATATATAATTGTACTACAGCGTTTTATATTTCATTAAGGAAGTTACTGTTATCATAAACCAATGGAATGGGAAGATTTTATTTTTTATTTTAATTAACTGTAACTTCATCGACTACCTAAGTTAAAGGAAGTGTGATGCTCAGTACAAAATAAAGTTTTCGAGTTTAAAGTAATATAACTTTAAATCAATTAATTTCAAAAGGTTCCATTTTTTCCTCATTTAAAAGACCCCTAATTCTCCTAAATACTTTCCAAAGACGGAATGGAGTGTGTAAGTTTGAGTTGCAGATAGAGTATGTAGGCTTGAGTCGCAGAAGGTGTATGCAGGTTTGAGTCGCAAATGGAGTAGGTAGGTTTAAGTCGAATAAGACTAACTGAATTGAGATAGTACAACACTCCCTAATAGTTACCCACCCACTGCATATGCGTATACCAAGAACCATATTGATAGATCGTATACATACTGTTTTGGAGTGATGTACTATATTTGGTATTTACATTAAATTTAGTTTTTCATAATTATTACTCATACCCTCAATGAAATACCGTTACTTCCCATCTTACGTATCCAATAATTAAGCAAAGAAACATGCTTCGATGTCGAATGATCATCCAACAGCGCTGGAGGTAGATCGTATTACATATTCTCATTGGACTTCTAGAGTGCAATGACTTCTATAAGAGCGCTGCAGGTGGCGTCAAAGGCGGCATGGTGATTAGTCTTCCGGTCCTCTTTGTCCTGGCATCTGATCTAGGATCGCTTCCTCCCTTAATTACCTTTTAATTCCTTTCTGGTCGATGATGTAAGAGGCATGATATATCATTCAACGTATACAAATGTAAATTCAGGCATAAATTTAAAATATATAAAACAATTTTATATCACTTTTTATTTCTTAATAAATGAACTAATAACTGATGATTATTATAATTTACATTATCTTAATCTAGCATGATTAATATTTTTTTAAAAAAGTTACACTTATTTAAACTAGAGAATGCTCAAGTTCGATTGGCAAATTTTCAACAAAGGTTTGCTTGAATTGTCAAATGTTGAATCAAATGTTTGAGTCAAATAAGTTTGTTTGATGCGAGGCGAATGTTTATGCTGCACGGATAAGGCAACTGTTAAATGCGATTCATCTGGTAAAAACGTTTGCACGTTTGTATGTAATGTGAAATAGATATAAAATAAATTATTATTTTGCGTTAGCTATATTTCCTTTATAGCAAACTTAAGCACCAAAAAATTCAAAATATTGTTATTACAAAAAATAAAAATACTGTCTATAATTCGTGTTAATAAAATAAAATGTTTGATAAATTTGTCTTACATGAATATTAGCATTATTTTAAATTAAATATGATTAATTAGACTTAAAATAATTACAATTAAATATTAATGAATTTTTATTTGCCGATATTTTCAATAAATGAAATGAAATTATTTAATAGTGCTTAAACATTATAAATTTAAATTAAAAAATGGAAGTCGCTTTTCACCGTTTAGCCCAGCAACAAATGCTGAAGAATCCTCTGACTCGAGTGAAAAGACCAACAACTGCCTGTACATGTCCAAACACGAAGTTCGGCACTTGGAATTGGTAGCTCGTCGTTTGACACTTGGCATCGGTAGCTTGTCGTTCGACATTCGCTATACGCTACGGCAACCAACTATCCAACCGTCCAACGTTGGAAGGAATTCGTAGCATCGTGTAGAGGATAGTGCAGGTGCTTCCTCAATTATTTGTGAATTAAAGTTATTTTACTAACTAAAACTAAAAATGAAACAAAAAATCTGACAGTTTTTCTAAAAGAAATAAACGTGATCAGAAGTTCTCTAAGCAAAAAAAGCAGAAACAAAAATTTTCGTATTGTGCACTCTTCTTCCAAGCCAGCGATATATTGTTAATAAACGTAATTCGATGAAATACTATGCAATCGTTCCTTAATTTAATATAATACTATTGTGATTTTTAATTTCTTACATAGCAGTTGGCATTTCTCAGTCGACGATCGAGGATGAAGGAAATCCTCTTACTTTATAATATTTTTATGGCAATAAAAAGTTTATTAGTTCCGAAAGAAAGGATGCCGCGCCGTATTAAAATCCTCTCGCTTCTCAACATTGTGCTGAGAAAGTAATTAAAAGGATTCAATTATAAATATCTCGCTAAGGTTCTAGCGGAGTGGTCTTTCTTCATTTGGTGTTTCTTCGAATAAATTTATTTATTCATATGGGAGTTATGACCGGTTCTGTTTTTGCCACGGCTGGTCATAAATAATAAATGAACTGATTCTAAATTTAATTTATTATTTATTTATTTTCTTCCATAATGTCTGCCTGCAGTATGTAAAGAACACCGAGATGTTATCAGTTAAATGGGATACATTTTGTTTATATGTGTCTGTCAATTCGACCCCTTGGGATGACAAGGTTCCATCTGACATTTTATATTATGAATAAATTTATGTTAAAGTTTCATTAAATCATTATTCAGTTATCTCTCCACCTATGGTCATGATTTTTCGATGCTTGTCAAAATGGACTGTAAAGAACATTTACAAAAAGCTTGTAGTACAATGCCAACTTAACTGATTTACCTCCCATCTACTCCATTCTATGTAAAACTGCTGCTGCTAATAACCTTTGGAAACTAATAAAAATATCTGATTATGCGTTATTATAACTCGGATATTTCTCCAAATATTGCAGCAAGAGTGTGTTCTAATTGTAGCAGAAGCCAGATAGAACCTAGTCACACTAACGATTCATTTTTTACGATTTTGTCAGTTGGAACCTTTTCATACCAAAGGGCCGAATTATAAAATTATGTATATCATTTAAATAAAAATAAATAAATAATTACAAATTAAATATTAGCAATAATAAAAATATAGCATGCCGTGTGGCATTGTATAAAGAAGAGAAAAGAAATTTTGTTGTCGTTATTCTAGATATAAAATGTTTAATTTTATTAAGACATAAGAAAATTTCTACAAAAATCCTTTAGTTTTTCAAATAGCAGTAGATAACTAACCAAGCAACATTTCCTCTAAGCGTAATTAATTATCATTTGACGTTGTTAACCTTAAGTAAATTATATTTATTTATTCTTATTAAAATAATTAATATTTTAAAGGATCACGGACTTCATCTTGACAAAAGCCTAACTAGAAATCCTCATACAATGCTGAAGCAACAAGAAACTGCTCGACACTTCCACTTACTTTAGCACTAATTAGGCAAACGCTCTAAGCTTCCAATTAATTACTAAAGGCTCATTTAATCAACTACAATAAGACCTATTTGGACTTACGGAGTTGAGATTTGGGGGCTCAACTAAAACCATTGAATTCCTCTTGTATCCAATCCAAAATCCTCAATGCTCCTTACTTTATCACAGATAAAATCATCTAAAGAGACCTTAATGTACGATATGTTGCTGATTAGGCCCGAACCAGATACCTATCCTTCCATAATAAACTCCATATTGTCCGTCGTTCCAAAGTCGATATGTTCTATCCGATTTCTTAGCATAGGATATGTCGATGATATCGATATTTTACAACGATATTTCGGTGATACCAAATGTTAAATTATATTACAGTATAATCTCGATAATGGAAATCCATGTAATTCGTATATCCCGATAATTCAACACTACAAAAACACTAGCAGGCATTATCCTCGCCAAAGCTAGTATTATTTATAGAGCGTTACAATATATGTATAAATTTGATACATGTCCAAGAACTGTTATTGGAATGGAATGCCATTAATACAAGTTAAAACTAACCAATTTCTTTACATGTCATCATATCATAGTTCATATATTATAAATTTAAATAAAGTAAAGTAAATATATAATAAATTTATATTATATATTTTATAATATATATATATTTAATTAATTATATATATACATATATATATATATATATATATATATATATATATATATATATATATATATATATATATATATATATATATATATATATATATTTAAAACGGAAAATTTGGTTCACGAATTCGTCTTAAACTTTATTCCATTTTCTTTATTGACCACATATCTTATTCAAATTGAAAAAAAAAAAATCCCTAGCACTGATAATCTTTTTGTTTTCTTCTCGTGATTTATAATTGTATTTTTTTTTTTTTAAGAATTTCTCAGCCAAATTAACTGGCAATCTCGATACTTCTTTATGTTGACTACCATTACTTGGCAGTAACAAAAAAAAAAAATAAGATAATAGACAATGGAAAGACCCTGATACAAACATAGTTTCTACTCATTTGCATTTTTAATGTGGATTATAATTAGATTATTGGGCGGTACAACTTTCTTTAGGAAAAAGAAAAAGAAGAAGCGTGGAATTAAATTTTTTTGATGATAATTATCTTCAATTGTGCTCGGACACAAAGGAAGAATGAGACAATAGCCTTCCATTTGTACCATTGCTTCCTTTAGAAATGAGAAACTTCTATTTATTCTAACCAAAGTGCTCCATATTTGGCCCACGGTTTGGATATCTTTAGTCATTTTTACAATTATCGGGTTACTTTTTGATTTGTTTACGAGTTGCGCGGTTGTGGATCTTTCATGGTTCGGCTTTGCTGTAGGAATTGTATTGTTATAGTTCTAATAGAAGTAAAAAGAATAAGCGGAATTGACAATAATAACTCTTCGCGGATCCAGAGGTTCAATGCCACCAAAATTCATTTAACGAAATAATTCTCAATGTTATTTTTCCACTTACTACTACTTTTCCCATTTACTACTATGTTTCCTTAGGGTGGGTTTATGTTAAAATTGCGGTTAGCGATGAGCGTGGCGATTAGAGCAACGATTACAGGGAAGCTTGGTTCTTTATGTGACATCTATGTCAAAGCTTCAATAGCGGCGAGACAGTAAATAGTGAATTCCGAGTAAAAACAGTGACTTTACAATAAGTGATTCCGAAGAAGATGAAATGCTTTTATCATCAAGTGCTGCAAAATATTGTTCCGCTTAAGACGCACGAAAAGAGCCCAAATTTACAGCCAACCTATTGCTAATACTGAGAGGTATAGGTTTGGGAAATTTCATTATCTTTATAAAGATTTAAGGCAGCATCCAATAAAATTTATTAAATATATGCGAATGAAAATAGAAACTCTTGACTACATATTATCGAAAATATCTGAAAAATTATAGAAAAAAATATTATCTTCATTTTACGTTTTTTGTCTCTCAATTGGGACCTGACAAAAATTTTACTTATTAATAAGTCAGCATCCATTGTCCGTAGGAGCTGAAAAAATGACGTTACTAGTCGTGATTCACCGCATCATTCAATATAAACTTGATAACGGAGGTTTTCTTCGCTTCGCTAGTATCGACGCTATTATCGCTTATCGCAGTTCAAACACAAACCCACGGTTGTTACCTCTAACAGTAACAGTTGTTAACTCTACGTATTCTTAACTATGTATCCGTGGTACTGTGACAGGTATATGAAGTTCTGTATTGTTTGGTCATAATCGAGTGATAACGTTTAAGAAACAATTTCAAGCACATTAGTTTAAGGTTTCGAGGTTGTAATTATCCGTTCACGGAGCCTTTTTTATTACCCAATTCTACAAGGTTAAACATAGAACATCCTCCTATCTATTGTACGTCTCTGTCAACTCCTCGGATATTTATTCGTTGGTTCAGCGCTGGCGACCAATTCTTAGGTATGGCTGGCTGATACCGCTTTCAGTTCTATGATATTTGTTACTTCGTCGTGTTGTAGTTCGGGCGATTCCGTGTTTTATAGCCATTTACATTCTCCAGTCATCTCATCTTAGTTCGGACCAAATATTTTATGTATTACTTTATTACTCGTCCCGTAACGTAAGCTGCTATGTTTTTCATTTAGTAGTAATTTTAATACTTTTGCAAATCCACTGTTTCAATGTTATGGACAGTAAGAGCCGTGGCGAAAGGGGAAGAGCGAAAATCGGAGGATATATCCTCCCAAAATGTGTGATTTTTATGCCCACCAACATAAGGTTTGTATTTTGAGTAATAGATTATGCAATAAAATAAGAAGTAACGAAAAATAAAATTGTAAAACTGTATGAAACGGTATTTAGTAATTATAAACGCTTATTGTTTGGTGATTATTTGCCTTCGTCTTTTTAAATCCTGAAAAAATTCTGCGTACGCCTATAGCAGGAGTATGAGTAGTAGTAATTTCCCGTCTTTGGCTTTGCTTTTATTTAGCCTAGATACGTAAATTCTGTATGTATTCAAACTTATCTAGGCATATGTAAACAAGTTAAGGAAGAACCTTGTGGGCGAGGCTTAGGTCGGTAGGTTACGCTCAAGGAGGTGAAAACATTCTCCCTCTATAGAACTTCAGACGCTACCTTTTCAAATACACCATCTTGAATATTCTTTTAACATTTAGATTTCTTTTACATTCTTTCAATCACGTGCACTAATTCATAAGTTGATTGTTATTTTAATAATACAAGGTTATTGTTAGGCGCAGGCGCAGCAAATGTTCTTAAATTGTCTATTACCTGTCCTCCCTACTATCAATATTTCCAAAATTATCTCAGTTTTTGTTGCTTGCCATGAACAATTTCTTTCTACTAATTATATTTATTCCGAAACCTAAGAAAAATAATATAATTTATTTTTTCCAGAAGCCTCTTTTATTTATTATTTTATTTGCAGCCGGACAAGAACAAGGAAATGTTCAAACATAAACCATTGATACAAGAAGACTGGCAGAAATCGTTCTGCTAATAGTTGTCGATGGTTCTGATAATGGTGCGCAAACTGACCCCTATTACAGCATGCCACCCACTAGGCGCAGGTTGATTTCCGTTGTGTTTTTTCTATGTCTATGTTATTTTTTCTTCTTTTATCTTAGATATAAAAAATTGTTAATAAGTTCCTGGAGGCAGTGTTCCTTAAGGCTTTGCTCCCGTTGTTTTTCTCCCGGCCGTCACGGGGCCTGATCAGCGTTCTGCCAGGCTGATTCCTTTCCCACACCTCAAGGCTCCTCTTTCCTTCATCTTTCTTCTCTCCTCCTATTACACCAATTCGGTCTGTCTCAGTACCCCTCTTTTCTTTTTTTCTTTTTTTAAATCCATCCTCTTTCCGAACAGGAACTCATTTCAGCGCCACTATACGACAGCGCTAGCCAGAGGATATCAGACAGTTTGGTAAAACGAGTCGTTTCAATGAACGAATGATTGTAAGAAAAATAAGTTTTATTATTGTATTTGTTAAATACAAGAATTAATTATTTAAGACCGAATACATTTTATTTATTTTGGTGTGATAGATTTAAGATGAAGTAGGTGAAAAAATAAGTGGTATTTATAGGTCGGTATTGCTCAAAAATTATCCTAATTGACGAATAAGAAGATAGATGTTAGAGGAAATCTTGAAAATAAAACATGAAAAATGCAGGATTTTGAGAGGATGATTGTAAATTTTGGGAAGAATCTATAATAAAAAAGGTCAAGCAAACAATGTACCTACTTGAGGTTGGTATGCAGGAAGGGTAGGATAAAACGGTCAAGGAGAAGTTTATGAGGTTTACATAGTATGATCCATCAGGAAAGAGAAAATATAATCATCATTTTGTTTTTATAAATAATTATATAAAATATCACTCAATAACCCTCATTGTTCAAAAATGACAAATTCATATTCATCCCAATGTGTGTAATAGTTCATCGGTTATATTTGATTTCGAAGCGGATTTTCAATGAAAATAATGAAATTATAAGTTTAGAATAATAATTATTATTTTTTAATAGTACCTTTATAATCCTACAATCCGTTTGCCATTTCATGCGTTATTATATTGCTATATACCTATATATTTTTATTTTAGAATTTATTTTGATTTTTTATCTAATATATTTAATTTTGTATACATTTGCTATTTTGTTTAGCTTTTGGTTTTGTTGTTATTTTTCCCCTTTTTTTCAGACCCTTTTTTTTTTTCATTAATGTTTATTTTTTCATTTATAATTTTGTATTAATTAATATCCATACCTAAAAAAAACTAAAATATTATTAAACAGTGATACATTATCTATTTCATCTAATAGTAATCTCGGAACATTGATTAAAAAAAATCAGGCATTAATCATATAGCCATTGATTAGCAAACTATGGACAATGATTGAAAAAAAGGAATTTTAACGACAGTTGTCATGAATCATGAATTTCTGTGCATTAGGTACTTGGAAAATCTTATATAAGTTCATTAGTGCAGCGAATGTAATTATGAATGAATCAATAGTGATGAATATTTATTGAATATTTCCACATATATTGAAGGGAGGGAGGAATTCTATTGAAATCCTTCTTTATATATCACCGAATATAAGTTCATTCGGTGAATTCAAAATCTTAAAAATTCGGTTTTAAATTCGGTATTCAACTGAACTTTTAATCGTTTTTTCCTGTATTGGAATTGAAATGAAGGCATTGAAGAAGAATGGCTTGTAAAATAAGAAACAATTTCAGCTACAGCTATAAAGTGGAGGAAGATATATTTTCGCTCGAGAAATCTTAAGGGATTTCGAAGACAGAATCTGATTTTCCCTTTTTGCGACTCAGGGAATACCAAAGGTTTGCCGAGGGCTGATTGAGTAGTAAAAAAGGTTTTACTGCCTTAGGGAGAACATTGGCTGAATTGGTTGGACTAGTAACTGTCCCGTCTCCAATCGGATAGGAAAGAATGGATTTTCTATTTTGTTTACAATGGAAGGGTTACACAGTTTTTTCTAGCTTATAAAGTTGTAGCAAAATTTTTTTATGAAATATTTTTATATATTAATATTTTTATGGATTAAGTAATCAGCACTCATTCATTGTTATTTTTTATTTCAAAAGCCGCCGTTTCGACCCAAATATGTAATTATCCACATATCAGGGCTGAAATTAAATAGAGATACAAGAAATATTGATCTGCGTACAGTAAACAGACATAATAACTGTTTACTAACTGATTACTAATTATTTAATAGCTAAGTAAGTAAATTATATTTACTTTCTTAATACTTGTATTTCTATTATTATTTATGTCAGATATAAAGATACAAATATATATATACATATATATATATATATATATATATATATATATATATATATATATATATATATACCTGTTTATATCTTGTATATGTGATTTAATTTCAGCGTTGATGATGACAAACAAGTTGAAATGTTGGTTTTTGCAATAAAAATAATTATGATTAAGTTATGATTATTTATTTATTCCATGATATAAAACACACTCGATCATCTATCATCAATAGTCAATATTTATAAAATACCCTAAAAATGAATTTAAATGATTTTGAAACGAGTAAATGGCAAATGAGTAGAGGGCAACGAGGGGGGTACAAAGGTTTGTAATAATTAAAATAATTGTTTTTTTATAATTTCATTATCTTTGCTTTTTAATAACTAAAATTGTATTATTGTCCCATTTTTCTTGGAGCCAAATATTCTACACTATTTTATTTTCGAAAACCGTAAAATTTTGTTCTACCTTCAAGGTGTGCGGCTACTCTTTGCATTCTTAAAGAACTATAAGAAGTATTTTGTCTTGTAAATTCTCACATTGAGTTTCTGGAAAGTTGGGAGGAACTGATTATTTTTGCGACAAGTTCTTTGGTGATTTTTTTTTTTTTTTACAACTTATTTTAGATTAAGTATTCACATAATCCGAAATAAAATTAGAGCGTGAAAAGATAAATCAGTACTATAATTGCAGTACTACTCCAATTTAGAATAGCAAAAACATAATTAATCGGTTAGGAAGGTGTTATTTAATGGATGTTATAGAAGAGGGAGTAGGGCTTTTATCTTTCGAATCTGGGAGGTACGCAGGAGTACAGTGGACAACTAGTGCTGGTTGAGTTATGGCCAGTCCGCTCCACCGTGCACACTATCCAAGGACGGTCATAGATCTCCATGTATCGCTTCGTATAAATGGAACGAGATTAACTGGAGTTTATGGCGCAGGCGGTGTTGTATCTTCTGATTGCAACTGAATATTCATAAATTAGATAGGAGTTTGGTACTAGTTTAATACTAGATCCGCGAATAATATCTATGAAAATCTATCTATAAATAAAACATTTGGTTTACCTGTACAGAAAATGTAAGCGTGTGGATCAGTAAACACGATTCTCCATACCCATATCATAATTTAAAATAACTGATGTGGACAACACATGACTTCCTTGTACTCCTATAAAACTATAAATCGGTGGCTCAAAAAGTGTTCCTGAATTTGGTTACTAGTTTTCGAAGATTACAGTATCTCAAAAACGACACTCGGCGTCGCGACATCCACCTATTGACACACACACAGACACTCTCTTGTTTCTGGAAGTCTCATTCCGTTATTATACGTCGTTTTCCTTCAGTAGGTAACTAGTTTCTACTAGTCTAGAGATTTCTTGATGTTCCGTGACAACATTAAAACTGTTAATATTACTAGATAGATAAAGCATTGGAAATCGACAGTTTCGATATTTTAAGCGGAAAAAAACACTTAATTAATATATTATTCTCCTGCAGCAGACTTGTTGATCTCACAAATGGGAAGGAAGACCAGTATTTTACACTCGATTTTAACATTTACAACAAGTAATAAAAATGTTTAATTGGATTGGAAATCATGTTTGAATCTAGAAACGCAAGAATCAGAAGAAGACGTTTTATATATAAATAATACATTTTTGGGAATACAATTATTTCTGTATTTTCATATAGAAAATGCTACGAATATTTTTTAAATCGCAAATTATCTTTATCCATTTCGTTGGAAAATTAAATAAACCATTTATTATGAAAATGTTTCGGGCTCCTGGAATGGTTTATCTGTTAATATTTACTTTTGTTTGTTAATTGGAGATGCAATATTAAATATCTTGCCGTGAATGATCCAACAGTTTAAGATACATTGTGCAATAGAACTCTTCTTCCTTTCTTCTCCGGACCGGACGGCAGAATCCTTTTCCTTAGAGGTGGATACTTCCTAGATAACTAACTAGATAGGACTGCTTTAGCATTTCCCTCGAATTATTTTTAGCCGAGGGTGACTTCACACCCTCCCGGGAGAGGCCGTAAATATGAAGACCCTCCCTGTTTGGATTACCCCTGATCCTGGTCGTAAAAGTTTATGTCCTCGGTCGCCATGGCTACCCTCCACTGCTATTGGGATTCTGCCCGCGTCGGTAATTGCCCGGAGTCTCACTCCAATCTCTTTTATAATACCGAGGCGCTTCTCTGTTGACTGAAATAAAATATAAAATAAAGAATCATAGTATCTTTTGAGCAACCGAATCACCGGCTCTATACTTCAAGTTTTTATGTACGCTACGGATCCATTATATTCTTAATTGCCGTTTTATTCCCACTTCGGCAATATCTTTGACTATGAATTTAAAAATACTGCCTTTTTATAATAGAACAGAGTCGTAAAATAAAACAGGAATAAATATCAGTACTATAATAAATTAATTTGTGAATGACACTTTCCCTTTGATCTATAACTTTATATTTAAAAAAAAAAAAAAAAAATTATAAGAAGGTTACGACGTTTCGAGGTCCTTCTTCGTCATCAGGATATATGCTTTCTTTAAATTACATGATTCTCTCCCCATGTCCCGACATCTATATAATTTTACTTCGTCAATCCTAGCTGGTTTCATTATTATTATAATCTCCTCATCAGTTTTTTCGTCAAGTGAAAAGCTCGCCAATAATGGATGCACTCCGTTTTGAATTTTTATTACTAATGTTTCATTCGCGGTTTGGTCCCCAGCTTGAAGTCCGTACCCTAAGAAATTGAGAAATATTCATTCCATTCGAATCTCTTAGTGATCGACTAATTTCTGACTTAATGTAATCGCTCCATCCTCAATTCCTTCAAATCTTATAAGTCAACCAATAGTTAAATAAATTCTGCGTAATTAATTTACCCAGAGCAAGTTTTCTTAATTTCCGTTTTCTTCACCTAGCTTTCCCCATCTATTCACGTTTTCTAAAGATATTATTATCGATAAAATACTTTATTTCCCTTTGCCTTTATGTGATATTTTGTACAATTAAAGTAACTAACCATATTTTATGTTTGTAATAGACTGTAACCAAAGTATCGTCTTGCGTATTCTGATTTTCATGTGTGTTGAAATTAGTTGAGTGGCAAATAATATAATGGCAGAATAATAAGTATTTCGCTGCTTTTAATCAATTGTTTTTTTTTCTCAGTATTAATCAAAACAATGTAAATTCATTTCTTATTTTATAACTTACATGCATTAATGTATAAAAAAAAAAATAGTTTGTTGGTTCATTTCGATAGACATATTTGTTGCCTTATTTTAAATTAATGGAATAATTTTAAATTACGTATGCATAAACCTTTAAAAGTTTTTTTCTTGCTTCATGTGAAATTATTTGTTACGTGCTCACGTGACCGGCAGGGACATTTACATCCTCACGCACATATTAACCTGTAATTTTTCGGTCAGATTTAAAGGCCATCCTGATTCCATTTCATAGCATATTCTAGGCCAGAAAATCGGATATATATATATATATATATATATATATATATATATATATATATATATATATATAATTATATATATCTCTATATATAAATATTTATATATATATACATATATAGTGTGTGTGTGTGTGTACGTGCGTGTATATGTTGAACTAAGGCCTCAATGAAGTATAAATATTTATGATTTATGATTTTTATGAATATTTAGTATGAAATAGCTTTTGGAATAAAGAATTAGTTTTTTCAAGAAAATCTATACCATAGTTTGCCTGGAATTATATCTGACCTATCCCTATATGTATGTTATGCCTAGTCATGGCTTTTAACGATTGAAAAAATATAGCTATCGAAATGGATGTAAACTACTATTTTAGCCCAAACCTCTAATTATTACGATTCCATTGTTAATATGTAAATAGTTTCTTTTCTTATTCAGTTTAACGTCCTTTTATTCTCTTTATAGGACGGGTTATCTTACATTTTAGCAAACTTTTCTAGTGTGATAAGGTCGGGAGATTCACTCGTGGGTTCGCCTAGAAATATAAGTTAACCCTCCAAATCCGGTTTCGAACCAGCATTGCTCCTGGCTTGAGAATGCTGAGGTGACATTATTAAATAGTTAACTAATTAATTTCTGTTGTTATTGCATGGATTACCAATAGCATCGATCGATACATCACTCTTACCTAAATACTATCAAGTACCAAGAATCTGGTCCATTCCTGCTACATTAAAACTGAGTATTGACTCAGAAAAATAAATATGAACCAATTTTTCATAATTATTTTGTTTCTACAACTCCACTGCTCAGGAACCCAATTATATTAAAAATACAAATTATATACAATCTTTTCGTCGGTATCTTTTTATTAGATAGATAGTTATCTATCTATATTTGATCACGGGGGAACGGCGATTGAATGAATGAAAAAATAATCTTTATTCTGGGACGTTCAGTCTCCTAAGAATAACAGAATGTACCAATTAGGCAGCATATGGTTGGCTTCGCAGTGGTAAATCAATTATATTAATAACTAAAAGTAAAATAATAAATATTTATACAAATAAAATAAAAATAATAAATATTTATATATATATATATATATATATATATATATATATATATATATATATATATATATATATATATATATATATATAAATCGAGTATAAATACTTATGTACATGTTTCGTATGATAAGTATGGCTCACTGAGATTGGATAAGGAAATCAAAACAGGTGTCGTCCCAGGAGAGACCGGAAAGGGTTTTTTCTTCTCTATCCTTCTAGCATCTCTTTAAGACAGACCGTTACTCTGGCATTTCCTTTATAGCCCAAATCAAAGAGCTTTCTGTATTATTCCACTTACCAATTGGGTATTTTTAAATTTAAAATGTTATCTGTTATATAAGATTGATCGTAAAAAGTAGTACGAGGCATGAAAGCCGTAAATCAATTCTTCAAAGGAAGTCATGATTCATTTTCATCGATTTTCACGAGTGGATCAATATTGTTTTGTTTTTTAACGCGTAGAAACAAAATTCCACTTGGTGATGCTCCTTGTGTGTTCAGATGCCATGTAAATGTGTATGAGAAACAGTTGTCAATTAAGAAAATAACTTGAAATAAATAAATGTACAATTTCAAACAAGAAGAGCCTCTCTCGAACTGATTTATACAGCTTAGGAGTTAATGACTGACGATACGAGAAAAAAAAATAGCGGCAATTGAATTGAATCCCTCAAGACCGTGCTGATCCGATCCGATTCAAACTGATCTTGAGGAATGAGCGAGAAGAATCTCCATGGGAGTAATAAGGAATGAGGAAATAATTGGTAATTTTTAAGCTCTGAAAACAAAAATTTAACCTGTTACCGTCCTTGATATTTCTGAACAATGATTCATTTAGCTCATTCCATTAAGCGAGTGATGAGCCACGAACAGCTGAGCTAAGAAAAAAAAAGCTCATTTCTAGGATTAAGCAGCTTTTATTCAATCCTGGAAAAGTACGGTTTAGTACACCTGTAAGTTTCTCCGAATGTCGTTTATGTCTGGATAGTGCTACTAGATCGTAAAAAACAAAACAAAACAAAAAACTGAATTTTTCGTTTTTTAACTCTAAAACTATAAGCAAACAACCTAAGGAAGAACCTTGTGGTCGGAATATTGGCCGGAAAGTTTCGCTCAAGAAGGGAAAACCTTCTCTCTCCCTCTAAATAACTTCAGACAGCAACCTTGCCAAATATATTATCTTGATTCTTTTTTTTTTAACATTAAGATTTGCTTTTCATTTTTCAATCGCGTGCACTAATTTGTAAGTTGATTTTTATTTCAATGACAAAAGGTTAATGTTAGGCGCATGCGAACTAAAGATTCTTACCTAAGTTGTTTATCTGTACTTCGTATATTAAACTTTCTCATTTCTTGTAGATTAAATATATATTTCAAATTCAGGTTTTATATTTATCAATTTACTGAAATATCCCAGAGATTTCGCCCCACTGTTATTTAAAAAAAAAAAAACTGTAACTACACAAATTAATTAATTACTATTCGGAAAATTAATGAAGTTTAAGGAGAAGTCTGAGTTTCAACATTGGCTGGTCAGCTTTGATTAGTATTCTAATTGTGAGTGTGTGGCATGAAGGTCGTATGAAGAGTGTAAGTTCCGTTTAAGGCGCTCTCAAATCATATTATTGGGGAGGGCCATCGAATTGTTTAATCAGAGGTAGGATGGATAGAGATTGATGGCCGCCTACTTTCCTGAGCTTAATAGGCATTAAAATATTATTTGTTTTTAAATAAAGGTTAACAACATAAATAAAAAAAAGTAAAGGTTTTGTTTACACCACAGCATATGTAACGCTCTCATTAATTTCATATTTACAAGTGAGTCTTGTGAAAATAATAATTCATTCTTCCTTTCATTGTGGATTCCGTTAAACGAAATCGAAATGAGGAAAGTTATTCTAAGATTCATTGGGATTATTACTAATAGTAGAGAGGTCCAAGTAACTAACGGTAGGCTCATTATGTGCATTCATAAGTCGTTGTGTTGCCAACTAAATGGGAGGTTAGGAAGCTACTCCTTTGAAAAGACGAACCGATTGGTACTGCGTGGTTTTGTCGAGCTGAACTCGTAGACTGGACTAGGCTATTCGAAATTCACCCTTTGAGCTATGTGCATTGAGAGTGGATGAATCCAACGAGGCTGGCCAATGGATAATGTGGGACGAATGAGACGTTGAGCCTTATTATGCGAGAACGGCTGATAAATGTTCTGGATAATGGAAAAGCTGTGCTGGAATACCAAACAGCGCTGGGCGAGGGCATGATGGATTCAGTACGCCGGTTCCTTTATAGTCCAATCTGGAGTGGCTCTGCCTCTTAGATTGTTCTTTTACTGTTGTTAATGGTAGAGTAATTGACTATTTTTACATTTCTAAGACTGCATCGATAGGCGAAAATTGATTTTCAAAATGGAAACGCAAGTAAACTCCTGAGTTCGTTAAGTTTAGTCATTTATTAAAGATTACTCTAGAGGCATCATGAATCTTCCAGTCATAATTATAACTCCCCTTCTAACTATGCCATTACGAAAAAAAAAAAACTCATTAAACACTAATTTTATGCAAATTACATTTGATGATACGATCCCAATAGCACGACTTTAACAGGTATGTTAGCCCTTCATTGTATCAAGGTTCGGTGGAGAACCAGCTTGTTGATTATTTTAAACATTTCTTTACTATTTTTTCTTAATTTAAGTTTATGGTTATTGTTTCAGTATTTTTAATGCTAAATCTGTAGTCTATGATGACCCATGCAAATGACTGATCTTGGCTGAATGATCGTAATGTGCTGTTCCCAAATCACTTGTCATTGTTAGCCAATTAGAAGAAGTTATTGTTTGCTTCCACTCTCCCATTTACCTCTGACATGCAACTTTCACTGGTTATTGAACTTCAAGACAATTGAAAATTCTGAGTCACTTATCGTCATAAGACAATTTCAGTTAGAAAGCAACCGTGATTATATATAAGAGTGTGAATTGCAAAACTCCTAACTTTTATTTTTTATTAAAATCGAGATATCAATGGTTATTATTACTCACATGTATTTACAGTCAGAATGAAGAGTCTAAATTTGTCTAAATTAATCGCTTCCTTTATTTCTTTTAGTGAAGTTAAGTTGTTGCAAAACTACTTTCAAAATAATGTGAAAATATGGAAGTAAGGAGTTTTGCAGTTCACACGCTCATATACAACTTAATAAATAATGTGACTGCATTTTATATGCTTTTTATATTATGCCTAATTGATAATAATAATAAAAGGTTTAGCGAATTCGAAGATTAGATCGGCATCTTTCGGCATGCCACCAACTATCTCTGGCAATATACCTCCCTTCACCAACCCTCCGACAAAACCCAATTCCGCAAAGCAACCTTCTCATTTACGTGTCGGTACACTCGTCGGACGTTCAACCGTCGGTTTGGCGCTATTGAACTTTGTATGGATTCCATGGTATTTTAAAATTCCACGATCAAACCAAACAAAATTACAAGCCCATTTCAATAAACGCAACGCTATATTAATAATAAATAGTAATAAGATCACCTTACGACCGAGAGATAATTTGGAGAAGAATTAATTAGCGGTATAAGGCTGCTACCTTTTCACAAAGAAGCTACATTTGAGGAGAAGTTAAGTTTTGGGCAAGTTTTAATTTTGGAAGTTCGGACTGAATTTATTGTTTAAGAGGGGTCATTCGCGACCGATTTCGGTCTCTAAAAACCGAAACTGACCGCGAAGGAAATCAAAACTGTACAGAAAAACAAAGCCTTTTTATTCTTTTGACATAGAATCCTACAATATCTAACCACAATTTAAGACTGCTGTTTCATAGAACCTGTTATTCATACGTATTCTAAAAACATGTGGAAATGTTAATAACGAATTGATTGGAAGTCAGTACAAATACGGGTGGCCCTTTTTTTTAGCTTCTCGCCTATATTATGCCTAACATTTTTTTTTTTTAGGTAGGTAAATGAAAACATTAAAAATATTTTAACAATATCTCTACTCTTAAAGTAAAGTACCTGACAATTACATTATTTGCATTAAATGATTCCGTCACTTTGTTCTATTTATTTTTTCTGCTTATTTGATAATTTGTTAATTACTGTATTGTGTAGACCATTCTTTCACTATTGTTCCATAACCTAGATTTCCGAATGAATGGGCAGAGAAACTCTGCAAACTTTCTTAGGTATTTTAAAAATATAAACATGTAAATATGAGATATTTCTAGAGTATTTATTTACCATTTTGTGGTTTATAGTTGTTCCGTTTCTTGTAAATCAGTTGTTTTTAATGCTTTAAATTAATCGATTATTTAAAAACTTATTTTCATCTTTTATCTATAAATTAAATAAACCAGTGGTAAAAATTTACTGAAAAGGTTTAAATGTACCTACAATCTAGAAGACTATTTGGTTTCTCATACAATTCCTTTAAGGTATTAAGATTTATTGTTAGAAAAGGATAATTTTCTCTTCGTGTAATTTATTGGATCCTATGTTTTTGTTATTTTCTTTAAGATTTATTTTATTTTATTGAAGAAATCCACGACTAAGATACTGTTCGCCGGTTAAAACCTAACGTTAATTTTCTATCAGTCTTTCGGCATATATTGTATGTGAACTCTTCTTTGAAAACCTCTTCGTAGGGATTGGCTTGAAAACTTGGGTGAAGAATCCTCTAAGTAAATGCTTTCCTTGCGTAGTGGTAGTCCTAATGTAGTAAGTAGATCCCTACTCCAGACGTTTCAGTCTCCTTGTCTGATACTGCTGTTGTGGACCTGTCCGCAATGTTTGTATCAGTAATTTTGGGGTTCGAGAAAAAATTGGAAAGTGAAACAGAAAATAATATATTAAGAGTAAGCTCGTCCCTCGGGCAAAGGATTGGACTGCCCAGGCGCAAGTGTTCAAGTCAGACTAAATCTTGAAATTTATTTCCGTTGTTTTAGCAGAGGGTTATTTTAGCTATGACCGAGAGTACTTTCTGGGGCTCCTTGTTGCATTCATTTTTTTTTTCTTGGGAATCTGTTATAAAAATATAGACTCACCGATCAAATTTTAATTTCTTCATGACAGTATTTAGCAATAACAAGGTTCGGAGATTTGAAATTTTCAGCGAAATTATTTATCTTACATGTTTGACCGTACATATTTCATGAAGGTTTCAAAAATGCCATTTGGAACTTCATAGGAACTACAATATTACCAGAAATGTTTTCATCCATTCTTATTTTATGATTCTCTTTCCTCTCCAGGCTTTTCGGTAAACCATAAGTTTTCAAAATTATTTATTTCTAAATGTCTTATCTTCAAATGTAAATCATTATTCTTTTTTTTTCTCTTCATTAGGCGTTAATGAATGGACGAATCAAAAATATTTCCATTTTTTTTATCCAGTTGTACAGGAACATTATGCCTCAAGATCATAAACAACGCTTTTACTTACAAAGAGCACGTCTCCTAAAATTCTAAACTTATTCCTACTTATAAGAAGTTCCTCTTACTATTACCATTTCGAACTGCCTTCTTAATTTTTCAAGGATGTCTTCGGTATCAGTGCTTTTAAGGTAAATGTTTCATTGTGTCTGAAATTGTTCGTCTAGAAAGGGCTTGCTAAAAGAATATTTCATCAGCTTTATTGTATAAAAATTGAATCATTGTTGTGTTTCTTGAATCAATTTGAGTAACCAATTGATTACCGCGTTTGATCTGTTCCTCTTTCAAAGGGTTCGCTATCATCTTATCAGCTAGCTCCGCTCTCGCTGAGATCCCCGCGGTGATTAGATCGGACGCCGGTAGACGGCGCAGTGTTGTTCCCGCCGGTCGCCATGGAGATAACGCAGATCGATCGGCAGCTCCCGGTGACTCACCTTCCTCGACATCTTTATGACCCATTTAAACGGCCCCTTTTCCTAATTAGTCAGTCCCGCTGAGGGGGGGAGGGAGCGGTACTACCTCTGTATGCCTTGTCCTGATAATATTTACCGATTCCGATACCTCTAACCGTCGTCCCCCACCGGTATTAGCTCACGGCAATCGAATTAAGTCGAGAAAGGGAAGTTTCTCTTCCGTCCTGCGTCATGGGGAGTCGGTTCCAACAGAAATGATATCTACTCAACGATATAAATTCAACCATTTACATCTCTTTTGATAATCCTTCTTAAATCAGTTTCATAATTATCGTGCTTTCGCCGATTGTCACATCAGTTAGAGAAAAAGACACATGTTTCTTTATTCTGTCCACCGACGTTTTGACTCGAATTTGTCCTTCATCTTTAGAACTACAATGAAGAAAGAAGTAGTTCTCAGTTGACATCCGCATGATGGTATAGAAGGATCAATCCCTAATTAGAAGTAGTTCTGTACGAAGACAAGATACTACAGTATCGCACACTGGGCTGACACAGTAGAATAAGCCTAAAAACTATGCTCTTTGCAACGATCCGGAATTCTCAGTTTAATCCGCTACAAATGTATCCATCTACAAGTCAGAAATATTTTGTTATTTTTTTAATAATTTTAATCGAATCTCCGATTTTAACCATCTCATAACTTATAACTAATTATATCTTATAACTTAAAGACCTTGCCACATAATTGAGTTTAGCGTCACCGATTTCATTTTCATTAAGCTGTCAATCAGTGGCAGAAGAATCCACTGGAAGAATTTTACTTTAATAAAGGTTTGACCTCATTCAATAATATTGAAATATTTATTTCAGAATTAATGAATTCACACATTAATATTGTATACAAAGTTCGCTTTAAAAAAAAAAAAATATATGCGCGTAAAGTTTCTAAATGTTCTCATGTTTCAGACAGCTATTTATTCATTAATTATTTGAAGGTAATTTACTTATTATTCAAAGATATCCGACGAGTCTAGAATAGGCAGCTGATGAGACATTTGCCAATTGGCAGGTCAAGTTCATCGTCTCTGTCTTCATGCCGCGAACGTTGATATTGATAATTAGCTTTATTTTTAATTAGCTGGTTAAAGTTGATTTATAACAAATCTACGTTACTTTATGTCGTATGTAAATAATCGCGAGTAGTTGAGTCATTAAGGAAATAATCATTAAAAAAATTATTCAATATTTTTTATAAGAAATAATTTTAATTTTTTTGATTTTTTTTTTTAAATATTGAGTCCTCTGCCTTTTTGTCTTTTACTGTACATTCGCTGGTTGTTAATATACTTTCAAAAGTTGTGAATTTAATAAATAAAATAAAAGATTGTATTCATACTTTTGTAATTATTTCATTTCTTTTAATTTGGAGTGAAAATTTGTAAACAACTCATTGAACCAATGCCACTATTATAGTATATAATATAATATGCCAGTATTATATGAGTTTAATAATTCTTTTCAAATTATTTCGTTGGTTTGTTCCCAGTTTGTTTTGTGTTGTGGCATTTTAACCCCTCCTTACGATATAATAATCGCACTCTGTCCACAAGCACGATAACTTTCCGCATGATTTTTCCGATATTTATCGCATGCCTAGTGTTTTAAAATTATCAATATATGATATTATATATAAATTCAAGAGGAAATTAAAACAAGGTCAAAGGCGCGAAATGTTTGTTGTTTCTGTGTACCGGAATCACTAGGTTCTTCAGTGGTCCAGAAACTTGGAAGGAAGAATTCATAAAACCAACATACTACTGTCCTTTACAGATGCGAAACGTGCCCCTTAAGGGAGGAATATCTTAAGGCTGCCGAAAATAAAGTATAGCATAACATACTAGATTCGAGTTCAGTGGAGAGAAATATCTTGGCTGATACTGTTGGTGTTACCGGCATCGATCCTATGGACATAAATATTTATTAATCTTATAAAAATATTACCTATATTCGAAAAATAAAAAAGTATGTTTCTACACTTCTGGAGTAGAAAATATTAGTATTTACAAATCGTTCATTCACTGTCGTAGTAACCATTGAGCGTCCGTCTTCCTGGAATCAGAGCATCTGAATCGACAAACTGCAGATTGTTGCCCCACTTTGATTTCTATTTCTTGCTTTTCCATTCAACCTCAATCATAAATTAAGTTTATTATTAGCAGTTTTTTCATATGCAGACTAATACAAGGGACGACGTGAAAATGGACTTAATAAAGTGAAGCTAAATTTTTTTTCAGATCTCTATTATATCAATTCATCCAAGTATCTGAAATTATCTGTAGCTGAAATTTTTACTACATTAATTAGGGACCATTTTATTTTTTATTTAGTCGAGGTTTTTAAAACATAAAAGAATAATTTCGTAAACTTGTTTTAATTATTAAAAATAATTATACAACCAAGAGCCCAACATTGTGCAACAGAAATTTGTTGACGGGGTGCTGTTGGTCCGAAGGATCAAATTCATAAAACTGCACACAAGGATATTGATGATAATTAATGCCAGCTAATTTTTGGCGTTCTTAAAGAAAATTGAAGCTCTCATTAAGTAAACTATTTGTTTGATAAAAAAAAAACGTAGGACTATTGTCCAATGCTCTGATAACGTTCTGGTGAATTATTGCTTATTGCTGGGGTACATACTTCATCCGCTCTTGTATAACTTGGTATTTTAAAACTACAAAGGTTATAGCTTTATATTAATAAATCAACTTATCGCGTTCCGGTCTAATAGAACAGCACGATTAGCGATGGGATATAAGATATTAAGTGACTTAAATATCAATGTACTCACTCGTACACACATAGATAATCTAACTTCCATCTCTGCCAAGTTTTTTTGTTCAGCGATCATTCACACTGACATCGCCATTGTCCTAACTTGTTTCTCGACTCGGAATCTTCAATATCTTTTCAGTAATAACTACCTCTATTATAGATAGATCATATGAGTTACATTTTCCATTTTTTTTTTTTTTTTTTTTTTTTTTTGTACAATATCATTGAAGTGCAGAATAAATTCCTCTGTTTTTTCCACGGACTTTTTCTATCGGTTGTATGGAGTGGAAATTGGTGCTGTAGTAGCCGTGCACTTAAGTGCTACCAAGATCATGGCTGTTCCATTTTTTAGGAGCCAATTTCCACTTAGTCTCGCTTCGGCTCCACTGCCCACAGATCAGGTCTCTTTCAGCCAGTCTCTGCCTTAAATATATCCTGTAAGCCTTGTTATGGTTTTTAAAAGTCATAAAACTGATATAGTTTAAAAAATATACATAAGTTCATTTATGTTATACAAGTATCTTTCAGTTGTTCTCCCAATCAACGGATTATCGATTCTATTAATCTAATCCAGTGGTTCTCAAAGTGGGTGCCGCAAGTTGTCGTTTGATTTTTTTAATAATAAAATTAAAGTTTTAAATTTTATTTAATAAGTAATTAAAACAATATTAAAAATGATATTGTTTTTATTAGGTGCAATGCAATGTTTTTTATGATTCTATTTTATTTATTTCTATGGTTTATTATTTTATTTATCATCATTATGTTTTGTGTTTGCACTACGTCGGCAAGTTTTATAGTCTTGATAACTTTTGCTTTAAATGTTTTTGTGTTCTTTGATCATACACGTATACTTACGTACTTTAAAAAAAACTTTTCTCTTTTTTTAAATTCTTTTCATCCTTCATATCTTTACAAACCGTAAAAAAGTAAAAAAAAATATATTATGGGTTCTGAGAATTTTTAAAAAAGAATTTACGAGTGCTACCTGGCAAAAAATTTGAGAATCGCTGATCTAAACAATAGCAGGAAAGCCCAGTTCGAATGATACTATATTTTATGTCTTATATGGAATTCTTGGTGAAAATTTGAGTTTTTATTGTCAGAAAAAAATATGAATGATTGAACGGTTAATTTTTTGTTGTTTAAATCAAAATATATTCCAAAGGAACTACACTAACCTTGATAAAAGAAAGCAAAAACTAAAAAAGAAAAAAATCTGATATGGACATCACATGTCTTCCATCTACGCCTATTAAACTATAAATTGGTGGCTCAAAAAAAATGGACAGTCTAGATAAAAAAACAAAACAGTTTCAGGTAAAGTACCATTTCTAGCTGGCCAATTTTAACCAAAATGTAGAATGTTAATTATATTGATATTAAACTCTTATATACCATATTTGAGATGTTTTACATTGTATTTTAATATAATTATTGATGAAAGTTTATTATGACCCACAAGTAAATTACCATTTTCGATTGGTCAATATTAACCGAAATCTAGTAGTTTATCTATATTGACATAGAAGTTTTATATAGCAAATTTGAGACATTTTGCTTTATATTTTATATAATTTTTGATGAAAGACTACTCAATTTTAGAAGTTTAAGTTTATTATGAACTTCAAGTAAAGTACCCCTTTCTTGAGCAAGCATGGTGAGTAGAAGACAACAGCTGTTATCTAATAGTAATAATTGAAATTACGGTAAGCCCGGGCCTCAACTGAAAATGATCCGTTGGGGTTTTGATCATCAAGCAAACTTAGTAAGCGAAAGTTGACAGCAGTAATAATTTTAAATAATATCTAATTAAAGCAATATTAGTTTTAATAATTCCATATTAAATAATTGAATACAAAGCACTTAGTCAATACAAATGGTAAATAATAATTCAAAAATTATAAGATGAATATGGCGCTCTATAATGGTGATTCTTTTAAGAAAAGAAATATTATGTATTTAATGTGGTTCAAAATAGAAAAATAATATATAGAATAGAATAATATATTAAAGAATAAATCATATAATACTTCTCCTCTCTTCAGAAATCCTAAAATGTACCCTGTGGATTACATTCCTACCCACTCTCCTCATCCTTACACCAAATAGACAAAAATAATTACAAGTAGTCCTGAACAGTTTAGTGATTGTATCAGAACAATTTTTGTGAGAACAAGATCTGTACCGGGGAATATGAAAAGTATGGTAAAATATACTTTATATCTAATGACATAATACTTTTCACTCCTTACCAAAAAATTATTGTTCTTGGAATTTTTGCATATAGAAACCTTATAAGTTTATGCAACTTAAGAACTTATGCAAAACAAAAACTTAATGTTTTTATACGTATATTTTGGATTTCCTTTGAGAGCAAAATATATGCAATACTTGTTCATGGTTTCATAGAAAATAATAGTCCCATAAGAACTCTCAATCAACTATAGTATCTTATAACTGAATGTTACGATATCATTCTTTGTAGACAGAAAGAAACAATCTTATATTTGCAAAATGAAAAAAAAAAATATAATTGCTTGAAAAAGGTTGAATAGATAAATAATTTTGAATAGAAAATTTATCACATAACTCTTTAATGTTACTTCCATTAAATTTGTATTGAATAAGACCAATAATGAATATTCTTCAATTTTGTTTTTAGTTGCTATTAAAACAATAATATTATCTAACATGTGTACATTTTGTATTTAATTTATTATTTTCCTTTTATAGGGCTTAGCGATCATACGGTGGTGAAGTTGATTGGGAAAAAACCAACTAAGTCTGGTGAAAATTTGACAATGACTTGTGAGGTAGAAGGTACTGAGCCCATCTCGATTCAGTGGTTTAGGTAAGGCATGATTGATTCTTTATTCTGCATTATTTTGTTTTTTCAATTATGAATGCCTGCATGCATATCTTGATTTGCAATGGTTGTACAAGATTAACTTTATATCTAATGACATAAATATTTATGTTTAAAAGTAGTAAAGGATATTTAAACACTTGCATTTTCTTATATGTAAATTAAATTATTTTTTACTAAGATGTTTTGAACTTAATTTTAGGAATGGTGATGGCCTCAAAACAGCAGGTAAAATTCACACAACTGGCCGAGATCTGGTCGTTCTCAATGTTAACCCTCTCGATAACGGGATTTATCGGTGTCTTGCTACTAATCCTTCAGGAACTGTCAAGAGTAAAAATACAGATATAATTACTGTTCCAGGTATGTATTCATCCTTAATTACTAAATTTTGTACAAGTATAATTCATTCCATTGTGTTTAAAAAAACTCATTAACTTTGTACATTAAGTTTTAAATTTTGTACATTAACATTAACTTTTAAAAAATTACATTAACTTTGCAATTTCTAGGTGAACAATGGGCACAAATTGTGGTTCCTCCTGAAGATACAATTACCAAAGAGAGGACCAATGCTCGTTTCGACTGTGTCTACAACTTTGCAGATGTTATAGAATGGTATTATAAGCAAAAGGGGCCCCTTGAAAATTCTACACAGTGAGTGATAATTGACTCGGGTCAATTCAAATCTATTCATACCACATATTATACATAATTTAACTTATATTTTAAAGTTTTATTCGTATTTTAAAAACATTTTATGTAAAAGATATAGACATAATATCTATATTTATAAATATAGTTTCTTTTATATAAATTTTATTTTTAAAATTAATCTTACTTTTTACCTAATATTTAAATATTACAATAATAATAATGGTATGAAAAAAACTAGAAACAAAAACCTTTGAAAAAAACTAGCCACAAAAAGAAATTAAAAAAAAATTTGATTTGATAATTTTTTAATTAAAGGTAAAAAATAAATAAATCAAAGAATATAAAAATAAATAAAGAGCAAAAAAAATAAATAGGAAGGAATGAGATAACTATGTTAAAATTAAGTTTATATAATATTAAAGATTTTTTACATAATTTATATAATAAGTAGTTAACAGAAATAACCATTTATTATAAGGTGATTTCTGTTTGTTAGACATGTTTAATACTTTTGATGCTTTTACTAGCTACTGTGGTATTGTATGTATATATGTTTATCTATATTTATTTATATATATGAGAAGAAAGGAAATAATAAATAATAAACTAAACTAAACTATGTGATAGATTGTCAGTGTTGATGTGAAGAAGAATTAGACTAGCAAATATTTAGCATTTGACATCAAAGTAGAAAAGGGAAATTAGTATATTATTACAAAGGATCTCTAGACACCAAAATGTGGATGGTTAGGATGCTAGGCAGCTCTAAATGAAGTCAGATATTTAGTTTGAGGAAGCATGGAGACAGACACCAGATATATTTATCTTTGGTGGGGTAGGGGTGGCTGGTAAACAGAGGCACATCTGGTTTTAAACATAAAAGGAGATTGTACCTTTCATGTAAATACAATATTAGGCTAGTGTAAACTAATGTCATACTACTTCTTTAAACTTCATTCCTTTCTATATCCTACTATTCGATTTCCTACTATAAACCTATTTTTTTTATTTCTTGTTACTGTTTTAGTCATTACCATATATTACATCTTAGATTGTTGATATACCTTTAAAGTTGGTGTAGAAGTGTAATTAAAAGGTGTCTTTATGGGTCTAGTCATTTTATTTTTGTTTAAGTTTGTTTTTAAATTTCAAACAAGGCTATTTAACTTCTTTTTAAAAAAGCTGATTGCTTTTTATTGTAATGTATGCTTTATCCTCAGCATTCATTCATGATATGTATTTAAATCAATTACCCCTCTTAATTATTATTATTGCTAAGATAAACTGTGAGACAAAACACGTAACCACTCTTTATTATTTGTTCCGTTTTTCATTGAACTAATAATTACTACCTGCATAGTATTTTACAATAACATTTAATACATGACACATAGAATTATAATGAAACTAGACAAAAAAACCATAGCAGTATTTGAAATGAAAAAAAAAAAAAAAGATATTTTTTCAGTTTGATTAGGATTTATTTGTTCTTGAGGCATTTATCACAGCTGTACCACTATTAATACACTCGAGGCGATTGAGGTAAAGTTGGACCACTCATTGCATAAGGGTTCAATTATAGGGTTTTGAACTAGAATGTATATGATGGGTACCCTAAACATCTCATTGAAGTGTTTAGGAAAGTGTAGCTGAAACCGTAAGGGTAGCCACTTTTTTTCCCTTCTGTATGAATGTGACTGTTTCATTTTTTGGATTCTTATCGATATATCTAACTTCTTAGTGAATGCCAATAGGTCTACAAAAATCTATTTTTTTTCTTTGGATGCAGGTAGCCTTTTTTAAAATTTTCTATTAATTAAGGTAAGATACTGTTTAGTCTCACATCGTCTATTTTATTTTGAGCAACTTTCGGTGTCCAGCACCATATTCATCTCTATTAAAAAAATTTACATTAAAATTCAAGTATAAATATTTTATATGTACATACAATATATTATCCAATAATAATGATATATTATTGTCATGCATTTTATTCATATCAAGATTTGGAAAAAATAGTTTTAGATGATCAACACATTCTAACAACCACCCCTCCTTATGACGGAGTAGTAATTTGAAAGGTATGAGATTTTATCATTAATATGATTTTCAAAATGAAATAGATGATTTGAAATTGTCTGTGGTATCTTACCTTAATTAATAGATTTTTTTTATTAAGATATTTTAACTGACCAAATAATTTATGCCTTTTATTAGTTATTGATGTTTGGCCTATATCTGTTCCAGTTACTCTGTTTTAACAAATGGTTCTCTTGTCGTGTTGGGTGTAACTAAACAAGATGAAGGCCTCTATTCATGTGTGGGAATAAGAGGTGAAAGTACGGAAGTTCCTCAAATATTTTCAGCTCAATTACACTTAGCATGTAAGTATTAATAAAATAAAAATCAAATTTAAAAAATAATTCTCTATAAAATATCTTATTCTTCTTTCAACATATTTCTTTTAAGATCTGAAAGAGACTGATAACCAAACATTGGAACCATGGGAAGGTGGCTTGCGATTGGTAGCTGAAGATTCTGATAATGAAATTGGATGTGTTGGATATGGACTACCTACTCCGACTGTCACTTGGTCAAGAGGAGGAACTGGAAATTTGCTCAAGCTGAAATCTGTTACTAAAGCTGACCAAGGAAACTATACTTGCATCATCTCAAATCTAGCAGGGACAACTACAGCAAATGTTAAAATAGTTGTTACTAGTAAGTCTTGGACCATTTTTATTGTTATCAGACTTAATGTTTCTACAGCTATTTTTTTGATCTTCAGATAGTCAATACAGGAAAATCTCCATTGTCCACTATTCAAATGACAAAAGAATTTTAATATGATGATATAACAGTAATTTAAATCCTATAATCCTTCTCCCGCACGACTTCCGATAAACTAATCTCTATTAGGTTTAAAAATATAATTATTTTAAAATATGTTAAATAATTTAAAATATTTTTAAAAGAATGACTGTGAAATTAGTAAAAATATAACAAAAAATTGTTTTTTTATAGCACGCCCTTCCATAGAACAGAATCCTATTCCAGTCATAGTCGATGAAGGCAACGATGCATTGTTTCATTGTGAATTCTCAGGAAACCATAAATACAGTACGGTCAGTTGGTATAAAGATGGCACCCTTGTAAAACCTGGTTCAAGATTTATCGAAAAAAGAGGATTCTTAAACATTACTCAGACTCAACCATTAGATGAAGGAGACTATTTATGTGTGGTTACTACTAAACCATATCCCCCTGTTTTCTCTAGCTCAGCATCACTGACTGTGAAAGGTAATAATATTTAATAGCTGAAGAATTTTATTTTGTAATAAACATAAGTTCAACTTTCCAAGCTCTGGTTCCTTAATTTTATTCACCAACTGAATCCTATAAACTATCATTTGATTCGGAATGGGTTAAGTTCTTTAAATAGGGATAAAGTTGATTAGAAAAACACAGAAAACATACCTTCACTAATGGTGATTATAAAAACAAGTGTTGTATAAATTAAAATGAAAAACATTATCCACAATTTTTTTTCAGAAGTAGATCAATCCGTTTATTGATTTTCTGAAAATATATGTAAAACAAAAAATTGTTTCTTCTATTCCCAACAATTTTTTTTTAATTCATGCTTAATTTAGCTGATACAAGTACATCAGTTTTATATCAGTATTTTTTTTATCTTTATTTATCATCATAAATAAATTTATTTCCTCTATTAATACTTCAGATAAAATATTTTTCATTAGAGTTCATTAAAGGGAAGTTTAATGGAATTAAAACTTCAGTGGCTTATAATGTCAATTCAATTTTGTGTTTTCAGAAAAATTAAAATTTGCTCCAAAACCTGTTAGTACACACTTGGAACTTGGTACACCCAAAAAAGTTCATTGCAAAGCCCACGGAGCTGCTCCTCCTTTTGTCAAATGGATAAAGGTAATCATTAATTTAAATTTTAATTAGTTTTTAACTACTTGTTTAAAATTGTGTCCTCTATTTTTTTAATATCCCTTTTTATTATATTTACAGGAGGGCTATGCAGAAGGTGAATTCCCTAGTCACATCTCTGATATCAATGGAACTTTACACTTCAACAAAGTACAGGCTGATGACAAAGGGAAATATACGTGCATTGCTTCCAACTTTCAAGGCATCATCAATGCTACAATCGATATAGATGTTGTTGGTATGTTTCTTTTTAATCTAATGTAATAAAATTTTAGGCAGTTCTTTTTAAAAAAAAAATTGAAATATAAAATTTATTTGTAATATTACTTGCATTCTAACTTCATCATATATTTCTTTTATTATTCTCAGACATTTTTTCTCATGATGTGAGACATACTTAATTTAAAAGGGTCATCAAACTATTTTTTTTTTTTTTTTAAAGTCTTGAAATAATTTTAATGATATCTTATTTTCTTAAAAATTATGTTATTCGCTGTTTTGGTGGTTTCAGTCAGTCCCAAGTTTACAGTTCTTCCACAAAATCCCACTTATGTATCAGAGAACTCAATGGTTATAATGGATTGCATGGCAGAAGGAGATCCGAAACCGGCTATACACTGGGATAAGAACTCAGATATGGAAAGCTTCGATAAAACTCGGTATGAAATTTTATTTCCACGTTATTTCTATATTTACTTTTACTAGTTTACTTACATAGAATTCATTTATTTTATTATAAGATAGCATTAATCTAACTTTTAAGGTTTTATTACAATTATTGCCAGTTTTTATTACAATTATTTTATTTAGCCAGTTATAACCTAGATGAATTTTCAGAAAGGGCAGTGGTTTGAGATCATTTTTTCTTTGTTTGGTATTTTAATATAGCTTCAGTTAAACTATATTAAAATACCAATCTGATTTTATGATCAGATTTTATTTTTGTATGATTTTTTTTTCGTTATCAGAGTTTAATATTATTCTGAGCCTTTATAAAAAATTAGTTATTATTTCCTACTAAGAAATTTTATATTTATCTAAGAATGCAAATTTATTTATTTTTTTGAATTGCTACAAGTATGTTTATTCTATTTATAAATTTGAAATACATAAGGGCTAAAGCTTTATAAAAACTTCTATGCTATAATAAGTTTAGTTCAAAAAATTTCCTTCGTATCAAAATTCATCAATTAATAATGAACCATTCCTAGCCACAGATGGACTTATATCTTAATATATAAATTGTTAATTTCTTAGAATATAAATTGTTAATTTCTTTAATTTATTATTACATTTTTATTGTTTGGTTCATTTTATTTCTACTTGAAACAGCATGAAATTAAGGGGAAAAAAACTATTATTTTTTTTTTCAGTTTTACTGTCCTGGAAAATGGTTCCCTCCTAATAACAGATGTTTTGATCTCCGATGAAGGAAAGTATGGCTGTACAGCTGGAAACAGTGGAGGATTAAAGAGATATGAAGTTTCTCTTGTTGTTCGAGGTATAATATATGGGTCTATTATTATTGATGTTTAAATAATAAACAAAATTAACACAGTTTAATATAAATTTAATTATGGCTATATTTCATGAAGTAAATTGTCTTCCTTTTTATATAATATTTTATTATAAACGATTATCACGTTTACATAATATCCATTCTTCAACACGTTTCATCAACGAAACAAAGGAATTTTAACTAAAATAGTCTTAATTTAAATGCTTAAAAAAATATCTGGTGTGTCACAACTTTTTTTACCTTTTAGGTGCAAAGCTACAAAAACTTGTAAGTTTTGAAAACAAAACTTGTTTTCTAACTTTTGTTTTATAAGTTTAGCTTTGTAAACAATTTAATTATCTTTCAAATGAGCGTTTCGAATGCACTGTACATTTGTACATACATACGTAAGATTTAGTGTTTGAGTTATTTTATTATTTAAGAAAAAAAATAAATGAGCTACCAAGGTACCATGCACAGAATAATTTAAAAACATGCGTACAATGAATGTTCAATACAATGTACCTTTGCTAATACTGGTCCGATTTTGATGAAATTTTCTTTGCAGAGTGTTTAATTACCTTTCAAATGTTCATCAGTCAATCAAATATATAATCAACAAAAAAATAAACAATAGATTCGTTGGACAAAATCAGTCCATCCATTCAAGATATAATCGTTGCACAGATAGACAGGCCATTGGCTCAAAATTCTTTTTTTGGACTCAGGAGAATGTGAAACACATAGATTCGTTGAAAACTGCACATACAAATTTTTACCCGATTACAATATTTTCCTTATCTAGTAGTGATAGGAAAGTAAAAATAATAAAAGTAAAAATCAAGAGTTCTCTAATCTATTAAAAATTATCCCACCTTTTTCATGTTTTGATTTGTTCAAAGTTCAAGTAGCTGAAATTTCTTCTAATGCCATGAAAAATGTTTGCCTCTAGATAGGTGTATAATCAGCTCTGAAAGTTTTTCCACTCTTAAGCTGTTATAAACCTCATATATTTCCATATCCAACATGTAATAAAATTATACTGGATTGATATGGGCCAACAAGATAATTAAATTATCTTTTAGGAAACTTTTGAAGGTTAAAGCTTTTATTTTTCTATTTCTATACAGGCTATGGAATTGAATTATCTACCTATTATTTACCTAACATTAGTGAGTTTTGTATAGTTAGTACTAAGCTATAAAATAAAAAAAAAATAATGTGAAACCATTATTGTTTTATAATATGGCTGCAATATAAATTTATGGCTATGTTTAAAATATTTAATCAGCTTTTATATGAACTATTTTTTAGGTTCTGAAGGGTACCGAGTTACTGATGGTAGTGACAGCGACAGTGGTGCAGTTTTGAGTAAAACTGTGGCAGTAACTTTAGGTGCAGCTGGGGCTTACATGGTACTTGTGATTGGCCTCATGGCATATTGTAGATGTCGCAGCCGTCGGAACAAACAAGCTTCTCTTGATCATCCGGATGCTGTCTGTTAGTGTTCACAAATATTTTTTCATTTTGTTATTATGTTTTGAAACATAGTTTCTAAGAGTAATGACAGTAGTTCGCATTTCTAAAATAATATTGATTTATACATTTTAATGATTAAATTTTAAAGGTGATGTTCTTATAGTCCCTGGTGATGGTGGTGAAGGAGGTAACGAGAGGAAGGGAAGAAATGGTGATTTAGTCGTTCAGAGCGATGGTGATGTTCCAAACCACTCTCATGCTTCCAATCATTCAAGCAAATATGGGAATTTGCCAGTGACTAGAGATCAGCTGTCTAATATGATGGTGTTAGGTAATTATAAAAAAATAATGCAGTTTGATGAAAGTAAAAATAAAGTAACAAACATTTCTAATTTATAATTTTACAGTAGACCTCTAATAATTTAATTTATGGATAGATCACTTTTAAACATTCAAAATTGTATAACATAGATTACGCAGTATAATTGTGAACCCAAGTACAACGCCAGATTAGCCAACAAATGCTTTTACCAGGGCAGGGAGATGATTCTTTTCAGAAAGAATAAACTTTGCATGATAGGCATGAATGAGAACCACTGATATAATATTCCATGTAAACAATTACTTTAAATATTTACATAAATGGCTAGTAAACATTAGTTGTTTATTTATTTTTAAAGCGTTTTATATTAATTATGATGCATTCTTCTCACTTTTTGGTAGATTATAATAAAATAAATTCCAGCCAATGAAAGCAGTTGACTCACAATTTTAAATTAATCACCAATGGTATAGATTAGATCGGCCAGTAATCTTCAAAAGTCTATTATATGCTTTACTGTATTTAAATTAAAAATAAATCTGGATAAAGTTGAATTGTGATATTATTATATCTATCGGGGATGGTAAAAAGGTCAAATGTCCAAAATACTAGTTTTACAGGAGAGCCAATTGTATGCATAGTAGTTCACTATAAATTGGTATTCCTCCTAATTCCTTTACATGAAATTTAATCATCTTCAACTTCCCTTAAATTTTATGTAAAGGAATTGGGAGAAATGCTGATTTACAATGAACTATTAGTAGTTTAGACATTAAATTGACTCCGCTGTAAAACTGGTATTTTGCACAATTTTTGCATCCCTCGACAGTTATTATCTTGCTGTAATTATTTCTATATTAAATACAAAATAAACTTGTGCCAATTAAAATAAGTGTCGTAACTATATTTTTTTAAATTTGTGAAGAATATATAAAAAAATAATATAAAAACAAAATACTTAAGAATGTTTCAATGTGATTGACTTATTTCTAGGAATCCTCTAGAAACTCTAGGAATCCATGTTTATGGATAAATAGCTTTATTATAGTCAGATGATACTGATAAATTATTTTGATATTATTATGTAATGTCACTATTACTAGATATCAATATGAATCATTGTTTTGTGTATCACTATTGTTGCGAATTACTATATTGGTAAACCGTCAGGCAAAGAATTGAGGGTTAGGTTTAGATGTAATATTAGGATAAGTGCATTAGGTTTCATCTCATTGACAGGTCTCAATACACAGAGGTATATTGGCAAATATTGTAAATGACAGTATAGACATCAAATCTCCAAGTTCATTAAGCCCATTATTATTATTATTAAATGATATTTGTATTTAGGAATAAAAAAAACAAAAAAAAACAATACTTTAAACAATGAATCAAATAAATTACTACAATTTATTTAGCAGCTTAAAACTTTAACAGTTTAAAACTAAAACCTTGGTTTAGCAATTAATTAATTTACTTCTTTTATCAACTTTTCACTAATATAACTAATGAATTCTAGGTCGGGGTCAATTTGGTGAGGTTTGCCTTGCTCAGGTGACACAGACTGAATCAGTTGTTATGGTGAAGGCTCTGCAAGAGACCAGAGATGAAGCAGTGTTAATAGAATTTAAAAGAGAACTTGATCTGTTTGGAAGGGTGGACCATCCAAATGTTGCTAAGCTTGTCGGTCTTTGTCAAGAACAACATCCTCATTACATGATTCTTCAATACACAGATTGGGTAAGTAATTATTTATATATTCTCTTGCCAAGCATTGTGAGATTTAAAATTTTTAAATATAAAAATACTGTATATATTTTTAGACATACTTATGTGTTTAAATGTATTTTGGGTTATAAATCTATAAACGAATTCAACAGCATCTCTATGAAAAAAATCAGTTGTCTGTTAAGTATGTTCACATAAAGAGGTATTTGGTAATCAGTCATATTTTTTTCTTTATAAGCCAAATTTGCTTCTTCTTCCACCTGAGTGTCCCTCCATCATTTTAGGGAACCTACCACGCTCCATTCTTTGTACGTGCCCCAGCAATCTTATCCTGGCACTCTTAATGGTGGAAACAATGTCGTGTGTTTCATACAGGTTCCTTTGTTCCTCATTGGTCTTCATCCACCAGCGATCCCCTTCTTTTGTAGGGCCAAAGATTCTTCTGAGAATTTTTCTCTCCCATCTGTTTAATAGCCTTTCATCATTAAGTGTCAATGTTCAGGACTCGCTTCCATACACAACCACTAGTTGCAGTACTGAACAGTACACTCTTATTTTGAGGACTCTGAATGTATCCTGAGTGCTATTCCCTTGTTGGGCCTTACAGCCACCTTCCATTCTTTTGGCATTTCGTTCTCTATTCACATTCACAGTATCAATTCATATATTTCCCTGTAAAGTGCTTCCCCTTCTAATTTGAGAGTTTCTGCTGGGATTTCATCAATTTCTTGTGATTTATTATTTTTTTAGTTCATTATAATGCCTTCTACTTCTTCAAGATCTGATGGCTCCAGCTCTATTTCTTCCTCTGCTGTTCCAAGTTCCCAACTTGTATCTTCTGGGTTTTCATTTGTGTTTAGCACATTTTTGAAGTTATCCTTTCACCTATCTATCACATCATTCTCGTCGCCCAAGAGTCAACCTTCCCCGTCTTTACAAAAGATATCCAGGGTTGAAAACATTTTTTTATTTGTTCCACTCTTCTGAGTGTACCTCATCCAGAGCTAATCTTGTCATTACTATTTTTTGTTTTTAAAACTATCGATAGTTCCGATACGATCGCAGCTAAACTATCAATACTCTCGATAGTTTGTTTGTTGCCAAATTTGTTGCCAGGTTGGTTTTTTCCCACCAGATTTAGATTATTTTTTTATCCTCTAGGGTTTTTTTAGGGCAAGAGAAGTTTTGGATTTTTTGGGGGGCTAAATGCGTTCACCATTATTATCTGATTAGAAACTAAAAATTAGAATGATTAGGAAAAAAAAGTTTGAAAACACCTAGAGTTTTTATTATTAACTTATTTTGCATGTATTTACTAAGTGTGCAGGGTAATAAGCTAATAAACAGATGTTCCCATGGCTAAGTATCACTTATTGTGATGTCACAGTCCTACATTCTAGTGATGAGACTGAATTAAAATATTCAATAAATAATGTGGTTAAACCTGAATGGCGACAATTTTGAACTAATAATTTTAGATTTTTTTTGTTTATTAAATGTTTATTTTTGATTCGTCTTGTTTTGTGTTGTTTTAAGTTCAATTTTAATCACTAATTTGGCCTGAGTTTATATATTATATAATTTATATATATCGAATTGAAGTAATATAAAAATGTTTGAAAAAATTGGACAAACCTTAAGTATATTTACATATACACATATATATATATATATATATATATATATATATATATATATATATATATATATATATATATATATATATATATATATACAAAAATAAGTACATACATCTTACCCTACGGCATAATTTTGGTTACATTAATAGAAAAAATTTAGGGTTAGAGTTAGTGGATTTAGGGGAAAATTTAGATATGTTTAGGCAGAAAATACATGACAGACATGGAAACACTGATTTTAAAAGAATTGGGCAGGGATGAGACATCCATAGAAAAATTCATTTTTCAGTCATTTATTGACTTTTTTCAAACTTCTTATTCAAGGTTCCATTTGTTTTCATTAGGTATGTTTTACCATTGTGTTATGTTTATGTGATATATTTTCATGAAAAAAACTAAGTAAAAATATACTTATGACTTCCTTTATTTTCCCCCCTTAAAATAATTACATCGGATGTATCTAGAAATTAAGTTTTGGATGTTATTACTGCTATAAACCAATTTTATAAACACTTTTTTTGATTTTCGGTAGTACTATCGATAGTTCTAAGAACTATAGATAATTCCCATAGTTTAAAACTATGGGCAGTTCCGATAATTTTACATCACTACTACAATTACAATTATTTTTATGTCAATATACTATATGACACATGGCATAAGTAATATCAATAATTATTTCTCTTATGCGCTTTACATATGAGACAAAGATTGACATTTACTGGGTGAACAAAGCTATATATATATATATATATATATATATATATATATATATATATATATATATATATGTGTGTGTGTGTATGTGTGTGTGTGTTACCAAATGATGTGGATCTTGAATGTGGATGAAGTATTACGGGAGCTCTTAAGATGTCTGCTTCGGTCGCTGGTCCCACAACAATAGCTACTCTCCCTTTTTTGTCCGTTACCCCATCTACAGGTTTCAAATGGCGAACTGCCATTTAGATTCTCCAATACGAATGGACCATTTATGATTTTCAGAAGTTTTCATTTGATCAAAATCTCTTCAATTACTTTTTATTTTCTCAGATCAGATTTATTGTCGAAGAATTGAAAAAATAATGATTTTCACCCACTCGATCATTATGGCAGTGGTTCTGTTGAAGTCCAAAATAGAGCCGCCATGTTTTTAAATGAAGGCATCTATTTTGGTTCCATCTATGATGACATTTTTCATTATAACTTTTGATGATTGCAATCAGGATAAATAAATGTATTATTTTCCTGAGAATCCCTATTTCCAAATACTAAATCTAATTTAAGATACCTAAAAACAATTATTTACTACGTACATAAAATCTGAAAAAAATGTGTATATTACAATATACACACACACACACACATATATATATGTATATATATATATATATATATATATATATATATATATATATAATTTTTTTTTTTTTAAATAATATTTCATGTTTATAAATCCATCATCAGGAATAACAGTAATAAAAGGATAAAAATCATTGATTCTAACAACCAATTTTAAAGATATGAGACTATAGTTTTATAAAGAAAAATAACTGTCTATTCCAACCCCCGGAAATAAAAATGTATTGATTTTTTAACTTTCTTTTATAATTTTAAGCATCATAGAAATATCCCCCCAAGTCTATACAAATTTTTCAATTTTATTTTTAATAAATTTCTGTACCGAGCCATGATCTAAATTCAATCCACCCGGGTCATACACTTTAAATGTACTCCAAAAGCATAAGGGTTAAATTCCAAACATTACATTACATTACACCCTGTATAGGTGCATGTCTGATATATGTTAAAATGTGGGAAATATTCAAAATCAATAGGAAATCATTCCATCTATTGGTGGCAAACCGGGTGGCGTTATTGCTTAAACACTTTAATGGGGTATTAACTTGTGCATTGTATTCAAGATTGGATTTTTGAGCAACAAAGAATCTGGGATTCTGACTTTCATCCTCTTTTTGACTTAACCGTCCAATCTCATGTTTGTATAGCGATTCTATTTTCACAAACATGTTTTTAGTTTTACTTCCTTCCATGAGACAGTCATCAAATTTTTTGGATAATTCGGAGTCATTTCTATGAGCTACATTAATTTTTTCTAATGTTTCAGCGTTTTGTGAGCTCAATTTTAAGGTTAAATTAGTTTCAACCAATTCATCTTTAATTATTTTTAGTCCCGATTCACTTCTTTCTGGTATCATTGAATTATTTGTTTTATTCTCATTTTCTAAATTTAGTTCATCACTTATAAAATTAAAAGTTTTAAATTCTTCATTTAAATTATCAAATTTGTTATTTAAATTATCAAATTTTTTATCGACTTTTGTATCGAATTTTTTTAAAATCATTTTTAAGTTTCTGACTTATTTTATCCATGTCACGGTCTCTTCCTGATTATCTAATAGAACTACATCCCCATCTGATTTTCCCATAATCACATCTTTAGGGTCTCGATCCCCAGTCTGATTTTCCTGGTCCTTTTCCATAATTTTCAATTTGTAAAGAAAAATTTAACACTTTAAAAATTCCCGTGAGTTGCATCCTGATTGTTGTGACCTAATTTTTAACGAATAAGGCCACGGGTTATTGGGCGACAAATATGTAAAGTTTCGGTTTTTGGAAAATAAATAAATAAACTTATTTTCACTTTTTTATATATATATTTGTTTTATATAACTTTGACTCTATTCTCAGGGTGCGTTACTAGACAATCAGGCATACACTCACACAAAACTATTACTAATACAAAACATAATAAAATGTGAAGCGTCAATAATTCTTATATTTAACACTTTCTTCTTTGAAGAACGACGACTGTGGTCTATGGGATATAATTTAAGTGTGTTACAAAATGATGTGGATCTTGAATGTCGATGAAGTATTACGGGAGCTCTTAAGATGTCTGCTTCGGTCGCTGGTCCCACAACAATAGCTACTCTCCCTTTTTTGTCCGTTACCCCATCTACAGGTTTCAAAATGGCGAACTGCCATTTTGATTCTCCAATACGAATGGACCATTTATGATTTTCAGAAGTTTTCATTTGATCAAAATCTCTTCAATTTCTTTTTATTTTCTCAGATCAGATTTATTGTCGAAGAATTGAAAAAATAATGATTTTCACCCACTCGATCATTATGGCAGTGGTTCTGTTGAAGTCCAAAATAGAGCCGCCATGTTTTTAAATGAAGGCGTCTATTTTGGTTCCATCTATGATGACAAACACACTTTTCATTATAATTTTTGATGATTGCAGTCAGGATAAATAAATGTATTATTTTCCTGAGAATCCCTATTTCCAAATACTAAATCTAATTTAAGATACCTAAAAACAATTATTTACTACGTACATAAAATCTGAAAAAATGTGTATATTACAATATATATATACACACACCACAATGGCTTTGGCCCCATTGAAACTCCACTTCAGTCCCTTATGTTTAAAGTAGAGTAGTTACATTACATGTACTAATAGTTTCTTTTAAGGATTAATAATAATTTAAAAAAATTACTGATTCTATATATTTATTTTTTACTAATTATTAAATACAAAAAATAAATAAACAAACAAAACTGATTGTTAGATATAAAAAATAAGTATAATTTTAAATGCATGTAAAAGCATTATTATAATTAATTAATCATAATATATATCTCTTGACTCATAGCTGCAAGAGAGAATGGTTTATTTTTATAAATTATTATTTAATACCTGTTTTAAAAATTATTTTAGGGTGACCTCAAGCAAATGCTGTTGGCTTCTAAGGCAGATCGGAAAGATAAACCTAAGCCACCAGAATTGACATCACGTGTCTTATTGGGTCTGGTACAGCAAATCTGCCTCGGAATGGAATCTCTTTCTAATCACAGATTAGTTCACAAAGATTTAGCAGCAAGAAATTGTTTGGTTGGATCTGATTTATCAGTTAAAGTATCTCTGTCTGCCCTTTCGAAGGATGTTTACCGCAAGGAATATTTTCTTCATCGAAATCAAGTAAGTATTTAGATATAATTTAATTTCTTAAAATTTTTATCATTTTAAAAAATATTTCAAACTTAGTATTTTTTATTTGATTTTTCTATTAATATATTTCTGAAATTGGCTGCATATCGTATGATAATCATTTCAATAAAATCTTTTTACCTCGGCACTGATAAAATATCTTTGTTGTTTCATAAAGCTATAATTTAAATGCATTAAAAAAATTTCTACAACATTCTAAAATTGGCTAGTTTGCTTGATAACAATTGCAAACATTGAGATTTAAACTGTTACGTTTAATATTAAAGAAAATATCTCCACCAGCAGATTACCTTTCAGAGCTTCCCATAGTTAAATAATCTATAGATATTTAGATTTTGTTCTTTTATACTCTATATCAGAGTACCAACTATGGCCCATGGACAAATCTAGCCAAATTTTTTCATCAATTACTTGTTAATGAATATTAGTCCGGAGGCAAACTGACTTGGTGGGAAGTTTTCCAATGTACTTCTGCGGGTGTTGTTTAATGCTTGGTACTTCACAAGATATTTCAGCTTATAACAGAGCTTTGCCAGTGAAGTTCATTAGTCAAGTATATTTATCTAACACTTTGATTGTGTATATTGATGAGGCAGTATTATAGTTTTTTACCAAAAAACAGTTTTATGATGAACGTTTGCCACCAAGAGAAGCACTTCAACCAGCAATTGAAAGAGCAAATATGCAGGCTATGATATGGAATTAATGTTTAATACCCAGTAATAGCATCTCCACAAGAACATGACTGGAAGAAAGTTGAGGATAAGTGCTGAAATATCTGGTGAAGTACCAAGATTAGCTAAGCATTAAACAACACCTGTAGAAGTACATTGGAAAACTTCCCACCAATTCAGTTTGCCTTTGTTTGAAAAACAACTGGTGGTGTCACAACCGGATAATGAATGTAATCCTGGTAATGCTGATGCTTTTAAAGGACCCAGAACAATATAAATAGGTTGTGTGCATGAAACCTTGTGCTCCACCATTCCTTTTGGATGTCAATAGGTGTGGATGTAAGCAAAAAAGATGTAACTAATCATCTATTTTTGTTAGAAACCAATTGAAATGCACAGAAATGTGCTAATACAATGATTATTGGGGATTGTGTGACAATGTTGGTTCCATTACTGACGATGAGGACACTTATTATCAAAATGATTATGATGATGAAAATGTCGATTTTATTGATTAAAGTAGCATTTAAAACCAGTTGCTATCGCAGGATTGTTATAGTGCTTCGAAAACTTTTTTTTCTCGGTTTCATTTCCATTTCGTACTTTGTGATACCCCATACATCTGATTCCATCATTTAAAGTAATGAAGTTTGATCTTTTCAACAATTTAGTGGCTTTTTTGAATTCTAAAACCAAAAAAAAACATATAACTTGAGATATCATATGACCTAAGTAGAAGGAATTTATAATACCCTTTACAGAGGCAGCAGTCTTGGATGCCATGTTGAATATCTCAATATATGTATGTAATTAGGTTTTCCCAATACTTTATGTTCATTTTCAAAATTAATTTAGGAAAGTTTAAGTAAATAGCTTTTAATATTAGTTTTATATCAATATAAAAGTAAGTATTTGTTTGGGGTCATTAATTTATTGTATTAGGATCCTGAGGAAGGATGTTTAGAGTACGTGTTCAACTACTGATAAGATTTATTAGTGAATTTATTAATAAGTATTTTTTTTCTTATAGTTATTACCAGTGAGGTGGCTACCCTACGAAGTCGTTTCGGAAGATGATTATTCAACAAAATCAGATGTGTTCTCTTTTGGAGTAACTGCTTGGGAAATTTTCTCTCTTGGAAATTTACCTCATGGTGGTAGATCTGACCAGGAAGTTCTTTCAAGTCTGGAATCAGGAGACAATGGACTTCCTTTGCCCGCTTCGTCACCTGATGCATTGCAATCTCTTATAGATAAATGTAGAGCAAAGTGTCCAAATGATCGTCCAGTATTCTCAACGATTGCTCTTCAACTTGCTGATATAATAAATCAAACTGACTGAAACTAATCTAAGTTCCTTTTCTATAATTGGATGTGTCCTTATACATATATTTATTTGAGCTGTTTTGAATGTTTTTTTTACAATTTTATAGTAAATTTTCTAATGGTTATTTAGGTTAGATTGCATAAACTGGGTTTGTTTTTTAATTTTTAAAGTGGAAAGTTGGTAATAGTCATTTTTTGTCCTTTAATGTTTGTTTTGAATGTATGGGCTTCCAAAAAAGATTTTTGATAATTTTTTATTGATATAAACATTTTTTTGTTACATTTAACCTGAGTAAATAAGAGGAAACAGCCCAACATGAAAAGAAAAATTGAATATTTCAGTTTAATAATTTTTTTGACAACTCTAAAACAAAACAGAATTTAAATAATTAAGAAACTTATCTCACCAATATTATGATTATTTATTTATTTTCACATAAATTTTAAAATAATATTTTACTAAGTTTTGGTGTTTAAAATTTTATATAGATTTTTATAAATAACTCTTCAACATAATTAAAAAATATGATATTTGTTTATTTGATGAACTTTTATCATATTGGCTCACAAATGCAAGAAGTGAGGAAAAATCTACCAATTTCTAAATATTCTGGATGTGACCATGAAAAAGTTTTGGTTGCAGTTCTATTTTGAATTGTAGTATTTATTCAATCTAAAAGAGGATTGAGGGGTCACAATCAATTCTTCCTGATAGCGCTAAAATTGCTTAATAATCTTCTGATGGATATGGTTTATAAATTTTTTTTTTTGAAAATATGTAATAATAAGCATTACAGAGGAGCGCTGGATATTAACTTTTGCATTTAAATAACTTTCTTGATTGCGATATAATAATTGTAATATGTCAAAAATGCTTTGTTGTTACTTCTTTATTAAATAAAAGTGAATGTGATTATAACATTTGTCAAATGTGTTGTAAATTAATGTTAATACATACATGAGGATATTCTCAAACACAAAATTCTAAGTCAGAGGCACATGTTTTGATGCAGATATTATGCCTGTCCTCGAATAATCTTTAATATAATAACTTTGAATATTGAATTTTTAAAATCAATGTATTACTGTAGTGAACAATTTTTTTTTATATGATGTTTGCTTATATATAAATGTTTTTATGTATCAAATGTTTTATATTAATTTCTAGTCAACTTGTTTATATGTATTTTGTACGAAATAGAGTAAAGTAAAAATTAAAAAAAATGTCCTGATTCACTTTGTGAACTAAACATTTTTATATATATGTAATTTTGAAAATTTTAATACTTATTTTCGACTTATTACTATTACTTATAGTGATATTCGTTTTATAATATTTAGTGTTCGAAATCCAAAAAGCCTATGAGCACTGTAAATATATTTTATCATGTGTACATATCATTTAGTATAATATAATAATTTTGTATGTCTTTTATACATTCAAATTAAATTGTGTTAATGTGTTTTTTATTATAACTATTTTTTATTCTACAAAGAAAACCTACATTTTCCTATTACTTTATAACTATAATTGTAAAACCACGATCATTTGAACCCAATGGAATAATCAAACAAATCATCTATTTCTATTTATTTCATTTTTCAAAAATGATGAATGAGAAAATAATTTCAAAGCTACTGGTAATGATAATAGAGGTGGAACAAGTTCAGGAAGTGTGCGTATTAGTCCTTTTTGCCTCCCCCACAATTACCAAGCGTGGTTATGCTCTAGATATGTTTATGCAGGGCATTCTTTGTAGCCAACTGATAATTCATGGAAAGCTCTATTCAGGGTCTACTATACTAATGCTCCATATTATAATCTTGATCTTATGGAAGCTGCATATGCCTTATGCATGACTCTGGTTAAAAATCTAGCTCTCGTGCAAAGTTATACTGACTTGACAAAAGACTCGGATTGCCTTCTGTTTTTGATGTCCCTAATTAAGTCTCCTATCATATCATTCCTATAAATTCAACATTTTGACTTTATCCTCTTTATCGAAGAAGGTTAAGAGTCTTAATGGCATACAATTTACATTTATAAGTAAAAAAAATCAATTCTGTCTGTCGGACTCAAGCACATTATTGTGCGGCAATCATTAACTACATAAAATCATATCACTACTTTGGAAGAAGATAGGCACAACTAAAAAATGAATGATTTTCCAATTTTTGTGTAATCGTAATCAACTGAATGATTATTTTGTTTATGATGAAGAGAGCCACAAAAAATATTTATGGACTAAAAAATACCTTACTCAAGTTACCTCCAAGCATTTACTTGCAAATTGGTTCAAGAAACTATTCATACAAATGTAAGGAAACCTGTAATAATCAGTTAAAATTTGATGAAAGCTTCAAGTGTCGTTTTCTCAAAAGTATAACTTTTGGAGTTGTGCCGGTCTTCTTCCAAGATAGCGAGCGATATGATACTTTTTTCTGATATTATCTATCAACATACCTATTTTGAGTGTTCCATCATCATCTGGAAAGCCCTGAGTATAAATACCAGCAATCATAAATGGAATCTTTGAAGAAGGCTGTCCATTACTAAGCACCAGGGCAGTAGCGAGAGGCATCCCATATTTGCTTGAGCCTACAGTCTGACTGATTCCTTCTCCTAGAAAAAGTAAACATCCATTTGTAAAAACAATTCTAACTCACCTTGCTAATATTAGGGGAGAGAGAGAGAGAGAGATAGAGCAGATAAGTCCATTAATCCTTTGATGACAGGTGGTGACTGCTACAGCAGTTTATCAGGTGGAGGGTTTAGGGGACTGTCTACTACTGGAGTAGTCGAGCTGTCTCTCCCTTTTCTGCTGTCTCTGACAATGGTATTCTGCTGAGACATTTCGACCTTGAAACCATCTAGTCATGTTTTAGAGAGTTTATAGTACCTTTCCTGGCAGATAAGGTGTGAATTGAGTTTAGATAGCTGGAGTGGCCTCAAATGCCTAGCACCGACCGTCATCAACTTTCCATGATCATCGTAAACCTGTAGGTAGTAAAAGGGTTATTTTGAAAGGAAAAAAAAAATGGAGAGTAACAATAGATGATGACATTTAAAAACCGTAAGAGTTCAATTATGACAAATTCTCTATAATGATTGACTCTCTTGATTTTCCCAATCAAGTAATGCAATGCAGTCCTGGGTAGGGAATATTGGATCTTCCCTGGAGATAAGAGTGCTAGTTTGGGTGAAGGGGATGGACCTGCTTGTTAAGTGTATTACTATCAATGTCTCAAACAGGAAGGATAGGCTTACAAGGTCTAAAAGAGGAAGGAAATAGATTGGTAGACCTTAGCAACAATATTTTCTTCTTTCTCATTCTTAGCAATAAAGGCTATTTTTAGAATCCATCGTAACTCAGGTACATTGCCTGGTGTAAAAGAGACCTGAGAGGCCTTCAAGGAGCATACATGAAAGATTAACATCTGTATCTGGAGCCTTGTACATCATACGTACTACCATTGGATGACTGATTCTGCAAGAGCCCATTTTTTTTCACTAATAAGGTTATCTGTCTCTGTCAATAATGGGAGACCTTGCTGAGTTTATCATCTTACAACCACCTCCATTAGGTGAATTTCCACATGCCATCAGATCTCCTTAAAACACCTAGTGGCTGCTTACTATTGCTGCTGAAAAGCTTGAATTGATGAGCTGGTTCATTCGTATGATTTCATTCGTATTTTTAATATTTCTACAGAATTCACACCAGCCATGGCTTATTTAATTCTCTTTTTATTAAATAGAGAGAGCACGGTAATTACTCCAGTCTGCTTCCTCCTTTGACTTATAGATCTTGTTAAAGACCTTTTGTTATTTTCTGTGACTTAGTTAGGTCAGTGCTGATAAACATCTGACCTTTTTGGAGGATGTATACCTTAAGAGACAGAACTCTCAGAAGTCAACTGTACTCTGGGGTGGCATGTTCCCTAATATATCTCTGAAAAGGTACAAGATCATAAGATTTAACTTAAACAATTCTATAAACAGGATACTATATTTCATATAATTTTCCTTTAGATCTAAGGGAATGCTTAGAAAGAGCTTGCACCAAAAAATACAGATTTTATTTTAAGTATTATTTCTTATAACACAATCAGCAATTTTCTAAAGAAAAGAAACAGTACATAAGAGACTTATCAGTACCAAAAGTACAAGATCACCTTTGGACTTCTGGTAAAAGATTTTTAAAGAATATTACCCAAATTTCATATGTAATTTTATTTTTCTGTGTCAATAGACACAGAACATTACAAACAACATTACAAAATAGATAGTAAATATTTAAAAAATTTACTAAGCTAATAACCATGTTCACTATGATTAATTTCTAAAAACCGGTCTTTGGAGAAATAAGCTGGTAAATTTTGTATTTTGAAAGCTCCTTGTTTCTAATATAAGCCATTTACAAACAATTAACAGTCAAAAAATAATAACCAGATGGTGAACTAAACTATTTTCCTCTAAAGTTGAATTAAAATATTTATTTCCAAATAATACAGCCATAATTTTTAGCTAATGGGTATTTTAAGTTTTCTAAACATTTTTTCACAGGAAATTACTAAAATAAAAATTGTAAATCCTATTGTGGATGTAAGCTACATAAGGTACTACGTACATAGGAGAGCGATTTTGAATGAAAATAGTACTTTTCAAGCTAATACTAACTTTGGTTCAGCAAGAGTGAAATCAACCCACAACAGTAAAGTTATGTAGAATACATTTTCCTTCATGCAGTTATAAACAATAAATCATATGTACATCACTGAAAATTCCTGGTATGCATGAATTCTTCATTGAATATGAAATGGCATCAAATTTTCTGTCTATTCATTTATTTTGACAAAATGCAGGAATACTACAGAACTTCATGGGTGAATAACTCCCTATTTATTATTAGTGAATAGCAAGCAAGCAACATGACTTATGAAACATTACTTCTAGAAATCACATCTGAGTTATGCCTTAAATAAAAACTTGCTGTCTATAATGTAGGAGGAAGGTGGGCACCCAAGGAACACTTTTTGGATAAGGAATTTTTTAAAATCAGGGTTAGCTCTCTGTAATCATTTGAAAAATTCTAATTAATCATTAAGTATCAGGCTACCAGTTCCAGACCATAGTCAATGTTTTGCTATATTTAGGTTTGAATAAAAAGAAAAATTGTCCCTGTGTACATGCTTGATGACCTCAGGGACAAGTGGTGTTTTACCAGAGAGCATCCCTGAAAACTAAAAAAAAAAAAATTCTTTTAAGGCTTTTGAAAAAAAAAACTGATGTTGACTACAATTTTTATCTAATTAAAATAACATTATTATAAATAAAAACCAAACTGATAAATATTTTTTATTACTTTTTTTGGAACATGATTTTCAAATCACCTTTTGTTAATGAGGAACAATTAGTTTGCTCATAAGTAATTTAACTTCAGTTGTGGGACCATATTGTACCAAGGGATACAGGAAGTCACTGTTCTCTCGTACATCGACGTTTACTTTCCCCCCAAAAAATTTAAATACTGCACTGACCAATCAACACCTTTTGTCATTCTATAGCTAAATAAAACCAGTTTCATAAAAAGGTATTGTTCTGTATATTAAACTAGTATTGTCAAGGTGAGTAAGTTATAAGTTGATACAATATTATTAATCATTAGAATCCAAAACACTTAACCGGCTTCTGACAGGCAACTGATGGCTCAGAGAATCCCAGGTTTAGGCTGGAGTCAGGTCAGGTAAAGAGCAAATTTTCCAAGTGAGAGAAAAAAAAAAAAACATTTTCTTAGAACATGGAAAATCCCCCCTTGTTCCCGGGTACAACACCTTCCCTGATAGCCTAGAGGGCATACTTGCAATCAACTTGAAGTGTGACTCCCATTCATGACTCAAACCTGTTAAAATAGCTATTTTGCATTATCCTCCTTTTAATTACATTTTCTTATACAAGAATACTTTTCATAGCACTTAATATTTTTATTAATTAAGGAGGAAACTGTGTTAATGCAATAATGTATTAAATTGTAAAAATAATTCTATTTAAATATAAAAATTTAAATTTTTCTGTTCTTTCTGAGACTTTCTGTTCCTTTCTTATTTAGGGGCACATTATATTGCTGGTGTCTATAGAAAGATAGACCAATCCGTACATTATTTGGGGAGTCTACAATTATAATAGTCTAAAATTATAATTTATCATTAAAAAAAACATCTACCCTTGCATAATTGCTACTTCAAACAGAAAAAAGTAAATAAAAACCTTTTATGTTATCGATTCATGATTTCTTCCAGTTTAAAAGAGAGAAGGTGGTTATATCCATCAATCCATCAATCCATCATCCAGAATCAAAAGGAAACAGCAAATCAAAATGTTTGTTCTGGATAATTTGTGTCTAATAACTAATATTAGATATGACAAGAGATTGATTTTATGGTACATCAGATGAGAGATTGTGAGGTACCTAATATGCCAAAGTGTCTATAAAAAACCTAAACAATGAGTTGTTTTTAGTACAAGCCGATGTTTCGGGACAAATATTTGGTTCATAATCAGTGCAGGCAGTATGTAACACAACTTTCATCTTTGATTAAAAAAAAAAACATATTTGATATAGTTTTGCGTAATACAAGTCTTCCCCATAATGTTTGGATCAAAACGTCGGCTTGTAATAAAAGCTTAACTCAGCGTTTTATTTTTGTTTGGTCATTTTTAATAATTACCTTTAAATCTATAATCCTAATAACTATAATAAAAGATGATAGGACGTTAGAAGTCCAACAAGGTTGTTCATGTTCCACAACAGTTAACTGCTATTTCGCTTGATATGCCTATTGGATTTGCCTAATTCTTGACGGCTGCACGCCGGCATTACTGAGTACAAGTAAAAAACATTATAAGACGATTTTAAATTCGTATTCCTTTATTTTTGAACATATTATAAATCTAAGTTTTTAGAAACAGCTAAACCGAAACAACAGACAGTTCTACCAACACACACAGATACTTCATCACTGAAATCAGGTAACTGATTCTAAAGCAAAATTAACTTCGTAAAATCAATATCTAGTTTAGAAAGCATATAATTTCAACAAGAAAGGTAAAAAATAAAACAATATAAGAAACAGAGCTGTAATTTGGAATACTTTCAACACTCTTATATTCCCCCTCCTCACCCATTCCTTATCGGGTTATACAATGTAAATATTGGATTAATATTAATAAATTATATTCCCTAATAGTTGAAATTATCAACACATAAAAATTTACATTCTAGTCGAATATATTGTTTAGTTTACATACGCAGTTTATATAACCATGATATTAATTATAAATAAACAGTTTGATTCATCCATCCAACTCCGGATAGTAATACAGTTCTTAACTTGATATTTTGTTTAATAACATGCTCAAGATTTAAACATAAATTTACCTAAATTTTTGTCAAGCTAAAATTTACTTATTGTTTTAGTTCCTAGATGTTGGCAATGTTGACTAGATTCTTTTTGTCTTCTCTCTTGCACAGAAATTACGGATAAAATTTTTTTTTTTTATTTTTATTTTTTTTTTAGCTCATAACGTTTTAATTACAGTTTATTGATAACAAACTTTAGAAAGGTTTCTTAGCAGTTTGTTGGGTAATTTTTTATTAATTACATATCTTTCTCGTTGTAGTAAATGAATGGCCTCTTCTGCAAATAGCATATTCTTGATTACTTATACGAATTTTGGATGATATTCTAATAGCTTTTAATTTCTTCCTTATTAAGATTGCCTATTAATCAAACTTTCTTGCACTAGTTTATTTTGTATTACCCGCAAAGAATATTCACTTAACTTATTAAATAAAATAATACTTTTATTAGGATATTTAGCTAATTATTTACAACTAATTAAACCTTAAATTACTTCTACTAACAGGTTTCTTATATTCTAGGTCTTATTTTACTACTTACTTTTTAAATTTTTTTGCTAGCTTTGCGAAATTTTGGGAAGAAAAAATAACCATATAAATTATGCAACAACCCAACAAAGAAATAAACCTCTTTTGCTATAAGTTTTTTTTTTTTAATAGGAGGAAAAATGTTTTTAAATAGCTTTTGATTTCATTAGTTCTTGTTCTTACATAAACTTTTTTCAGGCAGCTACTTTTACATAATTTATTTTTATAAATTTGTTCCAGTTAAATGCTTTTATGTATTGTTTTAGATTCATTACAGCAAATTTTATATATTTTTTGAGTTCATGTCTGAAAATAATTTTATATATATTTTATTTTTCAGAGTGAGTTTCTTTACCTGGAACAGGAACTTCATTTTATTGAACTCGACTAACATATCAGGTCAGTAAGCATGCAAACAATTTAATTTTGATTAAATTTGAAGTTATAAATCAATTAATAAATCAGTTGTAATTATGAATAAGTAAGTTATAAATTTCATTCTAATAATGCTACTTCTATAGACAATGTATATATATATATATATATATATATATATATATATATATAAAATATATATATATACACACATATATACTCCTCGTATTCTCTCTTGTCTTTCCCCTCTTTGACTATGGCTATGTGGTATATGGGGGCCTCTCGAATGTGTTCGAGGATAGACTAAAGCGGATTATGAACTGATTTTTAAGATTTGTCTTCGGTACCTCGAGAAGGGCTCATGTGTCGCACCTTTATGGCAAGTTAAAGTGGCTCTTCCCCTCCAACCGTATATAATATTTCATCGGATCTTTCCTATACCAAACTATCACCATCCACCACCCTTCCTATAACTACAGCCTCCTTCAATTGAAATCCTCAGACCACGCACAGGAAACAAGATCACGCCTTTCTGACCTCTATACCTCTTCCCACAGAACCAAAACATTCGAATCAGTTGACATCCACATGATGGTATAGAAGGATCAATCTAATCAATCCTGCTAATTACAAAATTTCAATTTAAGATTAACTTCTAGATCAGAAGTTTTCTTCTCTTTTTCTTTTTTTAATTTTTTTTTTGTTCACATAAATATATTGCATTGCACAAGATATTGCAATGCATTAAGAAAAAACTATGTCCATAAGTAATTTTTTAAGATTATAAAGGAGATTTTTGATTAATTTAAAATTCAAACTGTTTTCATTAAATTCAAGGATCTTAAATTCACAGGAAATGTAAAAGAACTCGATCTTCATTTGAAAACATTTGTTCATTTTTCTGTCATAAAAAGATTGAGAGAACTGCTTTTTTTTTTACACCATACCCTCCCTTAAAGGCAATATTGGTGTTGTTGAAGAACTACTTTCTTTGAATAACATTGTATTGGATTGAAATATGCCACTAAAAATTCATTGAATCCATTTTTATTTGGAACTTCCCTCCTCTCCTCTCCCCAATCTGGTTGACATTTCAGATAGATATGGTAAGCACTTCCATTAAGATATTGCCTTAATGGAGATAAGGTATAGTGGTAAAAATGGAATATCTGAAGATGCTATAAGAATCTGTTCCATTAGATATAGCAAAAATATAAAAGTAAACAAGCTAAACTGACCATCTTTAGTAAATTTTATTTATTTATTTTTTTTAATGTATTTCGGCTTTTCAACATTTTTTTAAGACTTCATTTTCCTCAAAAATTTTTCCTGATAAAAAATGTTTACTTTGGATTCAGATTCAGCACTAATTTATACTTTTTGAGTATGTTAAACTAACAGTTTATGAATGTTGGGGATGTGTCGTTCTTCTTTTATTAATGTTGCCATACAAACTAGTTTTTTTTTTTATGTAATACATTATCAAATAAATTTCACCTTAATCCTACTTCAATTAGAAAGAGAAAAGAGACTAGGTATAAAATAAACTTCAGTTTACAAAGAATCTCAAATAATATTTTAAATTTCAAATATTTGCATATTATCTAATAAAATACATAAACACAAAACAATTATATATTTATATATAATATATATATATATATATATATATATATATATATATATATATATATAGCAATCAAATTATACATAAATGGTAAACAATAATATTTATTATCATCTGTAATAATAGGCCAACTTATTGCCACTATTGAATTTTCCCCAAGAAAACTTTTGATTTGTATTTCATATGGTATAATTCATCATTTCATCTTTTTCATATATTCAGGTGATTACATACATATACAAAATATCAAATAGAAGGCATTTCCAATACAATGAATTATATAGTTTAAACCTTCTTAATAAAAAAAAAAAAACCTATAAAGATCAAAAACATGAAAATGAATCAAATTTGATTGAGCTATTCAAGATCTGTTATATTTTGTAGCAAAATCATAACTGACAAACATAGTGTTATATCCTTTCAGTAATTTAGACTATTTACATGTATTTTGATCCTTTATGGGTACAGTATTAACTTGATCTATTTAAGTTATTTCAAACCTCTAAAAGTATTTAATTTGTTATGTGACCAGTATTGAATCACAGAAACATTTTATTGCCTCTAGTTTAATGCATCATTAAAGAAGTATATTTCATTATATACTATATAGAATCTATTATATATTTACAAGTAAGGGTTAAAACGTCACAGCATACAAATTAATATACATCATTTAAGCACTTTTTAATGACAGTAAGTTGAATCATACTTATTTACATAATATTACCTTTGATTATACAAATAGTAGTTCATAGATTGAGACGATCTTAAGTTAAAACAGTCATTTATTTCTGTATAAGATCTGAAGATCACTTTTTCATTTTTTTCATTAAAATGTACACTTGCATTAGACATTTTAATTTCTTTAAAAACATTTTTTGGTTTAAGTATGTTTTGTTTTAACATACCAATTGTATTGATTGATTTTTAAACATTTCATCTAGTGACTTGTGTTATTTCTCAATCTCAGTTGTAATTTTCATTTACGATGGTCCCAACTTGAATTGTAAAACCATGAGCTATTGTCTTCTCTTTTTCCCCAAGAACTATCCATGCTGTTCTCCTGAAAAAAAAATTAAACTAAATAAGTTGTTTTAATGTGAACTAAGTTCTAGCCAAAAAATCATTTGGGTACCCTTCAATTACTCCTTTTTAAAATAATAAAAAAATGCAACAATGTACAATACTTAATAAATATTGTTAGTTATTGTATAGAGGTGCATGGTTATTCGTTTTTCTGTTGAATATATAAACGGTTACAATGTTAACTAAAGTTTGTAATCTACCATAAATAATATATATCAGCGCTTGAAAGGTCTTTTCTGAACCTTGGAATACATAAACCATTCTGCAGCACATCACAAATAAAAATAAACAAAATTCCTATTGTTTAAAGTTTAATGTGGTTAATTTAATATAGCTTTTACTTAGAACTTGATAAATTTAATGTAGTTCTTACTGCAAAAATATAACTTAATTTTAATCAAAATTATTTATTTTTTTATTAAAAGAAGTGGGTTAGGCTTGTGGATTCTGGGGTTGGGGATCATTCTGGGTCACACCCAGTTTTTATAAAGTGGGTACCTGGCCCTTTATTGGGTTGGTGTGAAAACCTGGCGGTATGCTGACCACATAATTTTGTTGGCGGGAACAGATGGATGGAGGTGTTTAGATTAAGAATGTCAGTGGTATTGGCATCATACCTCCAGATTTGCCATAAATAATTATAACCAAAGTTAATGTGATACTTTTGTTTATTTTAATGAACACAATGGGGCTCATTCTTGAGGAGGAAAAAGCTCTGGAGATAACCAAAGCATTATTTTTAGTATTATGTATTGTTTAAGTATTTATTAGTGCTAACAGGAAAGTCAAAAGAGCCCTCAGAAAAGATAAGCGGATGTGGATATAAAAGATGGCCGAAGATGCAGCACAACGTGGTGATGCAAAGGAACTGTATAGAATCATTAGGATGCTATCCAGGAAAAAACAGCAGTGAGGGCAGAAGATGGTGGTATTCTTACAACACTGGAAAAGCAGTGGCCCGATGGGAAGAGCACTTCCAGGCTGTGCTGTACCGGGGAAGTGATGATTCCACTATTAGTAATATTTCCCTGGGGAGCTTCAAAGGAAATGAACATCTGCAATAAATGAAATAAAGAGTGGCAAAGCTCCTGGTTTGGACAATATAGCACCAGAGATACTTAAGACTGATCCAGATGCAGCTGCCGATATCCTTCTGCCAGTTATCACAGGGATCTGGGAGCAGAAAAAATTCCCTGAAGAATGGAAAAAGAACCTCATCGTGAAGCTCCCGAAGAAGGGGGACACTACGAACTGTTGTAACTGGTGGGGACTCATGCTTCTTTCTGTGCCAAGCAAGGTTCTGTCCAGAGTTATACTCACTAGGATCAAGGAAGCGATCGAATCAAGAGTCAGAAAGGAGCAGGCTGGTTTCAGGAAGCACCGAAGCACATTTGATCCCATCATCATAGAGCAGAGTGGTGAGTTGCAGTCCTCCTTATACTTAGCCTTCATAGACTTCGATATGGCCTTCGATTCGGTAATCAGAAACTATATGTGGCTTACCTTGGAGAAGTACGGAGTTCCCATGAAGATCATTAGGATTATTAAGGAGATATACAGTGACTTCGCCCCATCAAGACAGATTCAGGTCTGAGGGTTGCGTACTGTCCCCAACTCTATTTATCATCGTGCTCGACGCCATAATGAGAAGAGTATTGCGTCCACGGAAGCGGGGAATCCAGTGGACACTAAGCCAAAGGCTGGAGGACTTGGGTTTGCGGATGATGTCTGCAGTATGGCCCAAAGGTTCTTGGACATCAAAGCTAAATTCCAAAAACTCCTGTAGGAATCAGGAGGCTGGCCTCTCAATAAACATCAGGAAGACGAAGGAGATGCAGGTAAACCCGAATTTCAAGGACAGTATATAGATAGGTGAGGAAACTATTAAAGGAGTGCAAGTCTTCCCTTACCATGTTAGCCTCATCTCAGAGAAATGAGGGGCCGACGAAGATAATAGAGAACGCCTTCGGAAAGTCAGTACTGCGTTCATCCAGCTCTACTTTGGAAAACTGTAGTGTGTCCGTGCATACGAAACTGAGGCTCTACACAACCAATGTAAAGTCTGTACTTCTGTATGGCTCAGAAACTTGGAAGATCACAAAGGGTGTCACCAGGAAGCTCCAGGTATTTATCAATCGCTGTCTCCGCCGTATCTTAACCACCAGATGACCCAAGTCTCAAATCAAGAGGTTTGGTGCAGAGCTGGGCAGAGACCGATTGAGCAAGACATAAGAAGAAGGAAGTGGAACTGGATTGGCCATACACTCTGAAAACAGCCTGGAGCAGTGGAAAGGTTGGCACTTGATTGGATCCCCCAATGAATATGCCGAAAAGGATGACCTCGCTTCACCTGGAGAAGGTCCGTACTAAATGAGACAGAGCAGGCAGAAAGGACTTGGAGCAAGGTGAAGGCGCTGGCTGAGAATAGAGACGGGTGGAAGTTGTTCATTGAGGCTCTTTGCTCCACTGGAAGCTACAGGAGTTAATAGAATAGAAGTATTTATTTCAGACTACTTTTAGGAATTTGTTTTCATCCTCATAAAGGACAGAAGTATAGACTGTTAAAGTGATGGATAGTTTGTTTGTCTTATGAGTATTCTCGAGTGATATGAAAATTGCTAATTGATGGGTAATCTGTTACACTGGGAATGAAACACTAGTTTATACATAATCTATTGTTTATACATACATTAAATTTGCTGCAATATTTATTTAATTGAAAATTACTTTTAGAATGATAGTTATTAAAAATTTACAAAATAAAATAATGAACATATTATTTCATTACAAAATAAATACCGTGTTGGTGGGATTTGGTGGTGGCAAATATTCCATGTTGGAATAATATCCAGTATAGTTGTGTGGATAGCTACTTGAGTAGCTGGTAGCAGGGGCACTCAGTCTTGTTTGCTCTCCATTTGATTCCAGAACTGGGCTCCAAATACTTGCATTGCACCCTAAATACATTTCATTACCTTAAATATTAAAACAAACAAAAGTATAGAATAATCTACATAAATATGATAGTTACAAATAATGCCATTAAATGAAAACCCTTATTGCATTTATTTTCTCTACGAGATCTTTTTTTGCCTAAAAGAAATGACTTAAAATAACGAATCCTGACAATCAAATCGCTTGAAATAAATTAATCACCTACCGAATTTTATTGATAATAATGAATGATCGAAACTCAATTGTCCTAGAGAATTATAAATAGTACCAAACATTAAAAGAAAGGAACATGCATGTAGAAATAATTTTAGTTTATCAATACTTAGACAAAGGCAAAACTGTTAATTTCAATCAGCAGTTAAGTCTGTTGTTAACAACTAAATAAAATTATTTTATTTAATAAAAGTTGCTTTTCCTCGCCTTACAAATTTACATTTTTTTAATATAGTTAAATATGACTTTTCAATCATTCTTTATTATCTGCTAAATTCAACACATGATTAATTTCTATTTTGAAGTCTTTGAAAAGAAAATTCTGAAAGAAAAAGTTTTAAAAATTAAATTGAAAAGCAGACAAAATTTTATTAAGTTCATGAAAAAAAACAAACTAAAATATTAAAATATTACTGAATAGATGGCAGTACATACCTCAAGCTAATAAGTTACAGTCAAGATTAACAAAAAAACAAAACTACCATTGAATAACATATAATGGCGGACTCAGGAGGTGGAGAAGGGGTAGGCTGCCCAGGGCCCTGTGCTCTTGGGGCCCGCACCTTAGAAAAATTAAATAATTGACTTATACATAAATGAAAAATTAATAGTTTGAGGGGCTCCTCGGACTCTTCCTTCCTCTTGGGGTGTATTCTATACCTCCCAAACCCCCATCAGCCCTCTGCCTTAACCAAGGGGGGCCCTGCAATATTTTATCGTCCAGAGCCCCACAAAGTCCAGATCCGATACTGATAATATACTGCGTCTGCATCAGAGGACCCACCTATATGTTTGTTAATTTAGCACTGAGAAGTAATTACAACTTTGCACAGTTTAATACTTTGAAATTTCAACTCCTTGATATTTAATTTGAATTCGGAAGGAAAAGAAACCACTATTTTTAAAAATGTTATTTTTCAACTGTTTACTGTCAAAATTAGTAATTAATAAAAGGAAATTATAGTTAATAAGAAAATATTGCTTATTGCCAATTCATGTCTATCAAAAACTTAATCAACTATAAAAGAATTGAAAAAAAAAGTGCATGGCTGTGACAAACATTTTATGCAATAATATATTTAAAAAAAAAGTAAAATGTATGTTATATTTATTTTAATTTCATGTATAGTATATAAATCAGACAATTGTGAATTATAGAGAATTTTTAATATCTTAATTTAAGTATCCTTTTCTTTTTTTTCTTTGATCCTAAGCTTGTTCACTAAATTCTTTTACCCTATCGATATTCTGCTACATGGTATGCTCTCTTATGCAATTTACACAATGCAAGAAAATTCATATTAATTATTTTGCATTAAATTAATGACATTTTAAAAACCCATTGAAGAAAAAAAAAAGTACATGGAAAAAACAAGAAGATTGCTTTGCAATAACTTTTATACCCTTATATCAATAATTATTTTATTGCTATTATATTTTGTGATTTTAAAAATATTACACTAAAACTATATTATGTATGCATTATAAACATATTATTTAATAAAAGGTATTGAGGGGTGCATTTTTCAAAATAACCACATACTCTATTGAATATTTATGTAATCTATAATAATTAAATTTCTTCAACTGCACTTTTTTTGCTTTGGTACCTGTTGTTGAATAAGTAGTGGCTTGAGTTTGATGTGATTTTGTATAGGTTGATTCCCTCGTACTGTTTGTCAGTTTTGGCAAATTCTTGTTTTTTGTACTGCTATTGCTCCTTGTATGCTTCTCAGTACCATTCTGGTGTTGTTGTTTTACCTGCTGTCTGCATTTCGCTCGTCGGTTCTTGAACCAAACCTAATTACATATTACAATATAAATTAAACACTGTAATAGGTTCATTAAAAAAATAAAATAACTACTACTTTGTTTAAATCTAAAATATTATTAGATAAACAGGTTTGTTGATATAATGTTGGTTCTTAAAGTATTTTATTTTGACTATATTATATATAATTTAATAATACACTTATTGCCCAGAAGTGGTTAACCTTTCTCAATACCTGGAAATGGCTTCAACTGTATGTAAAACAATATATATATATATATATATATATATATATATATATATATATATATATATATATATATATATATATATATATATATACATTGTTTGGTTATAAGGGCACTATTTTTTATTTTACTTTCATTTGACAACTTTAGACAGCACTGGGTAAGCAGTAAAAAAATAATATATATATATATATATATATATATATATATATATATATATATATATATATATATATATATTATTTTTTTACTGCTTACCCAGTGCCGTCTAAAGTTTTCAAATGACAGTTTGACTTAAAGCTGGCAATTCACCGATGGGGGGTTGCTGGCCAAGACGAATAGTATATAGACTGAGGGGTCTCACCTACTCTAGGAAAGGTGTTTGTTTTCTGCTACTGAACTCACCTATTGGTCAGTAGTCATCCATCCAAGTAGATCTTAACATCCGATATATCGATATTTTACAACGATATATCGATCACAGCATATGATAAACTATATTAAAGTAGAATCTCGACAATTCAAATAGATTTTCTGATCTCTTGAAAATCTTCCTTTATTTCGTACAAAAATACTGCAAAAAGATTCCTCCGAATATTCGTATTTTTTTATTACTTCCAAGTAATGTAAACGCCTTATAATTCGAATTTCCAAATAAAAAATCTGGTTAACTCTTAATTTTTTCAAGAGGAGAGGTGAGTGAGAGAGAGAAGAATCGTTTCTATGAATTTCGGTCGGTTTACACTTTTTTTTTTCTATTCAGTTTTCATTAAATAAAATTGTAAAAAAACCTGTAACCATACTGTTAGCCGACATCATAGATTGATCTGAAAAATTAAGTTCGCCCATGACTGGCAAATCCGCGAATGCAAGGTGCTTTATAAACAAAAACTTCACCGAACGCCTATCGTGCAGACACAAAAGCATGTATCATAAGTGAAATTTTCAACGAATGGGTACAGATATGGAATAAAAAACAGCGACAGTTTTCAACTGTTTATTGATAATTGTACGGCCCACAGTAGTACCACATCACTCAGCGATCTTCTGTTTTTGCCTTCCAGCACAACCTCTAAGCTGCAATCTCTAAACTTGATCATAATTAACCGATTTTAGACATTTTACGCAAGGAAGTAGTGATGCAACTCATAGAAAGCATCCAGGATGGGAATCATCTACCTCAAAATTAAGAACTCCCATGACTTTTCGAGATTTCGCCTATTTTGACGAAGGTTTAGCAGTAGCTTAGATTCTAACTGACGAGGAAATTTCGACTCCGTAAAAAAAGAGATGAAGAAGAAATTGACGTGCCGACGATTAGTTTTAAAATGGCGAAATAATGCATCTACAACGTATCATTTCTTAGTAAAATGGGATGTTTGTGTAAACGTATTTTCTGCTCTGAACATTTACGAAGCCATCGATGAGATCCGTCTTCAAGAATTGCACCATAAGAAAATAATCGATTTTTTTGTTGAACTAATCATATCGTTTGTATTTCCATTCATATTAATAAAATTTTGTATTAATCTTGTTATTTCCTATTTTTTACCGCCGATTATTGGAAATCTCGATAATTCAAATTTACGTTTCGAATCTTGACCATACGAATTATCGAGATTCTACTGTATTTTATTTTAACAATTTCCTTTATTCGGTAAAACTCCAGAATCGTAAGCCCAAAATGGCGGAGGTCTAGATTTTTAAGATCAGCCAGGTCCTAAAAATCTAGATGTCCTCCATGTTGGGGTTAACATTCTGGAGTTTTAGCAGTAAATATAACAATAAACAATATTTAATTACCAAACAATAATTATTAGATAACATGTACATACTAATAAAGTTGATTAATCCTATATAAAGAAAAATTGATGATTTATATAAATGATGATGGTACTGAGATGTATATCAAATAAATTACATGCTTTTAGATGAATGTTTTGAGAATGCACAATATAGTCGGAAGAGTTATAAGATAAATAAAAATTTGAGAAGTTTGAAGGTTTTATTATTGAAAACCTTCTATAAGACTATAATATATCAAATATGGCTAAAAGTCTTCAAAATAAAAATATGCTATAATATTTTTTTTTCTTTGAAATATAATTCTTTTCTATCTTTTTTTATAATGATTCATGGCTAATAAAAATATTGTTTTATAAATAATAATCATTTTAAACATTAATAATCATAATAATATTATTTCATGACCTTTTTCACAGTTTAATAATATTAATAGTATTTAATAATACTCATTTGATGCACTTTCTTTGCTTTTTCATTCATTTCCTTTCGATATATCGATGTTTTTCTAGCGATTATCGATATTAGGGTTTGCGATATATCAAAATATCGAATATCGATATTTTCCTTTCGATGTTCCAACCCTACTGCAATAGTCCACTCAGCTATCTTCTCTCTCCTAAATATTTTAATTTTATCAAATATATCGTGCTTTACCTCACGTTACTGCGAACCATGGTTTCCATGGTGCAGCGGCAGGCTGCCCTCTGCTCCATAACCAGTCCCTTTGGAGCCAATTCGGCAGTGTCCTTCCCAACGACTCACTCGGATTCAAGGACAGTGACAAATCGCTCTAGGCCCACGGATTGTGGCTGTTCGGGAGCAGCCATCGAGATCCCAACCAAATAATTTCGACCATTAACATACTACATAAAAAAAAGTTACAATATTCGAGGTCTATGTTTATGTACTCGTAATAAAATCTTTTTATAATTTGTCAATGCATCCTTGGATCATTGTAATATGATTTTCACTTATAATTTGGTTTCTGAACTAAGATTAAAATTCAAATTTTCGTTTTAATTTTATTTTTGTACATTATTATTGGAGGGGAGGCGAAATGATACTCTCGTTCCTCCTCAATTATTATTAGGGGGGCATCACCTCCCCCCTAAATCTGCGTCTATGTTGTTCAGCATGTACAGTGGTCAAAATAAGTATTTGTACACTTAGTTTTTCGAATGGGCATATGTTCAATAATTTATTGAACATTAATTAACTGATGGATATGATAAAAAACAACATTCTACATTAATTTTTACAGGTAAAGGACCCGTACAACCTGATTTACAACAAAAATTAAACAACACATCTTTGCAAGTAGAACTTAATCATTTCAATTTACAACCTATTTTGGGGTAATTAGAGTTCAATTTGGATCATTTGGCCCATTTTGGGGTTAATTTTATAAATAACAAAAATTGATATTATATTATGCAAAAACACTGCAAATTATTACACAATGGTTTATTATTTCCAAATAGTAATATTTCAAAAATATCTGGTGTGCCCATTCACAAGACTTTCCATATCGCTTTGCTTTAGTATTCAGACAATTATATTATCTTTCCAATGAGCATTTGGAATGTTTGGGGAAAGTTGGAATGTTTTTGAGTTATCAAATAACTAAACAAAGGTACTTTATAAAACGTATCTACCAAGTTCAACAAAGAAATGAAGCAGTAGGCACCTGCAGAACAGAAATTTGGTGCTTGTCAATAGATGATTGCCGTAAACTGAGAGTGTGTCAAAAGAAACTGTATCAAAGCAAGTAGGCTAAGATATTGTGTCCACACGTAATCAGAGGGTGAAATGGTTCAGAGGAAATGTTGAAGGCGCACTTCAATAAAAAAAAAAATGGATAGACCAAGAAGCTGGAGGAAGTGGAGAAATAATTCAAGAAAGGACGAAATACAGAGATGCAAGGAAGCTTAGAGACTGCAATTCATAAGTCAAGAGGCCAAGGGCCACGCTGACCTGTTGCTCATTACACTATATCTTAGCTAATACTGGTCCGATTTAAATGATTTTTTTTTTGTTTTGGAGGGAATTTTATTATCTTTTGATTGACCATAACAAAAAAAAATTAAATTTTTGGATGTATGGATTTTTATTTATTCGATATTTGGGTTCTAGGTATCGTTAAACCACAAATTTTGTGGAGAGGGGTTAGCAATTTTTTTTCTTGGTCGATTACAAAGGTCAATTATTGAAAATAATTAACCAAAAGAATTTACCTATATAGATTTTTTTTTTTTAATGCCTTGGTATACTGATGGATAAATTATCCAGAGAACAGAGAGCATCTTGGACAATAGAACCTAAGCCCTGTTGTCAGACAGACACTTCTTTATGCGGATGATATAGTTCTAATTTCGGACTCTGCAAAAATTGCAACAAGCGGTCACAGAATGGCAAGAAGAGCTTGCAAGGAAAGGCATGAATATTAATATAGCTAAAAGTAAAATCCTACAGGTGGGCAGGATCCAAGAGGAAATCAATATTTCCTGCAACGCTAAAGATATGGAAGTCGTGCCAGACTACACGTACCTATGATCTGTAATTCAAAGTTCGGGGAAAGGCACTAAAGGCGGAAGACAAAGGTATACTGATTCCAAAACACTTTACATTTTCCCTCTATCTTGGATTCCATGTATCTTGTAAACGTAAAACCTCAAATTTTGAGAGGGGATTAAAAATGTTTTTTCTTGATCGATTACAAAGGTCTTTTATTGAAAATAATAAACAAAAAGTGAATTAACTTTATTTAAAAAAATAAATAACTTGTCATCAACAGCTCATCTTTTTCACTTAATGCATAATCTCTTATTCAAATACAAACTCAAAATGGTCCAAATGATCCGAATAAACGCTAATTTTTCCCATAATGAGTCGTATATCGAAATGATTATGTCCTACCTGCAAAGGTGAATTGTTTAATTTTTGTTGTTAATTAAATTGTACAGGTTTCTAACGTCCTTCTCCTGTAAAAATTAATGCGGAATGTTGGTTTTTACCATATCCATCAGTTAATTTATGTTCAATAAATTATTAAACCTATTTTCATCCGAAAAACTAAGTGTACGAACATAAATATTTACCACTGTACGCACATTGAGGCTGAGAACATGTATATTTTCGAAATAGTTTTCATGATGACTAGTGCTATGTTTAAACTTCCCACGGGTTTCTTGAATTATTCATTCGCCATATTGAACTTATCTCTATGAAATATGACTTCTATCATCAATCAAATGAAATGTCATAACCTAGTTAAGAGGCAGATGTCTGCGCACCCCTTTCTAGCATTAATCTTTAGTGTGAAAATCCCTTTTCAAATATTCGTATATAAAAGTACTGAAATCAGTGGTGATTATTCTATAATTTATTTATTATGTTGAAAAAAAATGTATGCAAAATTTTTTTGTCAAAACATGGCTTTTATATCTGCTTACGTTTAATTATTTATTTCAAATTTTACTACTTTTTTATTTGTAAACAAAATTATTTAATTGGCGACTGGAAATGAACATATTTGATTACATTTTCATTTGCCAATTCAATTAGTTTCATCAATTGAGGGGTCTGCAGCAATAAGGCGGCACCTACATTCTATAAAATTTTGGTAAATTAAGAAAAACGTTTTTCATATTCTCTTGTCTTGAGACCTCTTTATTTTTTTATTATGATATATATATATATATATATATATATATATATATATATATATATATATATATATATATATATATATATATATATAGATAGATATAGATATATTAGTCGCGAGACATCTGGAATCCGCTCCCTTCTTCTTAAAGCGGACGAATAAGCTTATAAGATCGTAGCTGCCTTCTTTTGCACCAACGCTTAAAACAATCCATGAAATTGAAAGAACAAACATAAGCAGGACTAAATGCAGAAAAACTCTTCAATTATTGGTACAAAACATTATATATACCGTGCGCCATATCAGCATACTCAGTTTCTGTTGCTGATGAAGTCTTAGATTTAAGATTGTTAAATAGGACATCTCGGCTGCTCTGGCGTATATTTTAGCGAAAGGGTATTTGTGATGGGCAGTTTTCGTGGATAGGTGTGCTCCGGTGGAGTATCGTCCATATGTGGTATAAGAAGACCAGTCGAAGAAGTCCCAGTTAATTCACTTTCCGTGATTATATTAATGAAACACTTTAACTGCACTCAAGAATACTTTGGTTAATATATTCTCTGTTATACAAGTATACTTTGTATTCAGTTTTCAAGGACTTGTCTTTGCGTGTAATTCCTGCAATAATGATATATAGGTTTTGCAAAAACAGAGATTCGAGAATGTTAATAAAGTTTAATATCGATTAGTCAATTTATTCATCATATCCTGTCGAACATTAATGACATACATCGTGCTTATTTTTTTGATAATGTCGACCTACTCTTAGTTACTTTATGTTACTCTTATTGGACAAGTAAGAAGATAGCTGTAAAAACTCAACTTTTCAGGAGAGCCAAAAAACAGTTTCTTGCCTTTAGTGTAATTCGGCGCCTGGCTTTGTGAATTTTCGAAGATATACTTTTAGTTGACATCCGCATTATTGGTATAGAAGGATCAATCTAATTACGGATTGCTAAATTATTTGCCACTTCTATAAATTTGTTTTATTGAAAACTAGTTTCGAATTTTATACATTCATCCTCAGTTCTAAAAACACACAAAAAATTAAAAAATAAGCAATTCAAAATATAGTTTGGTATTATTATACATATTAAATTAGATTAATATAAATCAGTATTATAAAACATTTATGAATTATGAATTTAATTAAGATAAGAAATCAAATACATGGTACTCACCAAGGTTTAAATGGATTATATCAAACAGAAACAATTGTACTGGTTTCTTCTCGCATTGAACTAACAATGAACGAAACGTAGGTAGCATGTTTATAGGTAAACGGTTTAAGGGTCAGGGTTTTTCCAGTAATGCCGATGAGTATTTGTTTTTTCTGTTATAGATGGGAATAAATTTAAGATTGGATTATTGGAGATATTTATTTGGTCATTTAAGCAAAAATCTGGATTGGATTTGAAGGATTTTATTATTTCAAGTCTTCATATATTATATCATAATTTAACTCCTGAGTCTTTGATGAATTTATGATTTTTTTCATTTAAATGAATTGCAAAGTTGGAATTATCTGTCTTATTATTGTATGCACATATATGTTCCTTTAATCTCTGATTTAGCGATCTTCCAGTTTTCCCGTGTATTTGGCTGCACAATCACTGCAATTTAGTTCGTATACTCCGCTATTTTGGAAAGGGTCTATCTTTAGGAGAACAGAAATATGAGGATAGGGTTTTTTTATATTTTAAATGCAGGGTTTAATCCTAGTTTTTTCAATTCATTTCCGACTTAGGTGGATTTAGGGCCGTGGAATCAATATTTGATATGGAATCAAAACATAATGTTTCGGGATGAGCCTTCGGGGGTTGTTGAATAGATATCGTTAATTGTCTTGTTTTGTATTTGTTTTTTTTTTAAATATGATTGACAGTGGTTTTGTTGTGCCCAATATTTTTTGCTATGGAATATATTATTTCAATACCTTTATTATAGTTCTTTTTCTTTAATGGTATGTTCAAAAGACGGCAATGCTATTAAAGGCTACGAGTTTATGTGCTATCGGTTTTCTAGCTCCATTGTTTATAACGCCATCCGTGTGGGTGGGTTTCCGATAAATTCCAAATTCATGATGTTTGTTTTTTACTGAGATTTCTAAATTTAAGAAGTTTATGGTTTGGTTTTTTTCCAGTTCTACTGTGAATTTAATCGATTAATGCATTTCGTTTATTTCCTTTAAAAAAATTTTTATTTGTCTTGTCGTACCAGACCATAGGCATTACTGGAAAAACCCTGACCCTTAAACCGTTTACCTATAAACATGCTACCTACTTTTCGTTTATTGTTAGTTCAATGCGAGAAGAAACCAGTACAAACTTTTCTGTTTGATATAATCCATTTTAACCTTGGTAAGTACCAACATGTATTTGATTTCTTGTCTTAATTAAATTCATAATTCATAAATGTTTTATAATACTGATTTATATTAATCTAATTTAATATGTATAATAATACCAAACTATATTTTGAATTGCTTATTTTTGAATTTTTTTATTTTTGTGTGTTTTTAGAACTGAGGATGAATGTATAACATTCGAAACTAGTTTTCAATAAAACAAATTTATAGAAGTGGAAAATAATTTATCAATCCCTAATCAGATATACTTGTATAATATTTTTGATGAGGAATCCATTTGTAACAGTAATAATAACGTTAGGTTTTTCAATCTCCTGGAAGTGCAAATTCGTTAGTTTACAATGAAGGGGCTTTTTTCAGAAAGATGACCATTCAGTGTTGCAAACTAACGAATCTGCCATTTTCGTTAGTTTTCCACAACATAAGTTTTAATTTTTTTGGATTTGTCAAATCTAATGAAATGTTTATTTGCCACTTTTTTAATGACAGCATTTTATTTTCATTCTCAATTTTGAATAGGTCTATTGAAATAAATTTAGTCCAGTTTGTAAAAAATTTTTATCATGAAAATTATTTCTTACAAGACAAAGTGGGAAATGCACTTGAAATAGAATAAAAACCAGAATTTAAAATATCAAAAATCACTTTAAGTATTTAAAAACCATTATATTTAAAAAAAAAAATTGTTTTAATAAGATAATGGAATAAGACAAACATTTTTAAAATTTTTTTTTCACGGTTATTAAACAAATATTAAGTAATTGATTCTGCGTTCTCGCTTTCGTCTTCGTCTGGTTTCGGAAGTTTATCTTGGACAGGCTTATCTGACATTAAGTCAAAATAGAATTGATGATAGGCCTTAGGGATCAAAAGATCAGTGCACAGTTTCAGAAGATCTTCATCGCTTTTTTGTCTAGCCAATTCTTTGTTTTTTAAGTGCTGGCTGTATTCGTTTTGTTTTGCATCCTTATGTTCATTGGAAAACTCACAGAATGTGATACATTTCTTACACAAATCTTTCTTAGGTTTTGAAAAAGATTTTTGAAAATGCCTTGAAAGGCGAAATGTAGCAAAATAAAAAAATATTGATGAAAAATTTTGTAATAAAAAAACTCAACTAAAGAAATATTTAATCGTTAGCATAATTTTGAGACTTACTTTCAAAATCTACCTATTGATTTGAAGATCTATCTCCCGTGGTCATAGACACTGGTGTTTCATTTTCTATGGTTTTATTGAAACAATTATCCTATAAGGAATTTAAAAGCTTCACCCAACGATGTGTCAGTTTGAAGTTGTGTACTCCACTCAAATCATTAAAGTTTGAGTGGAAAGAGATTCTAAGAAGTTGAAAGTCGTAGAAAGACGACAGATCTAGACTTTTTTCAGTGAAAATTAGATTTGGAAGATTAGAACTTCGATTGTTTTTGAACTTTATCTGTTTTTTATCTATTTTTCGTACAACTGAATTCGGTTATAAGTGAATATTGATTAGTTGAAAATTTAAATTTCAACAACCCAGTAACCAACATAAAAACAAAAGAAATTGATTTGAAAACTTTTATCAAGCTTTCAATACTCGTAATTTCAATACCTACGGAGTAAAAATTTCTGATTATTTCTTCATTGCAAATTAACGGATCTATCCCTCGTTTCTTTGGAGTCATCCATGTTTGTTTACAATTTTATTAGATAGTTCGCTCAAGAATATACCATATTCAATAGTTTTCCAGGAATCACATCATACAATTTTTGTTATGGTAAATTAACGAATGTGCCAGATTCGAAACTTTAGCAAATGCCAATTGATAAAATCTTAGTAGATCAGTAGTAGCAAACTAACGAATATCTCTACTTTACCACACCATTCAATAATAAAATTGAAAATAAAACAAATATCAAACTATCTAATCTTCTGATTTGCTACTTTACCAAGATCGCAATTATAAAAAAATGTATATTCGCAAAAATGAAATTGTTTATTTAATCAGGAAGGAATAAAGATTGAATCGTGAAAATTTAAAATGCAGCCCATGTGCTAAATATCTCAAAAACCGGATTTTTTTTCAGATTCGTTAGTTTACCATTGACCCGACGATATATGTAAACATACTACATATGTAGAAACATTTTTTTTTTTTATAACTCTATTCGATAATACCTTTCCAATGACATAGTTGAGGAGTTTTCTATTAAAAGTTAATGTCTCCACTTTTGGATAATTATTACAAAAAATTATTTGGAGGTGATCTCATGGAGTTAACTCAAATTTATATTGAAGATGCTGATGTGTAACACCTATTTGACGGGAAAATTTAAGATTTGAAATAAACTGAATAATTTTTAGTATAGAATATTAATTCTTCAAAAAAAAAATTGTTTTTGAGGGTGGATATTTTTACTGTTGTTCAAAAACTCCTCATTTATTTTTCTCCTACTATGCAAATATATATAGTTATTGATACAATTTTTTTTTTTTTTTTTTCCAATCCCTCAAACAAAAAAGAATATTAATAAAACAAATAATTAGATAAATTATAAACTTGATGTACTTTACCTTTTACTACTTGTTGGTATTTGGTCTGATGACTATATACAATTGGAGTGCTATTTCCCAGTCTGGGAATTTTCTCATTATTTAGAGGTGAGGGTCCTCTTCTTGTTGGATACGACAAAAATTGTGCTTACATATTAATATACAGATTATAGAAATCAATCCAAAAAAATTTAAGTTGTTGGTATTTCCTTTGTTCTTATTCTAATAATCTAATGATAGCACTGCATTAATCAAGAATTACAATATATTCAATTAAAGTTTCAAATTTATTTTATTTAATAAATTTTTTTCAAAACACTTAACTTGTATATTTTAATTTTATAATATATATTTCACAAATATTTACGTGTTTAGTTTAAGTCACTTTATCAACAAGATCATTATGTGTCTGCTATTGTACTATTACATACGTTTGAGAATAAAAATTAACACTTAAATTTATATTATTCGTGACATAAAAAATAACAGATTTTTATTTATTTGCCTTTACCTCACTGCAGCGGCGTAAATAGCAGGTGGCAAATAAATCAGACATAGGTATAGTAACTTCTCGCATTATTTTCCCACCGGGGTAGGATGTGACTAAAATCAACATCGTCAACACTTCGATTTTTGGGAGGTTTAACTTGTATAACTTTGGTCTGAATGGTACTATATGTCCGATACCCATCTGAGTTTTTTAACAACAAATTTTATAATTCTTATAATTTTTTCTGGAAAAATATTTGAGGGGATAAATGCTACATTACGTTTTTGGTAACCATGTTAATTTAAGTCCAAAATTATGGGCCCTTATTGAGTATAATAAGATGGATCTATTCGACTGTCCGTCGAATTCCATGCATGAAGCATGAATATTTTTTGTATTATCGTACACAAAAATATTGAAATATTTTAATTGAATTTCCCGTTCCTCGCAACGGTTTAATATTTCCAATGTATTTTTAATGAATTTTGTATACATAAAATAAGAAATAACTCTTTTTTGTCCTCCAGAAAGAAAAATAATCGATCTGTTTTGATGTTGGCAAGCTTACGAAAACAAATGTTCTAGTTTTTATTTTATTTTTTTCTTATTTTTTTTCAGTCGAACAAAAAAATCAATTCTAAAAATGCTCCGAGTTTTAGCGTTTAGCCGACCGGTTATTGTTGGTAGGTGAAGATGCATAAACTGTTAAATTGAATATTTAATGTTATCACTACACTGTACAGATAGGATAGGAACTACTTGTTAATATGTAAAATAGTTTAAGGGTTGTTACTGCAAGCATACTTGAAACTTTAGCATATCTAGTAATTTAGGAATATATTTAAGAATCTTATATCTTTAATATTAATATGAAACGGAATTCAAGATCAGATGGGAGACAAAAATTGGCGGCTGTTTCTACTAGAATTCGAGAATCGAAGAAAATTGACTCACGGGAGAAAATGCTATGTATGTAGGTTTAAACATAATGTGCCACAGAAATCTTAAAACGTAATAGAAAGAATCACCAGACGAAACTGGGGGAGTTACTTAGACAATTAAGGCCAGTAATGGAACCTGCTCCAAAAAAAAAATCATTATAAGAAATTCTAAAGATACCAAGAATGATGGTCGCTCATAGTTTTTAGGCTGTATATTGAGCATGTAGAGTATAACTAATCTCTAAAAAGATAATCAGTGCCATACAGACTGGGAACTCCGAGTCTTCCCTTCGGGTATCTATACAGAATTGATGATCTAGACATAGATAGGTCAATAACATCAATGTTCGGATTCACTTAGCCTTGTTAATTACTTGCTAGTTTATGGGTATAATTACACCAGTGTGAAACATATCAAAAACTGTTACAGAATATTAGTCGATGATACCGATGAACTGTATTAAGCAAAGTAGTATTGAAATGAACTTCTAACATGAAGCTAAGCGAAAATAAATCACCACATGATTATAATGACTCTTATTTTATATTTAAAATATTCTTGTTTTAATTTCGTCCTGGCATTTCTCGGACTGTGACAGAGAGTTTAAAGACAGAGCAGATCGCATGACATGGGACAGTTCTGGGTCTTTCGAAAGAAGTATTACAAGTGAAGAGATCAATGACGAAGCCTACGTAACGGGAAGGCTTCCCCCTTCTTCCCCATACCGCTATTGTTCTACTGTGACAGGGAATCGGGTTACTTCCGAATGTCTACTCTCAGAGATAGTACTCGAATTAGGGACCTTGTCCAGCTTGAAGGGCTCCAAGTTTTAAAGAGGGGGTCTCTCAGCTTTAGTCAAGAATGGAAATATCTGTGGACTATAAATTATTATAAAGTTTGAGAGGGAAAATTTATTGTTGACTAATAACCACGAAAGAAAGGAGAAAAATCACATTTTTTTCAGAAATATAGTCATGACTATGTTGATATCGATATGTTGATATCGATATGTTGATATCGTTGAGTAGGATAAGGTGGTAAAAAGAAACAGCCGGATATGTAGATGATTGGTTTATAAGTATTTTAAAAATAAACAGACTGAAGAAAGTATGAGCTTTGATTTTCTTGAAATGCATTACGGGTGGCTCTCCCTCTTTCCCCGTTGACTCTTCATTGATTTTTCTTGACTTAAAAATTTATACTAAAATAAAAAAAAAAAAAAAAAAAAAAAAAATATGTCCACTCCATACGAATACATTTAACTGGCTGTCTTATCAAAAGTTTCGAACATATAATATAACTTTCATTATAATTAGTTTTCTATAAAATTTCTTTGTTTTTGAAAATTAAATATTATTGAGATATTAAAGAATCCTTAAATAGAATTAGTTTAAAAATTAAAAAATTCTGAGGAAAAATACAAATAGAAGTATATAATTAATTTATATTTTATTTTTTGAAATCAATTTTACATCTGTGGTTATCCATATTTATTGAATCGGATGAATTGCCCTCCTCCGAAACAATATTGTTTCTTGAATAATAATCAAGTAGCAACTCTTTTATTTAACTTAGTTTTTAAAAGTATATTTTTATATCCAGTCGTGTAACTAAAAATGACTGTGCTCCATTGCAAGCGTTTTTCCTGTGCGTCTCCCTCTCCCTTCAGAAAAATGATCAACTTTATCCTTAAGGCGGCCCTCGACGATCACTCCAAATGGAACATGGAATACTTGGAGTTAAGGCAATTTCAAGGACCCCTCTGACGATAACTCCACTCCACTGTTCCATTTTTTACGGACAGATAGTGATTTATGCTCACGTAAACATGTATTAATGAGGCTATAAATAGTAGCTCTAAAATAGCAAAAACATTGAAAAATTTAATGTAGACCCCTTCTCCAAAAAATATGAAAAATAGTGGATATTTTATGCATATTAGAAATTATAAATCTCTATAGTATTTTCTAACATAATTATTAGAAAAAAAATTAGAAGTTATTCATATCAATATTTTTTTAAAATATTTTATACAATCATTATCGTAAATTTTAACAGCAATGTATTTAGTGACAAATCTTTGAAAAATAGCAGACACCAAATGTTAATATGATGGCATACATGCTGCTAATATAGCAGGTAACATGCATAGCTGGTACTTGAAATACTTTGAAACTTCTAAGTTGAACTCTTTAATTCTATAGAAAAAAAAAATTTGACTACTAACTTGTAAGGAGGTACTGCTTCTTCATTAACGGTTATACAAGGAAGTGGTATGGCAAGCATACACGCTCAACCACTGTGGTTATTCCCAGTGCAATTAATGGTACCCATTTTTTAGTAGCTGGGAGTGCCACAAGTGAATCTCCAGTTGTCTATGGCTGTAATATCAGAATAAATAAATTATCTGCCACAGCCAGACTCGAACCATGGTCCGGTAGCTAGGAGTCCAGTCTCTTACCCACTGAGTCATTCTACTCTAGATCTAGTAAATCAAAACCGATCTTAAGCGACTTAAGTAGGTTTTTTTTTTTTTTTTTTTTTTTTTTTTTTTTTTTTTTTTTTTTTTTTTTTTTTTTTTTTTTACGAAACTTAATTAGATAAAAATTTATTGGGTGTTTTTTTTTTTTTTAAATAATATAGAAAAATAATGCAATATGAAAATTTTTAAATTTAATCATTTTTAATTAAAATTTCGGAATGATACTAGGTAAATAATTGAAAATTTTTAGTCAAATTCATTAATGTTTTGTGAAAATTTTAATACGTTTGTTCGGATAGAAAATTTACTGCAATTAATGTTCACTAAAGTTGGCAGGTAGTTGAGGACGCAACTAGGCACCAATTATTTAATAAATACATTTATCGATCTAAGGAATGATACCAGAATCTGCAAATCAGGAAATAGCGAACCAATCTCAAAATGGCAAAATAAATGGAAATAAAAAGAAGACAGTACCGCAATGGGTGCACGCCAAGGGCTGGTAGGCATTTCCTCAGAAGCGGGGTGAGAAAAGCTAATTAGGCAGTGAAGAAGAAATAGCCATTGTAGGACGATGGCCACGTGGTGTTCCTAGAACCTCGTGGCTGTCCAGGTTCCGAAAGAGTTCAACGGTACATGACCAATAGGAGGGCATTGGCCTAAGATTGGACAGATGCAAGAACTCAATGAAGGATGCTAATGGCCTTCAGATCCATAAAGAGTGGAGTCTTATGAGTTTATTCATGATCATGTAGTAATAATAATAATAATAAAAATAGTACATAAGAATCCTTAAAGCTATGTCCAAACTGTTCGACTTTCGATTCGACACCGCAGGCGATATTGCTTGGAAGTTCGCTTCGGAAGTCGATCAGTGTGGACATAGCTTATGGCAGAGACCAGAGCAAGTGGTTTCAATTTTGTGCCATAGGTCACTTCAGATTTTTTATTATTTCACCTCTTAATTTTTTTAAATCAGATTTTAAAGAACTGTACTTGTTTAATAGAGCTACTAAGCTACCATCATCTAAGGAAGTTGAGTGGACCTTATTCCACACCCAATCACTTCGGAAAGGTCCTTAACATTACCAAACGTTAATATACCCTCACCACGATACCAAGCTCAATTTGGTTTCTTCATACTTTATCTAAATGTTAAATAAAGATGCGGATGGTATTAAATAAAACAAAAAAAGATTTATGGTAATAATATATTAAGAATTAGGGCTAGAAATAATTACAGATTGTAGTAATGAAGTTTTTCGATGTTACAGTATATGGGAGGGGGAAATACGTCCGAATATTGAGAATAATTAAAAAATCTAGTGTCTAAAAGAGACGAAATAAAATCTTTGTTAATTTTAGTAAATCCATGTTTTGATATTTATCGTGAGATTAATATATCGGTTCGAACCTACTGTTCAGAAACCTATAAGCAAGATTTTATAGGAACATTATAAATAGGGTCGTACGCAGAATTTTCCTTCGGGGGAGAGAGGATTTAATGAGAAGACTTAATCACTTGAATGTCTATATGTCTATAAATTGGAGTGTTTTAAGGATAAGCGAGAAAATTGGATAAGAAATTATCGAAATATTACTTATAACACAAACTTTATTTTTTTTTCTTACATTTCGAGGGGGGTATATCCTGCAATCTTCCTTTGTCTGCAGGATTTTATTTTTTCTCTTTGAATTACTATAAATATATGCATGAAAGTATTTTCCTAAGTCTATGATTTCCATAAAATAATATTATTTCGTCTAATTATCCAATTTTAAAACCTAATTTCTAAATTTTCTTTGGGAAATTCTCTCTCTATATATATTAAATGTTATTGAACTATATTTCCTGCTTACGTCAGTGATATTAGTGTTCTTTACGAATGTTGAACATGGACCCTTACTGTACGCTAAGTGGAAAACAACGCCTTAAGACTTTTGAAAATGAATCATTAACGCTGAAGAAAAAATGTTTTCTTAGTGCCCAATAGTCTCCAAGTTAAAAATTAAAAATACATGAAAATTGTCACAAACATTTTCTTGACGTTTCGGCCCAAATTAAGGTAATGTTCAAATGTAATTTTAATTTATATTGCATTTTATATATTCCTGGTTCAATAAGTCATTGATTAGCATCTTTTAACTGGCCAATATGACAAGCATCTACAATTACATTTAAAAATGTATTTCTCATCCAACACTTTGATTGCTTTCTACCAACTATATAATTGTGTTTTTATTATATTACAAGTTTATTACCTTATATATTTTTTTAAAAATTAAAGATATCTAAATAGTCATATAGAAATAGTCAACCATAAATAATGAATAAATCTTGTTTATTATTCCTTTTTATTTTTAGTATAGTAAAAATATACTACTTTTCGTTTTGCTTTCATTTATTTATTTCATCATTACTTAAAAATTACTGTAAATTTAATACCAAAATATAGTATTATTAATTATTTAAGTTCCAACAAATGTTTAACTTAATAAAATTGTTAATGTAAAAACAATTTAAAAATATCAAAAATTAAACTTACTTATTTTCTTATACACCCACCCCTCTTCTAAGTCTGATACTCTACTGACCCACTTAGACTGGTTTGTTTGGCAAGTGCTGTAGTTTTGACATTTTTTGGATTATTTACATTGGTCTTGTGTTCGTTGCTTTATTCTATTTTTTACATTTAAATTTTTTTTTTAAATGTTTCACCAATTTAATAATTTATTACAAAAAATGGGCAGAACAAAGCCAGAAGATCTTTGAAAATTAAATACTTCGCCAGAAAAAAGAGGAGTCGACTGGACACTTTGGAAGATTGCACAAATATTATTGAAGTAATTCCTCAATTGAAACGGGCTTGTAAAGCTATTGGATTGGATGAAATAATAGAAGGATTGCGTGCAGGTTTGATTTTGTTGATAAAGGTTTTGATGCAGTTCAGTGAAAGGGGTAAGACTGTTTACTGGGTTTTAAGGCATCAAACCGCTCGGTTCCATAAGGCTCATTATTATTAATCAAAAAGTAAACTGCTAATGTATGCAAGACTTAATTTATTTTTAACAATCACCCCTCCTCCTATTCTCCCCTCACGAACTGAAAAAAACGGCGACCACGAAGATCAAGAATAAATGAAGAATTAAACATAACTGTAGTAAACTTGTATCTGGAATGCCTGTTTTAAAATTATATTGTTCCCTTTCAAGGGATGGTTATTCGGCATCTTTTCAATCTTGTTCGAAATCATAAAATATTCCAAAAAGTAATGGACGGCCATAAAAGTAGTCGGTGCTTTTCTGAAGTGAATGGAGTTATTTAAAATTGTACTCTTTAGGGCTAGCAGACAGTTTGTCGCCGGTGTGCCCTGGTACAACAGGTGTGTCAAAGGCGGGGGAGAGTTATTGGCAATAAACCCCCTACTGTGGGAAAATAGTTGGGTCAGGCTCAGGTATATGCTCCAGTATTTTTTTTCTAATGGAACTATTTCATTATAATCCATCTATTTTCTTTCTATTTCTATATCTATTTCTAGTCTCAATCGTTTATTTTTTAATATAAGAATTTAATGTCATAAAATAAAGCTGTAAAGCAATTTTAAAACTATAACAATTTTCAGATGACATCCGCATGATGGTATAGAAGGATCAATCTAATTAGGGATTGATAAATTATTTGCCACTTCTATAATTTTGCTTTAATTGAAAACTAGTTTCGAATGTTATACATTCATCTTCAGTCCTAAAAACACACAAAAATTCAAAAATAAGCAATTCCAAATACAGTTTGGTATTATCATACATATTACAAATGTAATATAAATTTAATATAATATAAATATTTATATTAAATTTAATTTAATATGTATAATAATACCAAACTGTATTTTGAATTGCTTATTTTTGAATTTTTTGTGTGTTTTTAGAACTGAAGATGAATGTATAACATTCGAAACTAGTTTTCAATTAAAACAAAGTAATAGAAGTGGCAAATAATTTATCAATCCCTTATTACAACAATTTTGTTATTTAAATTATTATTACACTATATTATTCCTAAATTTAAGAAAGTATGTCAAATTGTAGTATAAGTTAAGCTATCTTGGAAGAAGACCAACACAATTCCAAAAGCTTTAATTTCGAGAAAATGGGGCTTGACGTTTTCATTATCAAATTTCAACCGATTATTAAAGGTTTCCTTTGAATTGTAAACATAGTTGAACCTATTTCCAAGTAAATGCTTGGAGGCAGTTTTGGAAAAACGTAATTTCACTTAGAATTACTTCGCAATTACTATAATTTGGAATTGCAGGAACAAAATTACAAGTAATTGTAATTAATATTTACAATTACTTGAACTCCGCCCGTTTGCTGATAGTGCATCGGTACATCAGCTCGTAGCCTGTCCCAAGTCACGATAAAGGAGGATTGGAGGTTGGGGTCACTATCCATCCTCTGTTAAAAACTCATAGTGGTGAAGCTAATTAGCTCCTCAGCCACACGGCAACTATTAAATATGAAGGTGTCGACTAATTTTTTTAATTCCCTTAGGGGCCCGACCGGATCCGGGGGACCCCGGTCTTCTCTTATTCATGTTACTGATTTAAAGAAAATCGACAAAAACCGCCAGATAAATTTCATACTTGGACTATGGAACGCCCTCAGTCTATTTCGATCCGGAGCACTGGGATTGCCCCTAGAACAACTGGACACTAATAAAATAGATATTGCTGCCATACAGGAAGGAGATCCGTTGGACAGGAAATGACATCATAGAAAAACGGCACCATAACATTTATTACAGCATGTCATGAGAGGTTGCACCAATATGGCACTGGTTTCATTGTCTCTAGGCGTTCTAGGGCGTTAGTGATAGGTTTCAAACCTGTTAGCTCGCGTATATAAGGGCAATTCAGAAACAACTCCATAGTGAGCGCTCATGCCTCCTATTGAGGCTTCTGAGAACACAGAAAAGGATGAATTCTATAATCTATTGGGAAAAAACCCTAGATGAATTCCCACGATATGATGTAAATGTTATATCAGGCGATATGAATGCTAAAGTGGGTAGAGAAGCAATTTACTCCCCAAAAATTGGTCAAAACAGCTTGCATGAAGAGAGCAATGAAAATGGGCAACGATTAATGGGCAATGAACTTTGCAGCCTCCTGAAACATCGTAATAGGTGGAATTCTTTTTCCATACAACACAGTCCATAATAGCACATAGACTTCACCAGATGGCAATACGATCAACCAAAATGACCATTTTGATTGATGCTCGAAGCAGATCTAACATCTATGCTACAGTTTTTAGGAGTTTTTAGACTCTGACCCCTTTTTGGTCATAGCGCGCTTCGTAGAAATGGTCAAGAGCCCGTAAATTCAACATTATAAGACAGAAGGAAGAGGAAACCAGTTCCAAGACTGGCCTGAAGATAAATGCTGATGATAGATGGAAGAAAATCTCGGAGGCGATTGAAGGTGCAGCAGTAGAGACATTAGGTTTTCAGCAGAGGGAATCCGAAAACGTGTGATTTGTTGACGAATACAGAGCAGCACTACTAAAGCATGGTTGATCTGAATTTATTAAAGCACTGTCTGATCTTATTTTCGAAATTTGGAGCGTATAAAGGTTATCTGGAGCCCTCAGAAAACCTGTAATATTTCCAATACACAAAAAAGGGGATCAGTTAGTTTGTGCGAAAAATAGGAGGATATCCCAGCTGCCTGCGGCTTATAAGGTCATCTCGGCATATTACATCAGATGCTCTTACTATTGCTGAGCGGGTTCTAGGCCAATACCAGTTTGGCTTCAGAAGTGAAAAACTACTGGCCAAATTTTCACACTTCTTCAGATTTTGCAGAAGGGCAGAGAGCACAAACTCATCATCTATTTGTAGACTATAAAAATGTCTACGATAGTAAGGACGGACAAGAACTCTACAATGCTCTTGTAGAAGTGGGATATACCCAATAAATTATTAAGACTGTGCCGAATGACTATGATAGAAGTTAAATGCATGGTTAAGATCCAGGCTGACCTATCTCGGGAGTTTGATTTTGGGTAAGGTGTTGTGCAGGAAGATTGCCTTACCTGCCTCCTCTTTAGTGGTGAGAGATTCTGGTATTGGCTCATCTGGGACTATATTTAATAGGACTGTTCAGATACTGGATGATCTGGACATAGTTGGAAGATCCCTCAGAGACGTCTCAGACGCTTTTTTTGCTCTTGAAGACCCAGCAAGAAGACTAGGACTTGTGATCAATGAACAAAATACGAAGTCTAAGGTTGTACATTTTAGGAGCAATATCCTTGCCAAAAGTATCAAAATTCTCCCATAAAATAAAACACGAATCCGCCAAGTCCTAATTTATGGCTCAGAGACATGGACCTTAATCAAGATAAACAAGGCCTTCTGGTTCATGAGCGCAAAATCCTCCGCAGCATCTACGGTCCAATTCATTTTGATGGAGAATGGAGAAGAAGGACCAATAATGAATTAAGTGCGCTCCTAAACGTGGCAGGTATAGTCAAGGTCGTGCTATAAATACTAATTATTTATTTAATTAATTATATATTAAGAAATATTTAATAATGTATTATATTATCATTTAATAATAACATAATTGCTTACAAAATTAACCACAAATAATTGCTTATAAACTTCCCTCCTCTCAACAACGTCAAATAGAAATACATCAGATCAAACCAGCACAGTCTTCTTATCTACTTTTTGGTCTTTCTACTCTGCGTTAATCCGTCGGTTTTGGACTGATTATTGTTTTAATGTTTCGTTCTATAACCAGCCCAATAACTATGCACATCAATTTCAATTACCGTGATGCCTTTACTTCTAATATATTTTATATGTGTATGTACCGCAATTCCGCGTTATGCAGCCTTTTAAATTTTTCCGTCGGCACATCGGATCAAATATTTTATTCTCCTGGAAACTCATAGTGTTATTTTTTCAGCGAATTTAGTATTTTTCTTTTATTCATACTTTCATGTTTCTGGACTGTTACCGTAAACTGAATAATAATTGTTTTGTTCCATCTTTAAACTTATTTTCATTTCCTCTTCGATTTAGTTTCTTTTAGATATTGCATGTTCCAGATCTTAAAACATATGAAATAATCGCAAAAAAAAAAAAAAAAACTATTTCAGTTATGATTAAGACGAATCATTATTATGTAGCCAATATCGATTATTCGAAATATCGAAAACAATCTTTGGCATAATGAAATATGGTCTTAACTAGAATAAATATGCTTTTATTATTCAATAAGTTTAAATATCTGCGTCAAACAATTTCAATCGCATTGTTTGATAAACATTTTAGTTAATTATGAGTTATAAAAAAAAAATTGTTAACTACAATTTCCTATTATTATTATTATTATTGAAGTTGATTTCATATTATTTTTTCAATTAATTTGTTACTCTCTGAGTATTTACACTATCTATTATATTAAAACATTATAAATTGAGTTACCAAATGTTAACTTTATATATGCATTGTTAATCACAAATATTATAAATATTTGCTGACTCTTTGTCTACTCGCTGACATTTTGTCTTGATAATTTAATTATAAAAACAAATACTATACAAATATTTATTTCTTTTTTCTTTTGCACACTTATATTATCCATAAATAATATAATGGTCCAATGATGACTGATAAAACGATTATCACTCGTTTTATTATTGATCAAGTTGACAATTATTTTTGACAACTAAATTATTTTTTTGCATTGTTTTCAGTATTTAAGGCGAACATAAATAAATAAAAAGGAAAAGCACATTTTTATTTAATGGTTGTTATGTCATTAATGATAGCTACTATCATGCGATAACTTTTTGCTAAAATTTTAATAAATCCTATTGTATACTATACCACTTTTTATTACGAAATCTTTTAGCAGTTAAAAATAGTGATTAAATGTAATCATTAATATATTTCATATTTTAGTAATTTTTTTTAGATACTAACTTTTTGCTTTGAAGATACTTAAATAAGCCAGTTTATTAAACATTTGATTTTTTTTTTTTCCATTTTTAGATGGCTGATTTCGTGTATTAACACTTCCTACACAAATGGTGAGCTTTATCATAAACGTTATAGAAATTTCTGTTGGCAAAATTATTAGTGTATTTTCATAAAACCTAACTTTTTCAAAACTATATGTTTCATTAATTATTCCAGTTTTCTTGATTTTCCATTTGATTCAGAAAATTTATTCTAAAACATCGGATGTCCCCATTTGCCCTCAGATTTTTTACTTATGCAACTTTTCAAGTTATGTATCTTACTTCAGGGAAGCCGCAAAATTTACCATGTTTGTCGGGGTTTCACTTTAAATAGACAATTATTAAGAATCCTACTAAGTACTGGTAAAAAAATCGTCTTCTTTCTACTTGTGACGTTCAAACGCTTTTAATATTTCTATATGTGATTTTCTGTCTGGACTATAATCTTAGAATAGAAATTAATAAATAAAGCAGAAAATTACAATTTTTTTTTAGTCAAAATGTAATTATAACAAATATGAAAAAAATACTTTAGTCTTACTTTACCTAGATTCTTTTTCCAAAACTTTATGAGCTAAAAAATCTAACTTGGCTAACGGCCTAAGGCATTTCTTTAATAGTTAATATAAAATATAATGTAATATAGTATAATATAAAATATAAATGATAATAAAATTGTAACTTGTCATTATTAAGAAACTAGAAAAAATCTTAAACCGATTTTTATGATTCTTTTATTAATAATAAGGGTAGACCTTGCGGGAAAAATTGTAAAGATAATAAAAAAAATAAGTAATTTTTATTTTTTCAAGTATTTGCTATTTATATATTATTATTTATCGACGTCGTTTTTTTGAAAAAGGCTTAAGCGCCAAAAATTCGAAATTTAGGTTTCAATTTATTATGAAACCTAACCACCACTTCTATAGATTCCCGCTCAAGATTTATCGAAAACCAAATTGGTAATGGTCTAAAAAATCGACTACTGACGACGTTAGCACCAAATACTGACAAATCTCAGTCATCACTCTGATCTTGACCAGTGCTAAGAGCTTAAAAAATATATTGTAACTATAAAAGTTTTGCCCCCTTATTAAGTCCCTTCTGTGCACAATAAAGAATAAAATTTAAAAAATATGTATTGTTATTTGGGGAAAAAAATTTCATGTTTCCTCCAAAGTTTACTAAATGGCGTTTACGCCTTTTTCAAAAAACGACGTCGATATGATCACCTAGATAAACGTGACATCATATGAAACAGCTGCAAAAAGTCAAGAATACTTAAATTATTATAAAATATCTTTTCAATATTGTTGAAGATTGATAGACGAACTTCTCAATGGATAAAATTTATTATCACTCGCGATAATTACAATAGTTTAGCATACGAGTATATTTATAAATATAATTGTTTATTTTATTTTTAAATAAATGAAACAGTCATTTTCCCAATAGTGGGATACACAATTGGCATTTAATAAGCATAGGTAGTTACTTAAAAAAAAATGGATGAATTCAATAGTTTTTATTTTATACTAAATATATTAATACGCTAATCTTTGCTGACCCATAGAAGCAGCGTGTTTCATAGGCCTTGCCCTTGTATTTCGTATTTTAAGTTTACCCACTAAGGAGTGTGAAAGAAAAAAAATACATCGAAACGGTACCTAAGAACTATTAAACTGAAATAAATACAAACTTTTTAGAAAGGGGGAGAAACCGACTTCAAAACTGTACACAAGATCCACTTAAGAAATATAAATAATTTTTCTTACAAAAGTAATTTATCAAGTAACATTAGCTACTGTTCCGAATCTACCTGAACAGTGAGTACAATAAGTTAATATTTTTTGATGTAGGTGCCAAGCCGCACCATAATTTGAGAATTTTGAAGAGAAAAACTTAATATATAATAACTTAAAACAATTTAATAAATTTAAAAAACCTCCTCTCATCCTTTTTCTTTCAAAGTTTCATACCACTTTAGAATTAATAATTAATGATAATAACAACCTCTTGGTGGTATTAAGTATACTCCCACCACATTGCCTAATGGTTATTACTTACAAAACTGACCTCTTGTGCACACTGCTATTGATCTAGCGGCTCTGTGACATCCATTATGTGGAAACAAATCCAGTTTGGAAGAAATCCATACATCACCGTCGACTCTCCAGAGACGACGAGCAGGCATTGTAGGAGCCTTTTGACTGGATCACGCCTCTCTTGCCGTGTGGGGGTGAAACAGAATTTATTGGCCCCGGGGGTTGAATGGGGGTGTAATGAGATGGGAACATGCCGCGGCACGCACCTACCGTACTACCTGACCATGGACCAATTCCGTCGGCTCTCTTTTTAACAGAACATTGTGGCAGGGGAGTAATGGCCTTTAGCTACAATGTTGAGAGAGTTTTTGTATGAGAATGTCGTTATTATGATAAAAGTCTTTGTGACACTGCTTTCAATTTAGAAAAAAAAAAAGCCTAATGTTCGTTCATTTTTTAACTATTTTTTCTCTTCTGTCTTTTGGATGAGATGCAGGAACTTATTACTATCTTTCAACGTTTGTTTATTACTTTATGGGATTTTATTTTATGTATGCAGGCTATTGTTTCATTCAGAAATAAAACTTCACAAATAGTACCATAATACATTTTGATATATTAAGAAGGCCTTGCCCAATTGCGTTCTGTGTGTAACACAAATGAAATTCAGAATATTCCCATTTTATGGCCAATTGTCCTATTCTGAGTGGGTTTCGTAAAATATATTTTAACAATTATGTTTCGAATTAATAGAATTATTGAAAAGCTAATATTGGAGAGCATTAGGTAAATATTGCCAAGTCCCCTGGAATTTTAAGACTAACCTTGGAAAGAAATTCAACTACATTTAGCAGAGATAAATGAATAGGATTACAGATAATTTTAGTTAATTATTATATAAAATTTAATTTAAATTCATTAAACAATAATATTTACATTTGAGAAGTTTTCTATCAAAATTTAATATATCTACCAAACCATGATTTTTTTGATGAATTAATATTCAACACATAATAATTATCCAGTTTATTTCAAATCTTAAATTTTTTCTCTCTCAAATAGATGTTAAGAATCATCATTTTCAACAAATATATTTCTTATATCCATGAGATGTTCTCCTAATAATTTTTGGCAATAACTATCCTAAAGTGGATATCTAGATTTTCGATTGAAAACTCCTCATTTATATTGCTGCCCTCCAACGTATCATTTTCCATGTTTCCATGTATCATACCCATTTTCAGAAAAAACACTCATCAAAGAAATATATCATTTTCTGCGCACTCTAAAAACTATATATAGAACTGTTGTCTTTGTATGGATACCAAGTCACAAAATAGGGCAGCCAGAGAAGCTCACTTTAGTTAAGTTTACGTTATTTCGGTTAGACAATGTCAAAACAATATAAATGTCCAGCGTTGAAATTTTTCGCTCTCTCGAAAAATGAGATGGACTAAATAGTAAAGATTACGGGATGAACATCCATCGAACAAACTACAGTCGGTTAAAACAACTGAAAGAAGTTGGCTTCATGCTTTAGATAATCAAGAAAAGAAGAAGTGGTTATCCCTCGATCCCGAATAGGACTTCTGTCTTACCCACGGTTATCTAATGATGACAGAATCGGCCTTACATTTATTTTTACAATATATTTATACACCTTGTATATATTATATGTTTACACATCACATTCAATTCCTAGTAGTGAACTTTGGGCTGACAGCTCGAATATGGCCAATGCATTTAATTAGTCATTTTTTTAATTAAAATGTTATTCTAATTATTCTATATAAATAAGAGGTTTCAGCTTGAGAATATTTTGCCTGAGAAAATTAATAATTAGACATTGAATTGGATAAGCCGTTTGTAAAATATAAATTGGTTTTACAATATTTAAACGAAAATAAAATTCAAGTGGAAAATAGATACGTCACTAAATGTAGGAAATTTACGTTATTTTTAATTAAAATTATAAATTTGTAAAATTACATAATTCGATTCTGCTAGAAACCTGAATCTTATACTAGGACTATTATAATTCATGTTTTCTTGTGTATTATTGTGGCCACTTTGGTTTAGGGGTTAAAGAAGGTTTTTGAAAGTGAATTATAACTAACGAAAAAAGAGAATGGTGACTTTAAACGACTACGAAAATGGGAAATTGCATGACTTGCGCCTATATACATATATAAAAAGTTGTTTGATCCTTTCTTGTTTGAATCTTTCTTCTTTGACAGATTTTTCTGTATTCCCGTTGGTTCTCCTATTTCCGTCTTCTTTCCTCGCTATACGGGCGTACCAATGAATAGTAATTATAGCCCTCTACTCTATTCTCTCTACACCTCCGATATCCCTGAGCACCCTGGTACCACCATCCACAGCTTCGCCGACGATCAGAGCCGCAGAATTTCAATTTTGATCGGGGAACGATGGCTCCCTCTCGCCCTCTCTAAGTCTCAGTAAGCATTAGTAATGAACTGGAGAAATTAGGTTGAGCTTACTCCCAACTCTGTTTGGCCATCCAGGCCCTATTTTTTCTAGGAATTGTTAACTGCTTAAACGAGGTAACGAACGACGAGCTAATCAAGATTTAAGAATTCGGTCCTAGTTCAGATTTTATCTTACATCTAGCTGACTAATTATTCGACTTTTCCCATTTTCTAAATTGGTTTTAGTTTACATATTTTATTCCTTCATGAAGATTATTTGTTATTTATTTTTCATTTATAATTATCTGTAGATCAAATTATTGGGCGAAATGATACTATTGCCTCTCTAAATCTGTGCCTCTGTCAACGATACAGCGATTCTCATTTCCTACTAAAATCCAACTATTGCATGCATAGCCCTTCAAAACCATTTATTCTCTATTGAAAAGTGGTTCCAAATATAATACCACCAAATACCACCAAGTGGTGGCAAATACCACCAAATCAAGCCATATAAGCTTTTCTATATATCATTATAATTAGACAAAAGACTCACCTAGAGCATACACACAAAACTAAGAAAGCAAACAAAAAATGACAAGATGTTACAGCCAACTGTAGCATCTTCTGTAGCCAACAAATCCTCATTTAACTTACGAAACAAACGACTAATTGACACCACTAATATTAAGACCTATTTGGACGTACGGAGAAGAACTTCGATCAGCAAAACACGCCCAAACACGCAAGTTAAAAACATAAATAGGTTTCATGTTTTCTTAATTTTTCCCCTCCTTGCCTCCCATTCTACTTACTACGTAAAGTTTTCACCCAATAATCTCACACTGATTAAAAAAAAAACTTGCTTCCACGGGAATGAAGTTATCATGATAACAATACGTAAGCGAGTTGGACACTTTTACTCCTTGCAATTTATTTCTGGTTACTGCTCCGTTCCTATGGGTTGTAGCGGGATGTCATTGTCGTTGTTGTATTTTACATTTATTATATTTCTTCCTTAAAATTAGGAAATGATTAGTTGGAAATTAACACCCAGAAGTATTCGATTATGTTAAACCTATTTAATGTTCCAAAAATTCATTGAACATGGAAATAATGTGTTATCCGGAATCATTCTCACCCTCTTTATCTGTGAATAAAGCATTTATTATTTTTAGTTGGAATTATAAGTTTAGTTCGCTTGGCATATTATTATTATTAGTTGAGAATACCAATTTTCAATTAGAAAATGTCTGGGCGGTTAGCATGACTAACCCAAAAAGTTTAAAAAACACTATATATTTAGTGAAAACACAATTCCCATTACATTTCTTTATTATCATTACATTTATTTTATTTCTTTACCCAATTTTTCGAAGTGTTCAAAAAACTCCGTCTTCAAAATTTTTTCTTCATATATCACTCTAATTGCATTTATCTAATTGTTGTAAGTAGTTCTCTGAATCCATATATCATTTCGTCTATATTATAATTATTTATTTAATTCAACAGGGAATACCCACTCTGATTTAAAATAATGTGACATCGATATTAAATCAGACATTCTCAGTTAAATTTTATGAATTTTTTAATGAACTTTTTAATAATTAGACGTAATAATATTAAATGGATAACACTTGGATTCAGGGGACTCCTTACAAATATATAAAATTTGCAATAAGAGTGATTAAAGGAGAAAAAAACCTGTAGCCTCAGGAACACTTCGAAACATTGGTTGAAGAAATATAATAAATAAAAGTTGTGTTTTCATTAAATCTATGTAGCATAATAGTATTAAATTTCCATAAGATTTCAATAAAATTATATAATATTTTTAAAAAATATTAATTGAATACTGACAATTCACTCCACATTGGAGGCCTTCTTCAGGACTGCAAAGAATAAGATATAATTTTGATTAAAATCATAAAAGTATATAAATGATGGAATAAAAAAAAAAAAAAAAAAAAAAAAAAAAATATATATATATATATATATATATATATATATATATATATATATGATATAAAAGAAATTCATGATTATTACAACGGTCAACTATTCAGTATATAATAGAGTATACATGACGTTCGCATTTTTGGACAGTGATATATCAATTATATTTGAGATGCAGGAGCAATAATATAAGTTTTCAAACTTTAGCTTTAATGGCAGATACGTCCAATCATGCGTATTCGGATCTACTTTAATCCTTACATTATGGCTCCTCTAAGTTGATCTGTGAAGCTATTGTGGAAAACTGTATCAGTTGCAGTGCAGTATCGATTGATAATTATCACCCCCACCCATTTATCATCAGCTGCCATCCAGCCTCCCGCCTCCTGATTAATGTCTTAATCCCCGATTTGGAGGGTCTATCACGCCACTAGAACTGATTGTACAACCCCTATTATTCCATTGTCCCCTCTGTGATTTGTAACTTCGAGATTGCCCGAGGGGAGTTTTGTATACTTCTAGCATCTGTAGTCCTCTGACTTTATGTATTTTGTAGGGGGTACAGTAATTCACGAAATTACGAAAACATTTCCATATATATCAAGCTATTTGGAAGCTAAATAGTTGACTACTTAGTCGACGCACTTTGTGAAATATGTGTCAGAGCATTTTATACAGCTCAGAAATTTAGTCTCTCTGTGTTTCAAGGAAAAAAACTATAATTAAATTTTTATTTGAAGATTCAAACTTTTGTGTCACTCAAATAACCTATTAGTAACTTATTAGTTAACGTTTCACCGATTCAAGCATCGTGAGTGCTGAAAATCACATAAGTAGCACACCTCATTTCTACAGCTTAAAACAGACTTACCAAATAGAGATAATAAATCATATGTTAACTGCACAACATTTAAGATCACGGATAATATGCACAGTATGCGTAAGGAATTGATTTGTAAAACTCAATAACTCCCGCTCTCTCTATTTATTTCCTAAAGATCTCTTACTGTTAAGTTGGGTTCAAGTTGATAAAAATTTTCGCCGAGCGGGTTCGGTACAGATATTTTCGGCGCAAATTAAATATTCTTGCATGTTTTGTCAAGCCTTCAGTTAGCCTTCAAACCTTCCGCGCATGCACAAAATTGTATGCCTTGTGCCATATTCGGCACAATTTTTTGCGGGTGTAGACCCCTCTCTATACCTATACAGCTGCTATGTTGAACTGTTTTAGTGAGTGATGTAGTCACTCACTATACAGTTCATCCGCAAATAGTATTTCTGCTTGGTTGGTTTGTTACAAGCGCGGATTTGATGCGCCCATATTTAGTTACATAACTATACAAAAGTAAAGAACGATTATACATAGAAGACTTTAGCATGCAATCATAAAATATACGTTGATATGCAGGATAGTGACTTATTCAAGTACCTAACTACTATTTAAAAGTTACAATCATAATTCTAAAATTCCGTGAATATCAGCTGATATAGAAAGTGGTCTTTCAAATTAATTTTGGCATGGTTCAAAATCTTTAAATAAGAAAATTTTGGAGTGCTACGACATAAGTCGATATATCGATAAATAACTGCTATTCACATTGTTCAATACAGGGCAGAAAAAAATACATAGAAGAATTATTAGAAGATTACTAGATTACTAGATGTTACTTGCGATGAATTTCTGTATGGTCGACCGAAGAAAAAGAAAAGGCTAACAGGCCTGTACAAACATAACTTCCGTAACCAAACCACAATTGTTTTTGTAAAATAGTTTCCTGATAAATGTTTACTTTGTTATTCATGTTTGGTTACAAAATTTCTTTGTAAAATTTCTGTATGTATCAGTTTCCTAGTTGTAATAAGATGCATCTGGTTCGGTAAAACATCTTTTTATTGCTATATTTTTACGTCAAATAACGTGACGAGGCAACCAATATTTAAAAAGTCTGATCTGAGCCCGTCCCCATTCCGGAGTTCGCTGAGATTTGGTGAAGGACAAAATTTTCTTTAAGTAATATGACTGCAATAAGCAAAAAATTACTTAGCAGTAAGTTTAATTAATTTAATTGATGCTTGTAAACTGAAATCGTTAAATAGTTTATCGTATGTCTATATCGACGTCGTTTTTGAAAAAAAATTAAGCGTCAAAAATTCGAAATTTAGGTTTTAATTTATTATAGGGCGTAAACACCATCTCTATTGGTTCCCGCTCACAATCTAAAAATCGACTGTTGATGACGTACACACCAAATACCAACGATTTTCAGTCGTCATTCTGGCTATAACCAGTGCTAGAATCCATAAAAATATATTGTAATAAACTGTATACAACTGTATACTTGTACTATATACAATAAAGAAAAAAATTTAAAAAAAAAAATTCTTATTTCTGGAAAAATTGTTTCATGTGTTTCCGGTAAAGTTTGCTAAATAGCGCTTAAGCCTTTTTGCTAAACTATTATGACCAACAGGTATTGCCAATCAGTTCTGAACACAGCTTACTTTTCATTTCTTGTAGCGTATTTAATGAGAGTGCGGTTGTCTCTGTTTTGTATTGGAGCAAATAATCTTAAATAAGTATAGCCCTGAAAGAAATATCTCTAAGTGGTTGGTAGTTACTTGTGCCAAGAAGTAATTATTATTGGTAATTTGTTTTCGGTTTATTGTTGTTCTATTTTAATTATCTCAGCCAGTTATTAAATAAGATATCCTTACCTGTACCCTGGATTCCGGTAGGTTGATTTTGAGGGCGACTTCCTCTCTCATGAAGATGTCAGGATACCTGGTCTTGGCGAAGAGGGCTTCCAGGACGTCTAGCTGTGCTCTCGTGAACGTCGTCCTCTCTCGCCTCTGCTTCCTCGGGTTCATCCCTAGCAAATATCGATTTGAACATTTTCTAAACGAATAATCGATTATAACAATGGCAGTTTTGAAGGCTACTCACCGTGAGGGTAAGCGATGGTGGAATGTATGGAGTCCATTAGAGCTATCGCCCCGGAGTAGGGTGGTGTCTTCAGGTACCCGCCAGTACCGCCACCGAAACCTCCGATCCCCACCACTTCGCTCTCCGGGCTGCAACTGGATATATACCCGAATATATATTTATGTACAGAAACAGTGTTTGATAGTGAAAAAAATAAATAAGATAATTTACATTTTATTAAAGAAGAAATATTTTCTTCTAAGTTTATGCCTGAAACATGGCTCACTCTATGTTACTCCAACTAGATTAACTGTTAATTTAAATAAATAACCAATGAGAATTATGTAAAACTAATGACTAAAGACCGGATTCCCGTGCAATTGCAACTTTTTATTGCTTTCTCAGAATTCAATGAAAATTCGATTCTTATCTGAATCAAGGAAAGGACCTTAAAATAATATAAATTTTATATTGCACGAAATTGCACATTTTGGGGGTTACTGCACAAATTTGCACATTTTAGGTTATCAGTGCACGAAAGCGCAGTTTTTGATATTTCATTAAAAATATTGAATTTTTTTTGTAATTTTTAGTATAGAGAATAGTTGTGATTTATTTTAAAATCATCAACAATAATATTTACCAAGTTAATTTTCCAAGAAAGAAAAAAATGACTCAAGAATTCCAAATATTTCTTCGAACTCGTTAAGGAAATGGTATAATGTCGAACGTTTTCCTTTGTATTAATTTTCTTAGAAGTTCTAATTTGATTTGATTTAACCTTCCAACCTTTTATTTTATTTTCATTTCATTCGAAGTTGAGTTTAGTTCGGTAAACAAGTACAATAGTGAAAATGTCTAAAGTGACAGGCAGCCAATCTTCAAAAATCAAAATTTGGATAAAACCATACCCAGAATTGAAATCAGACGGGAAAACAATTTTTTGTTCTTCTTGCAATAAATTAATTGGTTCTGATCGAAAATCTCAAGTGGATCTTTTCATAAGTAGAACACAATAGCATTTACTATTCCCAATATCTTATTATTTTTATAGGTGAGCACACACAGTTAACTGAAGCACAAAAATCCAAGCGAGCTCCAATTCAACAGTTACTCACACAAAGCTGTTCGTCATTAGACAACAAACAAACATTTTTTACCGATTTATGCTAAGCCATGGTCGTAATATAAATCGGTAATATTTCATTACAATATTTCATTTTCTTCCAATATTTCATTCAATAAACTGCAGTCCAAGCCCTTTAAGTCTTTTTTGCAAAAATACACGAAACAAAACATTCCTGACGAGAGCACCCTAAGAAAAAATTATCTCAAAAACTGTTGTGAAAATTCTCTAGTAGAAATACGAAAACTAATTGAAAACAATTATATTTACATCATGATAGATGAAACAACAAACCCACGGGGACTTTACATTTGCAGTTTAATTGTTGGAATCCTAAACTCGGAGATTGAACCCTAACCATACCTCATTACATGCAAGCAGCTTCCAAAAACGAACTACGAGACTGTCTCTCGATTTGTGAACGACAGTTTAGCAAATTTTTTCTGTCAAACATCCTACCAAGATAAATTCTTTTATTTGTTAGCGATGCCGCTCCGTATATGGCAAAAGCTGGCGAAGCATTAAAAGTTTTTTATTTAAATATGGTGCATGTAATTTGTGTAGCGCATGGTTTAAACCGCGTAGCTGAAAAAGTGAGAGAAATTTTCCCAAATGTCAACAAACTTGTTAATAATGGGAAACAAATATTTTTAAAAGCTCCTCACCGCGTGACAGCTTATAGATAGTATGGACTGCCCCCTTCTCCTAGAACCTGTGATAACTAGATGGAGAACATGGATTGAAGCAGCCCTATTTTATTCAGATCATTTTAATAATTTGAAAGAGTTTGTTTCTACTCTTGAAGATGACACAGTATCTGTAAAAAAAGTAAAAACTGTTTTAAATTTAATATCTGTTGCATCAGATCTAGCATTTATAAGATCCCATTTATCGGTTCTACCTTCGCAAATAAAAAAGCTTGAAGAGCAAAAGTTAACGTTGACATCACAAATTAATATTATAGAGAAAGTTGGAGATGAATTAGAAAAAAATCGAAAACGAAAAGGGAAAAACAATTTTTGATAAATTTAAATCAGTTATAGAAAAAAGCACGGGTTACAAAATTTTACAAATTTACAGCAATGCTCTCAACGGAGAAGACACAGATGTGGAGCTGGATCCAGTAATATTGAGTAACTACAAAAGAGGTCCCATCACAACTGTTAATGTGGAGCGCATGTTTTCACAGTTGAAACACATATTAGATGACCGACGATATAACTTTACGGAACATAATCTGGAAATGTGCATGATTGTAAATTTTCATAAAATTTTAGAAATTTCTATTTGATAAATTAAAATAGTTTGTAGAAAATTACGAAAATTTATGTTTTACTATATATATATTTTCTTTAATTATCATACCTAGCAAACAAATTTTTTGTAGTTTTTGGAAGCACTTATGTATATTATAATAATTGTATAAATATGTTAACTTAATATTTGATTTTATTAATTACACGTCACCTCTTCACACAGTAGAAGCTTGAATTGCACGTTTGTCAGTGTATTTTATTTTTATTGCACGTTTTTGCAGGTTTGGTTAATTTTTATTGCACGTTTTTGCAGGTTTGGTTAATTTTTATTGCACGTTTTTAAAATTTTTACTGCACGAAATCCGGCCTTTACTAATGACTAACCACCACACAAATCTGACTGACATCACTACCGATCTTGTTGGAATTGTCTTTTCTTGATATCTACCATGAATTATTATTTTTTAATTTATTTTTTGTATAATTTTTGTATCAACCCATACCTTCCTTCCTACAGCTATTGTTATGGATTAAAGTTATTTTTATCTTAAACAATTTATATCAAGATTATCCATTTTACTCTGTTGGAATTTGAGGTTATCAAAAATTTAAATGATTTAACATAACTGTATCTCAGCCACATGAATGCTCATTAATATGATAATCACCACACAGACTTCCATTACTAGTATTTTAATGAACTCATGTAATAGAAATCAACTAAAAAATTCGATAATTTCATATCATTGATTTAAAAAAAAAAATTTAAGATTTCTTCACGTACGATGATTCACTGAATTCCTCTTTTAGCCTCTTTTTACATTTCTTTCTATCAATCGTCTCCTCTTCCTTCAATCCATGCTCGGCCATGCTTTCCTCTACTATATAATACTATAATATATATATCTATATCTATATCTATATATATATATATATATATATATATATATATATATATATATATATATATATATATATATATATATCTACTATAACATATATATATCTATATATTATTATTTTTCCCATTTTTTGTATTGATCCAATACTTTCCTAAACATGTAGTTCATCTCCATCTTATGCGATGGTCACCTGGTCTTCAGCAAATAACAGATGATATAAGCATGTGACATTGATTGGGATACCCATCAAGCCACGTTTATCAGTCCAGCTTTTCAAGGAAGCATCAATAAATATTTTGATTAAGGTTGGCGACATGTAACTTGAAGATTTTTGCTACTCTGAAAATCTATGGGATAATCCAATTTCATTTCTTGCCGTATATTCCACCGTATATAGAGGATGATGTTGATTTATGAAATCGATGAGCAATTTTGCAAGTTCACTACCACCAAACTTATATATTTATAAACTTATACTAAGCAGCTCAGCACATACTCTCTCTTGGGCAGTACTTTTTCCATTCCTCAGTCTTTTTGTTTTTTTTTGCTCTGTCTCCCAATCTTCTTTAGTGATACGTAATGATGTTCAAATTTAGGGATCTTTTCTCTTCAATAAATTCTGGCAGTAAGTCATATGTATCTTATCTTGGAATTTACAATAGATAAAAAAAAGTTTTTAAATCTTAAATTTGGTTACTATTTTGCTGTAAAATCAATGTTAACACAGTGATTGAGCACCGTGTTCTCAGTGTATGTATACTCTGTAATTTCGACATATAATCCAATTTTTGCGTAACTTTCTAGTAAATTGATAGATTCTTTATAAAATTCAGTAAAAATTATCTAAATCTATAGCACTGCTATTTGAAATTCATCTCGATTCTGTCCTTTGATTAAGTTTGGTTTGGTGAATAAAACAGTGTTTGTAATTTTCAAACCGTTTTTCTCTGTTTCGGCACAAATTATCTAGTACTTTTGTTCCCATTTCATCACTGGCTCCAGATTGGTTTTATTTATTTATTTTTGCAACAAATTGCAAAACTAGTTTCTATTTTTTTCATAATTCGTCTAAGTTAAAAATTGCATATATTTTTTTACAATTTTTTGAATGTTTTTTGGTAATCATTAAAAATGAAAAGAATAAATGTAAAAAAAAAAACTTAAAGAAATTATTAAAGTTAAAAGAAAATGCTCGGCTTAAATTTGGACTGAGCAAACATGATTTTATTAAAAGTCACGTGACCGCCGAAAGTAGGTTTTATAGAAGAGTAAACGGCATCGAAATTGTTGGTCCAGAGATGGGATCAATTGATAGAAAATGATGTTTAGTTAACATGACAAGCCAGTGAATGACCATTTTTTTTTTAGTATAAAATTAAAAAAACGCAGATACTTTGTTTACCCCTCAGTGCATAAATTACGAATAGCAAGTCAAATAGTAAGTCAAATCATGATTACTTTCTAACCTCCGTCGTTGTTTGTTGTATTTTGGAGAATAGTAACTTGCCGACAAATATAAATAGTGGCCGAAAGGAAAGGTATATACTACTATAGAAGAAAGCGAAAAAGGATATAATTGAGAGAATATGTGTTTGGACGTGTGAGTGACAGCTTTTGTTGACCTGTTGGGATCGGGCGCTAATTGGGTGCCCCATCTGCCAGCGTTGGACACCTGGAGACTGGAGACACCTCCAAAACAGTCCATTGTCAACAGACAGCCTGTCAGGACACTCGATACACCAACAACCGTCTCAAATAGTTATATAAGGAACTGAGTCAGTCCTTGCTTGTCCAGGTGCTTGCGGATATTCTTCTGTTTGTTTTCATTGCCTCCAGGATAAACAATGCTGTGATGGGGATTTGCTGTCGCTTCTAGTAGGCTGGGGTTCACTTTTCTATATAGCCTCCGAAGGGCACAGATCCAAGGGAGGGTAGGCTTCTAAAACAGTTAGTGCAAAAGGGTATGCTCTTGAAATCAGTTTAAAATCTGTTACTGCTGGGTTGTTTCTTCGCTCAATTTGAAAATTGATGATACATGATTGGAAAATTTTATGGTGTGATTATTTATTATGGTAAAAGGAATTTTTTTTAAATTGCTTGAAAATTTCCTCCTGTTAAATAAAAACCTATAGAATCTTCAAATCTTTATTTTTGAGACGTTTTGATCTATTTTATAATCATTATCATAAAATTAAAAAGAAAAAGTTTTTGTTTTCTTTTGGTCAGATGTACAGATATCGAGGAGAAAATATTTTGGCGCTTCTTCCAAAAGCCATTATCAGAAAATTATGATTCTGGTATAATAATTTTTATTTTTTATAATTAATAACATTGAATAATTAATAATAATAACAATAATAGTTTTATAATAAACATTATTTTTTGAACACATTATTTGATTTATTATTTTCTCTCACTAATTTATTACACCATGAAATTCATAAAAAGTAACATGTAGCTTAATATTGCTATATCTTACCAACGCAACCTATCATTAAAAAGATTTAATATGAAACTATATATTATGTGTATATACTTTAAATAGTACTAATAATGAGCCAAAATAGCAAATGGGGAAACAAAAAACAAACCTTTACTATTCATAACGTGCATCAAAGTTTAACCTAAATCTGACAAAGGTTGAGAACAAAGAGAATCTCCTCATGGTCACTGTCCGTTACAAATAATTCAATAAGATGAATTTAGTGGAAGATTCCATCTACCGTCTGTGCCTAGAGGATGAAGAAGAGGCTGAAAATATTCTGAGTGAGAGCCTCTTGCCTTCTACAGACTGCAATATCTAAAATAGGTTATAATTAAACCTGAAGCAGACCAAAACAATTGTTCTGCTTCAATTTCTACAAGATCTGAAGGTGAATAGAGGGAATTTCACAATATTATTATAGGGTGGTTCGTGGTGATGAAGGGCTTCCAATAAAAAATCACATTAAAACATTGGCCTGGTTATTTTTGCGAATTAACAAGTATCTGTGATCTATGATCATTCAATTGAATTATTATTTTTGTTCATTTATTCGTTCTTGTGTATTTATACAAAGCATTTACTGTCATAATAGATTGCAACAAAGGTGTTATATTCTGTACCTTAGATCTTTGTATATAATGAACAAGACAGCTGATGCCAAAGTTATATCAATCGTTTGCCCCTCACAGATTCTACAATAATTTTTGATATTTTAATAACTGTCAAAACTCTCCAGCAATTTGTCAGGAAAAACTATATGCTTATAATGTATATATATGCTTATATGTATAATGGGTATACAAGATAAAATAATCTATAAACGAGTAAAAGCAAATTGTTTGAACTATAGAGTATACTCATTACGCCTTGTGAAGTTGTCTAGAAACTTTGTAATCATAATATTTCATTACTTTTTTTCACCAACTTTATATATGTTTTACAAGTCCATGTGCAACATAAGGAATGTTGACCTGGTAGAATACCTTCCTTCCAAGTTTCCTTGTATTTTCCTCGTATCTGGGATTGTCAAAATAACAAGAAAATCTTGTTTTGAAACTTGTAGTCCAAATGTGAACACAATAGAAAGTTTGATAAAAATTATTGTATGCATAAATGTAGAATTAAAAGACCAAATTAATTGAATTTCAAAATAGAATTAGTTCACCCGTTCAAAAGATAATCGTGGCACATACAGACTAAAGGCCAAATATTTGTTGTTTTATTTACTCAGAGGGGCTCTGCAAAGCAAATAACTGTTGAAAACTGCACATCGAAAATTTTACCTATTTTTTTTTTAAACTCCCAAGGTGTACATTAGATGATTTTTTTATTTTTTATTGTGTAGGGAATTCATTATGTTTCAAATGAGCATTCGTATAAACAGCGAAAAATGTATACTTTTCGATTTATGCGCAAATGAAATATAGAAATGGTTTTTCGGCATTTGTCCAGCCGCAATATTGGTATCAGTGGATTTTATTATTGCAAAATCATTTAGGAACCATGAAGATTATATAATTGAAATTTAGTAAAGATTGCTTCAGTAGTTTAAAATTTCAGTAGTTTCCGCAGTTACCTTACAAACGAAAAATGGGCTATCCTTTTACATAATAGACACGGTCTCGTGATTGGTTTTATTGTTTTATACAGTCAACGATTTTTTTGTTCAATAGCCCGAGAGAGGGAAACCAAGTTTATATAAATTGATTGTATTGTCAAATATTTAGTTGTTTAGTTATTTATGTTAGATAAAAAGGGAGTAATGATTGTATATAATATTTAACATCGTTATAATTTTTAAAAAATGTTCAGTGTTTTAAAAATGTATACTAAATTAAACTTAATTCTTGACAATTATATAAAGCGCTAAAACATTTTAATGTGTTGAATGCTGTTCTATTAATTTTTTTCCCAGGTTATATCGCTTGGCTTGTTCAATGACGAAATCAACTAAATGATTTTGTCTCAGGCGAATTTATTTTTTCCGTTAATGTAATTTTTTATTTTTATCATGTAAAATAAATCATAATTTGTTGTTTTATCAGATTTTGTTATTACTGCCGGCTAGACATTTATTTTTATTTTTTCTACCTCGGCGGTTATAAGTAGTAGTCCTGAAATATAATGCTACTCCTTCGTAAGCTCCACGTAGATGAGGTAAGGATGTGAATATCGATTTATATCGTATCGATAGTTTTTGAATATATCGAAATAATAGTTCGATATATGGAAAAAATATCGATTTTTCAATATATCGGGTTCAGATATTTTTAATCTTTTAAAGAGAAACCTGCATATTTATCTCTGCTGATATAATTAATATAGGTTATCTACTAATCTTCCTCAAATTCGTTTAGACTTTTTTTTTTAATATCGATATTTTTATAGCTTTTTAATTTTTATAATATCAATATAAACATAGATAGTTTGGTTTCGACATACTATCACTAGAACACAACTACTATAGAGAGTGACACGACCACACGACATCACAGGTTTTTATGGTTCTTTGTCGAACCCGCCGTCCTTGTAGATTTTTTTTATTTTATATTTTTCACCTTTTTTTAAAAAAAATATCGGTTTTCGATGCTAAAATTTTGATATCGATATATCAAGGAAAAAAAATATCGGATAAAAATACCGATACATCGATATTTTTGTCAACATTTCTACTCAAAACAAGTTCTTTGACAAAGGCCTTTTAGAAAACTTGTTTCCATCATTGAATAAATGTTGTATGTTAAATAAATGCTATGATCTCATAGACGTTTAGTGCAATACCCGCGTTTCGAGTTTTATATGTATAAAGGGGTTTTGTTGGTATATGTATAAATTTATGATATGTTAAACAAATTGTGTTGTTGTTTTTCAGAAAAAAGTCTTTCCTAGGAAAAACAATTAAGTGTTTATCTCTCAAATTATTTTGTGGTTTTCGGTTATACTTATATGAAAACGATATATTTACTGCCTCCTTAATCAATCAACTTTTTTCTTTACGTCTTTAATCGTGTTTTGTTGTAGAACAACTGCAATAGTTTCATGAAATTTATTTCGGTTTTTATAATCAATATTTCCAACGTTATGTAAGAAATTATACCGTCCGATATTACGAGCTTCATCGGCGCCACTGACCAGCTGTTCTCAGCCATTATTAACAACTAACCACCCTAGAAAATCTTTTATAATATATAGGACGAAGATCCTAGCTATGAACTTTTATCAAACTTTTATTACACTGTCATATTTCTGGTCTAACTTTTTGATATTCGAATTTTTTTTATAGTGTAATGCCCAAGATGAATGGGACCTGAAAGTATTTCCTCCTAGCGTTACTTCTAAGGAGAGGTAGTTTTAAAATGTTTTTGTACTGCTGCTAAGAGCTTTCAAGGTAAATTAGCTGATGGCAAAAACTCGGCGATTTACTTAACCAAATGCCTTTAGTCCTTGGGCCAGACCCCTCAGCCGTACACTCCCCCGCATCCCAATAAATTGAACATTGCTGTTTTTCTTGTGACTGATGATTAAAAAAAGTTAATGTTTCCAAAAAAAAAAAAAAAAAATGGCCCACCTTGCTAAAATGGCGTCCAATGATGGCGGACTACCGAATATGACTTATTTTCACCATAATTGGTTTTTTTTTTTAAACCTGGATGGCCATAGAATAATATATACAAATAACTGGCTTGGACCCTAAAAAACACCAGTAGAGTAAATTTTTTCAAGTCGTTCACAAAAAGTTGAGATTTCAAAGCTGTTATGATTAAATGGCCAGCAATATCACAAAAGTTTACAAATAAAATATGTGGATCACTTATTCTTCTTTAAAAACATTTAGTCACTTTTTTGAATATTTGAAATGGTTCCTTAGAAAATGCACTTATGCAATTAGCGGTGAAGCGGTTGGCACGTGAGCGCTTTCAGCCTTCTACCGCGTCAACGAGCATCCATAAACGGTATAGTTACTAGTTAGATCGGCATTATTTAGCTTAATTACATTGAGCAGTGTATACTAGTTCAATAATGTAAGTTGCTATAACAATAATATAATATTTTAATTTTGTTAAATATTTTACATTCTTTATTTTGCCCTGAGTACTTATAAGACAGCCCCTTTCGTAAACAAATATACAATTATAGTAATAAATCTTAATCCAGGCACACAAATAAGTAAACTTTATTTTTTGTTGTGAGCCAAAGTTTCAGCCTATGTTGCTGGTCTTCATCAGAGCAGTTGATAATGTTTGGACGTACCGTCAGGAAACACCTGGCCAGACGTTATCAACTGTCGTGATGAAGTTCTACAACTTAGGTTGAAACACAATAAAAAATAAGGTTCATTTATTAGTGTGTTTTCATTAATCGGCCGCACACCCTGATCAACCTCTCCTCAAATATATCCACGGTAAATTATATCCAGATCAATACCTCTCTGTTAAATTTATAATATATTTAGTTAATAAATATTGTTAAGAATATTAAATAGATATTGCGGAATATATTCACTTGAAATTAAATTTATACGTAAATAATTTATTACAATTTTAAATATTTATTGTACAGTTTTTATAAACTATTAAAATATATAACGAAACATAGGAAGACCATGAAGGCATTAAGAGCATGAGCATCGTAGTATCTTCAGTGTAAATGACCCTAGTCATCGACGCACTAATGTGGATAATGTGGATATTTTTACAAATCTTCAATGACTCACAAGTCGAAATACTGATGCAGTCATAAGTGCATCAGTGGTAAGGTAGCAGACAGTTTTCACACGGTACCTATTGCCAATTATTATAAAAGAAAATCCTTCAGATGAGATCAGGCTAACCTTTAAAACTCTTATTAATAGGCCTACTACACTACTCCTGATTATCAACCATTGCTATAAAAGATATTTAAAATTAAAAAATAGATTTATATTACCATAGCAGTAGAGTCCACGGTCAAAAGGGGGAGGGTCACATTTTTTTTCTGAAATGTAGTTATACATATCAATATGTTCATATCGTCCAGTAGAATAAGACAGTAAAAAGAAACAGCCGGACATGTGGATGGTCGATTTGTTAGGAGCTTTTGAAGAATACCAAAGACTGAAGAAAGTAGGATCTCCAAAGTTTAAAACGAAATGCATTAGGATGACATCTCTCTTTCTTACGTAGACTCTTCATGTGATATACGAATGTTGGATTATCCTATATATTTTTTATTAAAAAATATTATAATTTGCCAAACTCAAGAGCAATAGGTATTAGGGTTGAAGAATCCATTCAAAAAAAATATACAGATTAAATAGGAAAAATAAATAAACAATAATAATGAAAAAACAAAGTATAAAAATCAGTCAAATAACACATCACAAATAAAAATAAATTAATAGATGAATTAAAATTCGAAAAATAACCAAAATAAAGAAATTTAAAGTTAAATAAAAATAAAATGAATCAACTTAAATACATTTATTCCTATGCACTTGTATGCATTAGTAATTATAAAAATATCTTATTTTAGTTTTGTTGATATAAATTTAATTTTCCTTCTAGAATTGTGTGGCATAAATATGCATGTATCCAATATACAGCTAACTCATTGCCCTTAAATTTGACAGATTATAATACTCGACAATAAAATAATGATAAACCAATAAATAAAATAACCTACTAATATTCCAAGTGCAAATAAAAAAACAGAGATGTGTAAAATTTAGTCAATTCGCGAAATGTTTAAGACTATTACACTCTCTTCTGATCTCTAGGTATAATCCAATAAACAGAGGAAGAAAAAAGGGCTTACATTGTAAAATGTCATGTAGTTTTGAGTGTTTTATTTTACATATCAGGTTTATAGTTAAAAATCCAAATTTTCGACCTTCTCCTTTGACAGTAACACTTTTAAAAAATCGATTTATTATTTTTTTCGCTCATATCTTTGTAATCGTAAAAAAAAAAAATTTTAAAGATTTTTCTGCAAGGTAAAGTCCCTGGACTTGTAAGGAAAACATGGCCGCATTAACTAAGGGAAGAATAATGTTTTGAGGTCTTCAATTATAAAATATTGCTTAAAATTATGTCACAAATTGAGATGAACCAATGGAGAACTAAGCCAGAATTGTGAGACATGTCATCTTATAAGGCTGATCAGTGACATGACTGGTTCGGTAGTGGCGAAGTATGCAAGCAACGATAATAGCTGGGATCGGGAGCGAACCATCGAGTTAGCTATGCCTCAGTATTATTACTATTATTTATCCCTACTTATCATCATTAAAATGAAACTTAACTTGATTATATTATCCTAGCTAAGTTCGGTAATTTCCCCAGTATGTAAAGTAAGTTCGATACTCTTCTATTAAAAAAAAATGTTAATATAAAGGAACGATTTCTGGGAGATACGTTCCGGGAAATTTTTTATGTTATAATTTATTAATATATTGTTAAATAAACTTTCGTCAATTTCTCTAGAAGAAGCTACTTTATAGTATACATATAGGTATAGTATACCATAGGTTTTTTACTTACACTTACCTACATATGACATACATTTTAAGGGGAAATATTTATTTTATAATTGAATGGAAATAATTTTACAATTTAAATTAAATTAAGGAATAAGGCAAAAGTGATTGATGAGTTAATGCCATATTTATATAAAATTATATAAATTAAATAATAGCAAAATAATAAATAGAAAAAATAAATAAATTTAACTTACTATAATAAATTAGACATTTTAAACATATAGACAATTATATACACTATTTAAAATCCGCCTGGAGAACTCCGAGTAAGGCTTATCTACCCAGTTGTGGAGGGAAAAGCAGGACTTAATCCGAGCGCTTCTCTATCAATCGCGCCACTGGTATTGAAAACCTGTGGAAACAGAGAGGGTGCTAAAGTACAAAGCTTGAGTGAAAAATTTGGCCAATGCCAAAACTCACTGGAGTTAATAGGTCTATTGATACTTATTTACAAAAGTAGGAAGAATACAGAGTGTGCCAAAAGATCAGGATGAAGAATAATTTGGAGAATTTGCATGAAATGAAGACTTGCACAAATAGTATATTACGGTCATGATGTAGAGTATTGTTGGTCACATAGTATGGATTGAATATTGTTTGAGGGACTTTGGACTGAAAGGATTGGGTGCGTTTGATGCTCGAAACATTAACTGTCCCCAACCATTCGAGCCCATAGTTCCAGATAATTTTGAAAATGGCTCTAACGATTTTGATTAAACTCGTTATATCAATGTACCATTAAATGTGTCTCTAATATCACCTGGGTGTTATCCTCTTCGAAATAATCTGGTATGGTTGAAATACGGAATTTTCTAAATGAATTCCTCTAGTACTTTTAATTTTGCTTATTGGAAATAATTATCTGTCTCTCATTATTAGCAGTAATACATAATTGATAAATATAAAGTATGAAAGAATTTGATAATTAACTAATAGAGAAAAAGAATAAATATTTTTCTTAGTATTTACTCGTTGAAAAGCTGAAAATTAATATCTGACATATAAGGTGATGTAAGGTAGAATAAATATAAGGTAGAAGGCAATGTAGGGTAACGGAAAATCCATGAACTTAAGTGATTGTTGTAATTGAAAATTTCTTATAGAAATTTATTTATTTATTTAATAAAAAATAAATGTTTCCTTGAAAACTGATTGGAATTTCCTGGAACAAACCAAAAATATATGACGCACAAATTATAGTAATACAATTGTTTAACAAACTATTTTATTGTACTTTTATGAGAAAAGACGTGAAGAAGTTCATGCTGCTGAAAATATCTCTAGTAGTTTTTATGTGAATTTCTTAAAATTATTTTTATAAATACTAGATTTTTTTTGGTTGAGTTCGACAACATAAACAGATCTTCTTTTGAATTGATACATCGATACGATTGAGACGAGTATCTACAGTTAAAAAAAAAAACCTTAAGTTGAAATTTCTACTCCAAGTATATATTAGGGATATACAGTAAATAAATTCGTAATCCATTAGATCTATGACTTACTGTAATATAAATTGTTTGCAAACTAAATCACACAGGCTATCTATTTAGAATTCACAAACCTTTGATTAGGTATAGCAACTAGTACCTGGTGATTTACATGTATTTATATGTTCTGAATCTCGAACATGCAGGATGATACTGTATTGTATAGTGCATTGATCAGTATGAGACTAAATTTTGCATTTCTTTGATAGCCTAGAGAACAGTTGAAAGGATAAATTATTTAGTGTATAGCCTGATTAAAAAATTATTTTGTTTTATTAGATAACTGAAAGATGCTGAACTCTGCCTTTCATAACGATTCACTCATTTTTTTTTTCCTCTTCGAGTGTTCAACGTTTGTCGAGAAATATTTTTAATTTGGAGTCTCTTTGGAGTATGCCTGATATTAGGCATTGCCACCAATCGCAAAAAGCAATAGCCCAAGAAGATAATGGCTGAGAGGAGACCTGAAGGCAATAACGATGATCCTCTAATATTGAAGACCCGGGACTGTTTGGACAACACTCCTCACGCTACAATAACTGCTCCAATATTCATACTCCAGATTATCTCTTCTGAGGTTTAGCTCTGGTGTATATTGGCTGTGGGCTGCTCTAACACCACATGCAAACTAGTCTTCAATGGGGTTCGAGTGGCCAAATGTTCCATTCATATTCCATATCCCATGCGGCGTATTATTAACACATCACGGCTTGTTTTCAATAGTTGCTGTTACCAATTATGGAGCGGTCGTATGAATATCGTAAGCCTGGAGTTGTATTATATTCCTACAATTCCGATAAGTGCCTCACGTTTTCAGTCATGCAGCTAAACGTGCAAACGCACCTTCCCATAAGCCTTGACATTTGAGTGATTGTTACCAAATGCAGTATTTAATCTTCTTCTCTGGATTATTATATCATTTATTCTGGGTTTTTTTTTCCATATTAATGGTAGGGTTTATATTAATCTTTTTTCTCATATTTCGTCCACACGTTACTAAAGACTTCTTGGCTAATCAGTCTCTCTAAAGAAGTCTCCTGGAACGTGTAGGTGAAATATCAGAAGGAAAATAATATACCCCCTGAAGAAAAACAAAACAAAAACAGAATAACTATCATAATATTGTATAACTCTTGAATAACAACCGGATATATAAACTTATTTATCCGTTTAATAATATTGCGATTTTAATTGATTTTTTCTGTATAATCGTATCTTAAAAATGTTTCTTGTTTTTAGTATTCTTTAGATTTTTTAAAGAAAAAAAAAAGAGATGAAAGAATAAATTATCCAATTTAGTTATCATTAAAAACAGAGCATTATTATTACAAAACTATTGGATGACTCCTATCAAATCCTCAAATATTAATATATTACTGACCATTCAACATTTCGTCCCTTAAGCCTGTTACCTTCTGGCTTATTAACTTATTAACTGTTGATGCAGGACAGAAAAAGATAAGTTCACATAAATGCAGACCAGGAATATCTGAAAAAAAAACTAACCAAGTAGACCAAGGGAAACTCCAAGTATCGATGTGAATATCGAAAAAAATATCGATATATATACATATATATATATATATATATATATATATATATATATATATATATATATATATATATATATATATGTGTGTGTATATCGCATCGATAGCTTTCGAATATATCGAATAGTAGTTCATTATATAGGAAAATATCGATATTTCGAAATATCGGGCATCGATATATTTAAAGGGAGAAGTTGATCGGGGGTGCGGTCAAAGAAATAGACTACTATAAGTGTGAACTTATATAATTGTGCCTACGTTTCCTCCTCCTCATTGTTTTCTATCCTTCTTCTTTCTTCACCACATAGGATTTTTATCTATTTTTGTTTTTGGGGCTTACATTATTTTATATTTTACTCCTTCATCTCATAATTACAAAAATCAATTACAACAATGTCAGCTTCTTTAACATCATAGTCATCTTTTGCATAACTTACAACTATCTCTGTATGCTTTTATATACTGTATGCATTTATGCTTTATGATTTGCTATGCATGTATGCTTTACACATTACCAAACCTTCATATTATTTGTCTTTTTAATTAATAGATTTCATATATTTCACTATTCCCTGTGTAAATATCGCATTGTTTTTAATTTTTAATTTTTACATTGTTATTTCATTTATTTTATTTTATTTTATTTTTTCAATTGTCTTTTGTATTATGTAATTTAGTGTTATCTTTTTCTTTTTATTCTTAATACTTTTTTATCTTACTTGTATTTTCTGTTTTTTATCATTTATCATTTTTACTGTTACTGGTACTGCCTCTTTCTCTTTTTTCATTGATGGCCTAAAACTTAGGTCGAAACGTAGGCATAATTATATAAGTTCACACTTATAGTAGTCTATTTCTTTGACCGCACCCCCGATCAACTTCTCCCTTTAAATATAAATATACGGTCAACAATAACTCCCTCCATCGATATATTTAATTTTTTAAACCTCCTCCTATTAAAGGAAATTAACTTGAAATTAAATATCGAAATACCCTTATTTTTTTCCGATAGTTTTAACTCCATATATCTTAATATCGATATTAAAATTTAAGTATCGGTAACCGATATTTTTTACAAAAAATAATTAAATAAAACAAAAAATTAAACAAAAATGTCTACAAGGTCAATAAGTTTGATGGGTTTCAGTCATTATTAATTCAATTGTGATTTTTTATTATTTTTTATTTTTAATTATTTTTTTTTTTAGTAAGCAATTTAATCCATTTTTCTCTTGTTCTTAGTAATGGAGTCTTTTTAATAAGAAATGTTAATAGTTTTGTATTTGACTTTTTTGAGGTACTTTGATAAGTTTTCAGTAATTCGTTCAATATTGATTTTCTTTTGTACTTTTTAATGTTTTTTCGTTTAACCAATGTAACTAATGTTTCCTCTAGTTTCTATTATGTAATATATATATTTCCTCGCGCGGATCTCATTACCGCGTAGGGGAGCATCCCACGGGTGGCGGATGTGGGGATGGTCGGTGGAAATTCCTTGGAAGTTCCTCCCGGCTAAGTCCGATGGACTCGCTGACCAACAATGAGAGCACCCCTCCAGGCTTGCTGGAGGGTGTGACGTAGGTTTGAACGCCCTACTCACATATTTTTAGTTCACAAAATACCACAAAAAGTCATGGATCTCTCTGAGGTAAAACGCTCATTATCCGGAAGTAAACTAGTCCCCCGTTCGGGTCTCCGGGTGGGGACTGCTTCAGGGGATTCATGGCGCAAGTTGAAAATTAGAGATTTAGGTATAGGGACGTGGAACGTAAGAAGTTTGAATACAGCGGGTGGGTTAAAATCGGTGGCAAACGAGGTTAAGAGATACAATGTAGATATCGTGGCACTGCAAGAGGTTCGGTGGCCAGGGGAGGGTTCGTTAACAGAAGGGAACTATTCTATTTGGTACGGTGGGAGCGGTAATTATTGTTTAGGTACTGGATTTCTAATAAGGAATAGATTGCTCTCCGCATTGAGGGACGTAAAATTTTTTAGTGATAGGATATCTGTGGCCATATTTCAGGGGCGGTGGTTTAAAATCGCGCTGATAAACATACATTCCCCTACCCAAGACAGTGATGATGAAGTTAAATGCGAATTTTATGATAAACTAGAGTGGGTATATGATAAACTACCTCGAAACTGCATGAAAATAATATTAGGGGACGCAAACGCAAAGGTGGGAAGGGAAGAAGTATACTATCCGACGATCGGTAAAGAAAGTTTGCACGAACATAGCAATGATAATGGGATCCGTCTAATAAACTTTGCTATCTCGAAAAACCTAACAATCAAAAGTACTACGTTTAAACATAGGGATATTCATAAGTATACGTGGACATCGCCGGATTCACAAACACGCAATCAAATTGATCATGTTTTGATACAACAAAGATGGCAAAATAGTATAATTAACGTGAGGTCTTATCGTGGGGCAGAATGTGGGTCAGATCATGAATTAGTAATCGCGAAACTTCGACAAAAACTTAATATAAAAAAAAGGAAAGAAAGCCGTATTTGTTCCGAAAATTTTGATCTAGAGAAATTGAAAAACCCTTCAATTAGAAATCAATTCGCGGTAGAAATCAGGAATAGGTTTGAAGCCTTGGAATCTTTAGATGAGGATCGCGAAGATGTAGACAAGCTATGGATCGGAATTAGGGATAATATTAAAGAGGTAAGTAATCTGTGTCTTGGAAAAAGGGACAATAAAAAGAATAAACCGTGGTTCGATAATGATTGTCTAAACTTGTGCGAAAAAAGAAGAGCCGCGAAACTAAAAGCTTTGAATAATCCAAGCGATAACAATGTTGCTAATTTCCGGGCCTTGATGAATGAAACGTCCAAATTCCTCAAAAATAAAAAACGAGAATATCTTAAAAACAAAATAATAGAGATAGAAACTAATAGAATTGAAAACAACGTAAGAGACATGTACAAGGGTATAAACAGATCGCGTAAACAGTTTGAACCAGCAATGAATGGAATTAGAGATGAAAATAACAATATCTTGGCCGATCCGGGGGACATTGTGAATAATTTTAAAAAACACTTTGAAAGTATTTTGAATTCGGGAAATAATAATCAATCTCCTCCTTCTGAATATCAGAGTGCTGAACCGTTAATTGAAGAACCGAGTAAGGAGGAAGTCGAAATAGCCATCGGAAAATTAAAATCTCATAAAGCAGCGGGAATCGACAACATTTCCAGTGAAATAATAAAAGCGTGCGGTGAAGCTGGAGTTTCTAAAATACATTTTTTGGTTAAAAAGATCTGGGAAAATGAAAAAATGCCCGAAGAATGGAAAGAATCTATACTTATTCCGATTCACAAAAAAGGTCCGAGGACGGAGTGTAATAACTATCGCGGAATATCACTCCTCCCGGTATGTTATAAAATATTCTCGTTGATCCTAACTAGTAGAATCACGGAATATGCCGAGGAAATTATCGGAGACTACCAATGTGGTTTTAGACGGAACCGATCAACTATCGATCAAATATTCTCCTTACGGCAAATATTAGAAAAAAAATTAGAATTCAACGGTGTAGTTCATCAGCTTTTTGTGGATTTCAAAAAGGCTTATGATTCCATTGATCGCCGGAGACTGTATAACATTTTGATTGAGCAGGGAATACCGAAGAAGTTAGTAAATCTAGTAGGGATGTGCATGACCGAAACATTCAATAAAGTTAGAATAGGTAATTATTTTTCGGAGAAATTTGAAGTTCGCTCGGGGTTAAAACAAGGCGATTCCCTTTCACCTGTCCTATTTAATTTAGCATTAGAGTATGTCATTAGAAAGGTAATGCTTACCGAAAGGGGTTTAGATCTGGGTGGTAGAATATCCGTGCTGGGGTTTGCGGATGATTTGGTATTATTAAGTGAGGACGCGGAAACTATAAAACTGAATACAGCAACGTTGATGACAGCTGGGAAAGAGGTTGGCCTCAAAATAAATATGGATAAGACGAAATATATGGTTAGCAATAGAAACAGAGGCGATTTTGAGGATATAGATATAGGAGAAAATAGGTTTGAACACGTTGAGAAATTTAAGTATTTGGGGTCTGTGATTACTAGAAAAAACGAAATTCAAGAGGAAATAAAGGCGCGGTTAAAGGCGGGAAATGCTTGTTATTTTTCGGTGTCAACATTACTTAGGTCGCGCATTTTGTCCAGAAACTTAAAACTTAGAATATACAAAACTATTATCTTGCCTACAGTTCTGTATGGGTGTGAAACGTGGCCGCTAACCTTGAAGGACGAACAACGCCTTAAGGTATTCGAGAATAAGGTACGGCGTAAAATATTTGGTCCGAAAAAGGATGATTCAACCGGAGAGTTTAGGAGATTACAAAACGCGGAATTGCGGAGCATGCATCCTGTTAATATAATCGAAGTGATCATCGCGACGGTTGAAATGGGCTTGCAAAGTTGTTGGGCTCAGTAACGAACGAATTCCTAAAAAGTTAATAAACGCTGAGCTGACTGGTAAACGTCCGAGGGGTAGACCGAAACGTAGGTGGGAGGATAGTATTAAGAGTTATCTAATGAATTTGGGTTTGGAAGGTAGTCGGTGGACCGAGATTTGTAGACAGCGATTAGTGGTATCGGCATCGAACCTCCGGGTTCGCTAAGCCTTTTATTAATATATATATTTTCTTTATTGACAAATATTAATCAGTTTTTTTGTGATAAGGTATTTATAGGAATATTTATTCGCTGGTACTAAAGGTATTACAACTCTAAGACTTGTTTAGTTATATTACTCTATCCTTCAATTCAATGTGAAAACCATCTTGTTCTGCTCTCAAAGATTAAAAACATCAACGCCGGATTTATTGAAATATTGATATTTTTTATTGATATACCGAACAACTATTTCGATATATTTGAAAACTCTTGATACGATATATAGCGATATTTTTGAGCGCTTTTTATATTCACAACCAGAAACCGTTAAGAAAATGACTGGCTTAAACACTGCCACTATAGATAAAAACACCACAACACAAGTTTTTTATATGATAATAATAATAATAATAATAACGTCGTTACAGATAAATGTCGCCTTTGCTTAAAGGCTCACGAATCAATCTAACATGTTACAAATGGATGTGAATCTTTGGCTGGGACAGACTATTTGATGAGGCACAATAATGTGGCAAAAATATTTCATCAAAACATATGCAGAAAATTGGGGTTATTGGACAATGGTGAGGTCCCATACTATCGCTATACTCCAGATAAACTAATTGAAAATGCATATATAAAAGTTTACTGGGATGAGCAAATTATTACGGACCACAGACTAATACATAACCGACCAGATATTCTGATTATACACAAAAAAGATAAAATGGCCAGAATAATAGACATAGACCCAAGTGACTCCAACTTACTCACTACAAGGGCTGAAAAAATAAGAAAGTACCAGGAGCACACACAGGAGCAAACACTTTATCACTTGGATAAAGTAATAATAACTCCAATAATTATATCCTCAAATGGTCTCATATTAAAAAGCACTAGAGAGGGTTTAGAAGAACTTGGCCTTGATCTTCAGAGCTTGAAAGTAGCTCAAAAAGCAGTCCTGCTTGATACTTGCAGGATTGTGAGAAAATTTGTAAACAAATAAATTACATTATATCATCTACCTTTCCTTGAATTGTTTTCTGGAAAGAAGATGTTAATCCAGGACACTGAGAAGAATAAATGTAAAAATAATAATAAAACTATTATTTTCAAATTTTCAGTAAAAAAAGGTTAGGTTTTGCATGGTTCTTTGTAAGTTTTTATTATTTTTTTTATTTGTGATGAAAAAATATTGATTTTCGATACTCAATTTTTAATATCACATCTCCAATATTTTTGGATGTAGAATAACCACAAAAAAATTGGTTGAAATCGATGATCCATTGACTGTTGACAGGATATGTGAGTTATATATTGAAATTTCTAAATAATTTTTAAGGATTTTTATCAACCGAAAATATTATTAGGGAAGAGTTGTCGTAGGTGAATACGAAATATTGAATTTTCTTCATGCGCCAATCCATCCAAAAAGATCAAAGCAGAGAATTTTTTTGTTCAAAATTGAATGTTCAAATTACGATTCCAAAAAAATCTACAATAATCTCTAGTTAATCTTAAATAAAATACAACGCCAGCAGCTCGCCAAGTAATGATCTTGGTATGCTAAAATAACGATTCCTAAAAAAATCTAATATAATCTTTAGTTAATCTTGAATGAAATATAACCCCCAGCAGCTCACCAAGATCATTATTTATTTAATTAAAAATAAGTAAAGAAATTGTTGACATGGCGGAATCACATTACCTTCGAGGGAATGCCATCATGATTTTGAGAGAATGATTTCATTAATTTAGTTATGGATGAAGGGATTACGATTGTAATAAAGCATTTCTTCGATCCAGAACTATGATAAAATATAATTTCCCCAAAGTCGTATATTTTAACTTACTCTTTCCATAATTTGCGACATTTTTCAGAATCAGAAGTCCGACTGGTTTGACCATGTACATATTTTTCATTCGACCGCCTAAGTAGGTTTAAGAAGACGTCTTAAATAAAATATATTATGTCCTATCAAGTCTGGTGACATTCCCTCATACAGGTTGTATCATAGAAATGAGGAAATTACAATTTATATTTCGAACATTTTTCCAACTAGAAAGGCCATTGTACAATAACAAAAGTAGAGCTTGAAAGAATCAACAGAATACTTATAACACTATAAATTAAAAAAAAATCTCCAAAACTTACTGAGTAAAAATTAATGAGGGAATTACATGAATAAAAATAGGAGCTACCAATCAGTCCTTCATTTTTACAGTTATGGCCCTCTGGCAACTGATTTCTCCGAGGAAAAAGCAGGTTACAGTTGCTGAAAGATTACCGCTTTTTTAAAACTTTTTGAAACCAGCTTTACTATCGAAAAATTCTGGAATATGAGAATATTAGTGAATTACATAAAACCTCTGAGCATTCCTTTCTAGTAATTTTTAATTTATAAGAATAATAGTTCAAAAAGTTCTGATTATTGTTTTTAAAACTAAAGCACATGACGATTTAAAATGTTAGAGGACACTCCAGATACTATTTGAGGGACTACTAAGGTTTCATAGTCAGCTTCGGACAAGATGAGGGAATTTTGAGGCTTTAGACATCTTTTTAAATAAAAATTATAACTAACAGTTTCAAAACTAAATGGAAAAAGACGAAAAAAGTTACATCTAACAATTGAATTTTTTTCAGAACTAACAGATTTGAGAAAATGCCTTAAAACGCCGGAAACCCGATTTGACCTTCTTTTGTAGATTTTTTTTGTAATATATATATATTATATATATGCTAATTTATGTTAATGATTCTGATCCGGATAGCGCTCGGTTCATATGATAGATGTTACCAGGAGTTGATAAAAAGTACTAGCTGAAGTTAATTAGGCCCTTGTCGTTTGTTTGTAATAGGTTCGTACTCTGTATAATTACTATATTATACAATTAGTTTCTTGTGAATTATGCGGTGTTACACCGATATTATCGGCTATGTTTAAGTATTTCAATATTACATTTTTTAATTTCCATTAATTAATTCCCAAATTTCATTACTATGTATTTACTTTTATTCTCTGACATATTTATTAAATGAATCACTTCGTGCTAGGGGTCACCTATGGCAATAGTTAGTCAAAACCCCTTTTAGCATAAAACGATTCAAATACATTCAAAACAACAGTACATATGACCCATTTAATAAGAAACGTCACTTTATTAAGCTGAGTAATCACTGTGTTAAATAAAGTGTAATATTTCTTATCTAGTAGCTCAGTTTAAAATAAAATCGTAGCAATTCTCTATATACCTTTATTCTCCTCGATAGTACTTTTTAACTACATGAATAAAATACTTATTTACATATATTAGGTACTTAATATACATATTTGTCCATTAATCGTTAGATTCTTCACTTTCTTAACTTATATTGTTGTTAACCAATGCTCCTTTGTTAAATTAACTAAAAATACTTTTTAAGTACTGTGAATCGAACCCATTTCTCTATGTTTCTTTTTCATAACTATATCTATTTCATTTATAAAACCAAGTACTTTATTTATACTACCATGTAATATATATATATATATATATATATATATATATATATATATATATATATATATATATATATATATATTTTTTTTTTAAATAGGTAGTTAATGACTAGATTGAAATAGGTACTATATAAAAATGGAAAATTTAATTATAGGCTGTTGCAGTTATTTACCCTGATGGCAGGTTGTTCGGCCACATGTCGATTGACACCCTAAAAAAAAAGAGAAGATAATAATTAAAATTACATCGTATCTCATTATAATACATTTTAATAAAAGATTTGTTATTACACATTATTATATTTATATCTAACATGATATACTTATATATTTGATAATGCAATAGTTTCATAAAATAGACTAAATTATGAATATTGTTTTTAGTTCACGGTTTCTTCTGGGTTTCGTTTGTCGTTATTTATGTATTATTGTTCGTTTGTATTATTTATACCTTTCTTGTAAAACTTAAAATTAATTTTTTATTTCATTGAAAATAAAGGCTCTGCCTACTGATTTTTGTTTGAGTGTTTGTAGGAATTCTTTATTATAATTTGGTCTTTATGCAATAATACAAGTTCAGATACAATAAGCGTAAACGTATGATTCTTGACAATCAGTCATGCTTCTATTAACGTATTGTTATTAATAGGGTTGCAAGAGTTCTGATCTCAGCAAACAGCCAATAAACTATATTATAGTACATATAATTGGCATGTATACTAATGGCTTTGCTATTGGAAATACTAAAGATCAATTATACTTTGTTAGAACCCTAAAATTTTTCCTCCATCTTCCCCCTCTCCCCAACTCATTCCATCACCGGTTTCTCACTCTGTACAGACCTGAGTATGAGGGACCCCCGAATCGAAAGCAGTAGAGGTGCTGTAGAGGCAAGAGGAAGAGGAGAATACAATACTTTTGTACACATCCTGTGGATAAATTCTTTTTGATGTTGCTACAAAGATTCATTAGCTCCCTCATCCACTTTACCTGCATTTTGGCATATTATTTTTATTATTGCAGTTAAACTCTTTGTCACTTCGTTCCATTGCGATTGTTGGTGACAATCTTATGGCTACTTAAAGGTTCTAACAAAATTCCAGGCTTCTAACGCAGCATAATACATCTTTGGTGTACCTATCAATGCCATTGCGATATAACATAGCATACATAATGCACAATTCATGTTAGGCATAAGTTACGTGTACTATTATATAAATTTTTGGTGGAGGCCAAAGCTCATGTCCTCCTAACAATAGCAATATGTCAATGAAGCATAATAGATGGTAAAGAGACATATGGTTACCCTTCTTATATCTGGAACTTCATTGTTCATCGAGGTTAAAGTATAAGGTTTGTTCCAACACGAGTTTTAGCAATCATCAAACTTTAGTAAAAATAAAAAGCGTTGATGTCAAAAGGTTTTAGGCCTTAATCTCCATATAACTATCATCAAACTGATGGGCGCATCCGGGTTTCACGAAAAACTGTACTGAGCATGCGCTCGACAGTTTGATAATAGTCAAAACTCGTGTTGGAACAGCCCTATGATAAAGAATTCTTATAGGTTTGATCATTTAAAAATTTTTATCTTTAAAAGTGCTGAGTCCAAGACCAATCAATATCTTTAATAAGAATGCATTACGCTTAAGAAAAAGATCTAAATAATATTTATGCGCATAGTAAAATATAATATTCTAGATGATAATAGTTTATAGTTTTATTGCTAGTTATACTTCATAGAACTGCGTGACATGGTGTCTTACAAAGTTGTGAGACCCGATAATGAACGAATCATAAGAAAGATTATTGTCGCTGAACCGACAGATAAAGGTAGAGTGGCAGAGCCGGATGGAAGGAATGTGTTTAAACTAGACTTCGGTCTGATATTCGGGTTTATTACGGAATTCATTAGAGAAAAATTTTTAGCTAATGAACGTCGGTGTTATTGGCATCGAATCCAGTAGCTTTGCTGGGATTTCATTTCGTGAGAGGGTCCATCCAAGGATATGCTTTAAAGAAACTCATCCCAACCGTGGATGGAAGAGGGTCCCCTCTCTATGTAATATTTTCTATACCTAGATGCATTACAAAATAAATAAAATTCAAATAGGTTTATCCAATTTTTGTTTACAGATAAGAATTAGCAATAGTATTTTTTAATTTCGGAGGATCTGGACTGGCTACGCCACTGATCGAACCTTTGGCTCAGCAATATTATTATTAAATCTAGCAAATCGAATGAAACGAACTTATATTCGAACCGAAGAGTTGTAACGATGGATGTGGAAAAAGGATATCTATGCCAGTTTGCTGATAACTAACCATTTCATTAATGTTATTTTTCAAATACACATCATCACCTTGCATTCGAGTGCATAGGAACGTTGCACTCTTGACGTTCGGACCGCAACAAACCCGCCATGAGAAGGCATTAGGGTGCGAGGGCCATGTGCTAACAGCCTCCGGCCCGGGATGCTAATTCCTAAACCAATATTTGCCCAGTGGTGGGGACGTCTATAAATCATTTCTCAATCACTTCCCTCCTGTTGTTACAACCGATTGTTCGCACCCCAGTTCGGGATTATATCCCCCCTCTAACAGCTTCCTCATCTCTTTTATGGAAAAAATTCACGAGAATTCCTTCCTAAATGCGTCCTAATATTTCTTACTCCCTTTCACACAATTTCTCTTACATATAACAGAACAAAGATTTTCCTTTCGTTCATTCATCGTTAATTATCTCAACAAAAAAAAAATGCCCAAATAGTAGGTTTGTCCTTCATTAATACTTCAGTAATCTATTTCATTTTACTCACCTTTATTATTCGATAATGTTTTGCTTATTTCTATAACAGATTCACTATCTGGGATATCATCTTGAGTTCTACTCTCTGGTAGAAGGAAATTGGTGTTCATTAAAAGATATTTAAAAAAAAAAAGTTTGTTTACCTTGTCAGGAGAGGAAGTGGAAAGTTAATCATTTATCTAAATATGCCAGAACTTTTCACTGTTGATGTGAATATCACAACTGCTACAAACTCTAATTATGAAGAAAACAGTATATTTTCTCAGGAAAATTTAAAGCCCGTTTTATAAAAGAATATAGATTTGAACTTCAAGAAACTATAACTGATGAAAACGGGTATCCATTATTTGGGCGTGGAAACCAGGAATAATTTTAAAGTGGTAGATAATTTTTATCTTAGATAAATGAAAAAAATTAGAACAAATCGTGGTCTAATGAAGACTGTGCAAATAAATGGGAACGAAGGATCCGGCAAATTATCATCTTAATAATGCTTGTAGGAACAGAGGTGCACATTTTCAAAACCTTGAGAAACGCCTAAATTCTTTGTAATTATTAATATTTTAATCACAATATGAGAGAAATAGAACTTAAAATAACTTAATAGACATGTACAAAAGCATTAATGGGTCATGTAAAAATTCATAACACTGAATGGATTTAATTGGAGATGAAAAACGGATTCGGTAATAATCTTCAATAAATTCAGATTGAACTTTAAACCTTTTTGAGTACTGTTAATAATGATAATCCTATCCTTCCACATCAGAATGCTGATCCGTTGATAGAAGATCCCAGTCAATGGCGGATATGTTATACTGTCGCCAACAGATATGGTAGATAATGCCATCACCTCCGGCTGCTGATATCCCCCAAAACAATTATTTCTTGATAATTAAAAACTAAGTGGAGATAATTTTTATATTTTTTTAGATACTTTTATTTATTTGTTAGATTTATTATTAAGTATTATAAGGGTTTAGGAACCATTATACCAAGTCTAAAGAAAAAAATAATATAAAAATAGCATTGGTATGATTTCAAAACACTTTATATTTTTCCTCTAGTTTCATACAGCATTTCCAAGACAATTGTGACCTTTTCTATATCAATTGTCACCTTTCCCATTTCAATTGTAACTTTTTCCATTTCAATTGCAATCTTTTCCATTTCAATTATAATATTTTCAATTTCAATTGTAACTTTTCCCATTTCAATTGAAACAAAAACGGACATGAATTAATTCTATTTTATTTATTTTATTAAATTACTATTTTAATTCAGAATGACTTTTGAAATAATTTTGGCATATTCTTCCGAGTTTTTTTCGTGTATTACATAATTGGTATTAAGTTAATTTAAAGTAGATTAAATTTTTGAGAAAAAAAATTGTTTATTTATTTATTTTTAATAATAAAATAGAATTAATGCATGTCCGTTAAGGCTACAATTGAAACGGAAAAGGTGACGTGGAAATGCTATAAATGGCTGAGATATGGGTATAAAACCTCTAACTGGACGCGACGGGTTCCGAGGTTCAACCTAAGTTGAACTATGATTTTGGTGACGAATCTGAAAAAAAAATCGACAGTACTACTAATCTCGGAGAAAAGCCGAGGACAGCGAACTGACAGTTTTTTATTTTATTCGATTTTTGGATTCTAGGTATCTTGAAACTCAAATTTTGATGGAGGATTAAAATGTTTCTTGGTCGATTAAAAAAGTTCATTACGGAAAATAATAAATCAAAATTAAAAAAATATAGGCTTGACATTATGGTCATCCAAATGTGTTTATTATAGATAATTAAATAATAATTGATTAGCTTTATTGAACTTTATGTTGGACAGATCTGATTTAACGCTATCCCTCTATCGACGCCTCGGCAGAACCCTCAGGCGCCTATCTGTCGGATAAACATCCACAACCAATTTATGCGATTCGCCTGATCACCGGTCTACTGACTACAAACCCAAATCAAGCATGACTTTTATTACTCCGATATATTTACTGTGTGCAAATCTTATAAGGTTATATTTTAATATTAGAATTATCAATTTTTTATTTTTTAGAAAGTTCAGAATTGTTCTTCTCTCTCTGGAAACAATTTTAATGATAGAAATTAAATAATAACCAGATGTTTTCCCGTCAGCAATGTATTTTTTTCTTAATTATAAGCTTTTATAAAATAAGTTAACATGACAAATTTAACATAGTTACAGGTAAAACATCTCATGTGACGGAGGACGAAATATCACGAACGGAAAATTAGACACTTCTGTAGACGAGCTAAATTTTGACGAACCAGAGAAGGTTTAAAGCAAAATTTAGTATGTTTTAAGACAAT